>JAWWEW010000001.1:40738547-40868403 GCA_035583185.1 Anabacerthia variegaticeps | reverse complement strand
TTCTTTCTTTTTTTTCCTTTTTTTTTTTTTTTTTTAATTCCACATGTTATGACCTTGGAGAAAAATGGAAAATGTGTCCAGAAGTATTACTGGACAGGCTACTTAGCCCATACAGCTTCCAAATGAGCCATGCCACAGAGGACTGCTTAGCTTTCAAGACAGTCAATTTGAACAGTTTACAGTAAATTGTTTAGGTTAGACAGTGTTTTATAGGTTGGCATCTTGAACAGTTTTGTACTTTAGCAAAAAAACCCTTTACTTACAAGAATTTTAAATTTATGAGGCAGTTGTGCTGTTATTGAGCTGAGATTTAAATGCACTTTTATCAAACTTTCTATGTAAGTTTCAGAAAAGGCAAAGATCCAATTTTGTATTCCCTATGTTAGGCAGCGACTGTTTTTGAAAGTGGTCCAGTCAAGAATTACCAGAAAGCATGTCATGCCCTTTGAAATGTCACCCATATACTCAATAACAGGAGTGGCACATGGACTCTCAGAAAGAAAACTTTCCTGCTCACTTTGCAGTAAAGAGGAGGTTTGTGCTCCATTTCCCACAAAACAATTTAAGGTCCATATAGATGAATTGCAGATCTGGCATGCACAGGAAAGCAAAGGGAAGAGATTCAAAGACCTAAATGGAAAATTTAAGATCTGCTTTCACTAATCCAGCAATATTACAAGTCTGATAGAATTACTTCCAGAAGAACAAGCAGTACTTCTCCAATGCTGCTCAGAGAAGGACCAGAGAGATTAACCTTTAGCAAAGAAAGTTTCTTTATTACCAGTCTAAGACTGGATAAACAGCTGAGCAGGCTAACCAACAGTTATAGAGAGTTCCCTTCTTTGGACTAAAAAAAAAAAAAAAAAAAAAAAAAAAAGGCAAAAATAAATCCAAACATCTCTTAGGAATTATCCACACACATATTTATAATTCTTTCCTGGAAACAAAAGTCCTAAAACAAATTTTCTGCCATCCTATGGCACACAGGATGTGTGTCTGAGGTCCCATCTTTTACAATGTCATTACTGTCAGGTTTTTTGATTTAATATTCATCCACATGCAAGAAGGAAGAGTAAGGAACAGCAGTAGGTAGAGGAGTCCCAGTCACCATCTCAGACCTCTGGATATCCATCACTGTGGAAAAGGTGGCATCATTACGGGGTGCAGGGGAAGAACATTTGTGGGTTGTACACGGGTTATAATAAATCTGTTGAAGACTTCAGAATTTAGCATCAGATCTTGGGCATCTCCATTAAAAACGGCTCCTATCACCTTGAATTTATTGTTGTGTCTCCTCCCTGGAATGTAGTAGCAGCTCACTTTCTTACTAGCCCTCATGATCTCATCTCAGAGGTTCTGCAGTTTGGTGTTTTACAAGAGCTACACAATTATAGCAGAAGCTCAGTTTTTGCTTAAAAACATTTGAAGTAAGCTTCAACCTTTAAGCCTGAAAATATGAACAAAGCAGAATTTGAGGCGGGGGGTAGGGGGGAAAGGGGGGAAAAAAAAAAAGGAAAGTCCTAAGGATATTTGTTGCCTTCTGGAACATAATTCTTCAAAATCACCATGAGCTTGTAACACTTGGGACTGCTGGTACTGTATCTATCTCTTCATTTGAAGTGTCAAACTGATTCTGAGCATCTGGCCATGTTTTTCCTTAAATTGCCAGGAGCTTGTAACTGCTGTCCTGCTGAGAATTGACTCCTCAGTGAAAAACTCCAGTTCTGCATAATGAAAACAGGACAACACTGGAATCCATGGAACAAAAGTGCAAGGCTTATAAACGTGTTATTTAAGACTGTTATTCTTTGTGATCAACCATGTATTTAATTAAAGAGGCCTGCAGTACTTAGATCACTTAACCTTACTCTGACATACTGTAGTGCCAGCTTCCATTGCTTCCTCAAAGTAATAATATTGCTTGCTTTGCTATTCAAATAGCAGTGCTCTGTCTTATATGGGGTTCCATGTGGGATTCATCCCTGCCTTTAATGCTTTAAAGAATTGTCTTACCAGGAAGTACTCTTTGGAACCATGCCTTTTAAATGGTTGCATGTAGGCTAACCTAAGTAAAGCAATTTTGGGATAATCAGTATTATTTCCACATGGTATATATGGCACAGGAATAGGCAAGAAGAGATTTTCAAAGGTACTAAAGACCAGACAGGGGCCTAAAATTTTCCCAGAGAGAAGTCATAGACAATTAGATGTCTGACGGACACAGAAGCTATTGAAAATCCTCTTCAGTGCTATCTTAAATTGTCTTCAAATTTTTCACTTTAGAAGTTCAAACTATTGCAGGGGTCTGTTTCCTTGTGAGCCAAACTTTAGGTTCAGCTGAAGCACCTTTTTTATTATTCTCCATATAGGAATATTTGTGACTGTTTACTTCTAAAAACAGATACACCCACCACAGTCTCTTTGAGAACAAGAACATAGAATGAATACATGCAAATGGTTAGCATAATGAACTGCAGCATAAATGGAGATACATCCTGCTACTGACTCCTCAAGCCAGAGGTCAAGTGTACAAACGGGAAAAACTGAAAACTAAAGACTAGTCATCAAACAGGAGTGTGAGTTGAAATGTTACGGAGCTTCTGGCTTAGGCACCAGAAGAAAGGACAGAGGAGTTTCCCCTGCTGATATGTAACAGAAAGGTGAGAACAAACTGAGCACAAAAAGTTCCCTGACACTGGGAATTAAACGTAAAAATTTTAAGGAGTATCTCCCTTTGTGTGCCCTTGCATGTTTTGTATAAAACAGTGTTAGACAACAGCCTTTTTTTGACAAGATCTATTGTATCTACATAGGTTTGTCATGGACATAATTAAAAAAGCACTTGAGCCTGATATGTCCTGAAGTCTGAATAATAAACTAAAAGCCATTATCTTCTTCCAAGTGAAGTACAGAAGCCAAAGACAAACTGAAGCTGAGTGAATTTTCGCTGCAGCTCACCTAGGGCTAGTGGTCTTGCATGGCAGATCTGCTCCATTCCTGCTATTTTCAAAGCACAACGCCTCCCTTCATCAAGGCTTCATTCCCCAGAGGGGGACTATATTGTTTATAACAACTATTGGTGTCAAAATTATACTACTTTTCACACTGCTTTCCATGGGGTAAAGCTTCCTGTAAGAATGACTGTAATGAGTTTTGCTCTTGAACAAGGCATATGTGTCATTTCAGGATGCCAGACCAAGGTGCAGTAGGGACGAGTTCAGTTGTTTTCCCTCCATTAATCATGTCAGGAAAGTTGGAGGCCATGGTTTTAATTAACTATGTGATATCTCTGACTGAGCTATCAGGTAGCTCAACTTTTCCTCAGTCTCGTTATTGTAAAAAAATTGCTGGTTTACTGGATAGCTAATGCTGACATTGGCACTAAAATGGTGTTTGGCTGTTCTCAACCCCAAGAGCCCTCCAAAGTCTTGAACCTCTATGAATATGTATGTTTTTGTTCCTCATTTTCTTTAAGCATCACTGAGGGAAGTCCTATGGGACTCTAAAACTTAAAGATAATGAACCTGCCACTCACACCTGTAAGACTTACTGACAGTGGGGGAAATTGCCTGAGCTGCTGAGTTTTGATTCCCATAGAGGCAACACCATTGGGGCTGACCCTGGCTCACCTCTGTCTGCACGGTCTGCAGCCAGGAAGGCATTTTTTTCCCTTAACTTGAACACAGTCAACATGAAACTAGTACCTAATAACATAATAAGGGAGATTCCATGCAAAATGTGGACACCAGAATCAGGTGTCTGTATGAGATGTTTGCCCAGCAGATTCATGTGCTCCATTACAGAAAGTAGAGAAGCAAACCAGAACAGCCAAAGGGCCTCAAATCTCTTCAACAAATCCTTTCCAAATCTCTTTGGAGAAAATTATCAAGTGTCAGTAAGATTTGCTGGTGTAATCTGGTGATAACCTCAGTAGCTCAGCTATTGCCATGTAGTATAAACTCTGGGGGTCCTCTACACACACAATTTAAGGCATCAGTTAGGAGCAGAGCCTAATGACAGAGCTTTGATGAAATAGGATGCTTGCAAAAGGGACAGATAACCTGTTAGCCAGACAGACAGCAAACTCAAACTGTACCCACATGAGCACACAGACAGTTCAGGGTGTTGTGGTTTAATCCTAGACAGCAACTGAGCCCCACACAGCCACTTGTTCACTCCCTCCCAGTGGGATGGGGGAGAGAACCAGAAGAAGAAAGTGAGAAAACTTGTGAGTTTAGATAAAGACAGTTTCATATGTAAGAGAAGCAAAGGAAAACACGGAATTAATTTACCACTTCCCATGGGCAGACAGGTGTTCAGCCAACACCAGGAAAGCATCACATGCAAAGGTGACTTGGGAAGACAAAACTTTATCCCTGTGAATGTCTGTGCTGCTTCCTTCTTCTCCCACCAGGCTTATATGCTGAGCATGAAGCCCTATGGTATAGAATACTCCTTGGATCAGTTGAAGTCAGCTGTCTCAGCTGTGTCCCCTCCCAAATCCTTATGCACCACCAACCTCCTTGGTGATGGGGTGGGGTGAGAAACTATCATGAAGAAAATTTTTATTGCAGCCAAAAACAATACAAGGGTCATTCTCACCCTTACCACAATCAAGGCAGTCATGCCCACAGTAACAAATCACCTCATTTGCACAGACACAAGTCAATTTGTTACCTGAGGTGCCCTGAAGAAGATGTAAACCTGAGTGACATTTAAACTATTTGCTTCTGTTCAGTCTCCAGCTCTAAAGGTGCCAATTAAAAAAGACAGCAGAGCATTACAAAGCTGCTGTTTTAGGCCGGTTGCAGTGAGAATTTGTTATTAGTTACTAAAGAATTCTAAACAGCCACTGAAAATTACTCCACAACAAAATGCCAGAAGCTTCTTAAAATTACCATCTAAGTCATAGGATGACCATGACCTTCAATGTTACACACAAATACATTTTTTACCTACATCTTTTGGGGGTTCCTTTGCATTTAAATTTAGATTCCATTATACCTTTTTATATGTTTTAATGGCAACATAGATTTTGTAACAGCACTCTCAGACTTGTGAGATGGAGGTTAAATACCCAAATATGCTTCAACCAACTGCACTGAATTAGAACACAGAGATGAAAAAGACCTCTTAGTTCACCTACTCCATTTTTCTGGCCCCCGTCAAATTGTTCCCTCAAGTGTATTTTGCAATATTTTGCCAAGACTACTTCTATTTTACTGAAGAGCTGAGCAGCTGACCACCACTACCCATGGGACATTTTACCACAGCTTAATGAACTTCATATTTAGGAAATATTTTTCCAGATATTTAGTCTTGTAAATTTTATTTTCTTTCCTTTTTTTTTTAAAAAAAAAGTCTGTCTATAGCATAAGCCCCATAATTAATTGAAAAGTTTACCTAAATTATATTATTACTCAATGTGAAAAGCATTCCAAACTGGATAAACAGTACGTTTCCTCC
Organism: Anabacerthia variegaticeps; assembly: GCA_035583185.1. Taxonomy (NCBI): domain Eukaryota; kingdom Metazoa; phylum Chordata; class Aves; order Passeriformes; family Furnariidae; genus Anabacerthia; species Anabacerthia variegaticeps. The sequence continues at coordinate 40,862,937 of JAWWEW010000001.1, read as the reverse complement.
TGTCACAAACTTGCCAAAAATTACATTTTCTTTTTCAGTGACTGGCCTATATAAAAGATAAGAATCTACTGTTACCAGCAATTTTTTTAGCAATTCTTTTGTCTGAAAGGGAAGCTCTTCAAATATATCTGATGGCCAGAAACCAAAAAAAAAAAAACAAACCATCAGGCACCTAAAGTACCATTTAGAGAGAATGCATTCAGTAAAGTCCTAAATGGAAACCCCAAAAGCTTCTGGCTCAGCTTCTGTGTAATTCTGAAGACACAATTTTTGTAGCAATATCTCTTCCAAACTAAAATCTCTTCCTGCCTGAAGAAAATCTTAAAGAAGATTTGACAATTTTATTTGAAGTCTAAATTTTCTCCAAATTGAAGGATGTTTGGATCCAGGATTTTAGTTCATATGTATCTGTAAAGCTAGAGAAAAGTTTATTACTTTGTCTATGTTTCCAGCAAGGAAGTCCCTGTATTTCTTTAACTCTCTCCTACAGTTGTTTTGTCACTTCTAACCTGACATGCTAAAAATGGTAGGTAAGGACAGAAGTAAGTGGGAATAATCCCTTCCCCTTGGCTAAATTAATTTTGTGGTATTGTCCAGCAGGGCACATGTTTCAAGGCAACTGTGTAGGCAAAAATATAAAAATAAGTATGAATTGTGTATGTATCTATAACTATCCATCCATCTACCTACCTGCATATATATATATATATGTGTGTGTGTGTGTGTGTGTGTGTGTGAAAAGTCAAACCAAACAAAAATAACAGTCATGCCCAGAAAGTGAAATACCCCACTGCCCCCAACCAACCAGGGGTGTCTAAGTGTTATGGTACCCTTCATAACTGCAGGTGCTGCTGCCCATCTTGATTAAAGGTTTTGCTTAGTCCCAGATGGAGCACCACATTTTTCCTCAAGATTTTACATTCATTTTCTGTTCTCAGAAAGTCATATCCTGTCAGACTAGAACTGCAAGATTACATTCAACTAAAGCTAAAATTCAGATGCTTTAAGAACCCAGACTTTATGCAGCAGTTCCTCTTAGCAACTTGTACTACCCTTGTTACTTCTAATTTACTCTGTTTTCTGCCTGTGTCACTTTGAAAATACTCCGTTGGTATTATTTCATCCTTTTTTTTCAAATTTGGACATTACTTTCCCTTCAGTCCATGCTGACTTCTCTGTAGTTGATGGTTTAGTAGCACCATGTGCAAAGTGGCTCCCGAGCTGTTTTAAGCATTGCAGTACTTTATCTTGGGTAGAAAAGTAAGTTTAACTCATTTGTGCTTTTAGGAAGAGATATTTTGCATCTGAAGGATTTTCTTACAAGAGGTGCTCTTCTACAACAGCATAAGTTTTACATTGCTTCTTTGAAAATAGATATCATAATCTAAACAATGCAATAATATTTCTCTGGTGCATTAAGTACACACAAGACTTCGTATTCCTGATGGTGTTTAGCTGGCTTTATTTTTTTTTCCTGAGAAACAGGATTTAAGCATGAGATTTCCACACAGGACCACACCTGAGTCCTGTGGGAGAGCCATGGAAGAAATGATGACAACTGAATAAATATGCTGCAAAAATCACAGTTGTCGAAATATCTTGAAGCTGGAGTCTATTTGACTGGAGAACACAGAATTTTATGCTGGGCTGCCCCTGTCCACACCACAGCCTGGGGTAAGCAAGGAGAGAGCCAGAGTCATGGATTTGTATACTCATCATCATCATGACTAGGCTTCAGGAACGAAGATTTACAAGGGCTCTACTCACGCTTGCTACAAGCACGTTGGTGGCTAAAAAGGCCAATGTGAGATAGGCAAGTCCGATTGCTAAGGGCACAGTGGAAAGTCTCCATCGGCACTCCTGGCGAGGCACAGTTCTTCCTGTGTTGCCTTTTTCCCTCAAGACTGATTCTGTGTGTGTTCTCAAAGGAAGCAGCAGTGTTATGGATGGTGTGTCTCCATTTCTCCTGATTGGAGGCCAGAGTGGACCATTGATGGTGGCCAATATGACCAAGACTGAAGTCTTGTTTCAGGGAATCCTTGTATCTCCTCTTCGGGGCTCCTCTCTTGTGGCAGCTGGTGGTGAGTTCCCCATAGAGCACAGTCTTAGGGAGGTGGTGATCCCCCATCCTGGAGATGTGCCCTGCCCAGTACACCTGTGTTCTCAGCAACATGGCCTCAATACTGGTGATTTCTGCCTGTTCAAGAACAGACACATTAGTCACGTAAATTTGTATACTAACATCTCTGGAACTTGATCCCAAAGCATCAGTATCAAAGGCAATAGTACTGTTTTAAAGCTGCATTAGCAGACATGTCTTTCTACCTGAGCTGTGCTGGAGGGAAGTTCAGCATCCTCTGCACAGATGATTTTTGTGTAGAGAGGGAGCATCAGTCACTGAGAGCTTGCCCCACAGCATACAGTGAAAAACACATTAATCCTCAAGATTTTTTTTTCTAGCTTGCTGTCTGTCTGAGCCAAACTACTGTGTCCTTTAAAACCATTAACCTCTGACAGAAAATAGAGAGATTGCATAGTGTGCCTTCTTTTTTTTATTTTTATTAAGAGTTACTCATAGATGGAGAAAAGAGATGTCTGTATGTGGTATCGAGTCTTGCATGCCTGGTAGCTTATCCGTACTTTTAGCTACACCAAGTAGCTCTGATAAAAGATGTAACTGCTCTCCCTGGACCTTGCACTGCTTACATCCTTAGACCTTCACAGCTATAGCACTGCCACTACATCAACAGTGTTATTATTGTCATTGTCAAATCACAGCTGAAGTAGCTGGAAAATTAGTTCCACGTGGATCTCACAAGCACCATGAAGATTATCACTGCTCCTAATCTTGTTATATGTGAAACAAGTGGAAAGGGCAAGAAACTGTACTGATCTCATGCTTTGTGTGCCACCTTCAGTTCCTGAAGGTGTCATTAAAAGCAGATCAGATGTGTAGGTAGATGAATAAAGAATTCACAGTGATAAATATAAGTTCTTTCTGCACATCTTGACAGAGAGATATCTAGTGGAAAATGGTCACATCATCCAGTGGCCCTGCATGCAGGGTTTCTGGTACCATTTGGTTCTGGGGGAATAGGGATAGTGGCATGGAAAAGGGTTGGTGGCTCCTGTTCAGCTCTGCTACCCCCAGTACTGCCTATCCTGTGCTGGGTTTCCTGCAGGGTCACTTGATCCACCTCCTCCAGTGGTGGATAAGAAATGCTGTGTGAAAAGGTTAAGTCAGGACAAGAGCTGCAGCTCAGTTTGATACTACCCACACCTCCTTCTGCGGGTCACCCTGTGACATGGGTGCTGAAATACTTGCCTTTGTCAGCAAAAGCTTATTTTTAAGATGCCCCTGTCACTGCAAAGCATTGCTCAATTCATCCTTTCAAAAGGGAAAAGTATTTAGAGCAAAGTTTAGATGCAATAAAAAGCTTGCGCAGATGGAAACTGCACGATTTTTCAGCTGTCCTCAGCTCAGCTTAACTCTGCCACAGGGGTTGTCAGCAGCTCCAGTAATGCTGTAACGCAAGGGGAAGTCCAAGGGAAGCTGACTTACACAGAAGACAATGCAGAGAATTTTCTTCTTAAACAAAACATGTCCTTTCTTATGAGCACTCACTGGTCCAGGGTGAGGATGGAGATGAAGGGCCACCTCACGGCTCGGCAGGCAGGGTCTGCACAAGGGTGGGGAAGATCTGTAATGGCTGCGTCACCCCTGTCTCTCTCAGCTCAGGAAACATTTGGCCAATTAAACATTTAAACACTGCCATCTGAGCAATGAAATTTTGCCTCTTTGTGTAGCTTTCCAGGTATTTTGCAAAGGAAGTAGAAGTGTCTGCTGTGATACACCAGATCAGCAGCAGGCACAAGAAACATGATTTGTGCCTCATTTTTGCCTGAAATGTTCGCACATAGCAGATATTTTCATTTCCACCATTTATAAATATATGTGAATAGAGCTGCCCAAAGGAGTGTTTTGGCACATGCAATAGCCCCTGATTTGTCTTCTTTTCCTTAAGGGTCAGTAACATTTTGAGAAGATGCTACAGCTGAGAACATGAACTCCTATTCAGTCAGTTAATACATGACTTCATGGACAAGTACATTAAGTTACTTATTTTCCATTTTTACCCTCATTTGTCATCTCAGTGAACATTAAGACCTATTTTTGATGCTGGTGAACTTGTAACTACAGATTGTCAACAGAACTTTCATTGTGGTAGAGTCCCAGTATGCCCAAAAGTATTCCATTACTTCAAACAATAAACATGCAGGAAATGTGAGGGTTTCTCATCAAGTTTCAAAGTGAGATTATGCATTTGAACATATCTTCAACATGGACCTCCACTCTTGACACTCTTCTTTTTCCAACGTACTTTCCACAGAGTTTTACTAAGAATGAGGCACCGATGATCATCTCTGCAGTCTTCTAGAGCCATACAAGCCAGATTTAGACCTACTGTTTAAGAAATTCTGACTTTCACAACTTCTTTCAAAGTGTTTAAGGTAGGAAAGCAAAACAAACTTAAACAACCAAAACAGAGAGGCTAGCCTAAAATCCAATACTGTCCATTAACTAACCAGAAATCTATAAGCAACCTTTCTTAACCTTCAAAGAAATCTCCAGAGACAAAATATAACATGAATATGATTATTTAAAAAATATTATCTGTATTTCTTCCTTATTAAACATTCATAAAACATATTTTTTTTAAAAGGAATCTGTCTAAGTGGACTTCAGGTCATAATAAAAGTGGTTCTGTACTCATCATTAAGGCAGAAGATGCCCTGACCAAATGGACTCTTTGAAAATATAGGTCTAAATCAGGTCATGATGACTTTACATCATGTAGGCCCTCTGTAATTCTCTGTGAAAACAAAGCAAAAAAGAGCTCACTTAACTCAACTGGAACCTCTTCTGTAAACAACTGGTTTCCTTGTTTAAGATAAACTCACTTGCATTTTTAAATGCAAGACTGAAAATTAATCCAAATTCCAAAAAAATGCCCCATTCTCTTGTATTCATACATGAATTATTTTGAATTAGCCAATCTGGATGCTTCTAAGAAAAAAGTGCAGATATAAAATTCATCTAATGTTAGAGCAATAAGTGAGTCTTTATGACTGAAAACAGGTTTGTAATGGAAACTGCAACTCTTAACTATGCCAGTGTGAGCATGCTGTTCTAATATGCACAGTAAAATGTCATAAAATAACAAGACTGCAAACTTTACTGCAGCAACTGTGCATTAAAAGACAATAAAGCACACATCATTTATAGCAGATTCAGTCAGTTATAAATTTCAACACTTACTGTTATTTTATAGTATCTATAATGAGCACAGAGCTGTCATTTGCATTCAGATTGTGCACGTAAGAAATTCAGGAAACCACAAAGTGCCTTCACAAACACACACTATAGTTCTCTGTTGACTGCTGTGTAGAAACTGTACAAAGGGACGATAACAGAATTCCTCCAAGACTTCCAGTAATAGCTAATTCCTCTCTCAGTTAACAGAATGCATTGTACACCCTCACATTCACAACAGCTATATTACAGCTGCTGCAGGAACAGCTCATCATTCCTGAAATGAAAGTCAATACAAGGGAATACAGACCTGCAGAACTGCTAATGAAAGGTAGGGCTGTGTCAACCTATAAGAGAAGGTATTTAAGAAGGTCTAAGCATACCATATTGACTTCAAGCTTGTGAATATCCTTTTCCTTTCCTTGTTTACGAACTTCGAATTTCAGTTCAGCTAGAGGCCAGTGCTAATACCTGACTTTAAGTCACTGAAAGTATTTGTGTGGTTAAATGCCTTCTGGATGAAGGCATACCACTGAAATTCAGCTTGTGGATGAGATTGTCCTCCAGATCTGAGTTCAACACAGGATCTACCCTGACTCGCTGCCAGCCTTAGAGGAAATACAGGGGGTTTTTTGGACTTTATCTGTACCACAAAACTCATAAATGTTTTTCAGTTCCCAGAACCAATTGCATAACCCAGCTTTTTCCTAAACGCACCACATATGGGGGCTTATGTACAAAACAGCTCCTGCTGGTTTTCTCCTACGCCTCAGGACACATATATTATTCTCCACATGCAAGGAGCCTGCCAGGAGGCACTGGGCACTCTGATCAGCTGTTGTCTACATAATTAGCAGAAAAATAGCAAACTAGAGTCATCAAAAAATTATCTGCACTTCCTTTTGTAAAATTAAGTTCTGCAGTCCATTCACTAATTGAATTTAAGTCTATTTCTTATAGACTGGGCACTAAGCTCTCTTGTTTACTTGCTCTAGGTCTTGCTGGGATGGAGTCAATTATCTTCATAACAGCCCATATGGTTCTTTGATTTGGATCTGTGACTAGAACAGCACTGATTACACAACAGTGTTCTGGCTGTTGCTAATCAATGCTTACTCAGCATTAGGGCACCCTCTCTTTGTCATTTTGCTCCCCACAGACAATAAGGTTGGGGGTGGCCAAGAATTTGTAAGGGGAAAAAAGCTGAGACAGCTGATCCAAATTGGCCAGAGGGATATGCCATACCATCTAATGTCATGGTCAGCAATAAATAAAAAAAGATGTGTGGGAGTAGCTGTTGCTCAGAGTCTGGCATTGGTCTGCTTGTGGGAGGTGATGAGTGATTGCCTTTGCATTAGTTGTGTGTTGCTTTGGTTTCCTCTTTCTTTTAAACTGTCTTTACCTTGACCTACAAGTTTTCTCACTCTTGTTCTTTCTACTCCCTCTCATACCATAGAGGCAGTGGGCTGGGTGGGCAGTCAGCAAGCAGCTGTGTAGGTGCTTAGCTGGTGGCCAGGATAAAAGCACCACAATACTGTATCCGGTGTGTTGGCAAAACTGGTGCTGTATTGACAAGCTGTGTTAGAGCAATAGCTGATGACTAATGACTGCAGATTGGCTAGTTGTTGTTGTCAATCTGGCAATGGCTCATTTCAAGGACTTTGCAGACCTGCTTTAACTTACATTAGCATAAATACTCAACAAACATCAAGAGCGAACAAACGACTAATTCAGTACAAAAACTATTATTAATAATGGTTTAACAGATCAGACTACTATGTTATACCATCCTAGATTTCTTACACATTCTGGGGTTGCCTTTTATCTGAATAGTATTAGATAGTATAAAGCTGTTACGATAAACCAGCAGGATTGCACATTGAAGGCTAGCAACATTATCTGGATGCTCATATAGCAATTCTACACTTTATCTGTACAGATAACCTGTAGCACAGAACAAAGGTGAATTGCATTGCCAAATTACATATATGACGATAAGGTATGCTTATGTGTAACTAACTGTCTGCCAGTTTCCAGTGCTGTAAGAAATCTTAGCAGGGAGCTTTAAGCAACCTGGTCTAGTGGAAGGTGTCCCTGCTTAGGGAATGGGAGTTGGAACTAGATGATCTTTAAGGCCCCTTATCACTTAAAACATTCTATAAATCTATGATATTGCCTAGATAGAGTAGAACCAATGACAAATCATCAACACACTCATAATACCCTTGTCTCAGTATTCAAGCAACTTAACATAAACCCGGAAGGTGTTACTAAAGATAGTGAAGGCTTGAGGGACGTAGAAATGTAACATTATAATATAAAATGAAGTTTCCCTACTGAAGTGGATCTTCTTTGCATAGGAAATAGGAAAATATGGTGGGAGAAAGAGAACAGTTTTGAAACAGTGCAATAGAACAACTTGCCTAAGCATGACAGATTTCTGGCCCACTCAGAACCACTGTTTTTGCCACTGCCAAATCTCAGTGATAGTCAGAGGTTTTGGACTCTGACACAACACTCACAAATAACTGTTAAGGTCTTAACAAGTTACCACTTGCAAAGTGGGTTTCTGTAACAGAGCATATGCACATTGTCCCAGTAGGAAGGTAGAATTAATTTTCTCTATTTCTACAGAAAAGAGAATATATGAATAGTGTCTAAAGGGTAAACAAGGAATTATTTCAGTGGTTCTTACTTCAGTGTCAGAATTTAATCATCTCACCAATTCTTCTGCATTTAGGTACTTGTAAGTGAGCTTCCAAAATAGAAATAAATAAAAAGAGATTGAGGTCTTGGGGAAAGTTTGGTTGGCTGAAACTTGAGAAGAAACTGATGGCAATAACCAGAATTCAAGTAGACCAAGTTTATGATAAAATTGCATGAACCTAAGTCTCTCCAATGCTTTTACTAGAAAATACAATTTCACTTTTCAAGTTAAAACTTTCACATGAATAAAATAAAGTGTTGACAAGGTAAGGACCAGTGGAGTAAAGTACTGATGAAAAAAAATTTCTTTCATATTGACATATGAATGCATTTTGTTTAGTGCTTCTCTCCCCTGAACAGCAGTAATGAACTAGGTTCTATTGGACTCATCCTAATAAAAATAAAATTTACTGAATTGCAGGGGTGAAACAATTGCAAATAATGAATATTAGGCTGTTAATTTTTCAGTTTTAAAATAACACAGCTGACCAACTGCAGTCTTTTCAACAGCTACTCCTCTTATTGCTACAATTAGAGTTTTTCCCCAATGATTTCACATTCTTTCTGTGGAACAGGGTCACTGAGACATCACACATCATTGCCTGCCTGCAATTTATCATCATTTACACCAATTTCAACATTTTAAATAAGCATTGCCAACTGCTCAACTTCTTGTGCTTGCAATTATACGTAACTAAGCCTTGGTCATCAGTGTGTTTAGATGCCAGCATTGCCAGCTCACAACATATGTGAGAGTACTCAGGGCTGTCTCCTGTGCGTCAGGCTGCCCTACGTCATTTAACCTGAGGCAGTGTGATACGAATCATGATCTTTCCTGGCCAAAGGAGGAGTACAGATTAAATGCAAGAGCTGGCAAAGTTATTGAAGCAGAGTAAGAATGTCATTTAGCATCCGAAGACTATTTTATTACAGTCATATAGCTGGAAGGACATATCCTGGGCTGCATAGAAAGCAGGGTGCCCAGCAGGGTGAGGGAGGTGATTCCCCTGCCTCTACTCTGTTCTGGTGAGACCCCATCTGGAGTCCTCCATCAAGCTCTGGGGCCCTGCAACATAAGTAGGATGTGGACCTGTTGGAGCGAGTCCAGAGAAGGGACACTAAATTGGTCACAGGGCTGGACCACCTCACCCATGAGAACAGGAAGAGACAAGGCTTCGAGGAGAGACCTTCTGCTTGCTGAAGGGGTATTACGAGAAGGATGGAGAGGGACTTTGTATAAAGGTCTGTAGTGATAGGACAAAGGGTAATGGCTTTAAACTGAAAGAGAGTAGATTTAGATTAGATATTAGGAAAAAAGTTCTTTACTGTGAGGGTGGTGAGGCACTGGAACAGGTTGCCCAGAGAAGTTCTGGATGCCCCATCCCAGGCAGCGTTCAAGGCCAGACTTTAAGGTCCCTTTGAACCCAAGCCACTCTATGGTTCTATGACAACTTGACTCACTATCAGGTGACTTCTCAGCCCGCTGTGCATAGTAAGCTACTATTTGCTCCTTGCAATCAGCCTTCTCTTAGCTTTATGAGCAGTCTAGAAGCACTTCTAAGGAGCAATCTATATCTGCATCTTCCTGAGCTCATTAGAACACCAACTGAATGTCCAAACCTGAAAAGCAAAAATGTCTTTGCAGCATAATGCCAAATAGAATTGTTGCAAATTAAACTTGCAGAAAAGATGAACACTGCCTTTCTTGTTGGGATCAGTGACACACAGAGGTTACAGGATAATACATAGTGTTAGATGTAAGTACTGCTTAAAGCTGTTGTTAGTAAGCCAACCTTAATTCAGCTAACAATACAGATGCAGGAAGCACCTGATTAAAAGCATGGACATATGTATAAAAGAGGATAAGATGGAGGTGACTTGACCAGATTATATCTACTATTCATGGATCTTCATAGATTTTATGGACTTCTGGATTTAGTTCCTTCAGAAACATTTTGGTGTTTGTACCCAAGCTGGGAAGTTCACAGGCATGTGAGTAATTCAGCTTTAGCAGCAGCTGCTGGAGTGACTCATTGCAAATTTTCCCTTTTGGAGAAAATAAATGTCTCAAGCTAAAAATAGCTGTTTCATTTTGATATTGCTTTTGTTAATTTTTTTTTTTTTTGTCTCTGAGCCGGAAGAGAGAAAGTGTTCTCTATAAACACACTTCTAAGAAACTCTGTGTAAGATTAAAGATTTCAAGACTCTTCCTAAATCATTTTCTCCAAGCACATATCATTTAACTTCACTACAGCAGTTTCACTTCATGCTATTAAACATTATCTCAAGGTTTCCACTGTAATAGGATTTGGCAAGTTGATGTTCAGCATAATAAGTCTCAGTCTGAACTGAACATCAATAAGCAGAACTTTGGGGAAACTCATGAAGTGTGTCAACCTTTAAGGGACACTTTTGAAGAAAGCAGCACAAGTATTTTATGTGCCAGTTTTCACCCTCTATGGATCTAAAACTTCATGCAGAGGGAAAGAAACAAGTATGGTCATTAAATGCAGGCCAGCCTTGATAAGAGTTGTATCTTTTTCTAATTAATCTGGTTTCCTTTGTGTTAGCTCTGTAGGGTAGTTACAATGAGGTCACGTTATATTCCATGCTGGAGGTCTTCAGAGAAAGTTTTTCTCCAGCAGTAGGAACACAGGTATTGAGCAAATTGCACACCTTTTCATATTTCATAAAAAATAGCAACTCTTGCCTCCAGATGTAATGGTCAGCCCATTATTACTATGCAATGAAACGGTAATATATTAATGGAATCTGGAAATAGGCTTCAAGCCTCATGTATTTTTCAACATATTGAAATGTGTCTCAGCATATTTTACTAGCATATGGCATTGCCATTTTCCATCAGATGAAGAACAAGCAAGGGACACACTTTCCTCCTGCAAGCTTTGGTGTAACAACAGTTAGAATTAGAATGAGAGGCACTAATGGCATTGAGAATAGGTCCCTTTATCAATGCTTGATTTGCTGCAGGATCACACAAACCCTGCCTCCCCAAAATCCAGATACACATCCTAAAATGCCTTTTGAAATCTGTTCATGTCCTAAGCACGATCAGAGCTTTATCTTCAGTGAATAAGTGAGAAGTGCACCAAGGTACTCAGTGCAGTTCTTTCCTATGTGCTATTAAATGTCTTTTGTTGTTTTGGGGTTTGTTGTTGTTGTTTGGTTTTTGATTTTTGGGTTTGGTTTTTTTTTTTCAGACACAGAAGCGTGAGTTATCAGGTCATGTTTAATATTTATAGGCAATTATAAGAAACTGTTTTCTGTCACAAGGGAAGACTGACTCAGGTCAATTGATCTAAACCATCATTTTAATCTGATTGCTTCCTTGTCATAACCTCTAAAAATACTTATTTGCAGTCTATTGTAACCTTATATTGCATAAATGAGATTTGTTCAAGTAAAATGGTACATTTTCTTCATATATATGTAGCTAAGAGAGTGCATAATTTGGTATACATTGTTAGAAACTTTATTTTTCTATTTATATTTTAGACACTGAAGAATGGCACATTCCTTTTTCACGATTCAGTGTGAGAGTTGTCTCAGACTGTATTAGGCAGAAATATGCTTTTGAACTGAAAACAACTAAGAATTGTTATATTTTTTTTAATCAATTTGCATTTTTTCCTGAAATACCCATCACACATGAAAATATTTTATACTATCACATATACCTGTTCTTGAAAAATAGCAGAATTAACAAACTTTAATAAATTTTGGCCAAAGTTACCCTAAGCCAGAATTTCAAGATAGTTAGCTGCTACACATATATGTGCATATATACATATATGCACTCATGTAGTTACTATAACTAGTCATTTTTATGTCTAAATAACTTTGAAAATATAACACTATGACCTTTCAATCTTTATAATGAGACTTACACAACCTTTCTAAATTTTTGTTTCTTCCACAGGGTAGAAAAAAATATAATAAAGTGAATTTTTCAGTTACTGTTTTGTCTTTTTACTTCAAATGAACAGCTCTAAATTAATGAAATGCTTTTATTAGAGCAGTAGCTAGACTGAAAGAATATGTAAATAAACAATGATCTTACCTTCATAGTGCAAGCATCATAATGATCTTTGGAAAAAAAAATACTAGCAGCATGATGCTAAAAATTCGTAAAAGTGTCAATTGATCATTAGAAGACTAAGATGTTTTCTAGTTCTTCACAAAAATAGAAGACGGGACACTCTTGAATTAATTAAATTTTGAGATTGTTATAATGCAACATTAAAAAAGCAAAGAGGATTATGCAGCTTAGTAAATTAATGCAAGCCTTCATATAGTTTAGCTCAAAGTTTCATTCTGGAGAACTGTAGTCCCGACAACTCTATTAAATCAGGAGATGGCTTTGCTTTCTTATTGAGGACATATCTGAAAACTTCAAAGGAAAAATTCTGGTATTTTCCCAGAAATTTGACCTTCTCTTATAAAGATAGGATTAAAAATACAGATTTTCCTCAAATTAATGAATTTTGAAATACTTTTTTTTTCAGAGTAAATACAAACTGAAGTGAGAATCTGACTTCAAAATATAGTTCAGGCTATTACTTATTGTACTGTTGGACATGTAGGAACACGTTAGGGAAAGAACACAGATGGATTGACCAAACATCTGCTGTGTGATTTAATACTTAAGCAATTTGAAGTGTTTAACTCACCTATTGGCAGGAAGGTTTAACACAGCATTCCCCTGAAGTGACAGAAGTCTCCAACTGCCACTGAGAAAAACATTGTACTTCCATGTTTTACTCTGAGGACTCTTAGAGAACCATGTGTAGGACTGACATTCTTTGCTTACGTTAGCTGGATTTACTACCCACCTAAAGTATAAAGCTAATATATTGCAGCTTATGTTAAATGAGGCCATTTATTGTTTCCACTACATAAATAAAGCATTTAGCACTTTATCTGAAGCGTCAGGGAAGCTGAAGCACTTACTATGACAGATAATGCAAAATTGAATTTCTAAGGCATTTTTTGTTTGGTTTTGGTTTGGGGTTTTTTAAGAAAAGCAGGGCAGCATGTTGAGATGAAATTAAGGTGCACAAAAAAATAAATAGCAACAAACCCTGTTATTTCACAAAAAAAAAAAAAGTTAGTTTTTATTAATAGAATTCAGGAGAATATTTCTCCCATAGTCCTATCATTTAATTATTATGATGACAATATATTTCCATTTCATTTTGCACAGTTTCTTTTCTCATGCTGATCACTGCAGATTCTCAATGTCTTCAGTTTGTTATATCATTGCATATGGTTTGCTATTCATATTCTCCTTATCTAAAACATATTTGTAATTTTGTTTGGTTGGTGATTAGGCTGCTGCTAGTTTGATGAGGAGAAAGATATTCCTGTGCATTTCTGTATCAGAAGACAAATCTCTATACACCTTAATTCTGGAGAAAAAGACAGTAAGATGTTTGACAGTTCATACAGAATAATTCACAATACCAGCACCCACTCAGAGAGGATTCCAAGCAGCTTGATCCAGTTGGAGATGTCCCTGCCCATGGTGAGGGGGTTGGAACTATGTGACTTTTAAAGGTCCCATCCAACCCAAACCATTCGATGACTCTATATTTTATGATTATATATACTGTATTTATAAATAGTCTAAGTAACATTGAGACATGTATTCAACTGCTCCATGCTGCATGATTATTGAGTAAGATATAATACAGCTCTTTATTTAGCTAGCTAAAAGTGAAAAAATTTAGTCACAAGTTCTACTTAAAATGAATTTAATATTAAGAAGAAAATTAAGACTGTTCCTTGATTGTGGACTGGTTAATACTAGGACTGTCCTCAGGCAGTGACAACAGCCCATTTAAAATGCACTCTAGTTTTTCAGGTTCATCTCCTACAACCTTTTTTTTTTATCTATAAACTGCTATGTCCTTAGAAATAAGGCCATTTGTAATGGACGGGTGAAAATCAAAGATCAGCATAGATAGGGCAGGTAGAGTAATTATGCAGACAACTGAGAGACACAAAGGCTACTGATCAAATCCAGAAAGTGCTACATCTTTGTATATAGGGTGAGAAAGCAAAACATTTTTATCTTTATATTTTTTCTTCCATTCTTTTGTACCAAACCATTACAGTTCTAGGCAGAAGCAATAACAGGTACAAGCCAAGTATGTATATCACGGCAGGCCATCAAAGAGAAGACATGCTATTTATTCATTCAAATTCATCCCACAAACATAAGATATATTGACATAAAAACTTTAAAATATTACCAGAGACAAATGACTTTACCTGTGCTTGCTACAAGCTTATCCATTTTATTGTACTATAAATCTCCAGTTTTGAAAACTTTCAAGAATCTGCTCTTATCTCATTAATTTCAACTGAGATATTAAAAAAAAAATGCTGAAATCAAGTAGCACCATGAATCTCCTTTTCAATCATGCTCCCTCCCCATCAAAGAAGTCAAGCAATTATTCCTAAAGTGATCAACCAGCCAGCCTCAGAACAGGGCTTTTACAAGAGTGAGTCGCATTTATCAGGACAAGAAACTTTGCTCAGTAAAGTTTCTCATGTTGTGTAAAACTGTTGTAGCTGGATACTTAATGGTCTCTTAAAACAATTCATAAAAGCTTAAGGACAATTACACTCTGAAGTAGTGGTCCCACATGTCTCATAGAAACAAGAGAACTGGAAAAATACAGATCCATTAAAATATAATGTCCGAATACCGTTTGAAGAAACAGTGCTGCCCTTACATACAGAAGTTTCCTAGAGGGCTCCTGAGACGTCAGAAGAAAGTTTTCTCTTCTGACATTTTTGTAAGTGCTATATTTGAAAACAAATCCACTTGTAAACCCAGCATTTCAGAACCTTGAGGCTGCCAGGTGGACTCTGGATGCTGAGTTAATTACTCAGGGTAGCTCAGTGAGCAGCTCAGTTATAGCTGTGTGTTCTGGGCTAGGTGGCTCTGTGTGGGGGACTCATTTTGGCCTCAACAGCATCAGACTGGCAAGACTTCCTCATGTTAAGGCTTACTATTTAGACATCCAAAAACTAGAAGACCTTTACTGTGTTTTGGTTTTCACACTAATAGATACAAGTGCTAAGTACTTTGCAATCCTAATTCAGCATCTCAGAAATCCAAATTCTACTGACTGAGGAGTCAAAACTGCTGCTAACACAAAAAGTGTAAAATGTTTCTGAAACATTATAAAGATGATGTGGAATTGCTAATATTCTTAGACTTTTTTATAAAACACTGGCCAAGTTTAGATAAACGACCAAAATTATGTCCTAGTACCTCCTCGAAAGAGAAAAAAAAAAAGGATGCCAAGAGAAGCAGAATCAAAGGCAATGGTCATATTTGGTAAAGGGTTGAATTTGTGCTCACACATCTAGAACAAACCACAAAATAGGATTAAACGATCTAGGGAATCACTGAAATTAAAACTTAGGTTAAAGGTTAAATTTAGTTTGTCAAGAGACAGATGATTAATACATTCACTTATCACACTTGTAATAATGAAGTTTTCTGTCAGTGATTAGACCATAAAAATTCCAATCTGCACTTGTAATGAGATACGCTCTTCTGGCTTAACAGTTGAAGCTTGGACAAGATTAAGCCTTCATAAGCAGACCACCCATAAGTGTTTCTTGATATTGAAACGTTATCAGAACTAATTAAGACTCCATATATTTACATAATTTCAAGGTTTATAGGTTTCTCTCATGAAGTATTTGTATTACTTATTTGACTAATATAATGTTTCCATAAGTAGTACTTTGGAAGCATCTTTGACTTTCAGAAAACCTTCATATGAACTTCCTAACCAAAATTTGTGCTCTGTGGCTGAGTTAAAATGAGTTTGCCATTAGTGGTAAGAGGCCACTAACTTTGTATTAACCCAATGATACAGGTTCTCTGGACTTGTCCGCAAATCAGCTTGAGCTGATTTTAGCATGTCACAGCTGTGACAGAAATTGTCTCGAGGTCACATAGCTATGTCCAAAATTGCTTTAGCTTCAGTTTAGTTGTCTGCAATAGTGCAGTGCAGTGAATGCTTACTCCTAACTAAAAAGTAATGATTAGCAGCCATTCTGGGTAGGGTGAGCTGCCTAGAATAGGATCCTAGAATAAAAATGTGGCATAGTTTAGCAACAGAGACATATCCCAAAGCTCAGGACTGCAAACACAAATGGTAGTGGTCAGTTACTGGGAACTGTAGGAGTGCAGCCATGTGTGTCTGGTAAGATGTTTTTTAAGGATAATAGAACAGAAAACCAAGCAAAATATGAAATTGGGAATTACTAGAATTAAAGGAAGTTTAGATAACGTATAAAGATAATTCAAGCACATCCCAGGCTGAGGAACACCAGTGTCACATTCCTTCCTGCAAATAACTCAGAGCACTGACCACTTCTTGAAGACCTACTCCATTATTTTGAGGCGGCTGTGGCAAGAGGAGGGAAGAGGATAGGTGAGCAGAACAGTAGGGAAAAGTATCAGAAAGGTTGTACGCATCAGCCCTAATTACGTTGCTAACAGTGTTAGCACTACTGTAACTGAATCAAGAAAATTTTTGTTTAGACATTAAGGTTTTTAATGGGTTCTTGGTTCTACCTAGGAAGTTCGCTTCTCATCAAGATTTTTGGTGTAACAGGATTCATTCTGGACTATTTGTTTTTCATCTGTAATTCAGATTTTGTCCTCTCTTTCCCTCTTCCATCGTTTCCCTTAAAAATGTATGAAACTGAAGCAGAAAGAAAATCAGGCACTTTGCAGAATGTTTTCTCAGTTCTGGTAGATATTTTCTAATGTTTTCAAGTTTTACAATATTGAAAAATGCTGTGAATACAGTAACAGAATTTGTAATGTTTGTTGAAAGAGAAAAATCACTCAATTTCCCAACAAGTGGAAACCTTCAATTTCTTGAATTATTTTTGGGGAAAATAAGTGTACTGACTTGACTGTTCCCCACAGTAGAAGCTACCAAAATTGTAATTCCATCAGCTCATCATTTTATAAATGCTAACGTGACATGGCTCTCTTTACCAACAAGCAAGTACTTTGCTTTCATGGGGAAGGAAATTAACTCATTGAAATGTCTGACATATTGTTCCACTAAAGTCTATGAAGTCAGAAGAAGGAATTCATTAAAGTATCTCCACTCATCCCATGGGAGAATACACTGGCATGAAGGCTGTCTCACCATGCCAAGAGAACACAACAGCTCTCTGCTGGTGGACAGCCAAGAGCAGAGGGACTTCTCCTGTGGCTTGATGCCAACTCAACCTCTCCCACATTGTGCTCTGGCTCTTAATATCAGCCAGAAAGTCAAGGCCAGGGCAACCCTATGTCAGAAGGTACTCACGTCACTGTGGCTTCTGGCAGCTGTGAAGGAGCATAGAGCGAAGTCAGGCTGTACAGACCTGTGCTAAGGACCAGCCCATGGACCAGCTAAGCCAGAAACCAGGCCTCAAAAAGGCTGCTTGCAGGTGGCTCTGCACTCCTCCATAAGGCTTTATCATTGTCCCCAGAGGCATAGTCAAGAACTGAATCCAAAGTCCCCTAGTGCAGTGTGTTTCCTTGTTCAGGATATAAACTCTCGGTTTGCGTGGTACCTTTCTTTCCCAAAACTACAAACACAGATTTCCTTAGGAGTCATGCTTAATAGGCGTTCTTGTTTGTACTAGACTGCACAGGCACTTGGACAGGAAGCCACAGCATTTCCAATGCATTGATAACAAAAAATAATAAAAAGACACATTCTGCGCAATGTGTTGCAACTTTGTACGTCAGTGAGTGATTGTTAATAGATAAAAACTTCACTTTACTCAAAAATTTTCACCATTCTTTGCAGTTACGGAAAATAAATGTCATTTCCCTTACTTGAAATGGATCTGTAACCACTGGGAGAGTGTTTCAAATGCTAAACATAGGCTTTATCAGCATCTGAGTTGCCCTAATGCACTGTGGCCTCCAGGCACTGCTTGTATGCCCTACATTATTGCCACAGAATACCTGCCATGCTTGTGAAGAGGCATCAGAAAGCCTAGACTATCTCAGCTGGAATTAGATGAGTTTCCATAGCTGGGAATGGCATTCCATCCCATTGTCTGCTAACACCATCCTCATAGCAAAGAGAGGTCTATGCACAGGAAGGGAAAAAAAAGATAAACATCTCTCCTCTGTACTGTGATTTTTATTATCTTAAGCATATACAAGGTAGCACTCCAGTTTACCATGAGTATTACAATACAGTGTGTATCATGTTCTCTACACTCTCACAATGTAGTCTGTGAGAAATTATCATTATTTCAGGGGAAAAAACATCAGATCCACCTGTATTTGGTCTGGCTGTGATGGAGCTAACATTTCCCACAGCACCCTTCATAGTGTTGTGCTTTGTAGATGGAAGATGTTAATAACGCACCAGCATTTTTGGCTGCTGCTGATCAGCGCTCCCACAGCACCAAGGCTGTGTCTCCAACCTCCAGCCCACAAAGGATCAGTAGGATGGGGATGGGCAAGAGATCGGAAGCCGAAATGGCTGGGACAGATGACCCAAACGGATCAAAAGGATATTCCACACCATATGGCACTGCACTCAGCAATAAAAGCTAAGACAAAGGAAGAGGAAGGGAGGGACTTCATTATGAAGAAGTTTCTCTCCCAAAGAAACCACTATCCATACTGAGGCCCCTACCCAGGAAATTCAGGATACTGCCTGCTGATAGGAAGTAGAGAATAATTATTTGTTTTTTATCCTTTGCCTCTGAACACAGCCTTTGGTTTCCTTTTTTTAAGCTGCCTTTACCTTGACTCAAGAGTTTTTCATTCCATTTTCTTCCCCTGACCCTCTGGGGAAAGAGAGTGAGAGAGAATTTTGGTGGGCAACTGACAGTCAGCCAGGGTCAGCCAGCTTTGCATGAAACCTATTTCCATAAGAAAACTTTAGTTCTTTTCAGTTATTTCTCTGTATAATCACATTCTGCTGTGTGGTTGGTGTTAGTGGGGAAAAAAAAAAAAAGAAATTGAAAACTTTCTTTGACAGAGATTCAGTGCAAACTGAAAACATGGTATTAGTAAAAGACAGATTCTTAAATGGACCATGGACTATGCAGGCTAGCAGTCTGGGACATAGGTGATAAAGGTGCCATGTAAGCCAGATTTTGAGCAGTGGGAAGCTTGAATGACACAAGACCTGGCTTCTTGAGATACATCTGCGACATGTAGCAGAAAAAAACAAGGCAAAACAACAACACAAAACAAAAAGAACAACAACAACAAAACCCCCTGAAAGTTTGTCAGTTGTTGCTGGCAAAGTTAGTGAGGTTGGTGGTTTTATATTGCTGAGAGTAGGGTAGGAACAAGATCTTAGTGATTATCCAGTTTGTGCTCTCAGTATCAGCACTTTCTTTGGACTAAGACCAATCTTAAACAGGTCCACTGGGAAAGACCATGAAACCAATTGTCCAGAGACCAGTTTCTGCAGAAACCCTACATAATATCACAGTCATTGCCTTACTTGCCTCTCTGTTTGCAAAGCCGCATTCTGCCAAGAAGTCCTTGCTGACCATTTGTCTCAGGCTTTATTGCTACATCAAACATCCAAAAAGGAAGCTGTTTGGTTACAAGCAGAGCATTTCAACACTACATGACTAGGCAAAGGCCTTATATAATCAAGGGGAGAAATCAAAGCTCTTACTTTATGAAAGTGGTGTGCTCAATTGCTTAGCTGCGTAAGAGCCAGAAGGAGCCACATGAGTTACATGCCCCAGCAAAGTCCTGTGTGGAGATAAGTAGTCCCAGCCTCCCAGTTGGATGTCTCCTCCCACAGCACTACATCACAGAGCAGACCAGTGTAATGGAAAGAACTTTCCAAAATATCTGTGTTATATTAGTTCTTTTGCTAATGACAGGAAGGATGAGGACTTGAGCCAGCTACAGCTGAGTCAGAGTCTGTTCCACCCTGCTCCATGCTGTGCTCCTGCTCTTCCTCTCACTCAAGCTGGAGTCAAGGGAAACTCCTGCATCTTGGGGAAACCATTTTGAAGTGACTCTAGGTTAAGAACTAAATCACAAGTCCATGACTGTGAAGGCCTATGGGATACCCATTACTGCTGTAGTCAGACCACTCCTAGCACTCCCAGTGCCAGCTGGCCTTTGGGTGATGGGAATGCACTCTCTGAGACAACTCCAGGCCTTAAGAGGTCAGACGTGAATGAGCACAAATGAAAATCAGAAAAATCTTTATTAGAAATGGGAGGATAGAGGTAATCTATTTTGAGAAAAAAAATACATGGAGGAGCAGGAAAACAGACAGTGAGGAACAGGACAGATATTAAAAGGGCAGGAGATTGTACAGAAAGAAGTCTGGGAACTTTGGAGACAACAATCCAGGGGAGAAAATGGATGAACACAAAAAGAGGGATGAATAGGAGAAGATGAGGAAAAAAGAAGCTGTCCAGAGACAGATATTAAACTACTTAAAGGTGATACCAAAGGTGCCTACCAAAAGATTTTCCTACAAAAATATTACCTCGCTCTCTTATTTTATGTTTTTGAAGTTAACACACTGTACTGGTGCCACTAAGTCAGACACCTGAAACAGAAGACAGTGTCTGCTGAGCAATGTGACTCTTTGGTTTTTATAGTGAAAGATTCTCACTGGAAAACAAAGTGGCTGAGTCCTCTTCTCTTCAAGTGTATCTGCTCAGGACTGTAGAAGTGTTGGGTTGTCTTTCATTTTCCAGAAAATATTTTTCTGTTATTCTTTAAGATTCAAAGACTTTATCTGAAACTGAACAATGCTCTCAAGAAAATATTGTTCAAGCAAACTTCCCAGTGTTTAACCCAGATTTAGAAATCATCATTCTCATCTCTGAAGTGGAAAAAAAAAAAAAAAACTATAAAAAAAGAAATGAACACTGTCAAAGCAAGTGGTATAGGAGAGGTCTTACTCTGTAGGGCAAAATGACTTGCAGTTGGGAAAATTATCTCAGATCTTCTAACAGAGACACCAGGGACTGTCTAATTAATTTCAAAATAATAGTATATGAAACCTGAAATGCATTCATAAGCCCCATCCCTTTCATCTATGCCTCAGTTGTAATTTTTTTAGGGCAAGATCTGTCTCTGCATATTGTTGCTAATTGATTTTTGCAGCTGCTATAATATAATCTATAATTACATGGTGGAATATATAGAAAAGTGGTCAAGAAGACAAGGGAAAATATGGTCAGGTACTGAGTTAGGATTGGAAATTGGAGATGGGAGGGAATTCATCTCACCTAATATTTTAAAACACACAGCAGAGATGTCTCCCTTTAAGCCTGTCACTCAGTGCTATCTCTGCTGCCAAAACAGAGAGAGAGACCCCTCAAGAAGGATTCATGTCACTCTAAACAAAGCATTTAATGTAGGCAAATCTGAAAAATGGTTCTATTTCTCTCTACCAACAATAGAATGAGCCATCCTTGCAGGTGTCTCTGGATTCAGAGGACTGCATTTAGACAGCTAAAGGAGAGCTCAGCCACAGCAATGGTCCCCAAGCAGCTTTATGGTTCAATTAGTCCTCCCTCACTTTTCTCAATATATTAATATGCCACATTAAAAATCCAGGGACATTCTCACCTAATCATTCACATTCATTCACACCCTTTCCTATGCAAATCCTTGTTATCAAACAACTGTAATTATCATGCAGGAAACAAAATGTTAGATGGTTTGCTTATAGATTAATTTGTTTTCAGTTGTGGGTTTTTTCGGGGGGGGGGGGATTTGGTTTTGTTTGGTTGGTTGTTTTTTTTTTTTTTTCTTTGCCAGAGTAAATCAGACAAATGTGCCTAGCTTTTGAAGGAGTTCCCTCAGGACCTGTGAACGCATTAATGGAAAATCATATGGTCTGTGTTACCAGTGAACATCAAAGTGAATGGGACATACTCCCAAGGTCACATGCCGGTAGAAGAAGCCAAAGACAGCAGGACAGTCCTCACTTCTTAGGAAAGTACATCTGCTCCTCCATTGTGCTACAAACAAGCATTTGACATGTCGATTACCTTAGGATTTTTCCCCCTTCCTTGATATCTTTAGAAAGAGGTCAGACTTAGGAAAAAAATTATCCATCCCTTGGTTTCATGGCTATTCCTTATGTGACTGAAAGACCAGGACTCCACAGAGAAGCATGTGGTTTTTCTACTGACAGTTTAATAATTTTGCTGTTCAAAACAGGATGCTCTTCTCATTATAGCTCTGTGTGCCTGGTCTGACTAAACCCAGAGTGGAATTTTTGACTCTGAGAGTTTTGTGAGACATTTCTGTTCATTTCACTATGAAGAAGCACTGTGCCACCAAAACAGACTACCTGTTACCTGATGAACATTTCTCACTTTATACTAAACTTGAATTCTTTCTGTACTTTCTGTACTTTAAAAAAATATCACTGTCAGAAGAAAAGCAGTAAATTGGGAAGAATCTTTGTTTGCTCAGCTACTCCAGTTAGTTCAAATGGAAAGTTCTTTCGTAAACACTATTGGCCATTTACCACTTGCTCAAGAGAATTGAAAATAAATAAGCAAACAGTGAAGGTATTCTTAATTTATACAATGATATCATTTAGTCTCATCTGGGAGTTTAATTGCCCTGTGTTAAGTTTTATATAGATATGTATAAAACAAGCAGAAAAAGTCTGGTGTACAGAGTGGATATTGCCTGTGAGACTGGTTTATCTGGCCCTTGGTGTATCTTGGCCACACTTTTTTTCCAAACTCCATGTGTAGTATTGTCGGGAAAGTAGGTTGCATCACATGATATTCTTTCATGAGACCAGAAACAATTAAGAGGGCATGCCACCTATGAAAAATTTCAGATGAACCTTGAAAGCTGTCACAGGAAACCAGTCTGAGCTGGTACATAGATGCATGTGCAGAAGGCTGTAGGTCAGTTGTGTTCCTTCGAGAGTAGACCTGCAGCCTCCTTAACATTCCTCCTTAGCTGACGGAATGGTCTCCACCCTCTGACTGCCTTGTCTGAAAAAATCTAATTTAGCATCCCTTTCAGGAGTTTTGAAGAGAATAGAACTTGTTGTTTTCCTCTCTAGCTTGGTTTTCTCTAGCTTGGTTTTCTCTTCTATGTCCTTTCCTCTTCTTCCATTTAACAGGAATCCAACTTGGATGAATGGCACTAACTCTGGCTGAATGATTCACACCTCCCAAATTCCCAGCTCTTTGCTGAATTCCTTTCCCCTTCATGGGAGTCCCTCAGCTTTACGTGCCTATCATAGCTCTTGTAGAGGACTTAAAATTCTGTTGACTTGACTGGCTCTTTTCCAGATTACAACTTATCCAGAACTGTTCTAGTAATTTATAGGTGACGTATTAGAAAAAATACCAATGTATTTATGTCTTATTCAGTTTATAGTTTCCATCTCGACAAAGGCTTCTCATAAAGATCACACATTGCATTCTAATAACAGAAATGGTAGTCTCGGCCTTTGAAGTGCTTTCCAAATTAATTTTCTCTACTCCCTCTTAGGCAAGCACTTTGGTGAATCCAGCCATTTCAGGCAGATCTACTCCTGGTCACACAGATAAAGATAATGACAGGGTATACTGTCAGAGAGCCAAATAGGCTACATGGCTTGTCATACAAAAATCCTCATGAATAATATTTTGAATGAGGTTCCTTTAACATCTACTGTAAGAAAAAATAAAGGCAGAGGAAATAAACTAAGTAGCCTTTCAGAGTCTTGATTTCTAACCTATCACTGACTTTGCAGACAGTGTTTCTGTCTCCACTGTTCCTGCTCAGAGTCATGCAATTAGACTACATTTTCCTGAGAGGAACATCCTAGTGTCTACTTGCTGTGGAACTAAGGTTTCTCTGTAGCTCAGCTTCCTCACATCACCTCTTTCCATTTAACTTACTTAGTTAAAAGTATTTAACTACTGAAAAACTTGTAATTAAACTTGTCATTTTCAAATCCTCTCACTCCCTTCTGTACTGGAAGATCGTCAGCAGTTTCACAGCTGATGTGTCTCTGTGGCAGACAGCCAAAATACAAGGAAATCACAGAAGGTTATTTTTATCTGCCAAAATCAACCTTTCTGATACCTCATTTATGGTCAGCATTGTCCCATGTGAAAATTTCATACTTTTTTTCTGGTTTCTTTTGTTTGTTTGCTTAAGCTTTTTTGTTTTGTGTTGGTCTGGGGTTTTTGTTTGTTTATTTGTTTTGTTTTGCCCTTCTGTTTTAAGGTAATTGCATTTAAAAAAAAACAAACCAAACCAAACAAAACAGGAAAGTATTGCAAAGGGAGCCATTTAAATGTAAAATCTAAGTTCAGTCCTTATGCAAGCATTCAAAAAGAAGAGAGTTGCAGATTTCATAATTGTTATAGTACCCACTCCACCATTCCTAACTGACTCAGTGCTTAGAATGAATAGTGCTGCCTGAATAGCAGCTATTCATAATTTATCACATGCTTCCTGAGGAAGTGGTGCACTGAATTCTTTACTGTGGAACTACTCAAAAATATATCTACAGGGAGGCTATTACTACAGTATCTCAGGCAGTAGCACTGTCTGTATCTTTGTCTGCACAGAAAATTGCCTATAAGATTAAAGCTGAGCAAAACAAGAGAACAGAAATGGGGTGAGGGAAGTAGTACTTTTCATTCAGCAACAAAGTGCACAATTTGTAGGTACAAATCTTCCCTCAGAAGTAAAATTTTACGAATTTCAAAGGTCACAATGTGATTAATCTTTCACAGTCAAACATTTCCCAGGTCATTGCAATAGTAGCAATTAATATTATACTCCCAATCCACTGAAGCTTTTTGATCTTACTTAGGCAGATATCAGAATATAACTGCAGTAAGGGGCATACAGAGAAATTCCATGTCCCTCTTACAGCAGTAGATGGGAGCAAAGATGATGATTCCATGGTCTTCCGTCTTCTTTCTGCACACTTTATGAGCAGAAGTTAAAAACATTTTGCAGTGTCTCTGAAAGAAGGAAGACATAAAGCAGAAGTAATATAATGAATAAATCAATACACCTAGGATGTAAAAATGTTTAACCTAAATGGTTATAAAAGTTTTAAGGCCAATCAACACACAATCAACCTTGGCTATTTTATTTAGGTTGCTGAGGATAAGGAGAAATACTTGGGACAGCTCTCTGAAGAACAGTTATAGACTGGGAACTGCAAGGACTTATTACCTCTTATTTGCTTGTTACTGATGCTGTATAAATTTGTGCAAAATGCTTTTTCCACTTTTAAAAAATTGTACTTGGTTCCACACAAAGTAAAATAGAGACAATAAACCTTGCAAACGTGAACAAGATCCACATATATATAGAAGAGGCAACTCAACACCATGTTGTGGGCAAAGCACGCTCTATGGAGAGCAGCTTGATGCATCTTCTTCATGGAAACACTGGTCTTTGTAACACAGGGTGAATGTCTAACAGCTAAAGGTAGTAGCCAAGAAATTAGACAGAGTGCAAGGTTAGGTAAGGAAAAAGAAGGTCTGATTTAACAGATGCAAAATTAGAGCTGTGGTTAAGTAACTACCTATTAGAAACAGAGCAATGTGTGTTGTCCTGAGATCCTGAAATCCACCCTATAGAACCAGGAGGGAGGTTTTGCTTCGGACTGGCTGTGGCATGGGCCTATGGATGGAAGCCCCCACAGGTGACAGCCCAGCTGTGGCTCAGGCATGCACCCCTCCATTCTGCCCTGTCTCCAAGCACTGCAGTTCATCCCTCTGGAACTGCTCTGTCCAAGGAGCCAAAAACCCAGTAACAAGGACAATCAGGAGGTTTTTACTTCAGAATCCAAGCCAACATATCAACACAGGCATAGCCTTAAAGGATTTCTTCAATGACTCAGAAAGAAGAGAACCCCCTTGCCCCACAGTAACTGTTTACCAGCCACCTCTGTGGCCCATTGGGGCTTCCAAAAAACAGAGTTTAAATCACTACAAACACCAGCTTTATCACTTTTTTCTCTTGGAAGAATTATTGTGGTTCTGCTCAGTAATAACAATTGTTAGCAAACATTAACTATTAGGATTGAAGATTTGTTAACAAACTCAAAATCTTACATCAAATTTTCTTCTAAGGAAGTTTAGCAGGATACCAAATCCTACTGAACTGCACCATCTTGAACTCCAAAAAACTGGATTAATTATCATAATTAATACAAATTACAGGTTAAGCAATAGCCATCTGTCTTCTCTCCCATTCTTTGTAAGCATTTCAGGGATGTAAATATCAGGCAGTGAAAACAACTGTTTAAGCTAAAGGCCATGCTGACACAAAAACAAATGGGTATAAATTGGGTATTAATAAACTCAGGCTTGAAATTGGTGATGGGGGTGGGCGGGGAGGTGGAGGGAAGATAAGCATTATAACACCAAGGACTGGAAGAAGAATTTACATGAGCGGAATGCAGGGCTAAAAAAACCTACTCTTAAGGCTGAAGCAGATAAGTTTAAGAAATGTTGGACATAATATGGAATTTGTTAGAGAATGGGAAAAAAAGTAGTACCTTCAGATAGGCTCTTCTGAAACCATGTACATGACAATGCAGCTACAGCCACATCTCTGTATGGCCCAAGAGCAGTAAGCGATAAAGCTTCAGATGACATTGAAGGTTTCTCTAATCAGACACCGTTAATTGCTTCACTTTACCTGGGCTGGATAAGGTCACATAAAATATAGCTCCACAATATTTTGACTGAAGTTCAAAATATGTTAGTTTTGCTTGAAGCAACAGGACATGTTTTAGACATCCAGAAATAAACATTATTGCAGATGACAATATTTGTAAGACAGGTAAGTCATAACTAACCACTGGAGTTTTGATGTTGTAAAACCTCCCTTCAGTTGTTACCACTTTGGGCTTTCAGTTTCTCTCAGGATAAATATATTAGATATAGGCTAATAATATACTGTACAATCCTTCTCATAGTTTTAAGGTACCCACACAGGTAGAAAAGGCACCAAGAAAAGGAAATCTTTCAAGAGGCAATGATAGATGAAAATATATACCCAATTCTGGAAAGCAAAAATTCCATTACACGGTTTAATTTAGCCAATGAGAAGTGAAACAATATAAGCTTTAAATATACTTCTAAAGCCATTTCTTACTCTTTTCACAGCCTTTGTACGTATTGCAAAATCATAATAAAAATTATATGGTTTGTGGAGCATGCATATTAAATTACCTCCAATTCAAGCCTCTCCTGCAATCTTTTCAGCTACCATATTTTTTCTGTTTGTATAATACACCTGCAATCTTTTATTTGCATTGCAATGTACTGTTCGGCATAGGTAAAGGGAATTAATTTTTACCTTAAAATATTTTCTTACTCCAAAAGAATTAGGACAATATTTTTTATTTTCTAGCAGCTTATCAAAAATTAATAAAATATTTTTTTATTAAACATGCATGAAGTAGCAATTTGTCCTAAGGGATACACCACCAGTTAAGAAGCTCAAGGATCATCTAGGTTAAGTACAGCTGGAGAAGAACCTCTTTATCTGAATAAAGCATGGCTTTTATTTTTGGATGGATGCAATTTTGTCTTTGTCTAGATTGAACCTGACCAGGAGAATTTCAAATTACTGAATTCAATGTCCAGTACCTGCAAAACAGTGTACAATTCATCTGGTGAAAAGGAATGAAATGTGAATACTTGAACATTATCTGTATTTTCCAATGCCATGTGAAATATACCCCAAAATACCAAACAAAGCAGAAGTGCATAAAATCAGAGGCTATCTTCTTTACTCTATTAGCTCAGAAATGCTGAGGACAAGAACATGGCTTTGTGAATCCATGAGATAAGGGGGTTAGCCTCAAAGTCTTCGCTGGTTTACTTCATAGATTTACTAAGAAATTTCATCAGTTTTACTAAAAAAACCCAACAAACAAACAAACAAAACCACTCAACAATGAAATAAAACCAAAACCAACTGAACAAAAACAACAACAAAAATGCAACACCAAAAAAATCAAATTAGAATGTTGGGGTTTCGTGGGTTTTTTTTTTATTCAGCTCCGTCTGAAACCACTGTACTGAGCAGTTCTGAGCCATATACATCCTCTCCGTTAGACACCTACTCTTTGAGGCTGACCTTGTGTCCCAGCTCCCAGGGGATCCAGGCAGCTGCTGTGCACTTCTGAGTTGGATGTGTTTTCTGGTGCAGTCCTGTGCACGACCTCCTGTTAGCCAGCTCCAGACACCTCCCTGCTCAATGTGAGAGTGCTGAATTGTTCCACTGAATTATGAAATCTCAGGGTACAGTCAGCCTAGACAAGTAAATGCTCCAGTTTTGATCATTATTGAGAACTGCAAGAGTGCCTGAATCTCTCCGTTGACTATGCAGGGAGCCTGGGCACATGTTTAAATGCTGAGGGCCACACTGCCAGGCCACAAATCTACATGTAAGACATTGCAATGCCTACTTTAAAACTTTATTAATGCAGAACCACAGAAACAGCAGTTTGGAGTCAGGACTTCAGGAGTCTGACTTTCAGGTCCACTGGAGGACTATTGAGAAAGCCAGTGATCAAGAGCACATGGCGTGTGAGAAAATGCTGGGATACATTGGATTGTTTAGTCTGGTAAAGAGGTGGTGTATGTGTAGTATCTAAATGTGTACGTGGGAATTATAAATGAGACAGAGTCAAATTCTTCTTGGTCATGATATATGTTATACATATGTGAGGAGCAACAGCCACACATTGTGAATTGGGAGCATCATCTTCTGCATTAAGGAAAACTTTTTGTCACTGATGGGTGATAGAACACTGAAGCATGTTATCCACTGTGGTGGTTGGATCCTCATTATAGACTCTACTGACCTGGGCTAGTGTTGGTGACAATCTCACTCTGAGTGGGAGAAGGACAATATGACCACTGAAGTCCCTTCCAATTAGCACCAGAATGTGGTTTTTTTTCTATCTGCAACTCAGAACGAAACTCTCAAGTTCATACCAGTAACCATGAGCAGAATGCTCAGAGCAGACACCAGCAGTCTGAAGTTCCTAAACTATGAAAAGAACTTTTATCTTACAAGTTCTATTAGCCATCATATGTTCACAATTCTTCCCATTCCCTGATTGAAACAGGTAGAGCTGACAAGATAGAGGACCTGAAGATGTATTCTGTGTGATTGCGGACACAGAATGCTGAGGATAGTCCACACCCTAAGAGTTGTTTTCTGGGAAGCAGAGGGCATTGGAGCCTGTTAAGCACTTAACTTTTTAAACATAATATATAAACAGGTATTTCTTATAGCTCTGATTTTGTTTCAGCAACAGTTTTCCTATTGCTCTGAAGCAATTACATAATTATATTTGATATTCAAAAGCAAGCGTAGGTGGATTTTCTTTTACTTTGGAGAAAGCAGAAGAGGAATTGGTAAACAGCAGCACTGTAAGAGAGTAACATCCGCTGAGATGACAGTAACAAGCAAAAGATCTTTCGTTCTGTTAGCTTTGTAGGCTTAAATCATACATAAATGCAAAAAGAAAGATAAAGTCAACTCTGAGCAGTCATTTCCATTTGTGAAAAAGATGGGGGAAAATGCACAGTTTTTAGGAGAACTAAGAACTCAAAGACTTTAAAATAGTAGGCATGGAAGAGAAACAATTGTGGAGAGCTCTGATTTTAAAGCTAGTTCCAACTCGGGGATGCTCAAACCAGTAGAGGTGTAAGAGTCAATGCTGATTTAGGGCTTGGATCTGGAAGAAGTTCATGTTAGTTGTTACTACTGTGGCAATGCACACTCCTGCATTTGGTCTGTCTCTTATACTTCCCCATTTCTCCCTGTTTGGTGTGCCATCATTTTGGGGATCAGTGTCATGGGAGAGTGGAAAGCTTAGACAAAGTTATTAAAAATTACCTTGCTGTTGAGTCATGAGGTGCAGAAAGGACTCCCTTGCTTTCTAAATTCCTTCTCAGAGAAGAGTTTAAATGTGACTGAATCCTATCTTAGCCTCGGACTGTGACAACGGTTTAAATTTAAGGAGTTATAGAGTTGTGATTAAACCACTTTGTCTTGCAAATTTTTAATAATGGCAAAACAGGAATATTTGTATTAAATTAATTATTTATTATAGCAAATGAACAGACAAGTGAACAGATGAAAAATCTTAATCAAATTATTTACTACACAGTGTAAAAGCTAAAAATCTACTAATATAGCATGAAGTAGTATAGTGCACTGTATCAAAGCAATTCTATTAAAACAATTGTATCAAAGCTAGCAAAAGAAACAATCATTAAGCAGACATTAATATAACTCACCATACGAGAGAGAGAGGGCAAATCTCTCTCTTTCTCTTACTCTTTCTCTCTTACTCCCTGGGGAGTAACCGTGAAGAGTTGTCCCTGCTTCATGGTAGAAGCTCCACACTTCAAGGAAGTATGTGGAAAAGTCTGTCCTATGAAAGTTGGACTGGACTTTTATAGTTATGAAGTGATGGACAGTAGTCACAGATTTACAGGCTAACAGACTAGTTTATCTGTCAAATCCTGCTTCAAAAACCAGGATGTGTATTTGAAGTCTGGTGAACCAGGCTGGTTTTAGCATAGTGCAACACCAAAAGAGCACCCTGGTGACGGCAGTGGAACTTTGCGTGATGGCTTGAATTGTATGCATTCCCTGATCAGATTCTAGTCTTATCAGGGTGGGCTATCCTGCCACAATCAGTATGCTGACCCAAAACTTTTGGGCTGCATGGTATAGCTATGCTCACCATTTTCAGGAAATAGAATAAACTCATTTAGATTACTAACTGATTTTATTATTTTTTTTTTTAATGTATGAACAAAGGTACACTGGTAGAAATCATTAAACTCAAATGTTTTTTTATTCACGGAAGAAGCAAGTCCTAAATCAGATCTAAGTCACTAATTCTGAAGTAGACATGTTGAAAGAATCAGTTATGGTTAGAATTATTTATTAATGATAGAAAGTTTCTCATACGTATCTCTTTTCACTGTTTAGAGCAGCAAACCAGTTAATAAAATTAAAAGTGATGAAAATATAACAATAAAACCTGATCCAGATGTTGCAAAACTTAAATGTTCAAAAGATTAATTTGATTTAGTGATATCATTAAATTAAGAGAAAAGGAGTCAGCTCTAAACAGTTGTATTGCATTACATATTTTTGGATGCTTTGAGGTCACAACAAAGAGGATTTGGCTACTGCTGCCAGTAGTTGCTACATAAGCAGAAGGAATTTTCACTAATTTTCTGAAGTCATTTCCAGAAAAACATACACTAGAACACTGTGATGTACTAAAAGGACATGAAGCTCACAAATGCAGTATTATATTTCGCTGTTATGTAAAGGAAAATTTTTAGGAACAAATAAACAGGGAATACCTTCGTATTTTGAATGTGTTAATGGTTCAAATTCCACACTTAAGTAATGGTAAGCCTGGATCCAGCCTCTGGGAGTGGCTTACAGGGAATAAAGTACTATTAAATGTGAAAGAGGAGGGTAATTAATGGCATTCATGGCAAGCAGCAGTATATTTCTTTTTCTTCCAAACTTTAAATGTCATCATTTGATATTTAGATTGTTGGAGCCACTGGAGGCTTCTTAAAGTTTCTGAAAATGTAGCAAAAAATATAGGCTAAGAGTTAACTGCATACCCCACCAATATGAATTAAGATTATTTTGTACTGTAATAGAGTACCATCTCATTCATTATCCTGATATTTAGTTGAAATAAAGTTTGAACCAGAAACCAAGGTCAATCTTGTGAAGGTGCTTTAACAGAAATGATCATTTACATCAGCCAGGATCATTTACATCAGTTTTCATCAAAATTTTAAACCCTTGTAAATTCCGGGTCCTTAAAGTCTGGCATTTAAATTACATTGCCTGTCTTTAACACCTCCAGGTGAAGGTTCCTGCAAGTGGTTTCTGTTTTTTCAGTTCTCTTCCCTAAGAGATTGTGTCCATCAGTGTTAATGGCCTCTTTGTGGGCACATTTTGCATTGGCAAGAGGAGTGCATTTCCTGGGAGTGCTAAGGAAGGTGTTGCCTGCTGTGCTGTCACTAGTTAGAGACCCAGAGCCATCTTCAAGAGACCTGAGAACAACCCCATTTAGGTCCTGTACAACACCTCACCTCACTCATGGTGTGTCATGAAAATATGACTCTCCCAGAAGACCAAATCCCATGGAGTAGCAGGTCTTTGGGCAGCCTGGTTGAACGCACTCCCTAACAGCCAGACACCAACATAACATTGCCTAAAGGATGAACAGGCACTTCTGGTGCTCCTTCTCAGCTAGCACAAAGAGCAGAAGCACACTAGGTCCTCTCAGGTTAGACCAGGTAGGAGTTTTCACGGAAGTCATGGAAATACCTTAGCATTTAAAATCTGACTGAATAACGCACTATTAGCAGATAATTCTCCAGAAAGGGGGAGAGTTATGACTAAATGGGTCTTGACTGTGTAATGAAACACTGCATGTGGTACACAGGTGCTGAGCAAGGGAAAACAAAATCAGAACTTCAACATCTGTTGCGAATGGATAAGGGGCAGATTCTTACCAAATGCAAATCGTTCCATTCTTCCATGCATTTATCGGACTGTGATATTTATTCCAGCAAGAATCTATCCATCAGAGTATGCTGTAGAAGAAATTACAAATTAACCAGAAAAATGTTCCCAGAGGAGGGTCTCCTCTAATAGCAACACAATCCAAATTCAGTCAAAAATGCCGACCAGGACCCAGATGAACATTTCAGTAACAAGTATTCAAAACAAGGCCTGGTTGTGTATAGCAGCACACCAGGGACTCGTTTAAGGTCTCTGACCGAGAGAAGGAAGTTGTCACCATACTGCGGATGGTTTTTATTATGTGCTTCATGTGGTTCATCAAAAGGCACTTAATGAAACAGATCAGCAAATAAAATAACAACAGAGTTAACAACTGTAGCATAAAACCAAATAAGTAGTAAAAGATACATTTCTTTCAGTCCTAACTTCACTAACGCAACCGGCAGAGTTCTGTACATTTCAGGCAGACGGATTTCAGAGGAAGTCTGAAGCAACTCTGTCAGAAGGCTCTTCTGCCATTCTCATGGATAAGACCAAGAAGAACTATACATATTGTCATATCAAATATTTGTTGAAAAGCTGCTGTGAATGTAACAAACCAAATTCTGCTTTTAGCCATGTTCCGTATGACCTCACTGGCTACAGCAAACAAGCTTGGTGTGTTAGTGAAGCACATTTTAGTCAAAGGGATACAGATTTCTTCCAAAAGGCAGAATGAAAAGGAAGCTGCAATTGCATTTCTGTTATTCTTTCCACCTCAGCTACCTAGGGGCAAATATGTAGCTGAAATCTTATCATCCAAAGCAACTGATTAAGAATAACTTCAGTCTGTGCTGATGTAAACATGTATGGCTAATGATTGCATTTCAAAATATCACTAGGAGGAAAATAAAAACAGAGGCAAAATTGACTGCACTGTTCTCACTACATTAGCTTAGTTCTGTGTCAAAACAGAGGACATTTTGGGTAAGTCAGTCACTTATCAAGGTCCTTTCTGGTTCTCCTTATTTATCTCTCTATGGCAGTGAGATTATGCAAACTTCATGAACTAAAGCATTTCCTGATCTTCAGATGAAAAGTAATTTAGAGAGTAGATTATTATTTGCCATACTTTACTGCAAGGCAAGGATAATTTGTCTGCTGTTGAAAGAAATGGAAAGCAGCAAGAGACACTACAAGATTATTTAGGAAGGCAAAAACTCATGCCCTCTGATTTAACAAATTTATATTTGTCAAATATAATAATGCTAACAGATTATGGCCCATATGTTTTAATAGCAAAGGGCAGAGTTTCTCTTTTTGACAATGACTGGAGTATGGTTGATTTAATGCAGGGATGTAGCTGACTTAATGAAGTGCAAAAAAAGATAAGGAAAGTCTAAGAGATATTCCAGTGAGAATGAAGCAGAATAATTTTTTTTATGGCTCCAATGTCATACAAGCAGGCAAGTCTCTTGGATTAAAACCATCAGTTTAGCTAGAACAATGAATATGGCATGCATTAATGATTACCCAGATTCTTGCTACTGTAGAAACTAAAAGGGAGATGCAGTATGTAGACAGAATATTATAAATTCATACAGAAGTCTGAGGAATCTGGGGACAGGCTTTAATGCAGCTCACATCACCTTTGAGGCCATTTACCAAAAGAATTATACTAATAGATTCTGACTCTGTAACCGAATAGAACCATAAGTATCTGTATTACTGGATAGTCTTATACGCATCTAAACATTATTTGTGCTCTACTTCTAAGATACTTCATTAGTTTAGCAAAAAAAAATCCCAGTGAAGAGCAGGTTTTCCAGTTCACTGAAAATTTTATTATCTTCAAATCAGTCAACATTTGTTTCTAATTTCATTCCTGAAAGCAATCCTCTTAATACTGGCACACTGCACTAGGTAGTACTAATTTTTGGGAAAGGTCAAAGGAGTGCTATCACTCTTGAATTCCTTTCAGTCCATCACCTGTTTTCAAAATAAAGAAGTTCTTCCTTCTTTGTCAAATGACCTGTCCTGGAACGCAAGGTCCTGGAGGTTGTTCACAGAACCAGCAGCTCCCAAGCTGTGTGTCTGTCCCCACGGTCCCACTCTGTGTCTGCTGAAGAGATGGATCTTAGACATCTATTTGCACAACATCAAGCATGGCAAGGCTCTGCCTCCACAGTCAAGGGACAGGAAGCCCATAAACCCACAGAGTTCACTCAGATCTTTGTGGGAGAAACATGGCTCCTGAAATGTCAAGTTAGGGATAGGGAAAACTGAGACAAATGCCTGAAGAACATTGCCATGGAGTTGCTTAACCTGTTTTACAGTGAGAAGGTCTTCGGTGATCGCTAGAGGCACAATGTGGTATTTTCATCTGTCAGCACTCTATGAAATTCTGCACTGTATAGCTGAAGCAATCTTGTTTTATGTAAAAATTGCATAATTTAAAGAAAATTGCAATATTACATTTTTGGCAGAAAGTCCCAGGAAAAGACACTGAAACAGAAAAATAATTTTGTGTTATCAGGCTGTGGTGGGTGTCGAGGAGTACATTTAGTGCAGGTAGCTGGGTGCGCAGTTGCAGTGAGAGCTGCAGGTTGAGCTCTGGGGGGCAGGAGCCCCAGCCCCAGACAAATGGGGTTCCTTTGTTTGAGCTGTTATTTTGTAATTCAGTTATTGTACCGTTATTAAATTATTTTAAGGGTCTGGGCATCTGGGACTCTGCTATGGGAAACCTGGGGTTGAGATGGTACGGAAACCTCTTCTGACTGTGAGTGTGGGGTGTGTATCTGCAAAGGGGCCTCAGTCCCAGCTCGGATGGTGCGACAATGACTGTCAGAGTGGCTCCTGGATGGTGAGATGGGAAAATTTCCTTAAATTTAATGCTTAAATTCCAGTGAGTTGACCTTGGCTGGATGCCAGGTGCCCTCCAAGCCTATCATTCTCTCTTCTCACCTGGACAGGGGAGAGAAAATAAGATGGAAAATAACTTGTACTTTGAGATAAGGCAGTTTACTAACATAAGAGCAAAAGGTTGTACATGCACAAGCAAAGAGAAAAAAAAGGTTTATTTTTTACTTCCCACCAGCAAGCAATGTTTAAGCATTTCCTGGGAAGTAGGGCTTCAGCATCTGTGGTGGTTGCTATGGTATGCAAACAGAGTAA
The DNA here is from genome assembly GCA_035583185.1 of Anabacerthia variegaticeps. NCBI lineage: Eukaryota > Metazoa > Chordata > Aves > Passeriformes > Furnariidae > Anabacerthia > Anabacerthia variegaticeps. Next base: position 40,827,157 of record JAWWEW010000001.1, on the reverse strand, counting down.
ATAATGAATGTCCCCCTTCCTCCACTTCTCAGCTTTTGTATCTGAGCTGATGTCATAGGTATGGAATATCCCTTTGCTTTCTTTGGGTCAGCTGTGCTAATTATGTCCCCTCCCAATATCTTGCTCACCCCCAGCCCCTTGATGGGGAGGGGAGGGGCAGAATGGCAGAGACAGTGCTAATGTTGTGCCAGCACTGCTCAGCAGTAGGTGAAATACTGATGTGTTATCAACATCTTTCTAGCTACCAATGCAAAGCACAGCACTACAGGGCCTGCTATGGGGGAAATTAATTCCATCTCAACCAAACCCAATACACAGGCAATTTACTGGCACATATTGTTAGTCAGAGTGGAGAGAGAATTCATACATTTTAACACGAGACTTCCGAGAGTGAGGAGTTAATGTAAGAGCCTTAAAGAGATAAACAGAGAATCATGGATTCAGTTAATCTTTGTTTTAACTGCAAACAAGCCCTCTCCCTGCTGGACACTTTCATTATGTGTGAACACTTTGAATACCTCAGCCCAGAAACAAGTGTACATCGAAGTTTCATCCCCATAGCACAGGCACCACTGGCACAAACCAGTTTGTCAGATTTCAGAGGCTTAATCCAATTGCCCACATCTAGGTGTCTTCTGATATTTCAACAACTTAACACATCCTACCTGGCCTGAAACTGCTAGTCTAGAAGAATATGGACATCTGTGTACATTGTAAATACCCCACAGCACCTCAAAGTCGCAAGGTATCTGTAAATATACACATCATAGATTTCTCAAGTTGATAAAATGAATTCCAATAAAGAGGCAGATCAGCAGCGAGCCACAAGAGCAACTTTGGTTGCTGTGCTCAGAACTATAAAAGTTACATATCTGAGCTGTCTAGCTGAGCTGAGGAGCCTGAACAAACATAGCACTGACTAGAGGTATGTGCCAAAAAAATAATAGAGCTAGTGGGAGATATTCATCACTGGAAACTTAAAGCCAGCTTTCAGTAAATATTCTTTTTGTTTTCACAATTTAACCATATAGCCAGTAAATACATGGCACATTTACAGGCTATAGCCATCATTTGCTATGGAATCTGGGGTGGGAGATCTGGGGGCAAGTCCATTTCCTCAGTGACATAATTCTAAACCCTGTTGTGAAATTATTTTCCCCTTGTTAGCAAAGAGCAGCAAACTAATAGGTATGTTAAAAGAGTAGCTGGATGTCTCTGAAAAACTAAATAGCCAGCTCTCAAGCTGACAAAGCAGATTGGTGATGTACTGCAAAAGGTGTTCATCAATAAGGACTAAACAGCAGCAGGGGCAGCTTTCAGAAGCTGAGTCCCTAGCGATACAAGGACAGGACAACATGACATATCTGTACCCTTATAGCCTCAAAAGATTTTTTCTCTAGAAAAAAAAAAATCTTGCATTAATGTATTTTTGTTAAATATGATCTTAGCTAAAAATTTCCCTACAGGTTACAGAAGTAATAATGGCAATGTCTGTCCCAGGCCACCCACCTTGAAAGACATCATGGTGTTGCTGTGTCTTTATTCCAGCGGTCACTGCTGTGTTCACTGAGAGCACGATGGACAGCAGGGGTCATTTCAGGATCATTCAGACCCTGCCATGCCCAGGATAGCCCCACTAGTTGGTTCACCCATAGGGACCTTCCTCACTGGCAGCATGGGTGGCAGGCACAAAATCACCAGCTGATGAGAGCTGCTGCATGGGGTGTCTGATGTCCTATGTAGGGTCTCATGCATCATCCCCCCCTTCAGGTGGATAAACCCCACACATCTCAGTGCATCACAAAGGGCTAGGTGGGCAGACTGCTGGCAGACTGAAATCTCATTATAATTCTAGTGATTTAACTGAAATATTGGCAAATATTCTTATAAAGAGATTTTATTGGTAGCTGTGGACATCTCAAATCCAGTCACCCAGCATCAGTTTCCTCCATAGCCAAAGATAAAGCTTTCACAGATTCTTGCATCTCCTGCTTCCTTATTTCCAGAGGCCCACACATCTGCCTTGGTAAGTGCTTTCTATCCAAACCCAGTTTGTGATGGCCCTGGACAAGCTCTAATATTCTGGTTCCTGGTTATGTGACGCACTGTGAAAGCTGGAAAATGGGATGCAGCACTCTGCATGGGGGTTCTCATCCTGGAAAAACAATGATGTTCAGTAAAGATAAAACACTTGCAGAAAAAGTACCAGAGCCCCACACATCCTCATATTTACAGAATCCTAAATGCTTTGTAGGATGACTGCCAGGAGTGCCCAGACACAAACTTAGTTTTGCTTCATATTTTTCATGAATGCGAATACACATGGATGAGTTTAGGAAAGAAGCAATACAGACGAGATACAGCACAACACTCCATTATCTAGTCAGCAGGTGACCAACCCTGAAACCTCCCACAGTGAGGTACTCCTACACATTGCACCTGCTGAACACATATGTCTCACAGACAGCAGAATTCAGAACAAATAGGTGCATCATGAAATGAGATCATGTCCTCTTAAAAGGGGCTTGACAATGTCATGAGAGCCTGCTCATGGGATCACAGTGGGGTAACAGTTTATTCTTATTTTTAAGGTTACTTTTACTTTTGCCTTTACTTTTATTTTAATTTTTCTTGAATTAAGCATGGGAAAGAAGCAAATAAGACATTTTAACCTGTGATATTATAAACAAAAAGTCAGTGTGGAAATATTATAAAGAAATATCAATATAAATCTACACAATAATAACGTGAATTAGTTCAGCAACTAAAGATCATCGAGTAATTGCTGGCAACTGATATTATTAATAATAAGGAGATCTGAAAACTCTATAGTAAAAGCCTTTTGCCAAAACACAGCCTTCCTTCTCTACCTGAGAATTTTAGAAGGAATGCAGGAGTACAGTCCCAGTTTTCTCATTCATACTGAACTCTCTGAGACTATACCTTTAATCAAAGTGTTCATCTTTAGAAATAGATATGAAATATTTTCCAATGACAACTACTAATCAGTCACAGGATATGTCACTATAACAGAGGAAATCCAGTCCTGTCATAATTAAAGGTCATTTCAGGGTTAATATTATATTCTAAGCCTTCCATGTAAAAGCAAGACCAGAGAGAAACAGATTATGGACTCTTTGTGCATGTGGGAGAGTCCTATGAGAGGCTCTGTTTATGTTTTATGCATATTTTTTATATCATTAGCTCTCTAATCAGTTTACAAACAAACATTTCTAACACAATTCACTCTCACAAAACAGAGCTATTTAATAATACAGGCTATTTCCATCCTGTTCCTACATCTGGGATAATAGCTTTTAATTATGTAATTTCCTATATTGAAATATTTTCAGCAGTGTGAGTGTGGGTACACTCTCCTTGAAACACAGACTCCTCTTAGAGCTTGAGCAGATAGACGACTATTGTGGCAGCTGTACAGCACGATCCCTGTAATGTGTTTGAGGCAGGAGTACTGCAGGATATACTCTATATGTGTTTGAAATTCCAACAGTACATAAAAGGATATGGAGAAGACTGGCCTAGTTATTTCTAACACTATTTGTATTTGGAAGAGGTTCTATAAAAGTATACTGCCTCTTAAATCATAGCAAGGTCCCTACAGAAATGGCTACCCAGCCTGGCACTGTGCCTTTGAGACAGGTCAGTAAGTGGGCACGACAGGAATATAAAAGCAGGACAAATACCAAGTTATTCTTTCCCTGGTATGCCCTCCCACTTCCAGCAAACTTTAGTCTGGGGACTTTGACAGCTAGAGGTTTCTTCTGCTCCTTTGTGCTTCAAGGCAGTGGAGAGAGGAACCTTCTTTCATTTCTGAGTATGTTTTCACTCAAATCCCAATCACTTCTTGTTCTTTTTATGCCATCTGTATTTCTAAATATCTACAATAATTGTCTCTGTTCCAAACCAAAATCTACTTGTCAATTTGATCTCTTTTTATAGCCGTGCTATTTTAAAGCCCTGATTATACTTGCCATCCTTCTCTGATTAGCCTACACTGGCATATGCAGAAGCAAGTTATGCTTTTGATAGCCTTGTGGTTAACACACTGATAACATTGTCAACAAGTGAGAAACCAACTCCAACCACACACCTCACAGACTCTGTGTGGCTTCCCAGGCAGAGACTTACAGAGACTTGCATAAGAACAAAAGGGAAAAAAGTCCCTCGTTTCGTCCTTGCTCAGTCGTTGCCTTCCAAAGAGACATATCTAAGATCCATGGTCAAGTCTTTGACTCCCTCCCCCACCCAAGATGGCCAGTTACATAAACTTTTACTCCTAATAGTTAGAATTGTCAAAACTTGAGAAAGAAACCTGTAAAACCAACATCAAGAGCAAAAGACAGTGCTGCAAGCTCTGCTGAGTGCCAGGTTTGGCAATCATTGTGCCATCCTGCCGGCCAGAGGCACTCTCTGTTTGTAATCAGAGGTCAGTACTAGTTCATTCCATTTCAAAGGCTTGGTGTTGTTTTCTTTCTTGTCAATGTGTACATGTTTATGTGTGACCGGACTATTCATAGCTTACGTGATGTAAACAGTGGGCAAATCTTGAAGTCCTCTCTTTGTGCAATTGCCTCAATCCATTGTCCCATCCATGTGTTATGTTTTTGGAAAAAAAGACATGCCGGGAAAGCACGGCAGCATCCAATTCCTGAGGGCACATAAAATGGCAACAATGATTACTGGTTTAAATAAGTATAGCAGCAGTGGTGGCAATGCAATCTATTCCTACAGTGAATATAATTTAACATCCATGTTCAGACACTTCCTGTTATCCATCAATTACTGGATCAGCAAGAAATAGCATACTCAGATGGAGCCACCTGGGTAATTGCACAGCAGGTAGCAGCTATGGCTGTTAAAGGAGTAGGCAAGTCAGATGGTTAGAAACTCCATGGAAAGCAAATGATTTCTGTTTGAAAATCTCAGATTTTAGTGATGACTAAATTATTAAAAATTTTAAAAAATAATTTCTGCTTCCCAGTCAGAATTTCTATAGCACATGGATGCATGAAAACAGGAAGGAAAAAGATCAGCTAGATCTGCTTTGTCAGTGTCAGGCCCTTATCTACAGACCCTTTCATGAAGCACAACTGTGAGTCACTGATAGCAAAGTGCTGGAATTTCCACCATTTCCATTTTGCAGCTATCCTTCTGGCAATCCCTGATATTAAGTTTTATCCTGATACTTTTTGACATTTCTTAAATCACTTTAACCATCTTAAATATTCGTTCAGTTTGCTATTGTATGAGAAGAATATATAGTTCAACCACAGCCTGAGAGTAACTCCTTGCTGGCCTTAGACAGAAGACAGTGCAATTCTGTAGTGTATTTAGTGACATCCACTAGCTGACATGCTTAGACGAATAAAGTTCCCAGTGGGCATCAAACTAGTAAGCCCTTTATTGAGCAGATATTTTCTTCTCGTTCAATATAAAGGCAAAAAACAAAAGAATAATCTAAGACACACAGAGAACCAACATAAACGAGAAAGCAAAACTAAGAGATAAGTATCAATTTCCTTTTCAATAAAATTATTGTTGTTGCAACTAGGAAAGGAAGGTATGAAGGGTTGCGGCCACTCAGGTTGCACAAACTAATACCTGGAGAAACTGATATTATATCTGGACATCAAATGTCCTGCTGCCTCCTAGGCAATCTTTAAGTGTGCCAACAATGCCGTTATTTTCAAAGTCAAAGGATGACTGCAAGATTCTACTTTCCAGAACATGTTCTCCTCTGCCAAACCCCACATAACTGCAACTCTGACTTGGTGAATTTAATTTTGGCTTAATTTTTAGCAAACTACAGTTTCAAGTGGAGTTCTGTTCTTACTGTGTTTAGAACAATGCAAGAAAGAGTCCTTCTCACCCTGGGGCAAAAAAAAAATTGTGGAGAGAAAAAGAAAGGAAATCGATCCATATTACCAGAATTCAAATGAGAAACAACAAAAGGCACATCCTTGGCACCCATCACGTTCTCTGTCCTATGTCTGCTTTTCATTACAAAAAATTAGTTATGAAAGCTTCTTACAAAATTTCTTATGGATATTTTAAAATAGAAATTGTTAGATACATTAAAACAATCAGATTGCCTTACATTATAGTAATAAAAATATTTTTTTACTTATAATTTGCATATATATTTTACCCAGAATTGTCATTCCTAATGATTGTTTGAATTTCAAGCTATTTTCTCTAGTATGATGGTTTCCCACAAGTAACTCACATCCTTTTCTGATGTATCCTCTGTTTTCACTGGAGTTCTAAAAGCCATGCAGTCCATCAGCTTCTGACTGCACACATCAGCAAAAACCTTACTTAATTATCCACAGTTATGGCCAGGTAACATCTTCCATGCTTTTGGATGATATTTTCATATTAGCAAGGTTAATATTTGCTCTAGCTGTGTTTTTCCTTCACAGATATAAAATGAATTCTCAGAACTTCCCATTGTGTGGTAGATCTGAGGAATCCATTAATCCCACATAAAAGCCGTGTTACAAAGAGGATGCACAGAGCACTCCGTGGAGAATGGGTCTTAAGACTCTGACAGTAGCGCTCTGTTAGGTACCTTCCCTAAGCGGGTATAGCATGGCTTCACTTACCCAAATTCCAAAAGCTGCATCAGAATTCAAGGTATTGTTTAAGCACAGAGAATTTTTGCACTATTTTATGCTTTTAAATAGTGTAGGGGGGAAGTAGCCAGGTCTTGTTTGACCTTCTTGAACCTTCTTACTTTGAAGCACACTGACTGTAATTTCTTGCCCTGGCCAGGAGCTCTCCCTTGATACTCAGCAGACTCTCCTTGTGTCAAGCATCCATGCCTTCAGGCACAGCCTGTTGTGGACCCCCATACAGCCATCATGTTGTGGACATGAAAATGTGGGTCAAACACAGTCTTTCTTTTTTAAAAAAACACCAAGCATATCTTCCCTTCTGTTTCCCAAGCAGCACCTAAATGATTGGAATGTCTTGGGACACTCCATGGTGCATGCTGCTAAATGCAGATGTCAGCCTCAGGAACACCCAAATTTAGTCACTGAGATGTTTTTCCAACCCACACAGACCCACACTATAACCGCAGCAGCACAGCTTTGAGCACAGTCTCTACACAGAGTTTCTTACCTGAGCAAATCCAAAGCTTGCTTGGAATTTTGCCCAAGAACCAAATGGTTGCAGCCATACAGCTGTAGATATTAATAACTGGTACCTGTGGCTGAGAGACCTAATTTTCCGTCTTCCTGGATTTCAGTTCTGGTTTTGGCTTTATTGCCCTAATACAGCCTCAGCTGAAAGAAAGTGTTTTAGCTTAGCCCTATGCTCAAAAGAGAAAGCATCCTCTGGAGCCTGACAAGACAAGACAATCTCAAACTAGAAGGCCATCACAGGAAGGATGCAAAAGGGTTAGTTTGGGATTCCTGCCTCTGGGGAATTGCAGCTTACCTAGCTTTTGTTCATCATGAGCTTTGCTACCTCAGCATTGAGTTCTGCTACTGTTCATAAAGGAAAGAAAAGAGACTAGGAATGTTTCTAGAATGAAACCAAGAATGGCTCCATGCAATCTGTTCAATGGGGAGCCTTGAGACTTTCAGCTTGGTCAGGAAAAGGGAGACATTTTTAGGAGCTTAAATAGGGAAATAAATGAAACAGAAAGGAAGAGAAAGTAGGTAATAAAGGGCTTTGTCTGGGATAGGTTATGAGAAATTGCCTCTGGGAATCTCAGCATTACCCCTCTTACTGGCCGAGGTTTGGAGGAACAGTGTGTGTGTGTCAAGCCTATAGGGATACCCCACTGCATATGTTAGATATGACAAAGCATGTGGCTGAAAAGGGTTAATGACACAAACCTGTAAATGTAAAACTTCTAAGAAGGGCTACAACTGCCAGAAGGAAGGAATCCCAGAGCCCTTTAATTGTTCTTTTTCAATGTATTTCAGCTATGGCTGAAATATAGTGTAAATTAAACAATGCCAGGGAAGGTGCCAGGCCCTGACCTTGATAATTTACTACACTGAACTGTGCTGCAGCATGTAATATGTGCTGGTCCAGGCTGATTAGCACTCTCACAAATAATTCATTGGAGCATTTGGGTGTTAGCACCGACCAAGGCCCATTCTCCACAGGGAGGTCAGATACCCTCATGGCATAGGCAGTTATGAAAGGTTAATAGCGTGTATCCAGACTATTCCACACTGCTTGGCCCCAGTGTCAAAGAATAATACCAGGCAAACTGTTTGCCAGTAGAGGTATGTCCTTTTACTTCCATATTTCAAGTATCTACCTTGCCTTGAGCCCACAGGTGAGCTCATGCAGTTTATGAAGTTTGTTCACTGTTTGGCTTTCCAAAATATGAGCTTTGAAAACTTCTTCATAATTTCACACTTGCTGTTTCTCATACTGAGAGGGATTTTTTGTTTCAATTAGTCTTTTCTAATTATGTTCTTGTAATATAAACAAAGTGCCCTCGTTCCCATGATATAATAAAATATGACAATTCTTCCCCTAAAAATAATGCATATTAATCAAATTGTATTCATAAAAGGAAGATAGACACTTGAGTTAATGCTGTGCCTGGGGCAACCCTGGTTAAAAAAAAAAAAAAAAAAAGATTTACATTTGATTTTTTTTCCAGTAATAATTACACTTTTTGAGGAATAAAGAAAGCAGAATTGCCTGTCAGCATCCTGACAATAGCCCTAGTGCTCCTCACTTGCTGGGGAAACCTGAAGAGCTAGATAAAGCAGGCAGGAGAGTCAGACTCTGGTAACAAATGGTTCAGTAGAAAAACTCTTCCTGTCCCAGTATGGTGTCCAGGATTTCACCTTCACTGTTGTGTTTTTTTTATGAGAGACTCGTAGAGGCACAGCAGTAGCATGAAACACTTATGATATTTCAGAATCCCAGGTGCTATCAGTACAAGAAAGGATCTGCCTGTACAAATGATGTAGACCAGTCCACATTAGAAACCCCCTTCTTTGAAGACCCCATTTTGGACAATTCGCCATTGGCTTTTACTGATCTGCCTCCTTCTGCTTCCCTAACAACCCTTTTCTCACTCTGTACTTAAATTAAGAGAAAACTACTACCACAACTACTTGCATGACTTTTTTTCCTTGATCTTGATGCATTTTTCCCACATAAGGTCACTTAAAAGTGAAGACAATTTTGTTACCTATTTTAAATACTCCCTTACTTCACTCAGATGGAAAAAACTATCCCAATAGGTAAAAATCTGTCCCAGAGTGAAATTCTGGACCAAGCAACACCAATGGAAAAATCTCATCACAATCAATCAGACACATGGTTCTATTCTGGACTTTAAATACATGTTAAATGGAAATTTAATTACAGCTTTTTGCATGGCTACAATCCACTATTTATCCACTCAACTATTAACCTTGTCTTGTCATGTCTCAAGCATCAAGGTGCTGTTTGCTTGATTCAATTGCCCATGGGCAAGTGAGTCCCATGTGCTCCTCTTTGACTTGATGATGCAACTGCATCATTGCAATTGAGAGCAACTGTTACAACACAAGATATGTTGGTGTGGGAGCTGGAAAAGTCAGGCCAAAATGTGTAATACTGGGAGATGATGAACATCTTTAGGCTTTTAAGGAATCAATGCAAGTGGAAAAGCTGAAAGGCTCACAAAGGGAGCATACAATGATCACAGTCCTGAAGGGAGGAAAGGAGATGTCCTTTATGTCCTTCCCTAAAGACATGCCTTCTCTCCATAATACCCTTATCAAGGAGTGACAAGGTAGTGCTGTTTCTCACTGATGAATATTTGCATTCACCAGCATACTCCTGAATTGCTCCATTTTATCAGGTTACAAGTAATTACCATGCGTCTCATCACCTGGAGTGCCATTATGCAAATTTGCATATGGCTTGAATGCTCTGCTTAGACAAATATTTATCATCCTTTAAAGCTTCCCTTGGAAAAGAATGTCATACCTTCTGTTCACTCTTATCACTTCACATGTACCACAACTTAAACAGAATTCACAGCTGAAGGGAAGTCTGTAGAGAAAAGATCTAGTGCCTACAGAGAAATTCGTTTCAGAATTCTTTAAGAACAACGAAGGGAAAAATCTTAAGTAAACAGCATATAAAAAGAAACATATAGTTTAGTGGTCTACCTTATCCTGAATTAATTTAACTCTCTTCTCCCAGGTTCTACAATGTATACTCTACTCCTGAGGTTGACTCAAAGGGTTCAGTAATCATTGCAGGAATGTTATTACAGAATAAGACTTTCTCCCATCAAGGTTGCTGGAATGTTTGCTACCATCTGAAGAAAGCTAAGCATTATACTTGCCTCTACCATGTCATAAATTCTCAGTGAATGTTCATAGAATAAAATATATAATAGGAAGTCTATAAGAGTAATAAGCAAAAAAAATATGCTCTTAATCAGGTTTCCTTTGGAGGTATTAAGGTTTATCTGCCTAAGAATTGAATGAGGACTAGCAATGATACTTCTGGCCAAAAACTAAGCTGGTACACTATTGTCTTTATTTAAGTTTCTGGAGCACAACTCTAATTTAGACATCCAAGCAAGCCACTCTGACATGCACTTGGTTTTGATGGAAACAAAAGTGAGAGGGTTCTCTTCTACTAAAACTTTGGGTTTAGGCAAGTGTCAAACTGCACTTGAGTTCCAGGCATGGCTCGAAAATCCGGGCATTTATAAACTCCGAATCTTGGCTTCTTCAGAATGGACAGGCAGAGGAGGAGGTTGTGTAGGGAGACAGAACAGACTGTAGACACAGACTAGGCCTGCTTGACGTGCCCTCTCCATACATGGTGCTTGTGGGATCTGCAAGAGGTCAGCAAAGCTCTCTGTACCACAGGGATGAGCTGCTACATCTGGAACTGGAGTCATGTAAGTGTTTCTGTTGATTGGGCAGATTTTTGATTGTTGAATGTTTTTTACATTTCCCACTGATTCATCCAGCTAGAAGTCATTTTACCTATCCAGAATAAACAAATTGCTGTGGGCTTTGTCATCTGCTCTTCTTGTGGGTATCGGCACTTCTCATGTTATGTCAGGAGAATGCAGCACAGCATCATCACATCAACTGAGCACCCTATCTCTCCTTGTCATTGGAGGATCCCACTCACATTTTGGAGCTGAAATCCCTGTTCTCTTTACCTGCACAAACAGAATATAAGCCAGACTCTTTCTTCCCCAGTTCTTGCTTGCTCTTTCCTAGAGAGCACTACAAAAGATATACTGTGATTCCCCAAAGACACAGCATAATGCAGCTTCCAATTAATGAAGGACCAGAATTCAAGAAACAGGGGAAGAAAAATAAGCTTTTTATTTTTAATTATGACAAGAAACTAGCTTGATTTTGTGTAAGTCAAGATGATCTGGTACAAAAATGGGTAGATAAGCCAGGGAAAGTTATTTTGAATCATAAAAAGGGAACTTAAAATCCCTTGAGAGGGTAGCAGTCTTGATTCTATCAGCTGAAACAAGAGATATGAAGATGTACACATTCAGATAGCAATTTGAGATGCCTTGAAAGAGTCCTGGGTCTAAAAGGTGCTGGTGGCAAAATCTTTGCTAAGTAGAAATTAGTAAAATAACGATTTGTTCATTTTCTTACCTGTTTTTCCTTAATTGTCTTCTTTGTCATGTGAAATTTACAACCCAAGTGGAACCACAGCATAGCAGTATGTTCTTAATGGCTCACATAAATCAGATAAATTAGCTATTTTTACCATTTTTCTTCTTGAAAGCTTTAAGACCAATTTGTGTTGTCCACCCAATTGGAAGAAAAATGGCTATGCCTTTGTGTGTTGATAATGTGGGAGCTGCAGGAACTGTTGTGTTAACCCAGCTGTTCCTTAACACATGATTTTCCTAAAACTGTCATGTTCACCTGCTTTATAGCTACTCAGCCCTGCTCCTCTTAGTACTGGAATATGCTCAGAGCTATGCACTGAGCATAAAAGAACTTTAAAACTCTCTTATGTCTCTAACTCCAGTCTCTAGGGAAATACTGCACAAGACTTTCAAACATGGCAAAGCATTATTGCTTTCTTCCTTTTGGAGGTGCTTTAGTTCAGAAATCTTGAAAAGATCGAGGGAAGTTGTTGACCTTGCTATCACCTGAAAGACTGGGTTCATTTTTTAGTTGCTGAGTGATTTGACCATGATCATACCAAGCAATTCCATATTCTCTTTCAGACTATTAAATGTTCGTGATCAAACCAGGAGCTGAACCCTGATTAGAGAATGGCAAGTAACTATTATCATCAAACTTTCATTGTACACTGGAATTAAAGTGGTCCATTCTTGTTAAACCAAATCCTGCTCTGCTTTTTGTACTTCATGCCCTTCCTGTCAGTCAGCTGGCTTGAAAGTCTAATTGGTAAGCAATGTTCTGAGGAACAGTGTGTCCTTCTCTGCTGCTTCCATCACCAGTGCTAGAGAACATGTCACTTTGGGGTAAGCACTGTCAGCTTGCTCAAATCCGTAATGTGGATGGTGTCTGTGCCTAGGTATCTCTTGACAGAAGTGACCTTGTCCAGCCCAGAAGTAACTAACATATATAGGTTGTATGGATCATCAGGGCATTGCACTTGCAGGGATTGCCTGAGTATTTCTGCCTCCAACAAGCCCTTCCACACAGATTTTCATACTTACTGCTACAAAGCATAGGATATTTTGCTTCACTAAACTCTTCTGATATTATCCCAGTAACACCAATGGAGGAAATTTTAAAAATGTAATAAATCCAGCCAGCAGAATCTTCCACTTTCCCAGTAAAGACAATATGCATATTTTCTGATACAACTGAAGAGCAAATGCTGTCCACAAGGTTGGTATCCACTCTAAAAGAGTAAGATTTCAGCCAACTCAATAACATTCTCTAGAGCCAGAAAGAAAGAGCTCATGGTTTGGAGTCATCCCAGTCTGCCAGTCCTTTGACAGACTCTCCCCACTACAAACCGCATGAATCACAGATGAAGAGCAAGAGTGAATAGCTAGGATGGTTAACCTATGAACTTACTGCAGGAGGGTCAAATACATCATATATAGAAAAAAATACCTAGCCTTTGCAGGCCACCAAGGTTTATATATGGCACTCTTTCTTCAGTAGCATGAAGGTAATCATTCCCCAAAGATAACAGTTGGAATGCAAAATTATTGTCCTGCCACAATGTATGCCACCCGGCAGAGACAAAGCTGCCGTGCATTTAATGTTTTGGTATCAGTTTACTGTGTTAGCACTCTTAGAAGGTTGGCTGGTATATCAGGTGCTATTTCTCTTGACAGACAGAAACACGGTTATGAAACGCCAGCCATCTCCATCATGTACTGTTGTCAAAGAGAACAGGATCTTGGGGCAATAACAACTCTGGAGTCATTTCACAACTTCATTTGAGTCCAGACAATACTCTGTTCTGCTTTTCTTTTCTATGAAAATGTGGCTTTTCATTTCAAAATTAGCAAAATAAAGAAAATAATCAATTTCATGGGATGCAACTTTATTGTGGATGTGTTTGCCCTTTTACATTTTTCAGCATGCCAGTGATCATTTCTGTTGGGACTGGATTACGTAACATAGACTTAATAACCAAATTTCCATGAATCTAAATTCCTTGCTTCATTCCACCTTCTACTTAATTTCTTTGAATAAATTAACTCTTGTTCACACAAGCAAAAGTGGATGGCAAAGCCCATAGCATGCTTATGAGACCTCACTGAACACATTCAAAGTTCCTCCTTCCCTTTCTCCTTCCTCTCCTCCACATGACTCAGGAGGAGAAAACAATGTTCCACCTCAAAAGGTGTTGAAAGGATGTAAATTTCAAAGGGAAAATGTGTATGTACATGCAACTTTGGGATAAAATCTGTTGCAGATTCACCACCAAGTTGCAGTCTAGGACTATCCAGCTTTACCAGAAAAATAACAATTTTCAACCACTTCTCTCTGCACTACAAAAAACACTTAATCTTCAAGTTCCCCCTAATATTCAATGAAGAGCCACCATTTAAGTCCAGGAGACTAAAACTAGTGTTTGCTTCCACCCACTGACTGTCAATGAGACTCGAAACATCTGCTAGGCTGCTTATCTGATGAGCTGTTAGAATAAAGTAGCTTCCTTAGCAATTAAAAGTGGCCATTTATCAAAAATGAACATATTTAATATAAATGCATATGAAAACTTATACAACTTAGGTCTTCAAAAGACAAGATTCCTGTCAATCTCTGACTGTTCTCCAACCTTTCCCACAGCCAAAGCACTTGAGTAGGACTGTACTGCCAACATCTGCATCTTTGCATGATGCCAACATGCAGAAACATGCTCTGAGAGGCAACACATAGGTCCATGACCAGTCCCAGAGGTTCTCAGATGCAGAGGCATTTGGGGATCAGAAGCCTGCTTCATGGGATCCTGTTGGGTTGTTTTGAAAACAACTGCAGGTAATGCAGTTGTTGGTTGCCAAGTATTTCTGTTTGGTTTGCCAGAAGTTCATACACTTACTGGAAGGTGTGCACCACTCTGCACATCCTCATATCCTCTATATTCCCAAATGGTGTTCCTCGATTTCGGATTTCCCAAAGCTGGTCTTTGATTCGTCTCAGACATACCCCTTTTATTCTCCTTTTCAACATTGTGAGCTGGCACAGGGTAAGTGGCTGAGATTTCTCCTTGGTGTAGGAAAACTGAAAATGGACCATAGGAAACTGGTTATTGCAAACAACAGGACAGAGGTGATGGTCTTTTTAGCAATGTTTGAACCTTGTAAGAAATTCAGGTTTCTGCTATCTTCAGTAAGGCAACAGGAACTTCTGCAGAAGTCAAGGTATCTCTGATCTGCTACTACAAGAAAATACTTCTCATCCTACAAAAACCAGGAAAATATTTAGCACTGGGGCTGGCTCAGAGAAAAACAATTTTCATTGTGTGAGAAATGGCAGCATTTTGAAATGAGTTTCTGCTCTGAATTAGATTGTTTATGAAGAATGTTAAAATGTATGGAAAGAAGAATGCCTCCTTTAAAAATGGGAAATGCCAACTAAAACTGTTGGCATTTTCAATACAAATGAAAGTATTCCATTTGCTGAAAGAAAATCAATTTTAACCTGATGAATGGATGGTGTATTCTTGTGACTTACTCATTTTTGAAACACAGGCTCCAATTTCCCCCTTTCTGTTTTCATCATCAGATTTGTTAGTTGAATAATGAAAATTAAGATGTGGTCAGAGAAGTTATTTACCTGTGTTACAAAATCATGTTTTCTGAAGGGAATTGTCCTGCGTCAGTAGCTTTAAGAAGCACTGACCACAGCATGTGGCACATGTGGTGTGGAGATGCACATCTCCACACAGATGCACCCCATTTTTTCCTGGAGACCCAATAAAACCTCCAATTCTTAGAAAAGCAGCCTTTAACTTGTGTTGTGTCAGGCTCCCAGCAGGGTCTCTCTGCCTCACTGCAGCAGATTTACTGCTTGTGTTAAGCTTTGCTGCTCTGCAGTATGTATGCACTTGCAAAGTTAATTCTGACTACTGAGAGACTACTGGAGCCCCAATTTAGGCATGGAAAATATAGCTGGAACTGGAAATGCTTCTGAAACCACAGTGAACTCCTGAAGTGTGCCTACTGTTTCTGTAAATTACATCTGCCTGGGAGATGTAACGCTATATGCCTTGGGATTTGTTTTATTTGGCTTGTTGTTTGTCTAAGACTAAGACCATAAGCAAAATCAAGTCTAGTAACTGAAAAGTTGAACTGTAAAATAATAAGCAAAGGAGAAACATTTCTTTCTCTTCGTCTCCAGGTGGAGGGTTATTGCAATCAAGACAACCATTTTCCTAACTTCTTCATTTGGTTTGCACAAAGCTAGCAAGCACAGACTTCTCAAGATACAAAGTCCCTCCTACCCCACCCCCCACCTCCTGTCAATAAAAAAATAAATAAAATAAAAGAACGCTTCTTTCCTCTAAACCCAAAAGCTACAGGAAGCACCTTGAATTCATATTTGCCCTTGGCTTTTTCAAGAAAGAATTTGTCAATTTAAATTCCCTTCATGCTTCTCCATAGTTAGCTTTCTCCTGTCTGCTCACTCTACCCACTCACCATTAGAATGATGTGAATATTTTTCAAATGTCAGCCTTTACCCTGAGTCACTGCGCTGCTAAAGCATCTTGACTCTGACGCTGGATGCAGAACACAGAGTGCTTTGATTAGGTTCTCTTTTAAAAATCGGATATGGGCAACAGTTTTTATACTATCTCATAATGCAAAAAACAAAATGAAAGACTGAAATTAATAGGCTATGGAGAATTGCATCAGCTGCACGAGAGATAGGCTGGCACTGCAGTGTGCTATATTTAACCTTCAGGCTCTGGAATCATAAGAGCATACTGACCACATACAGCAGGGCTAATGGTTCTTTTCAGGCTGGTGTTTATCATCAAGGCTCACAGTGTTTAGGTACAATAGTTTATAATACATCAAAGGCTTAAACTGAGTGACTGGATGAGTGAATTAGGAAGCAGGTGAGAATAGACTGGAGTCTTATGGCAAGATGGCAAAAAATGTTTAGTGCATACCTCCTTCAGCCTGGCTTGCTGTGGTCCCATGTTGTGACCCACAGAGGTCATTCCATATATGTTAGCTCTTGGAGGGCTGAGCGTAACATGAAAACAAAAAAGAAGTATTATTAACGAAACAAAACTAACACAAGTTGTACTAAAAAAACCTACCTTCTTTAGTCAAATCAGCAAAACAGAGCATGCCAAAGCTTATATCTATATAAAATATAGAAATATATATGAAGCTTATATCTATATAAAAGATAACTGCAGAAATTCATAGACCCATGAAGTATGTCCCTTGTCAATGCTGGAAACTAAGAAAGACTAATAAACACTATTCATTCCTATTTTATACTGCTTAAATTTCCAGACCAAAGCCATCTTTCTAAGGAATATACTGATAAACATACTGATTAATTCAAGTTTTCTCCTGACATGATAAACAAGGTCCATTGGTTTGAAAAATCTTTTCCTGAGAAGCAAAACAGTAGTTTATAAATTCTTCCATAGCTGGAGCCACACATTTGTCGACTGACTGTGCAGGATCTTAAAACCACAGAATTGCACAAGCTAGATAGAAAGCCTGGAAGTCACGTGGTCCAACCCTCCCATGCAAGCCAGTGTCAACCCCTATGCAGATCAAGTTGTCTGAGGTCTTGGCCAGACAAGTTCTGAGTACCTCCAACAATGGAGAGTCACAGACTCCCTGGGCAATGTCTGACACTGCTTTACCACAATTGCTGCAAAGATTTTCTCTTCTTAATGAAACTCACACTGTTGCCCACAGTCTTTCATAGAACACCTGCACAGAGTCTGGTTTCTGTGTATCCTCATTTCCATTGTCCCTCCCTGGACCTGCTCCAGAATGTCCATGTCTCTGATGTACTGGGCAGCCCAATTCTGGACCTGAAACTCCAGTTCTGTATCACTAACAATGAGCTGCAGGGAAGAACCACCTTTCTCAACCTTCTGTCCACACTCTTACTGATGATATAGCTTAATACATGGAAGATGTCAGGGTACATTGCTGACTCTGTGGTTCCTCAGGTCCCTCTACAGAGCTGCTTCCCAGCTGGTCAGACTCAGCCTGCCTGTGCCTGAGGTTGTTCCTCCCTGGAGGCAGAACTTTGACATTTGCCCTTGCTGAGCTTCCTAAGATTCCTGTCAGCCCATTTCTCCAGCCTCTTCAGTTCCCTCTGAATGGTAGAACCTGCCCTGCAACTCATCAACTGCTCCTACCAGTCCGTCAAACCATGTATTTGTGCTCATTCCCCAAAAAGTTCCCTATGTCAAACCAGATCCTAAGACAAAAAAAGGGAAAATCCAACCAACAAACAAACAAACAAAACCAAAGAAGCAAAACAAAGAAAAACCCCCACTACACATCTCCCACAATTGTGTATTGCCTGTAAGCACATTCCTAGCAGAAAAGTGTATAAAATGGGTTAAATCCAAAAATTTTCTCATGTGAATGGTGCTTCAAATCTGACACCTCACCCGAGGATCTCTCAAGACCTTTAGCTGTCACCACTGGCTTTGCTTGTGTCATTACCTGGTCTCCTGAGCATCAGTTCATCTGGGACAGGGAGTGACCTTCACCTGTGTGTGCACCCTGTGTCCCCACCTTGCTGCCCAGTGGGAGTCCTCAGTAGATCTGTGCTGAGATGCCTTTGCAGGCTGTGATGTGAGAGAGCCACTGAACACCATTTCTATACATTCAGGTGAGCTGTACTCTGGGAGTACTGAATTATCTCTCATATTTCTCTTTTCTTTTTCTACAGTGTAACTGATCAAATTCACTTTCCTGACAAATTACTATCAGGCATTCAGCACTAAAAGTGGTACCTTTTAGGTGGCAATCAGTATATTTTTCTAAATGAACTGAACAATCAAGATAATAGAAAAAGAAAGTAATTTTTACTTACAGTACATTTGCAGACAAAGTGGGGGATAGACATTAGAAATATTGAGGAGCATGAAGGTTAACAATACCTGATTTTGCACTTCTGACAGAATATCGGTACAAAGGGAAAAATTAACATTTTTCAGCATACCACACTGTGATTGTGATTCAATAAAACCAGGAAAGCCGTGAAACAGGGAGATAATGGTGGTTTAATCTGTGACTAGCAGCAACTGATTTCCATTGAGAATAAAGGCAGGAAAAATGCTAATGTAATTACTTTCCTTTGGAATAATACAGTCTAAGTGAAACATCAAATCTTTATTTTCTGTACTATTTTTATGGACAACAGTTTATAATATTGGAAAGAAAAATGCTGGGATGGTAGGAATAGGCAGATTTTATGATACAGGACAAACCTGCATAATGTAGAGACTTCTTTTCTGCATACTGTACTTCTGAAGGTAAGGTTTGACCACCTGCAAGGCATGATTTATTTATTTTTCTTGCAATTTAAACACTGACTTGTGCAAGGTCTGTTGTCATTCTGAGGCTTTTACTGTGTGCTCATTTTTTACAGAAGACACAGACTTACGGGAAGAACAAATATTTGAAGAACCAACAACCTTAAATCCATTATTTTAACAAACTGTAAGTTAATTTTCATCACTTTTGCATAGTTTAGAGGTCGCAAGAGAGATCTGATGAGTTAGTATGATTTGCTGCACAGCACAGGGAACACCTCTCACAACCTAAAGTTGACTTACACACACACATAGTTACATACCAAAATAAAATGTGTCCTGGACTTCCACTGGTGATGCACCAATATCTTTTAATAGAGACAGACTTTGCAGGCTTACTTAAAAAAAAAAAAAAAAGATCTGGCAAAGTATCAGAATTTGGGATTTTGTTCAGTTCAGGTGCTCTAGGACTTCCAAAATTTTCAGGTATTTTCTCTGCTAGATGGGGCAGTTCCCTCAAGCCCTGCCAGCAACTGGCACTTGCAGCCATTAGGCCCATTTCAAACCTCCAGGTATATAGAAATTTCAAGCTCCCCTGCAGTCTACGAAGTGAACCAGGAATCCTAGTCATGGGCTCAACGATAATTGAAGTTAAAGTGAAATCAATTGGCTTTTGGAGTCCATAGTTTATAGTTTTGAGTAAACAAGATGAATGCACATAAGAGTGTGAACAGACTAATACAAATCATTTACATTGAAAACATCTTTTCAGCAGAAAAAATTCAAAGCACAGGTATTTTCTCTTGATCAGATCTTCATGAAAACAAACAGCCTAAGTCACCTGTAAGACTGCTGGGCTTGCAAGAAAATATTAACTGACTTTTCTAGCAGTTCCTGCAATCTGTTGGCATAGAAGGATTGTTCACTTTACAAATTTAAGCATTTATAGTCACATGATGTTTTTTCCAACACAGAGACAACAATGCCACACTGCACATCAAAGGCTGATTTGCATGCACTGCCTCATTATTTTACATCTGCTGAGGGCTCAAAAGTTTTGCTTACTGTATGTAGGACAGATCCAGTCCTTAAAAAGGCTTTTACTAGGTCTGTAAAAAGAAATATCCTCAGGTACACACCCTTTTGAAATAAAAGGAGAGATGTACCACATGATCTGTCTCAGATAAAGGCAGACGAAGGTCTTAACAATATTTTGGTTAAAAAAACCCCACAAACCTAATATAGAATTTCACTATCAATTAACCTTCAACTGATATATCTGCATGAGTCAATCCTGTAAGATATGGTGACTGAGTAATGCTAAAATATTTTTTCTGTAGCAGTCTGTTATTTTAGTATTTCCTCCCAAATCCTACAGTGTACTGCATTCAAATCTGGAAAGGGGACCTTCTGGATCAAAACTCAGAGCTAAATAATGTAGCTCATTGATTTACATGCGGTTATTGAGCAGGCTTAGGCAGTGATGAAACAGATATTTTGAGGGCTGCACCTAACAAAGTGGGAAACACCTGACCTAATAAAATTTGGGACCTGACAAGGTGTCCTGGTTCCAGCCAGAGCAGGGTTAATTTTTGCTGTAGCCAGGAGGGAGCATGGCTATGACCCCTGAGGTTATCCTATACCACCTCACATCATTGCCGAGGGCAGGGCAGGAAGTGGCCCCTTCTCGTTGGGGTATTGCTGGCTTCCAGGTCCTGAGCACTTGCATGTGAATCATTCCCTTCTTTTCTTGTACACTCTGTTGTTAATAGTATTGCTGTTACTGCTCATTCCTTGTTTCATTGCTGCTTCTAGTGAATTGTTCTTATCTCAACCCATGATCTTTACCTTTTGTGCCTCCAGTTCCACTCTCCAGCCACCCACCAAAGTCCCAAACCACTACAGAAGGGGTCCCTGACTTTGATTTGGGAGTGTGTGAACTTTGGCTTGGGATAGCACAGGACAATAAGGACAAAGATGGGATGTTTCCCAAAAGTGGGGATGGGTGGAACCAAGGGCTGGATGTGACAGATACACCCAGAGAGTATTGAGTCTGTTACTCACAGGAGTCAGCAGCTGGACTAGAGGCAGGGCTGCCAGGCTTTTCCAAGGAGGAAAAGGTGGTGGAGAAAGGATCAGTGGAGTATCCATCCTGGAAAACTCACACATCAGACACCCTTGCATGGACAATACTGTATTTCTAGGAACAATGTCCTCAGGAATGTGATTGTTGAAGAAAGTAACTGAGCTGGGTTACCTATTCCTTTCCTTTAATTTTTACTTGCTTTCTATACATGTCCTCTGACTCATGTCCTCCCTGGACTAGAAAGTTCATTTCCCTCACAAGGCTTTTTAAAACACAAATGGTGCCTTACATACAAAATATCGGCCACAGGAATCTTTTTCCAAGGTTTTTAAACCCTTGGAGCAACTGAGAACTTTGACAGTATACGTATTTTTTTGTATGATGAAATTCCTTCAATGTTCCATTTTTCCTTAATACTGGCTAATTCTGAAAGAACCGTGTAAACATCTGACCTTAATTCAGATTGCCTATGAAATAATTAAGTATTTGAAGAAAACATAAGCATTAAAAAAAGTCCACATGTAATTATGCTCCAAATGCAGCATAACGGAAACCAGAAAAAAAGAATTCATGGACTCTCAGTTTATCCTATGAGCAAGCAGGAGGGAGGACTATATGTTGTCTGAGTTGTCTTTCAACCTGTAATTCCATAATTCCGGGGAGTGGGGGAGGGGGGGCACAAACAAAAAACCCCAACTAAACAAAACAAACCACCAAAAACAGGTTCTTTAATATTGTCACAGAGTAATCTACAGACTAAGATGATAGATGGATTGGCCAGGAGCTGCCCTAAGTGATAGTACATAGAGGGTATGACCTTCCCACATGGGTGGAAAGGATCTAGTGGCTCACAGTTGGCACATCTGCTGCTCCACTGCTTTTCCTTAGTAGTTCATTTCATTTTAGCAGTACTCTGCCACATCCCTTCTACATTTGATGCCCAAATGCCTGAGCTTCCAACTGTTTGGAAACCTCTGCTGGGTGACCATTGGGAACAAAGGCTAGCTATGAAGTGCATATTCATGCCAGCATCACTCTCTATGACACTGCTTGCACACTTGGCTAATCTGCACAGCACAAACCCATCCACTGCTGAGAAACCTCTGTGGTTGTGCAAGACAAACTTCTTGCTCCTGATGGCTCCTGGATAACCTCTTTTTCTTATGCCATGGCAAACATCCTTAGATTATCCTCGGGCTGAAGTGCAATCTTACACATGCAGTGTTCTGTTCTTTTGCTGAGTTTTCATTGTAAAGGTCAGGCTTAGAGCTTATCCACATGATGTTTAGGAAGAGTTAAGGGATGATCCACTGTGGCTTGCTCGGTGGAGATCTGATGTCCTGATGCACTGGACCGTGTTAAAGATTGATTATTCTCCAGGCAGAGGCCACAGAGCTCTCCTAACCCTGACCTGGAGCACAGGAAAGCAGTGTGGATAGTCCTGGTTTATGAAGAGGTTCAGAGCCACATTTAAATGGCAACATAAGGATGGACAGGAATTCTGACAGCTCTTCGTGTGCTGTCTCTGTGATTTGCTTCCAGGATGATCTGTGCTTTCGAGGCTGAGAGGCAGGGAGTGGGTTGTGTTCTCACTGCTATCACAGGCAGACTGACTGTACCATGCTGCAGAGATACTCGGTGCATGGCACTCACAACACATCACATGCCTGTGCCACTGTGAAAAGTGTGTTGACACCTGTTTTACATTACCAGGGCAGTTTCCTGTGTGGAAAGTAGCAAATCTTGGGATTATGCCTGAACCTCTCAGTACAAGGCCACCTGCATGTGTTCTGAGAGGACCATGAGGTTCCCAGTCTCCATGAGCCACTCCTCATCAGTAATTGAAGGCATGTTTCCTCCCTTTTGAAATGACAATTTGTCATTTAAAATGCTTTTGGAGTTAATACTGAATTGTGAAACAATGAGAGGACTGACTCTGTGGGAATCTGCTGTTTCTGTTATCCCTATAATGTGACATAGGGGTGAAATGGCAGAGCACAAAGGCATGAGGAGAGGAAAGGCTTTCTGCAACAGTTTTCAAGGACCACTCTGAGCCAAGGCATCAGAATGTGGTGCAGTCCCATCCATACTGCCAGGTGGAGCAATCTTTGGACCCATCCAGCTAACAAAAAACTCACAGTTCTTTTACCTACCTATTTCTTCCATTCTCTGAGAAATTTTTTGGCTCATACAGCATTCAGGTCATTGCTAATCAGGAGAGCAGTCTCAACCAACAGTGTAAAATGAGACAGTGGTTGCAACACACATTTTTCACTGGAAGAAATAATTCACTTTGAAATTCTGGAATATTTTTCTGAATGTGAAAGACGACAGTACTGCTGATGATCCACATATGATTGCCTCAAGCGTGGTCTGAAGACCTTTTGGTTTCTGTCTTGCTGTTCTGATCAGTTCTCACATGAAATATTCTGACTCAAGCCCCAGCTCGTGGCTGACCAGACATAGTTTTATTATAAAACAGTAAATATGGATTCCACTAGAATCCTAGCAGAGCATGGACAGTAATAGATCTTCTCCTCCTCCCTTTTGCTCAACTGAAGCTTTAACCTAAGGCTAAACGGATCTGCAAAATTACTTCTGAAGGAATTTAATTTCCCTGTTCACTAGTTTTACTTGTATTAATTAAAAGGAAATTCTCAGTCACATCTTACTTAGCTGGAAGAAAATACTTTACCATCAAGCCTTTCTGAATAAAATATCCTTCCTGCTTTGAATAAGTTCCTCCTTCAAAAAACTCCAGTTATATTATCTAGCTATACACATTTAATGAGACCATCCCACTAGTATATAGATATCACTCACAACCCTAAAATCCAGAATAAATTCTGTTTATTTTACCTTATTCTGAGTTTATGATGTTCATGTATGTTCCAAGGATATATGGAAATGTTTTTGTTTTGTTTTGTTTTGTTTAAGTGAATAGTTTGTTTGTTGCATTAAATGTACTTTTGAATTGCCTTTTGATTTCTGATTGTAGGGCATGACAATGCCATGGAGCTTTCTCCTGGTCAGTCTCAGGAGCCCTAACAAGGGCAGGGAGGATCTTAAAGGGAATTCAAACCTAGATTTGTCTTTGGGAAAATACCAGTTTTACATGTTTGTTTCTGGCTGTCCCTTTTGTGAGGCATTCTGTTTCATGAGAAAGAACTGGACATTTTAACGAGGTCTTCTCCTAAAATAAGCACCGTAATATCCCAGACAGGGACAGTTAGACTGTTCTTTTATACTAAAAAGTAGTTCTTACTAAAACTGGCAGTAGGAGAGTGTAATCAATTTGTGTAATCACAAATTGAATCTCTCTTGAACACAACACAATACCAGAGCAGCAAAAAGTGGAAAGACCTGTACAGTTCATTCAGATTTTGCTAAATGACCATTCAGTTTGCAGGTGTTAGAGAAGCACATAGTGTCAGCCATGGAAGTTACTTATCACTGCAGGTCTTGCTCGACACAATTATAGGCACAGGCAAATGCAGTCTGGTTTCCTGTCACTTTAGAGGGGCATCCGAGAGAGGTGTACTAAGCTTCTTGCCAGTAGTATGGTCACAGTGATCAAGGTGGTATTTAGCTCATCTTTCTACAACAACACTATGTTTTCACACAATGGGCCCATGGCATGGACAGATTCATAGTCCTGGCTAGGTGTCTGCTGATACACATCTCTCCCAAGCTGGCAAAAATCAACAGGATTCATAATTTGTGCCCCTGTACTTGTATTGGTCTCCTGCTGTAATAGTTGAGTGTCTAGAATTGGTAACATGTCTTCACAATGTTTATTGGAAACTGGTCTTGTAACCTCTGGTGGGAAGCATCATGGTTTTAGCCTTCTTTGCTCCCTGCAAGGGCACTCTTTGGGCATTTTTTTTATTTTACAGGGTTTTTTTCACACTTGATCCACAGCTCTATGTTCAAGATGTCAGTGCCCTGAGCAGAAAGGATGCCATCCCACACCATGCAATTGTGGTTGCTGTCAGATTCTGTGGATTTGCATATCCTGCCAGACAGCTATTCCCATAAATTTGCCACGGTTGGTGAACTTTTATTACAGCAACATGCTAAACTTGTAGAAAGGCTCCTTTGTAGTTAAATGGCTGGTGTATTTGTTAGAGACATCTGCCTTACTGTGAATACCTTTCTTTCCCCCAGGACAACACTGACAGAGACTTTGAACATTTATTATCCTATAAGTTATTATCATAGTATATCATGAAAAGTATTGATTGCAGAAAACTAAATCTTTCTTAACATATAATCGAGAGTTCAGTACAACAACAAAAATTTAATACCTCTGAACTGACAGAAGAGATAACGTACATTATATCAATTCTCCAGTAGATACTGATCACAAAGGTTATCTGATTGAGATTCTCTGGTCTGTATAATGTACCAGGACTGTAGTTGTCTCTGAGACAAGTACAGCTGAATAATCCAAGCTGACATCTGTCTGGGTGCACTATCACAACTCGTTCCTTAAATTCCTAGATGCTGGTCTAAGATGTTTGTTCACATCCGTGAGCAGTGAATGAACAATTCCCTCCCAAGACAGGTGTCCATTAGCAAAATGGCATGCCTCATTTGGCCTTAAGCATGGGTGACAGCTAATAAAAGCATATGAACATGTGTTATGCATATATATGCCATAAGGCATAATCCTCTTTACTCTATGCAGAAATATTTCCTATTGCCCTGATTAGTGTGAGTGCTGGGAAGTATTTCATCATGGAAAATTATGTCCATAACATCTGTGTTCAGGCTGGAAACACGAAAATTTTGGAGAGTACTATTCACAAGCATCCATTTAGGGGTTATTCCATTCCTGCTGTCTATCTACAACAGGATCCATATAAAGACAATTCACTGACACATGTTGCCTTCCTGCCAGCTGTCACAGTCACTGCTGCTGGTCCCTGGCACTGAGCTAGGACTGACAAGAAGCACAGACAAAGGCTGATGCCCCTTCCTGGTGCAAAGCCATAGTCCAAGAAGGACAAATTGTTTCTCTGGGCTACTTTCTGAAGCAAATCACAAATGGAGCACCTACCCTATAAACAACCAGGTAGGTTTCAGCATTTGGTCCAATCTTTTTCGAATGCTGTAAAAAGAGATGCGCAAATACCTTATAATATGGTCCCTGATAGGAAAGATACATTTCATTTTAAATCTTTTATATGACAGTATGTTTCACCAAGTAGATCATAAAAAATTAAATTACTTAAGAGGGGGAGAGAAGATATGAAAGTGCTTCAAAGCTTACTGAAAGCTTGTACAAATCTGCCTCTGCATCAGATTTTCACTTAGGCAATTGCTTTCCATCTCCCAAAGAAGAATTATTCTGCCTCAGGAAGGCTCCAGCAGTGGACATTGATTTCAGCTGCATCTCTGCAATACAGCTAACTGCAATGAACATGCCAAAGTTGATATCCCCATTGTATCTGAAAGCAAGCTGCCTCAAAGCAGCTAGATGAGTTTTCCATTACAAAGCAGGAACTCTGTTTATCTAAAGCAATACAGTATTTTCTTCCCAGCTGGCGAAAATAACAAGCCTATGGGAGTGTCTATCTCAGATACTTTGACAGGAAAGGATTACTATTACTACAGGACACAAGCTCAGCAAGAAAAGAAAAACATAAGAAAATGTCCTTCATATCACGAAGTTGTTTTCTGCATCTGACAGCCCCAGCTAACAGCTCCTGTCTCTCAACTGTTAGATTTTCTATCACCTTCAAACATTCTTCAAATATGTCCTCAAAATTATGAAGAAGTCCCCTTAACCAGTCACAAACCACTCTTGTGATGTCTTAGCATCTTGGTATGCTTCTTATTTCTCTCATTCTTCACTGCCATTTTGGCTTCCTGATCCCTGGCTTAGATTTCAGCCATCTTTCTACGCTGCTAAGCAGATCACTTTGTACCTTGATGTCGTGATCTCAGCCTACAGGCTTGGATAACAAGGAAAAGGGGGAACTGAGAAATTATTTGTCTTCACTTAGTAGAAGTGGAAGGGGAAGAACTGAGAGAAGACTCACAAGTCAGTATTCACTGAGATACCAGGACTAGCCATTAGCTGGGGAGCAGAGGCCGCTCTGGTCATGGTTACAAAAGAGAGGTCCTTGAAGAAGAGGAAGTGCCAAGAGCTGTTCTCGGGAAGCTCTTCCCTCTGCAGCCAAAACAGGCACAGTAGGGTGAGTGGTGGTGTTTGGAGCTGGCCTTGTGTGGCATGAGGTCCAGTGGCTCTGGCCTTCCCGTTCCTCACTGGCATGGAAGACAGTGCCAAGCAGGGGGACCCAGCCAGATGGAGAGTCGAGTGCATAAAAACAAGAGATCATGCAGATATATGCATATATTTCCCTGAAACTGAGACCAGGCCAGAAGTGTGTTTGTTTGGAACATAGAAAATATATCTACCAGCATTGTGATTTGGAAGGATTCCAAACGTTCTCCTAGCTGGATGCAGATGCTACAGGCCACAGAGTTTAATAAAACAGTCCCAACCCAAGGTTTACAACACTAAACTGTGCACACGTGAGGCCAGATTAGTAATAACAGATGGGCAAAATATAAAGCTGCACTGACTAATTGGGCATCCTGTTGGTGGACACTTCTCATAATCAGGGGATTTTTGAACGGCTTATGTTTATCTTTCCTCCCTCTTTAGGATACTATTTCATTATACACAGTAATGAGACACCTGGCTTGGTAATTGCTGAGCTGAAAATCCATATGACAATGTTCACCTGCTGTGTGCAAGTTTTTTTATTGGTAAAGCATAGATGCTCTACCGTGACTGCTTCCTTGGGCTTGACAGGGCACTGGCTATCTGGAAATCACCCTGTTTGGAGCTATCAGCATTTGAGAGGCATCTCTGCCTTGGCTGAGAGAGGCAGTTGGTCACCTTTTAGCCACAGAGGAAAGGCAGGGTGAGAAAAGGATGAAATGTCGTGGAAATAACTTTAGACATGTCACAGACAGTCTGGATAGGGGCACAGCAGCAGGGAGTGAGCTCACAAGACCTGAGCTATTACCCTTGTTCAGAGGGAGGAATCCAGCCTGGATGAATGGCTGTGAGAATACAGCCATTTGGGCAGCCCACCACTATTTGGGGCAGCCACAGCACTGGAGCCGCATTCCCAGAACTCCACATGCAAAGAGCAGAGCTCTTCCTTCAAAAAGGCTGGGGTCACTGAAGCATTGCAGTGAAAGTTTTTGGTTCCTTAGTGAATCACAGACCTTCCTGTTCACAGGCCCTGTTCGATCAAGAGGCCACATGATGGATATTTACATTACTGATGGACATTTCCAACTGGGCAAGTGGTTGGAACAGACTCCCATTTTCTTAAAGGACATTTTTTGCTTCCTGTGGCATAACCACCACCCCACCAAATATCTGATGTTTTCTTATGGTTGTAAGTAGAAGACAAATCTGCTTATGTCTCTGCCCAGTTCCTTCTACCTTTACATACATGTTCATTGCCCCTGGTGGTCACAAGATCCTGCCACCTGCCCTGGGATGTATGTCAAAACTGGAGCAGGGCGGGTCTGTCTCAGTTCTCCTCTCTGAACCCCTGTGGAATTGCTGGTATGGGACTTTAGAGAGTTGCTGGTTCTGACCACAGAGACTAAACAAATCTCAACACTAGCTGAGTTATTGGAGACAGGCACTGAGTAATCATGTTCCTACCTGTATAAACTGGAATCAAAAGTGAGTTATTCAGTCAGTGGAAATAAATGGATTTTTCCAGCTGGTGTGGCTGACATGTACTCTGTATATCACATTTATATATCTTCCTTCCACCAACCAGCTCCCCTTTCAATAATCAAGCTCTATAGCTATAACAATTCTACTGACTGGAAAGAAATGTGTGTTCACAACATGCACCAAGAGATAAATCTTGTTACAGCACCGGCAACACATTCCGTGCATTACATGTGCCAAAGGAGTAGGATTTATTCAGGTCATTTATGCTCCACTGGAGTGGAAAAACGCAAAAAAAATAGGCCTTGCTATAATGAATTGGACGCTTTGAGTCTTGCAGAGAATAATCCCCATGCATTGGCTAACAGGGATTGCCGTCCATCAAGGCAGCAAGAGGTGGCCTTTCAGGACAGGTCTGTTCTGGACTCACAGCAATGTTTGTACTGTACCTTCTTCAGCCCCCAGCCATACCTACCCAGAGCCCTGCTCCCTGCACTGCTCACCCCTGTGGCAGCCCCTCATACCATGCTCTTCCCACGGTTCACGAGAGCAGCTCCCGCTGCCCGACATACCCTGTCCCACATGAAAACCTTTCTTTCAGCTCTCAGTCCCTTTTGAACAGACAATTCTTAGGGAGTTTCATTATGTGTGAGTTATTGTTCATACTGCAAAAATCCCAAGCGCTTGCAGAGTGACCAGTGCCCCACTTGGCTGTGCAGCCACTGAGCCACAAACTCCTGTGATCTAAATAGAGCAACAAGGAA
This sequence comes from Anabacerthia variegaticeps, assembly GCA_035583185.1. Taxonomy (NCBI): domain Eukaryota; kingdom Metazoa; phylum Chordata; class Aves; order Passeriformes; family Furnariidae; genus Anabacerthia; species Anabacerthia variegaticeps. Next base: position 40,797,636 of record JAWWEW010000001.1, on the reverse strand, counting down.
AGAAAAGGGCAGAGGAAGGGGAGCACAGCAGGCCTGAGACCAGTGCTGGTTTCAAAGCCATCACCATCCCCTCAGACAAAGGAAAAAATACTAACTTGCAAACTTCTGGGAGTTGCTGCCTCCTCCTCCCCTGTCTGTCCCTAAGGCTGTGAGCTCTCCTGGCGTAAAACACCCTTTCACTGGCATTAGGAAAACAACTACCATATTGCAGCTAGTGCTACAGCTACAGGGAAACCCAGTGGACATCTGCAGGCACCTGGTTGGTATTTCAGAGCTGCTGTAGATAAACAGCCTCTCTATCTATACTCTTATGCACCAGTATGTTTTCTTTCTTCATCACACTTAAAATTTATTGGCACTGAGGATGAGAAGTTGAGGAAGAAGAACAAAGCAGGGATAAAAAGGCCAAAGTTCTGTATTTGAGCTTCAGCATCAAACAGGATAAACCTGTCAGGGCATCATGGACTACCTGTTCCCACGCGGGGAATAGGGGCACAGAGTTCACCTTCACACTGATCAGAATAGCATCAAGGATGCTTTTAACCCTTACTAGCTTGCACTTTACCCAGGAGACACTGGGTAATTAACACGGAAAGCAGAAACACAGATGTAGAGTTGTGTTCATGGAAAATTCAAACGGGTCTGTAGTGTTTGAAAGTGAAAATTAAATGTATTTTTCTGAACTACTATAATTGTAGTAATGCATGGATGGATCTTTACTCTTTCACTGTGAGTGTATTTTAGGTAGCAAACACCACACCAGTGTAGATTTTTCCAGTCTTTGAGCAATGAACTGCAGACTAGAAGGACCATGCATTTCAAAAAACTACACAGGAAGTCATCAATTATCTATTTGCCATTCCAGCAATCTACTTTACATCTATATTGTTGCCTTATGGAGGAGGGAGAAAACTTTCCAAGACAACTTTATGTGGGTAAAGTAGAGAAAAGTTCTTTTACTTATAGGTTTTGAGGTACAGAATATAAAGGAGTATAAAAGAGTATAAAAGTATAAAAGAGTATAAAAGAGTACAACACGTGTTGACAAGTAACAGATAGAAAAGACCAGTGCTAGGTTGAACTCACGGCCTCAGGAATATCATGTGAGCTCTTTCCAAGCACCACCGCTTCAAACATGCAGAGTAAATTAATCCGAAACACGTCCCTTTCATTTCATTCCTGGCTGGACCCATACCCAACCAACCCCTGAGCCACTCTGCCGTGTCTTACAGAAGCAAACAAGGGACAACCACCTGCCCCTCCCAGGTGAAAGACCCTTTCACACACAGGCTGGGAACACTGACTCTTGCAACATCTGGGCCCAAGACAGATCACCTCCCAGCCCACTATAAAACAGGGAGAAACTCCCTTCTACAGCTACTTCCCCGAAGCTCAGCTACCCCAGCAGCTCATGCTGGCACCCAGTTCCCATTATCGATCTCGTCTTCCTTCAAGCAGGACTTGAGGTTCTTGAGGTGTGGCCCGGGAGAACAAGGGAGGGGAAACATCTTCTCCCCCATCTCGGGAGAGTAAGGGAAGAAAAAACCACTTTGCAAGCAGAGCTCTCGTGAGCTTCCGTCCCCCTCCCCCCCACTTTCGGGAGGGGGATCACAGGGCACCACACCAGGCTGGGCAGCAGAGAGAGAGTGTGTGTGTGTGAGAAATGTCAACAAGGTGTAGGAGCTGGGAAAGCCTCATCTACGTGGCAGCATACTAATTTTATAACACTACTCAATTATCATACCTAAAGGTTGTATCCAATCTAAGACATGTCCATACCCAGAACTACCCTTGGAACAGCCCCACGGCACACGTCTCCTAAAATTGAATTGGAGGTCTTAAGACCCCTTACTTCATCCTTTATCACCATCTTCATGCCACTTTCCCTTATTGGAGCTTCTCCAAGGTTGCTGGGCTTTGCTTTCTTGTTTTGACTAACATGGTATCTAATTGTTTTAGCTCTGGTACATGTTTCCCAGGCATGGTGTTCCAGCTATTATCTGACCCTTAAGACAGCTAGCACAGGGTTAGAGGTTGTTAGCTGCTCTAAATGCAAGAAACTACATAGAAGTATAAAAATCTACAAATTCATGAAAAACCTAAGGCATCAATATCATGACAGAGAGGAAGAAACAAGAATTATTTCACTGTGATTAAAACAGTCCAGCCCTGGGAAGGGACATTGCCTTTGAAAGAATGAATGAAATGGTTGCAGAGCTCCTGAGTGTCTGGTGACACTAAGTTTCTTGGTCTTTCTAGTTTGAGGCAGGTTTCCTGTATTGTCATAACACAAGAAATCCCAGAGAAGGATGTTTGGATATATCACATTCCACTAGGCACAGAGAATTTTAAAATTCCTCAACTGATGAGCAAATCCAGATCTAGTCTGACTTGTTCCCCAATCATCCCATCAGCCTCAGTAGTCTGTGCAAGAGAAATTAACAGGACATACATAGGGACACAGAAGTGAATGGAATGGGGAACTGTGGAACACTTCTCTTTCATTTTCTTTAGAGGATTGGAGTGAAAAACCTATCTAAAAATGGCATACTTTGAAAAGACAAATATATGTGTAGCACAATATCCAAGCCACAGAACACAGAAGGGTAGTAGATGGCAGAGGATCAGCAAAGGAAGAGTGAATTTTACAGAGGCACAGGACTTGAGGTGATCTGGGCCACTGAGTCTAGTTAGCAACAGTCTTTGGAGGCTACCTCATGTAAATCCAGTCCTTACATGAGTATACTCCATCCTGAAATGTTGAAGGATCTTCTTGTTGGAGAGAAAAGATATCCCAGTGACCCCTTCCTCTCGCAGTCAGAAACCCACCCATTATTCTGTCTGTTCTTTGCTCATGTAGGTTTCTGTTCACACAGATCTCTGTTCTTGTTTATCCTCGCCTACTACTGCCCCTAAGAAATATCAGTCCTAAGGCTGTTTTCAGAAAAAAAATCCTTACTGTGGTATGGTCTACTTATGCAAGTTTCATTTTATGTTATGTCATCCTTACCTCCATGTGTTCAGTCTTTTCTGACTGGATTGTTTTTTTTATTTTGTGTTGCCACTCGTGTCATTGATGGATGTTTAGGCCATGTTTTCCCTTTTTCTTAAAAGGAAGTTTGGTGGATTTTTACTTTCAAAGAAGATATTTGAAAGCAAAATGGTGTAGGAGGAAGATGGATGAACACAATGCAATGCACAGGTTCGGGGTGGGAAATGCATTTGTGTATTTTGTATGGAGGCATACATTGAACTGCAGCTCATGTTCAAATATGCATAACATATATATATATGCTTACATATATCTGCACTCCATAACCAAGAGTTTTAGAGACACAATTAGGCAAACTGTTTAGAGACACAAGGGATTTGAAATGTTGTCTTTTTTAAGAGAATTGGAGCACAGCCTTAATGTGGAATCTGCAAAACCACACTAATGGCAAACTGATTCACATTTTGTGGTTGCATGCTTATTACTAAGACTGTAAACATTACCCAAACCAATAAATTGTAAAAATAATTAAAGCAGATGATACGAATATTTGTGAATGTCCTGATATTTCTGCCTTGTTGAAATCAATAGGGAAGGCAGAGCATGAACTTGCAGCCAGGGTACAGCAGTGGATCCAGTACAGTTGGCAGAATCCAGCTGCACTGCTGGAGCAGATGGCCCAAAATAAACAAAAAGAGTTGTCAGTGTCTTCAGATAGATAGATCTGACTAAGCAGTCACTGATGTTTGGTTTGGGTTTTTTTCACAGCTCCCCTCCAAACCATGTGAAAACTATAAATATGCCACTGGTGAACTAACTGCTCTGTTCTTTATTCAGTCCCAGGCACAGTGGTTTTTATAGGAATCCAGATCTCTTTCCCACAGCTTCGTGATGAATACAAAGAGACAAGAGCATGAACAGATTGGAAGAAGATATCTGAAGTTTTCCATGGATACCTTGTGTTCAGGTTTATATCCCATCAGGAAGTTCAAGCTCTGCTCTTAGCATGAGTGTCTCCACAGGCTGGGGTAACTAAGAAGCATCAATGTCGTTAAGCAGACCCCAAAAAGGAGTGGTAAGGCTATCACTACTCATGTTTTGAGGCCTTCCCAGCAGAGAAGAAGGTCTTTCTCCACAAATTTGATAACAGGATCAATTGTGAAACAGCATAGTTTCTCTTCTGCCATACTCGCTATGCATACATTACCTAGACAAATCATCCCAGAAACAGGAGACTAACACTGTTAATCAGGATAGCATATTAAATATTCTTGATGCTCCAGGGGGAGCGGGGGGAAGTCAAATTTAATTGTCTTGAGCAGAATATATTTCCATAACAATGAAATCTCAAAATCAGTCCCCTGTTCATTTCAGCAAAGGAAAATTAGCATTCCCCCAGATATTTTGGGTCAGTGGGGATACCATTATAACCTTCTGAATCTTTGAGAGCCTTTTCAAGCTGTATTGTTTTATGATTACTCTGTCATTGCAATGTGACAAAATGGCACAGGTTTTAGTGTAGCCCAGTAGATGGGGATTAATCAAGGTGTTATTCTTGTTGTTGTATACCACCAGTGGAGGCTTTTAACTAACCAGCTGAGAGACTTATGAGTGTGGAAATTGTTTTTTTTACATATTCATTAAGAAGGAGAATTGTTCTCCCTTAGCAGAGCAATCTGGATGAGAGCAGAAGACCAAAACTTCCAGCAGAGCCAGGCGAACTGCCTGGTTACAGCTGAGCCACATCTCTGGCAGTGGGAATGAGAGTTTGAGTGTCCTGGGAATCTGGACTAGTCTGTAAATAAGAGGGGATTTTCCCTGCAGATAAAATCCCTGCAGAGCTTAAGGGGACAGCAGGAAGCAGTACATTTTCTTCTGAAGCCATATAAAAAATAGGTAAAAATAGAACATTCTACTGTGTGTTCCCCTCAGTGGCGACATGAGAACCTGTTACCTCTGCATCTGGAAAGAATAAATTTGGAAGAGGCACAAAACCTGCTATTGTCTTTATCAATCTCCAGGTGAAAGCACTGACATTCAGGGAAGAAACTTTGAGCTGCTGCTGAGAATTTGTGATTGGTTTTGGGGGCAGAAGAAGGGGAATCTGGATCTCTAAATGAGGCAGCCAGGTAGAAACAAAGTCTGGACATCTGAATGAATCACCTAAGATAGATACCTTTGTAATAAGCCAAGGAGCAGTCATCACCAAAGCACAGGTCAAACCGTCATGAAGTGTGCCTGACACACCAGATGAGCAGTGCCTCAAATCAGTTTGTGTCACTTCATTGTCCACAGCTCCCAAACACTGCCTCCTAGCACTGGCATGGTGACCTACTTTGTTGACATATAAAATTGGTTGAGATAAATGCCACTTCATTCTTAAGTCCAAAAATTACACTTGCGATCCTCAGAGAAATGAACATCTTGTGGTCTTTTTGCAGTCTCTTCTACTGCAATCCTGTGTGCTACACGTGCCTATAAGACATTTTGGTCTTGGGGTGAGGTCCAGATAGAAATAGATGCCCTGGACCAAACTCTGCACAGTATGTAGAAAATTCTTGAACTCAGAGATAACTGATGATGAAGACAAGTTTAGTGCATTTGGTAGGTTTATATTTTTATAAGTCATGGTTCAGACTGGGCCTCGACAGCCTATTCTTCAATGTCAAATCCCCAAGGAGTGTAATTTTCAGAAATGTTTAATGACTATTTAATAACAGATTCATAAAATATCTCTGATCATATTTTATTATTCCCAATGACAGAATTGTCCAATGCTGAAGTATTGTATGGTTATAAAAAGTAGAACACTCCTTTTTTGGAGAGCTTCCCTTAAAGCATACCCTGGCCATGCAGCATGACCCTCTCCTTCTGGCTGAAAGGGCAGCCCAGGTACAAACTACACAAAGCTGAGGGAGGAAAAGAGGAAGGAAAATGCTTTGTCTCTTCATAGGATCTCACAGTGGCAAAGCCTGTGACTGGGTTTTTAGAAATGCCAGAAAATCTTACCACTCAAGCATTTGCAAGTGGGCAGGTAAAGGCAAGGTATGAGTAATGAAATTCCTTGCTTGAGGGCACCAGCTGATCATTTCTGGGGTGCAAGGCAAGAGTTTAGCTCCCCCATGGCTGCCTGAAGAGCCCAGAGCAGATGCTGACACAGGTTACTGGGGTGCTTGCTCTTTCTTTGAGACATAAGTTGCTGCCCAGAAGTGAGACACAGCTCTGAAGGGGGGTTTCACACCCCAGCTGCATCCAGCTTCTCCCTCGTGAGCAGCCAAGGCAAACCAAACACAACAGGTGCCACCAGCACCTCATGTTTGGTTTATCTGAGCCTGCCAGAGGCACCTGGGGCTCCCCTTTGTGTCTGCAGTGTTGCTGCTCTCATCCCTGCTCAGTCAGGCTGCCTTTCACTTTCCTTTTGGTTGTGGAGCCAAATTCCACTATTACTTGTGACAGTGTCATCCCCCAAATGCTGGGATTAAGCCATAACCCTAAGTAGGGACTGTGCTGGCTGCATTCAGTTTCTCTTGAATTTGGGGAACAGATATCAACAGGGTATCTGAGGGTGGTCTGGAACGGTGACCCTAATATCTTGCTGGTATGTAACTCTAAGGTAGGGGAGAGGCCAGGGCCTGCTGAGCAATCCTGCATGGCAGCAGGCTGCATGCCAGGATCAACCCTTGAGGGATGTCAAGATTATTCCTCGGTGTTTAGAGAGTCCTTATTGAATCAAATACTTAGTGGTTAATAGATGTTAAACTATAAAATCTTAGCTAAGTGATATAAAAGATTGTGAATATATAATCCTTCAGATATAAACTGTTGACCAAGTTGGGACTACAGTTGGGTCCAGCTATGCTTCTCTGAGGAGTTCTCTCTGGAAGGGGGGGTTTTCCGAGTCTCACAAGTCAACAGAAGGGTGTCCCTGACAGTTCTGTCTGACCCTGCCCTGCATGCAGTAAATAATCAAGTTTACCCTGCTATCAAATCTTGTTAAAAACTAGTGTTACAATTGCTATTGACCTTTGTTAACTCGCTCTTTTAGATCATTCAAGTATATTGTAGATTCTCTCCTATAAGCGATGTGCACAACTCCATCTACAACACATCTACACCTGTGAGTTAACTTTTCTTGTGAGAGATGTGCACTAAGCTCACATGAACCTAGCCACTTGTTAATGTAGATGTGACAATATGGTTCTGTCTTCAGGTCAAGAGCTTTCAAATGTAGAAGGTCTTATTTTATTTTAGCAGACATCACCTGGAGCCAGCTGATGGCAGCTTCCTCCTCCTCGTCTCAGAAAAGCATGGGTGTCACTGCTGTCCTTATACCCCATTTTGCAAAGTGGTTGTTGGGGCCCACTCTATTCCTAGGGTCATCTGTAATACCCCTAAATACCCTCTGGTCCTAAACAGGTCTATCTGCAGGTCAAGCATGCTGAGATGTTTACTGCCTTCAGGTAGGTGAAAGAAATACTTTAAAGCAATTCCCTTGCAAGTCAAATGCATGTGTCTGTATGTGCATGTGTGCATGCAATAAAACACAAAGAGAAGATTTACATGAGTTTTCTGACTATTAAAAGCCAGCTTCTGATAAATGAATTATCAGCCCAGTTCACTCAGGTTTTTGGTTTCTATAATTTATTGCCAGTTTTAACAGCTGCCACTCTTCTTATGATCAGGTTGCTATGAGCTGGGGAAGCAAAATACATTCTTAAAGCACTTTGCATTCTTAAAGGGGATTGAAGTAATCCTAGACGTTGTTATATTTCCATTTTTAACTGAATTAGTGAACCCATTAATATGTGCAGCAATTAGACTTTGCAAATAGACATGGTTCCAGAATAAATTTTTTTTTTTTAATGTATCTATCCTCATCACTATCAGAAAACCATTTTCTTTACATTAATTACATGGGCATTTAAATTCTATTTTGAATGATCTTCACCAATCTGAGAGCCTTGAAGGGCAGCTACTCTGAGGAGAAACACTATTTCAGTCTGTTGCAGAGTATTGATATGGAAGAAAATTCTGTTGGGGGTCTTGAAGGTTTATGCCTGTTCTTGCAAGAAGTTTTACAGGATATTTACGTCTTTTTGGAACTGAAATTTCCTTAAGCTTTCTGTAAAAAACACTCCATGGCAACCTGGAGGTTTCATTTTATCTGTTCTGGCTGCTTTCTAAGAGGGAGAAGTGTCTCTTTATAATTCCAACATTCACAGTAAATCTAAACTTATTTACAAAAGCATTTGTAAATTCATTGATTAGGTATTGATGATTTTATTTTTATGAAGGGAAAATGCAGAACTCCCTGTATCTAAAGTATTCCTTTTTGTGCTGTGACTTTAGTACAAGTTGTTTATCAATTCCGGAGAGTTAACTTGTACCACTCTTTTAAGTGAGTGAGTGACATGACTGATGCAATTCATGTAATCCAGACTTCTTGCTGTGTTGCAGGAAGCAACAGGGAATAGAATTCTCTCCTTTCTGTATGTGGAAATGCTTGGTCAGTCAGCTGCACAGGAAAATTATCGTTCTATAGATTCTCATAATACTTTGATCTATCATCCTTTTCTAATAGCTGGATGACAGCTTACACTTAATGAGCCTTACAAGGCAATACCAAAACGAGTATGGTTGCTGTCTCATCCTTTAAACAGCATCCATACCACTATGAACAAGCCTAGGTTAACCCCATCAGGCAGCTAAGCACCAAGCAGCCACTTGCGTATTCTTTACCTATGGGATGGGTAAAGAATCAGAAGGGTAGAAGGCAGTGTGCTGGTTTGGACTGGAATAGAGGTTCTTTTATTCATAATACCTGATAGAGGGTTGTGTTTTGGTTTTGTGCTGGAAACATTTTTGGTAACAGGGGAATGTTTTCCTTGTTGCTGAGCACGGCTTACACAGAGTAAAGGGCTTTTCTGCCTCTCACCCCACTCCTCCAGTGGGGAGGCTGGGGGTGCACAAGAAGTTAGGAGGGGACACAGCCTGGGACAGCTGACCCCAACTGACCCAAGGGACATCCCAGATAGTATGGTGCCATGCTCAGCATATAAAGCTGGGGGAAGGAGAGGGAAAGGGTGGTACAGTTGGAGTGATGGTGTTTCCCTTCCCAAGTCACCATTACACATGATAGATCCCTGCTTTCCTAGAGATAGCTGAACACCTGCCTGCCCATGGGAAGTGAGGAATAAATTCCTTGTTTTGCTTTGCTTTCATGCATGACTTTTGCTTTAGCTATTAAATTGTCTTTACCTCAACCTATGAGGGTTTTTAGTAAATTTACTATCTTGAAACCCTTTGCCAATTCCCTGTGGAATGATCATAAAATCATAGAATGGTTTGGGGGCTGGAAGGGACCATTCATCTAATCCAAACCCCCTGCCATGGACAGCAGCATTTTTCACTAGATCGGGTTGCTCTGAGCCCCATTCAATCTGCCCTTGAACAATTTCAGTGGTGAGGCACCCATAACTTTTCACCACGTTCATCATAAAAATTTTCTTATTCCAATCTAAATCTGCCTTCTTTCAGCTTAAAGCTGAAAGCTAAAGCTTAAAGCTTGTCCTGTTAGGGCCTGGTAAAAGATCTCTTTCCATCTTCCTTATAAGCCTGCTTTATATATTGAAAAGCTGCAACAAGGTCTCCCCAGAGCCTTCTCTTCTCCAGGCTGAACAACACCAGAGGTGGTGGCTTTGTGCCCATGCTGCAGGTAAATGGGGCATGACAGTATCTTTGCAGATGGAGACATTAGAGTCTCACAGAGAGAAGTAAAATGAATGCGACTGGGATTGTCACATATTGAGGAAGACAGGCACACTTGTTTCTGCCCATGGCCTAGTCCTGAAATCCCTAGGTAGGGATGGTCCTTTCTTCTATCCCAACCCTAGCACTATGCTAGAAAAGACTGCCTGACCTGTTATATAGGTAGACCATGGGATTTTGGCAGGCAACATGCCCCTCAAAGTCTGGCTTCAAGCCCAGATCAAAACATCTTCATCCGTCTAGTACGTGCTCAGCATCAGCTTCATGAGGCACAGAAACATGTGGGGACATAATTGATCTACTGTTGCTTCCTTCAGGCACCGAGAAGTACATCATGATCCCCTTTGGGATACCTTTAGAGGACAGAAAGAGCATTTTTGAACAGTTACTTGTGAGCCAGCCCTACTTTGGTCTGTTTGCATGGGAGACACATGGCTGTTTTGAAAGGAGTCTGAAAGGGATTTATTTATTCATGTGGTCTCTGAAAGGATCGGTAGGTTATCTCCTGCATCAAGCTGCTGAGGACTTGTCCTGTCATGTTGTCTAAATCAAAACACAGCTCCTAAACCTGCATGACTTCAATAACCTTAGTGGAGCCTTGTTGGCTTTGATGGAACAAGTGGACATGACATCAGATGCCAAGGATTTGCTTGTCATCTCCATTGTAGCTTCACTTCAGGATGCTTGCTGTGCTGCAGAAACCTGTCACAGACTAATCTGCTTGGGATGTCAAGGAAGCCAGAGCTGAAGCCTTGATGTATGAATCTTCTGTGCTGATAGCTCTCTGCTGAGCTTTGATGAATGCATAAAGAGTTGGCAGATGAGTGGAGTTTTTGATTAACTGTGCTAGTCTATGCACACTCAAGCTTCAGTGAGATTGTATATTGTCAGCCCACTGTCTCCTGTGTGCTGAATTCTCATTTAAGCTTTTGTATTTAACAGAAAATTCAGGTTTCTCTTTCACTATGGAGTTTAAAATGAAGTTCAAATCAGACTTAATTTACAGCATTATAAAGACTGTCTAATAATTTCTGTCTCTGTAAGTAGCTTTGAGACGGGATTACCTTTAATGTTTATAACTTCTCATATTCACATTTGCATTAATGCATTTTCCTTAACAAGACAAAAATATTTCTCCACCAAGCACATCCATCTGGAGTTATGCTCATGAATATTTTTGTCCCAGGTATAAGGTTCCTCAATTTCTGAAAAAAAAAAAAAAAAGTTAAATTCTGCTTTTTAAAGGCAACTTGAATGTAATTGAATCATCCAGGCAAGGATGAAACCAAAACAATTATTAGGAAGGTTAAATTTATATCACAACATGCATGCTGAGGAAAGCAAATAAACATGCAAAAAATTATGTATTCTCAAACCTGTAAAAGAAGAGAAATAGAGCATCCTGCTTTTCTTGTAATAATGCTGCTTTCTAAAGCAGTGCCTAGACAGCCATCAAGATGGATAACCATTATCATCATCATGGACAAACATTACAGGTAATACAATTTCTCTTCTGTTTTGCTTGTGGACTGAAAGCAAAGTGAGGCTGTAGGAACAAGGACAGATATACAATAGAAGAAGGATATTAAGCTATTAGAAAGTGTCCAAAGGACGGTTATGGAAATGGTGAAGGGCCTAGAAGGGGAGCCATACAAAGAGACACTGATGTCGCTTGGTCTCTTCAGTCTGCAGAAGAGGAGGCTGAGGGGAGACTTCATCATGGTCTACAGCTTCTTTGTGAGGGGAAGCAGAGGAGCAGGCACTGATCTCTGGCGACCAGTGACGGAATCTGAGGGAATGGCATGGAGCTGTGTCAGGGGAGGTTTAGGCTGGATATCAGGAAAAGGTTCTTCACCCAGAGAGGGTGGCTGGGCCCTGGAACAGGATACCCAGGCAAGTGGTCACAGCACCAAGCCTGACAGAGTTCAAGAAGCACTTCAACAATGTGTTCGGTCACATGGTGTGACTCTTGGGGCCATCCTGTGCAGGACTAGAAGTTGTACTTTGATGATCCTTGTAGTTCCCTTCCATTTCAGGATATTCTAAAATTCTATGATAATACAGAAATAGTCAATATTGCAAGGTGCTAATACGGCCCCAAGGTGCCCTTGCTGTATTTTATGTTTTCATTTTGTGGTTTGCAGTTTTCTTATCCTGAATATGGAACATGTTCTTACAGTCTGTGGTTTTTATCAAGTTTCCATTCAGTTAGTGTGTCAGACTGTCTACTGGTGCAAATCATCCTGGCTTAACTGTTTCTCTGCATCGCATTAACTGAGTACAGCTCAATACATTGTAAAGACACTTCTCAGAGCCAACATCAGATCTCACCTCTGTAGCATAACTGCATTGACTATAGGAGTTTACAACAATGCAGATGAGGTCATACCCTGTCTCTGACTCATGAGCTTGTACCTCTTTGTACTTGATCTCAGCTTATCACTATGACAGCAGTAAAGCATTTGCCTGATGAGGAATGATGTGGCTTCATTTGCTATATTCTTTTGTAGTCTCCCTTGCTATTATCCATTTTCTCCAATTAAATCACTACGGACAATTAACCCAAAAGTATGTATTATTTAGGAATTATTGCATATTAAAATTATTCAATAATTCCAATACATTTTCTCACTGCTCTATCTTGAAGCCTTTCTGCTGGTGCCTGCTCTACTTGTAGGAAGCCATCTTTTTTAATCATTATTTGTGTACAGGAATCTTCTAATCTATTATTTTAGCTCAGTTAAACAGAGCGTAAAATCTAACTCAGTACAACATAAAAGATCACAATACAGCAATTTATTGAGCTAAGTTATCTCCATTGTATGAAACTCCTGGAAAGGAAGGACAGAGAGGGAATAGCATGCTCTGGGTTTTACCTGCCATGTTTTGTATTCCTCAGTGCACATGTCTCAAAGAAGCCTCTCTGCCTCTTTTAACTCATTTTCACTATGATGGGCAATGGTAGCACTTACTGCCTCCACTCTTTCCTGTACCCTTTACTGTTTCTAACCCATGAAGGACTCCAGTCAAAATTCACGGTCTGGGTATGCTACTGGGGGATTTTTGCTTGCATGGCTCTGCAGCCTGATGTATTGACAATGTTTAAATGTGTTTATAGCTTCTGTAGATCCTGTCAGCTGTTCTTCCAGCAGAAACACCCAAGAGGCCTTTAGGAAGAATTGGTCACAACTGAAGGGTTTTGAAAACACAATTTTCAGTGTCCTTTATAGGAATGGTGCCGTTTACAACTATTTCTGGCAGAATGCCCCTCTGTGCCCAACAGAACCAGGAGAAACCAATGAAGTGTGGACAAAGTGTTTCTTTTATTGCTTTGGGAAGCTCATGAGTTTTGAGTTAAATGTGAAGAATTAAAGAAAATAATTCCAAAGCCAGTTCGTTTCATTTATGTTGGGATTAGAAAGACATTTAAAGGCCTGTCTCCTAACACCAAAGTTTGATGTGCATGATCTGTTTGCTTTTAACAGTCATCCTGTCTCTACTGAAAGGTGTGTGAACCATTGAATGGTACAGAAAAGGCAGTGAAAAAAAGGAAAAGGAGGAAAAATCCCACACATTATGAGTTAATAAAGGCTCTACTTCTTCACTGCTTTTGAACAAAATGTAACATTTCCATACAACAGACTTTGGTGACTTTTAAGTCGTTTTTCAAAATGATCAAGTGCATTTCAGGGTGCAGCCTCCTGTGGCTGGAGACCCCGAGCTCTGGTAATAGCGCTCTCAGCTGGTGATCATCCTTTCTTACCTTACTTGCCTTAAGGTACCATCTACTTAAAACTTCATCCATTTTGAAGAGGTTTAAATAATCTGTGTATTTGTCTACTTAAAGCATCTCTCCAAATTCTGTGATTTTATATTCTAATTATCTATTTAAAAAAGCAAAAAATGTTAGAATACTACAATTTCTACAGTTCCCACTACTTTGGTTGCTCTGCTCAACACACTTTTAAGAGATCAGTTTCCATAAGCACTTTCTTAGAGCACCAGTACCCTCAGAAGCAACTCATTTGAACTGGAGAATGACCTTGATCGCATTGGATGTGATGCATTTTATATAAATTATTTTTTGAAAGCAGCGTGCCAAGCCATCATAGCTTAGACTACCTAAAGCACTTAGAGAGAAAGAGGCAACTCTTTTCTGATTGTTAAAAAGGCCTTTTACTGAAATCTTCATGGAGGAAAATATTTCCAAGTTCAAGAGATTATAGAATCAAAATCATTCAGGTTGGAAAAGACCTCCAACATCATCAAGTCAAACCTTTGACTAAACCATATACAATGAAGTGTCACATCTACTCATTTTTTGAACACCTTCAGGTATGGTGACTCCAACACTTCCCTGGGCAGTCTATTCAATGCTTAACCACTATTGCAATGAAGAAATTTTTCCTACTATCCAACCTGAACCTGCCTCAGTGCAACTTGAGGCATTTTCCCTTGTCCTATCACTAGATGCCTGGGAGAAGGGGCTAACCAGCACCTGGTTACAACCTCTTTTCAAGTATTTATACAAAGTGATAAGATTCCCCCTGAGTCTCCTTTTCTTCGGACTGAATAACTCCAGCTCCCTCAGCTGTTCCTCATCAGACTTGTGCTCCAGACCCTTCCCCAGCTCTGCTGCCCTTCTCTGGACACGCTCCAGCACCTCAATGTCTTTCCTGTAGTTAGAGGCCCAAAACTGAACATAGGATTTGAGGTGCAGCCTCACCAGTGCCGAGTACAGGGGAACAATCACTTCCCAGATCCTGTTGGCTACACTATTTCTGACACAGGCCAGGTTGCCGCTGGCCTTCTTGGCCACCTAGGCACACTGCTGGCTCATGTTCAGCTGCTGTTGACCAGCACCTCCAGTTCCTTTTCCTCCAGGAGCTTTCCAGCTCCTTTTCCCAAAGCCTGTAGCCATGCATGGGGTTGTTGTGTCACAAATTGAGCGCTTGGCACTTTGCCTTGTTGAACCTCATACAATTTGTCTCAGCACATCAATCCAGCCTGTCCAGATCCCTCTGTACAGCCTTCCAGCCCTCCAGTAGATCAACACTCCTGCCCAGCTTGGTGTCATCTGAAAACTGACTGAGGGTGCACTCGATCCTCTCATCCAGGAAATTGATAAAGATATTAAACAGGACTAGCCTCATTACTGAGCCCTGGGGAACACCACTGGTGAGCAGTCACCAGCTGGATTTAGCTCCATTCACCATCACTGAGCCCAGTCATTCATCCAGTTTTTCACGCAGCAAACATTGCACCCATCCAAGCCATGAGCAGCTGGTTTCTCCAGGAGAATATTGTGGGAAATGGTGTCAAATGCCTCACTAAAGTCCAGGTGGACAACATCCACAGCCTTTCCCTCACCCACTAAGTGGGTCACCGTGTCAGAGAAGGAGATCAGGTTGGTCAAGCA
The DNA here is from genome assembly GCA_035583185.1 of Anabacerthia variegaticeps. Classification (NCBI taxonomy): domain Eukaryota; kingdom Metazoa; phylum Chordata; class Aves; order Passeriformes; family Furnariidae; genus Anabacerthia; species Anabacerthia variegaticeps. Next base: position 40,782,457 of record JAWWEW010000001.1, on the reverse strand, counting down.
TGACCCATCTTTCCTAAATCCACACTGGTTGGGCTCAATCCCACATCAGGCACATGTTCTGCATGTGCTGTGTGATTGCACCCACGATAATCTGTTCCATAACTTTCCTCAGCACTGAGGTTATGCTGACAGGACTCTAGTTCCCTGGATCCTCTGATGGTTCAGTAGTCCATCTACTCTACAAACTAATTTTAGCATAGGATGAAAGGACTGCTACTCTTTCAATTTAAAAAAAAAAAAAAAATAGGGCTGCAAAATAAGGGTAAATGAATCCCAGTGACAGAGAGTGTTCTATGACAGTTTATGCCAAAGCTATCTGCCCTGCCACTCTGTCTAGGCGCTGTGTGAAACTGGGGCAAGGCTCTTGGACTGGCAGCTACACTGGGATTTTTGGTCACATCTTGACAGTTGAGGATGACTTGCCAGGCCAAGTGAAAGCCATATCTGGTCCCAGTTTGGACCAAATGACTTGGTTGAAAAACACGGAAATACTGACAAGAGTAACTTTATGTAGAGAGAAAAATACTCTAGTATTACTCCCAAGTAAAACCCTGTGTCAACACTTCAGCAAAAACCTGAGAGACCTGGGGTTTGCTGGGTTCCAAATCCTCATGAAATCCTTAAAAGCATGAGATGGGATTTTTCATAACATTCGTATCTCCAAAGGATTAGTGGGCCTGAGGCACTTTGAAAATCCTTTTCATAATTATCAAAATATCACATCCCATATTCTGAATTCTGAAGGGAAATGTTGGTGCCTGTGGTTTCAGATTGTTTTCTGTATTTTTTACTGTAGGCAACAGCCATTTTATTAACTTTGAAATTTTTGGTAGTCTTCTTGCTTGTCTGAAAACACATACTTTTTATATTTCTCTTCCGACATCCCAAACAAACCCCAAATATTGTAGTAATCTGAAGGAACAAAGTTGCACAAAAAACCAGGGCACATGCCCTAGCACAACAACCTATCTCCTGTGAAGAAATATGTTTAGATTTCAAAACAGAAAATTCCTATGAATTAAGGGATAAATTCTTCTGTATTGCAGCAATCTTAGAGGGACACTCTAAAGTGTTAAAACCCTGTTTTAATCTTTTATTTAGGACTGATTTCAATGTACTTTCCTTCTCAGAAGCATTTTTGTTTTCGTGAATCATCATTTTTCAATGGAAAAAGAAATCAGCATAAATTTCTTAATCAGCCTCATGAAAAAAATAAAACAAACCAGTCACAGCCCCCATTGCACAGAGCAGTTTGAGGTCAAAGTAACTCAGTGAGGCATTTCATCAGCTGATGTGAACCAACACAGTTTCCCTGAGCAGAACAGAGACTCACCCATTTACAGATACTCAGTGTACATGTAAATTTTCCAAGTTTTCCATGGCACGTATCCTTTCTGATGATTTATGTTAATGGTGCCCCCCTAGTTGTGTCTTCAAGGTGGTCATAATGGAATATAGATAACAAATAAATTCTGTCATATGAGATCTACTGTAAAATCTCATTGGATTAAACAGGTTAAGCCAAAGATCCACCTCCCCATTCTCCTTTTGTCTCTAGCAACATTCAGGAGCAGATGGTTTGAGCTGAGTGCAAAGATGGTCCTTCCACTAATGAATCACTGCCTTCTTGGCCTTTCAAGAAAATCACCACAAGGTTGTTCCTATGCTTAGTAAATGTCTTCCCAATGTAAAAAATAGGAAATTAATAATATGCAAGAAAACAGATAAAGTGTTTGCACAGTTATGAAAGAAAGTATATTTCCTGCCTGTCCTTATTCTCTGTTAATCTGTTATTTCTGTTCTGGTAGAAGATCAGATCCTATCTCCAGTGGGAAGAGATGTCCGCCTTCTCTGGAACTCCTGGGGAACAGAGGGGACTTTCCGCCTTGGAAACAACTAGACTTCTCCTCTGTGACAGAGGAAACAAAGCAAAATCAAAAACTAAAGGTCAGGGACTCTGCTACACCACCAGAAACTGATGCTGTCACAAAATAAGTAATAATTTGGAATTTCTTTTCTCCTGAGTATTTTTGCAGAGAAAATAAGAATTTCTCTGCAAAACACCCACCTCTGAAGTAGTTCCATCTGTAAGTGAGAATGAAATGTGATCTATTTATAAGTAACTTTGAAATTAAAATATAAATTTAAATTTCCAAATATTAATTTAAATCCAATGTTGCTTTAAAGTAAAATTGCAAGAATAAGAATGTATTCACAGAACCACAGAATATGCTGAGTTGAAAGGGACCCACAAAGATCATCAAGTCCAACCCTTAGTCCTGCACAGGACCATCCACGAGAGTCACACCATGTGCCTGAGAGTGTCATCCGAATGCTTCATGAACTCTCTCAGGCTTTGTGCTGTGACCACTGCCCTGGGCAGGCTGTTCCAGTGCCCAGCCACCCTCTGGGGGAAGAACCTTTTTCTGATATCCAACCTAACCCCCTCATGACACAACTTCAGGCCATTCCCTCGGGTTCCATCATTGGCTTACTGGAACTTGGCTAATTCCCCTCATCTAATGAAAGGAGGCGGGCAACCTCTCATATTACAATATTTAGCTTGTCTTGTCAACAAAGAAGCAATGGGAGAGTGGTGCTCAACAGGATATCAATGCTATGGGAAGCAATCTACTCGAGAATGTGGATTTGAAATAAAATAAAATTTTTTATATGGTGGAACTTGAAACTTTATGACCACCTGACGATAAAAAAAGAAGGAAAAAGATAGTTCAGAATTCAGTAAAGCTTAGCAAAATCAGCTGAAGGCGGTTAGATGGAAAAAAAAACATCCTTTTTTCTATCAAGAAACTGAAAAACTGTGAATGTTTTGTTCAGGAGGTAATTACTAAGTGGGAATATCATAAACATGTATAAAGAATCTAGAAAGAAAAATCCAGTTTTTCACAAGAATATTTTGGGCTCAAAATTTCAGACAACTCAAAGTAGGTTTGGACGTACATGTATATGTATCACAGGAACATTTCGAGTATAGTAGGGTAACACAGGCTTTCCTGGAAAGGAAATGAAATCTGCCATTTGGAAAACTAAAAAACCCTTTAGTTTGCAGGAAAGAGAAGGAAACGTAAACATCTTCACCTTACTGCTAATACCTATTGCTGAGTGTATTATCTTTTTTTTTCTTTTCTTTTTCACTATTTATAGAGGCAGCATACTGGATCAGCTGGCACATTGAAACCAGGTGACTGATTTAAACCAGCAATTTTCACCTTCCATTCAAGATGGCAGCACCTAACTGGGTGCTAAACTTGACTCACTTTGCATTGTTTTTCCATTGCATGAGTATTTTCTGGCTTGAAAGGTGTACAAGTTGATATTTTTACAGTGTGGATTAAATTCTACTCTCCATGGTGCCAGTGCCTGGCTGGGTCTTCAAACTGCAATTGCACCAGATTCAAGTAGTGAATCACTCTACCATTCCTCAACAAGCATGGCAGATCCATTATTTTGGATTTTTCAATTTTATTTCTTTTAACTTAGCATTTTTAGCTTTTTTTTTTTATTATTTAATTTTATTCTGGTTTATGATCAAATTTTTTTTGGCTAAGTAATTGTCATTTTTCACTTGCTTTTTTAAAGTCTGCATCAGCTTTCTTATACTTCAGTTTAGGCTGGTTTGGACCTTTTCATTTCCACACAATGAAAGAGAATGAATTCAATGAACAACAGAAAAAAATATGTTTCAAATATCTAGTTTAAGCTATTTAAAAATGAGATTTAGAGGGATTAATTACACTGGCATCAAACACACATGACAGGGTAATTTTGACTTGCCTGTGGCAAACCAAATTTCACATCTTATCAGCTCACTCCTAGAAGCAGCTCTGTGTTAGCAAGCGATCAGCTTGAAAGCTTCAGGTCTGTTTTTTCTTACTTCAGGAGTCCATCAGGAAGTGCAGTCAGGATACTTTTATTTGTATTAATTCCTGTGATTCTGTTGTTGCTGCTCCAGGCAATCCCTAGAAGCAGGTGTGATACAGTCCATTTTTTGATAAGAACTTGATCATAACTGCCAAGAGAAAAAAAATTTCTTCATTCTCTCCTAATACTACTTTTAGTGATGTTTTTCCTCATTTTATTTACTTTAATGGCCAAGCAGATATCAGTTAGGGAAGGGAAGGCAAGGCAAGGCAAGGCAAGGCAAGGCAAGGCAAGGGACCTCCCTTCTTACTGTTAATATGTCTTTGCACCCATTATTTGACAAAGAAACAATATAAGCAAAGTCAAAATTGGATGGTTACTCCTTTGGCACCTTTCAGGATGATCAGCATCTGAGAGAGAAGCATGGAGGGTACACACATTAAGAGATAACCTATCCTTGGGCTCAGCTTGTCTGAAAGTCACAAAAGCAGGAAAATGAATGCAGAGTTCTCCTTAAAGAAGAATGCCATTGTACTGAAGAGTGACAGTAAATATTCTGGCCTGGGATTCCTGCTCTGGTAAAGATCAAGTAGGAAATTGAGATCCTCAGCTGTTCGAAGAGCACAACACTACTCACTCTCTCCCTCTCAAGTTTCTTTTTCTTATTGTACAACTTAGATTCTTTTTCTCAACTTTTTCCACATTGTGCAAATCCCTATATACTGTATCAAATATTTTCCTGACTCCATTAAAAAAAGAAAAAAAAAAAAAAAGCTTTTTTAAAAGTTAACAAACAGTTCCTCTAAAATATGACTTAAAAATCTATGCTGACCTTTCTCGTTTTAAAAATGGCTGAGTATCAAATTTTATTGGTTTACAATTTCAGCAACTTTTACATAGAAAAAAGTCTTTATGAAGACTGTTGAAAGAGTGAACTTTTCCTTCCCCAAGAACCACAGTCCACTTAAATGAGAGGTTAGACATCATATTGATTAGCAAGGCAACATTGTACTTGAGCTCCTTGACTTCATTTAGGACTCCTGGATGAGGACCTGACAGCTTGTTTCTTATTAGTTTTCTCAGTTTCGTTCAAGATTTCTTATTTTGACAGATCAGTTTAAGATGATCCCCAAGGCTCATCCCTTATTTAAAAAAACAGAGAGAGAAATCAGTGTGGGAACCATGCATCTATTTTGAAAGGAATTTTCATGTAAGGAATTTAGGTTTGTGTTGTGGTCTTACCTTCCCTGAGTACTCATTTTGCACTTCATCTAATAACCCAATACTCTCCTTGGCAGGCATCCTGCTTCTGAATTGTTCAGAACATTTATTTTCGTTTTTATGCCTTAAGTGAGGTTCCTCTAAATGTTTTTTTGGCTTGCCCTATTATGGTTCAACACTTCATTCATCCATTTATTCTGTGAACAGCTTCATTTTCCATTGACTTACCCCTGAACTTGCTGATGGCTTATGAGGCAGCAGTAAAACTGAAGGACTTGCAGGTCATTTCTATATGGAGCACAAAGTAGAAAGAGCCAAGTGACATTATTTTTTTACTGTAATTTATGCATTTTGCTTAGAATGATGAACATGTAACTGAACTCCCAGACAGAGGACTAGTTAGAGGGTACCCTGAGAGATCCCCAATAGCAGGGTACGCTTTGAAAACAAAATGGATTGCTCAGGGGTTTATCCAGTCAAAATTTCAATACTTCCATGCATGGTTACTGCAAAACCTCACTGGGCAACCTATGCCTCTGCCTGGCTGTCCTCATGGGGAAAATATTTTTCACCTATATGCAGTTATAGCATCGTCTGTCCCTTGTCATCCTACCATGGAGCTTGATAACCTCCTTGTAGGCAATAGCAAGCTGCCAATAAGTCCCTCCCAGAAAAGTTGTCTCTTCTTCAGGCTGAACAAGGCCAGTTCCTTAAGCATTTTCTCATAAGACATGTTCTTCAGCCCCACTGAGCATCTTGGTGGCCTCCACTGAAATGTCTCAAATTTGTCAACATCTTCCTTGTATTGGAAGGCTCATAAATATCCAGTAATATAGATAGAAGGGTGTCCAAGTCACCTTGTCAACACTCCCTTGCAATGAGAGAGACGGGTTGTACAACAGGGACTCTCTCACATACTGATTTCTACCAAAAAGAGCAAAGAACCTGGACAGTGATTTACCATGTGATGTAGCTTGGTGGGTACACATAGGTACTACTCATATGATGTGAAAGGGAGTGGGGACCCTAATTTCCCCTGTGTGCAGCTGCTGAAAGTATAACTCCAAAGGGTCTAATGAAGAAGTCAAAAGAGGGCCTTAGATATCTTTGAGAGGGAGTCATGACATGGTTTCTTGTTTTTATTTTAAAATTTTAACCACAGCTTTCAGGTGTGACTACCAGAAATGAAGTGCCTTCCCTGGATAATCCTGCTGATGAGTTTGTTTCCCTTTTATTACAAAGGGCACAAAAGAAATGATCACATTTATGTAGGCTCACTTGTTTCTGCTGCTGATTCTTCGTGGAACTCTGAACTACAAGAGGAATTATATATATGAGAGCATCTTTCTTTAGTGCAAATGTCATTTTAAAAATAAAGAACAAATTATGGCATTTAAACTCCAGTGACAAAAGGAAAAGTATAATTTCTCCTTCCCATGGAGAAACTGTGAGGATGGTGTTTCAGGAAGTCCACTGAAGTTACTCCTAGAGAAAGGTCTTGAGGGAAAAGTTTCTAGATCCTCTGCAATGAGAAAAAAGGAAGAATAGAAGCAAAACATTAGAAAGGAATAAGAGGTTGTTTCATGTAGATGATGGTGGAATAGAACGGGCCAGTGTTTGCTTGCATTTAAACTCCACTGCTCCACGTATGATCATCTAGAGTTAAGGACTGTATCCATCTGGGCTTTGAATACCTCCAAGGATAACAGTACACAACCTCTCTGGGCAACTTCTGCCAGTGCTTGTCCCCCATAAGAGTAAAGAAAAAAGTTATTACATTTAAATGAAATTTCATGCATTTCAGTTTGTGCCCATTGCCTTTTTTCTTTCATTGTCTGGGCACAACTGTGAGTAGTCTCACTCTATCTTCTTTACGCCCTCCATTGGGTGCTTCAGTTCTTTAATCACCTCCATGGCCCTTCTCTGGACTCACTCCAGTAGTTCATGTCTCTCTACTGGTGAGTCCAGTACCGGGCCCAGAACACCAGAGGTGTCCCACCAACACCGTGCAGGGAAGGATCACCTTCCCATGCCCTGCTAGCCATGCTCTGACTGACGCAGTCCAGGAGGCTGCTGACCTTCCATACTGCAAGGGCATACTTCTCCTCACTGTTCCTCCCATCTAGGTGCTGAGGATGTAGAGAAATATCTGCAAATAAGCTCTGCAAATAAGCCAGAGTAGTCAGTGAGTGCCTTATCCACTTCCACAACCAAAGCATCTTGAAGGATCAATAAATTCACTTGCTGAATCACTTATTTCTAAAAATAACTAGATAACAACTAACTAGAAGCACTTTTTTTAAGACATAGATGCTTATTCAGCACTGCTGATAAAAAATTTCCTTCGGAACATACTGTTGAAGCAACGTTATATAGACTATAAATTGTCTTTACCTTCCAATCTCCCTCAACTTCCCTGTGCCAGGCTCTCACCAGGGTCTAGCCCACAGTACCACCTAGTGGGAGACAGTGATATGACTGTGCCCATCCCAAAAAACGCTCTTAAGACATTGACATTTCTTCCCGATCTCAGTAGAGAGATAAAAGTTTATGAAACATCTTCGAATGCATGGCAATAGCACCATGTGGGATAGCATGAGGAGAACTCACCTTGTCAGGGACTGAGACGAGTCAGACAGCTCTGATGATGAAATTGCCCATCTGGAACACTTCATAAGCATGATTACTAATTGCTTTTCCCAAAGACGACCTGTTAGGAAGATTCATGTTTGCTGCTCTGAAAAATTAAGTGCATCTAACATTGGGGGAAGATACAAAAGAATATATCTGAGCCTTCTGAAGACAGCTTGCTTTCTCCTGAGATGCAAATCCAGTAGCAATTCTCACCCTTCCGCAGAAACTGTTCCCAGTTAGAGTACACATACCTGGCATCCATCCTGGGCATCTGCTTATTGCAGTTCAGGCCACTTTCTTTACAGGATCAGGAAGCAGGAATGAGCACCGGAATGATTTGTTCTCTCAGTTAATTTATGTGTTGGACAAGAACAAAGTGATGTGGATGGGTTTGATAACAAAAAGGTAAAATAGTGGCATATTGTAACACAGAGTGACCACCCAAATTCCTGCATTGACTGGCCTCTCATACCTACACACCCGCTCCAGAATTGGCTTGTGCAAAGCTGAAAGCTCTCTGGATATTCTATCATGATTATTTATGCATTATAATTAAGACAAATTAAATTAAATTAAAAATAAAAGCAAATAATCAGTGGAATTTTCACAAAGATAATTTCTGAGAACTACTTCCGAGGTAAATTGCAGTCCATACTAACAGTAATTATTGTGAAGCTGTTCAAATAAGTAACATCAATTTTATTATTTCATTTTCTAAAACACTCTAGTGAAAAGTCTGTTTGTTTGTACCAAACGTATTGAAAGTGAAAAAGCCCTCTTCTGTTGCTTTCTAGCCATCTTACAGAAAGGTGATGAAAACTAGAAAGAAATCTCACCTTAAAGATTGGCATTTATGAAAACACAGCCAGTTAGTGAGTTCTGCTATGAGCAGCTTCAGTGGCTAAAATGAAGATACAAGAGATGGGGCTGTTATGCAGCCTCACACTCTGGAAGGGATGAGCTTATGTGAAGGAGGATGGCCCCTCAGGCAGCCAGGTTTCCAAGGAAGCTTCTAATCTGTGAAGAGCTGGAATGCACTGATGAAGCTGTACACCAGAGAAGAATGCACATAAGAACTCACAACACGTGAGCTCGTTTTCTCAAACGTCACCCACTCTTTATTGGTCTCTACACTCTTCCACATCTAGTTTCTTATTCACACATTTAATTTTCAAATGATCAAATATGTAAAAATCAAAGGGATTTAAAAATGTCTATGTAAAACTCCGTATAGGAATTTCTCTAGCCCTAGTCAAGCCTGCATATTTTTAGTATGGTAACCAATATTAAGTATAATTCATGCAAACCCATTTTTGTCTATGAAAGACAGTCTATCAGTTTAAGAACTCATATGATTCATATTTTATGCTTTTGTGCATGGAGTTCAGGCTTTTCCCCCTTCAGCTCTAACAATTATATAGCTGTCTGGGGACAATTTACTGCTCTTCTGAGTATTGGTCTCTGAAAGACGAAATGAAGAAACAGAGGAGGAAAGACAATTTGCATGATCAGTTCTATTTGTAGCATAACTTGTATGACTTCCCTTCCACTGCAGTGTTTGGCATTTAGATTTTAGTGAAATTCTACAAATGTTCTGGTAAAAAATCTGTAATAACTCTACAGAGTTATTAGCACTAAAACATGTGAGGTATTCTATCACCATTGTAGGCCTTGTTTCTGAAAGGTAACATATTGCAAATAACAAAAAGCAAGTTTGACTCTTCAACAAACATTTATTTTTCCAATTGGTAACAAAGCATGCTCTGTGACAGCAGATGTGCTGTGAAGTTGCTAAATGCACCAAATACTGTGTCTTGCTATGGATGACTGTACCAATATCTGACTGCTATAAGGGGTAAAAGAAAGAAACTGTTCATTTGAAAATGTAAAACAAATGCATTTGTAAAAAGAATGTATTTTAAAGACATTCAGATCTTACTGCACAATCTTCATTATTTTCAAAGGTTTGGTTATTCTTTATAAAGGTTTTTTCACCTTGCATTTTGTCACTTTGATTTCTATTGATAACAATTTGCACTTGCTGAAGATATGCCTTTCTCAAGTCTTCAAAAGAGAGCGATTACAGAGCAGTAATGTGTGTTTTCTAAGACCTCTTTATATATTTTAGTCTTACAAGTTCCTGTACTGAATAGCAGAACAGACTCCTTCAAACCATGGTCAGACCATTAAAGGCGTTTCTGATGTTTTTATTTCTTATGTTTCCTGATTCATACTTCTGAATGGCCTATTCTTGTGATACAGCTGCACTTTGGTGGTAATAAACACTCTACAGCTCTGTTTTTACTGCCAAAAATATAATTCCTATGATAGAGAGTAGCAGTTACCTATAGTATCTTTCATTTAGATTGCAGTATTGGGTAGAAAGAAAGCACATTATACAATGCAAACAGACAATAAGTATCAAGGAATGCATAAGAAGTAATTTCTTTTTTCTCTTTAGGTCACCTGGGAGCCATCCAAAACATCAGGGTTACAACTAGAGTCATGAGAAAGAAAGATTGGTGAATCACTTAATCAAAATAAGTATCAAACAGACTGCTTAATACATTGCAAATGTAACATATACAGCTCTCAAGGTTTTGGGGTTGTTTTGTGATGGTAATATTACATAATTAAAAAATCTACTAGATTTCAAGCTGACAAACTAGTTTGGGATTTAAAACAGTTTTTTTGTCCTGTGCTGAAAAAATAAAGACATCAAAGACACCTAGGGAGAGGGAGCCTTTTACATCTGTAAGAAAGATCAGTCTCAGTGGGCTCCCAGAGGACTTCTGTACAAATAAAAATTTGATGTTCTAGCTATAACTAAACATTAAGAAGGTTGGGTTGTTGTTTTTTTTTTTTTCATATCACTCATGGAAGGTCTGAGAAAGAGCAGAAGAAAACAGACATTCTAGTGAAGTGGAAGGGCTTTAAACCAACAGGAGAACCAAACAAACGGAGATTTAATCAAGCTGTTTATCAGCTTGGAGCTGTTGGAGCTTGGAGCACGTGGAGAGAGGTGCTCTGACAGAAATGCATGAATGCATCCCCTGAGAACAAAACTTCTGATGCTGTGAGCTGGGAATATTCCTGTGGCAATAGTAGATGTTAGAAGAGGTAACAAACCTCCAGTTCTGGGGGGTAGGATACAGACAAGTTACCAGTAAGAAACTGAATCAGTTCCTGACCCTGAAATAGAAATACAGTGTGGGAGGTCTGGAGGAATTCCTTTTACATCTATTCTTTAGGACAGCATCAATATCTGCATATTAGTAGAATCAGCATGGACTTCCTGAATAAACATATAGGAAGAGGAGACTTGAACAAAGAGAATTTAAATAATATTTGTACTTACACTTGGCAATATAGAAGGCATATTTGAAGCTTACAATTAAGAGAGGAAAAAACCCAGCAAACCAAAATATAAAAATCCCCACAGGGTTCTACTAAGGATTTATTTCAGGGTTTCTACAACTCATTACAATAGATATTTCTTTTCCAGAACAAGCAAGATGGGTCACCAAAACCCCCCACTAAATCTCTGCTCTTTACCTTCTCTGCAAGTTATATTAAAATATGATGTATTATTTTCCAGACATCTTTGCCCTAATGCAGGCAGTTATCTGAATAGCTGAGTATCTGTATTTCTCTACCTGACAACAAAAGAGAAGCTGGAACTAATGAGAGCCAGTAGATCCCTCAGTTTTGAGATATACAAAAAATGAAATCCAGTCTAGTTTATAGAAACATGTTGGATCCAAAAAGGGAAAATTGAAACATGTTCTTTACATGTGTCTAAGGAAATTGAAAGCTCAAGTTGCCCTCAGCAAAATTCTAAATCCTTACAGAACTTGTGCATACATTTATGAGTGCTTTCTGTTCTGCTAGACTTTGTCATTTTCTTCAAAAATTTTCTTCACAGACAACTCTTTTCCAAATTTGCTACATTTTTATTCTTCAGTGAACCAGAGTGAAATGTATAAAGGAATATGAGACAATTATCTGAAAAGTATCAAGTAAATTTATTCTGCTTTTAGACAGGATTCAATTTTTAAAATGTATGTGCACTTGTATCAAGTTATTTTAGGACAGCTTTTTATTAGAAGAACAACTAAAATGGGAAACTTTCCAAATAAAGACAAAAGACCAAGTTTAAGGGATGAACAACAGAGAAGAAGAGAGAAAAATACTTTCTTCAGGAAGTTGATCTGGAGATGTGGCTGATCTTTTCTCTGCTTTCCTTTCCCCTCCCTCAAACCACCAATGAAAAATATCAGAAAAGTGAAATACAGTCTTAATTTAAATACTACTTCAAAATGAATAAAAAATCTAACAGATATATCAGAGCCAAGACATCTATTTTGTTTTCTAAGCAAACCAAGAAAGTGCTTTTTTGCCTTTGGCTTTAAAAATATCTCCACGAGATGACTCTGTAATTACAGTTAAAATTTAGACGCTTTCAATTCTTTTGTTGAGACTTTATCATTCATCAGTAAGGTTGCTTCCTGCTGGGTTCTGGGTTTCCTCCTTCTTTAGGGATTTTGTCTAATTGCACACCAACACTATGGCAGCATTCCAACATGACACATCATGAACCAGTGAAATCAAACTTGAGTATCCTGCACTAAGAACATGACTTCAGGTGTCTGCTGCATCACAGACCAAAAGCATTATTATATCCCTCTGTTATTCCTTTAATAACTGGGTGAAAACCTCTTTTGTTTGCTTCTCTGGGGCCTTTATGTGAATGTTCTTACTAGAATTCAGTACAGTTTCATAAATATTTTTTTTCAATAACTTCTAGACAACAACTGTGACAGTAGTCTAACTGAATTTGTAACTCTACATGAAGTCTATGAAGGTCCTACCATATACTACAAATACAAAGGAATAAAATCACAAGTAAAACATCATTAAGGCAGAGTAAAACATTTATCCTGATTTTTATCTACGAGTAAAATATTAAATTCCAGTTAGAGAAGGTAAGTTTTATAATTTCATTTTATTAAATAACAGAGGCATACGAATAACAATTCCAAAAGAATAATTAAAAAAGTAATTAAAAAAAAATACTGACTTTGAATTTATATTCAATATTTCTGTGTAGAAGAGATTTCAGCAAGTCTGAGAAAGAAATACAGCTCATTACAATCTAGAGAAACAACTCAAATTAGCAGTTTTATCAATAATGCCATGTTAACTTTTACAATATCTCAAAAAGATACAATAAATTTCTATTCAAGTAGAATTATTTTAACATATCTTAAAAAACCAAACAGGAATTAATAAAACATTGCTTTAAAAATATAAAAGCAATTAATATAAAGTTTTCTATTAATAAGTAAGAAATTAGATGTTTAAATGATTCTTAACTTCATGAGTTAATGCAGTTTCCGATTACTGATTTTTTAAAAATAAAGCAGCTCCACACTGAATCCACTGGTCTTGGTTTCCTCCACAAGGTACATCAATATTGGTCACCACACGGTCTCTCTCCACACTAGTGTAGACTGGTAAAGATATGCATTCCTCTGGAGAATATGGACCATATGCATCCTGTCAATGAGCAAACACTTATTACTTAAATAGACAACAAAACATGAGAAAGAGATAATCTCCAACGGTTTGGCATCTAAAGTTAACATACAGTTTAGTCACTGCAGCCTTGGACAGCAAAGCCTTGGAGAAGTTACAAAGGAAAAGGATTACCAAGGGTTACCAACAAAGCAGAGACTTCAGAAAAATTGCTAGCTCCGTAACTAAAACCTCAGAAAGTATCTAACAGGGGTGATCCTGTGAACCACATACCAAAAATCTTTCTTTAAAAATTACACGTCAAAAGCGTCTGCAAATGAGGGCAAGGGAAGTGCTGAACCAGCTTCCTGCAGGGAAAAAGCCCTTCAGAAGCATCCCTGATGTACTGCAGGGAGCTGCTATCCCGGCAGGCTGGAGTCCTCGGGTAGGTGATGCAGGTGCCCTTGGCAAGCCCTGCTGCCTCCTCCATCCTGCAGCACAACCCTGCAGCTCCTCCTGGGACACAGCCCGTGTTGTGACCTGCCTCTGAGGTACTTGCAAGAGGGATACTTCAGGAACTACAGTCAAAAAAATCTTAGCCCACATTTTCCAGGCTACTTTATGGATTTAAACAATGATTTCTAACATTATGGAATCCAATTATAAAAATTGTTCTCTGATACAGAGAGAACTACTATACCTTACATCAGAGCCTCATAGGAGTTCCACTTAAGGAACCCAGAAGTATTAAGCACAGTTTAGTTACACCAGGACTTAAACAAACAAAAAGCCTAAATTCCCCAGTCCTTTCCAAATACTTCTAGCACTTCTAGACATGCAGGAACATGTAAATAGTTACATTAGGGGGGGAAAAAAATTCCCCCAAAAAACAACTCAGTTTGCTGACTTTTTGATTTTTCGCTTTTTTAATGCCTTTCATACTAATACTGATCACAGTTGCAGCTGGGGTTCTTCGGCACTTATGGAAAATATGCCATTTGCATTAAATACCTAAATAGGAAATTCTCAAGCTAACTTTAAGCATTCATATTTGACCTATTTGCATTAAATGCCTAAATAGGAAATTCTCAAGCTAACTTTAAGCATTCATATTTGACCTGAGCGCTTTGAACTTCAATCTGAATTAATTTATGTTTACTCTCCTATACATGTACTTTGCACAGCATTAGCAGCACTGCTATTAAAACTATTACAATGATATTGCAAACACTACTTAGGGAAGGACCTTAGATGGAGCCATGGCTTTACCCCTCAGTCTGTATCCTGATGAGCAATAAATGCTCTACTCTGAGAACAGGAACAGCTCCTCTTCACTGTACTACAAACTGTGTGTGCTCTGGATGCAGTTTTCTCCTAGAGCTTTGCACGGGGCATTGTCTGTGTGTGTGACCTTAGAATTTGGCTCAAAGACTCACTCTAGTCTTCTATAGCATGCAATTTAGGTTTCAAACAATGATGTATTTATTTAGAGCAAATAATTCAGGGTTTGATTCAACTGATACATATTAACCATGCTTTCCATCACACTCAAACTGTCCCTTCCTGTCAACAGGAAAACGTCAGAAGATTTTCAAGAACCAAATAACAAAGCAAGACACATGATAGAAAGTAATCTAAAATAAAAAGAAGTGTCATTTTAATGCAAATCACATCAAATGTGAGTTAGTGATGCTCCAATATTAGAAAGTAACTAAAAACAGCAAAAAAGAAACATGCGAACAATAATGGTTTCAAGCACACGTCTTGCCATTACTGAAGAATTTTGTTGTCCCTTTTGAAAATCAACTTCCCCTGTCTTTTGGACATCACTGTTGAAATCTTTACAAAAGGTCCATGTGCTGTAATATTTGTAAAGAGTAACTTAATAATCAGAAGTCTGTAAAGAGAACGCAGCTGTTCTCAGAAGGATTATACTTACCCCATTTATCCCTTGGTTAACATTGAACTAAGGGAAGAAGAAATACTTGCCAGTGTGAGATTAAAATGTTAATCAGAGAATTTAAGTTTTGCCAAAGCTGGGAGCCAAAGGTCGGCCAGTTTGCCTCGAAAGACCTCTTTTTACACCTTTTAGGGTCAAAATATCTGTTCTTGTGCATTTTTTAATCCCACTGATGTTTTAAGGAATCACATTATTTGAGGCTTAAAGCCATTCTGTGGAAGTCTTTTTGAACCACAAATCCTTATGTCCTTGGCTGAAGTACAGCCCAAAAATTCTCTTTGTCAGACAGCCTCATACACAGTTCCATCCCCTTTAGTGACACCCTTCACAGCTGGGGATCTAGCAGCAAATTAAAACTGGAAAGAACCTTCATAGTTTAATGAGAATAAGCATCACGGTAGCAGCAAAAAACATTTCATTTTGAGCACTGCAGCATTCTGAGAGGATTCTCTCAGAGAAATGATGTAGGCTACTTTTTCCTTTTTTTTTCTTCTTTTCCAGAGTTCATGTTTTTTAGTTTAGCTGAAAATTACCTCAAAGCATTGCATTATAAATACATAGATTTTTGCTCGCTAGGTTTAAAAAGAGATATGTATGGGGAAAAGAAAACTATGCATCCTAAGAAAATATGTTCAATTTTATGCACTCTTCTCCTAAGGAGAGGTAATGAAATAAGGGGAAATGCATAATGTCCATTTCTGCCTTGGTTTATGAGCACAGTGTTTGATTATGGTCAATTTTTACAATGAAGCTCATAGCAAAACAACTCAAGAGTAGAACAATTCAGGAAAGCACTCCCTAGAGAGGCTTTGTATTTAAAATCTGGGCCATTGGTAAGTTCTGGTCTGTGTTTTATAAGAATTATACTTTTTTCCAGCATAAATATTTCAGTTGCTATTCTTTTCAAATGTGAAGTACATTGGAAGAAGTTTGAGTCATTGATTATTGAACTTTTATATTTTATAGATAAAGCTCTCTGCTGATGTCACATATAACTTCTGGATCTTATCTTTGAAGTTTATTAAAGATAGAGTTATTCAGAAAAATACTCAGTAATCTGTTTTATTTCTAACACAAGATGAACGTTTTTCAGAACAATGGGAGGGCTACTTACAATCCTAACTTCCAATGTTTTCCCATTTGGTGCTACCATGGAAAACCACACATATTATCATCCTCCCCTATCCACCTCTGAGCCAATATATTAAGACGTCTGGTAAGCGTGTATTTATCCCACACACAAACTCTCAAGTAAATTACAAATCCACTTATTTGTCTGAACACAACAAAGCTTGTAAATTACTGAAGAAGTGAAAAATCTTTCACTGGTCAACTTTGTAACAGGTTTTGTGGTGGTTTGGGTTTTTTTTGTTTGTTTGTTTAGGTTTTTTTGTTGCTGTTTTTGGGTTTTTGTCTTTGTTTTTTTTTTTTATAATTTTTAGTATTTTCTTTCCCATCCCAGCTGGGAGCAGTGGCATAGATGGTGGCTAGTATTTATTTACTGCTGTGTTCAAGCTCTAAATCTTAGGACAGTACTGCTGTACTATAACATAATATTACACTTCCACTGCTGGAAATAACAATAAAAGTTGGGATACAGTGGTGTCTTAGCAATGGAACTCCTTGCACAATATCTATCACAATATATGACAAATCTGATCATTGCCACAATTTATGATAAGTAATAAACTTAATTCTGACTGATATTTCAACCTCTTTGGCCCAACGAACTTTTTTTTTAAGTCTTCTAACTAAACTTAGCTTCTCAAAAGATAACTCTGCTGGGTTATGTGGATTGCCAATAATAATCTCCTACACTTAATAAATTCATTTGCCTGATGAGTTCATATCAACAGGACAGGATAAAATTTGACGTTATTTTATAATGAAATCTTATTTATTGTGATAAAGATGTGGGGAAAAAAACTGCATCCACTCCTATTTCTCACTTTCTATATTTGTACTTGATTTTTGGTGTGAAAGCCTTAATACATTTTCTTTTAGACATGTATGTGGGGTTCTCCTCACCTGTCTGTCCCACAGTTAGGGGTTTAGGCTATCTCTAGAGTCATATCCAGGCAGAGATTCATCCCACTTACCCTCTGATGTGATGGGCTTCCTGAAATGCCTAGCTTTTACTGAGATTAAAGAAGGAGCTAAGATGACTAAGTCATACCAGGAAATTAACTTTTAGACAGCTAAATTTAGGTGAGATGAATTCTACAATAAACTCTCCTTTAGTCTTAAGACACACCACTGAATATGTTCTATGTAACTTTTTGCGTTATTTATCAGAAATTGCCATTATAATTGGAGGGCAGAAGCCGTAACCATTTGGATTACTTCACTTTCATCTTAAAATCTGCCAGCATTGGCAGTTTTTTAAATTAGGGTAACTAGGGGAAAAGCTTTATTTGCTTACAGCTCACATCATACTTTTATTGCTGTTGCATTTTAATTTAATCTTTAAAATGCAAAGAAAATATATTCTAGGAATGAACTCCCAAACACATCTATGCATTTACTAAATAGACTTTTGAAAATATGCTAATGTTTTTAAAAGACAAGGAAGAAAAGGTATGACTGAAATAAAGCCCTTCCTTTCATCTAAGCAGTAGAAACTAAATAATATTGACAAAATTATAGAAAGTTCCTGTTTGAAATAATTAACTGTTTTTCCTAGTAAAGACCAGGATTTTTATTTTGAAATGAAGGGGAAAACAGGTCAGCAACACCATACTGAAAAGCTACTACACAGAAAAAATCAAATTATGGGTCTTGAAAATTTAGGGGTTTTAATAATTTAGTACCTGTGGAATCCAGGCCATGTAACAAGGGAGAACAGATGACACACTGGGAGAATCATGCAGATTTTCTGAAAGTCGATTTCCATCAAAACGGCAGCCTTCCAGTTGTAAGCCACTGATCTGTCGTGGAAATATAAAATATTCAAACATATGTAACAGACTTGAAATGTCAATAATGATTACACTGTGCTTTAATAAATAATGAACCTTTTTACTGTGACCAAATTCTTAAGTAACAGGAAAATAATTATTGGAATGTTCTATGTGAGAATAGGGAACATGATTTAAAAGCAATATCTGGACCACACTTCGGCATGACTTCCTCTGATTTGGATTCACATTCCTTGAAATGTTAGAGAAAAATACCTGTAGGTGTCATCAATTATGAAACTGCAGTTGCCTGTCATTAGATTAATAAAATTATGATAGCAGCAGCCAAGTACACAATTATTACAATGTCTAGAAGAAGAGAAGAACAGTCAGTGAAATAAGCATGACTTCCTGCTTTCAAAGAATGGAACGTGCAGTTACACAGCTTAGGCAGAGGCAAACAAAATACACTGAAATAACACAACAGAATTTTATTTAACAAAACTCAAGATTTCTTAGATAAACTGTTGTTTGGCAAAAAATAAGAATCACAGATGCTTCTATAAGTAACTATGCATATATAAGATGTTTCAAGTGCTTTCTTTTGATTAGTAACTAATTTCAGCCTCTGAACTAAATAGTCTTTTTTTCTTCACTGAAGTCTTCCATAAATTAGTGACAGTGATATCTATTCTGTATTTCCTCTAACTAAAATTTTCAGTATTTGTTGATCATTTTATTTTCACAGTACAAATAATAATAGTTTGAGAATTTAAGTAATACTAATATTAATTAGGTGAGACAGGTCTGATGAAGAGATTTTAAAATTTATTGCTAGGGTGTTCAATGGTCAGTGGTTCAATGGCCATCCTGACCATATCTAAAAGAAAATTTTATAGAAGTGGGTCACCTATTGAAAAATCTCTTTTCACTCCACATATTTCTTGTTTTCATATTGGCGGTTCCTATAACATTATAATTGTGTAAAATAATATCATTTGATCTCCTGGAAAACTTCAACCAATGATAGAAACTCCTTTGAAGGTTATGACCAAAATTTTTACTTTGATGCAATATTAAGAGATATTAAGAGAAAACCCCAACTCTACCAGAACAATGTACTTTCAGATTCTGTTCAGTACTCCATAGCCAAGATCTCATTTCTATGATAAACAGTGTAAAGAAATTACAACTACTATGAATGACATGGATTTCACAGCATCTGTAATGTAATCATATCTTTGCAACACAGCTGAGGTTAACAGCTAGAGCTGACCATAATTTTAAAAATTTTTATTCTTACAAAGAATTTGGCATTTCACTACTGTTACTAGTTTAAGTTCACAAAAGTTATTTTTACACATTACAGACTGTGTTTCTTTAAAATACATTTTTAGAAAGTGTGCTAATACCATGGCCCAAAACATATCTGTTTCCAAAATTTCAAATTTTCTGCAATTAATTTTCCCTTACTAATTAATGTCATAATTTCCCATGAAATGATGCAAACTACTGCAGCCTTGTGGAAGTCACATTTTCCACTTCATTATCTCCATCATTAATTTATTAATATTTCAGGATGGGGGCATACTGTAAAAAAAGACTTCTTAGGATGGCTTATATATCTGTCAATTGCAAAGAATATAGTTTTGATATTAATACTGATATAACTTATTTGAGACTTGCAATAAATTTTTGTCACTATTTATATGAAGGTCTACCAAGCTCATAGTACTTACTACCCAATAAGTCTCTTGCCATGTTTCTTCCTTTCACTCTTTTCTACAATAACAGAAAATGGAATGCCAAAAGGAATGACTACCCCTTTTGTACAACAGCACAATCAGTGCACAAAGCAAACAGAAGAGATGTATTTGCATATCAATATGTGATTATGGTGCTATAGCCATACATTTTCAGTACCTTTTTTAAAAGCAATCTGAAGTGGTATTAAAGAAGGTGTAATTTTATACAGATTGATTCTAAATCAAATATTCATCACATCCTATTAGAAGATACCTACTCCACATCCTACATCTAAACTACCACCTGAATTAACACTGATAATTTACCATCTGATTTGATAATTCACAGACTAAGGTGTGTTCTTGGCCTGATTGAGTGTTCCTCTGCCTACTTTGCAGTTTGCACACTGACAATTCTACCACTGCATGCTTCTGACTTACAGATGATCACAGGGTGTATTATTTGAATTTTTTGGCATAGAAGGATCAAACTACTGAAGCATGATGCATTTTTTTTAAATTACAGGAAGAATGAGAAAGCATTTTCATCACACAGATCATAAAGAAAATCCCTCCCTCTTTTCCTTATCAGAACGAATTCTAAGGCATCTTTTGAAATTAAAGGCATGAAAAAAAATCTCAAGTCACAGAATCAACTAGGTTGGAAAAGACCTCTGAGATCATCGAGTCCAACCTTTGACCTTACACCACGTTCTAAAGAATACGTCTTCAAAACAGTCTCCAGCTGATGGTGTGATCAGGAACGTTACACAGACGTTACACAGGTTTAAACTAATCTGAATTCCTACATGTTCCAGTTCCTTCACAAAGACATTCTATTAGACTAATTAAATATTTGTTGATTCAGGGACTTGAGCATGACCCTTCCATATCCTGAAACAGAGTCCCCCAAGTATGTGAGTGCAGAATGAAGACAAAATTAGTTACATAAAGTGAAATAGCACTGTTAGCATAAATCGAGACTGATAAACCTCAGAATAGCCTATACTACTGTCTGGTTCCTGTAGAGCAGTCTGGTGACCTCCGATTTCTGATTTAGGTGAGATAAAACAAGGCTCCAGCTATCTCACCATAACATGTGCTTAAAGACTTATCCATTCTGCTGATTGAATTTTTTTTTTCAGTCCACACTTGGAATAGCTCCCCATTTGACAAGGTTAGCCTGAATTCTAGAAACTGCAGATACATTTACTTTTCCAGTCTTAAAATTCATATTGCTCAGGTGAACCAAGCTTAATGCACAATCCAGAGGATCCTTATCAAACAAGACACATTTTAGAGAATGATGTTTCTGAATCAATGACATTTTTATGCCCTAGTTATAGTCCATGTGGTATTTAGCTCTGCTAATGTGAAAGTTTCTCCCCAGTTTTCCATCAACATGAGGAAGGATTCATGATAAGGAATCTAAATATTCAGCATTGCAAAGGGTTCCAAAGCCTTCCTGTTCATCAAAGATTCTAAGCAGAAGTGAAAATACTAGTGAATACTTACCAGCAGAGATTGAATGAATATTGCTCTTACAGAGGAAAAGATAATACTCAAATCAAGTGAAGAAACTTGACAGCATTCTTATGTTTTGTTAAAATTAACCACTCACTTAAATGCTTGTCCTATTCTTGTGGCAGAGAATTAAACTTTTTGCCTACATATGCTGTAGACTGATGACAGTGTACTTTAGCTAGTATTACCAAAAATTTGCCACATAAATTTTCACATATCAGAAAATTATAAGCTTCAATTAGAAGCTTAATAACAACTGCAGTACTGTTATAAAACTCTTTCCTCTAATTTTTTATTTTCCAAGCAGCTATTTCAATCTAGCAACGGTGAAATATTGTGATTTTTTTAATATATGAAAATACTGAGATAAAATTATTCGCACATGCAGTTGAGGTATTTCACATTGACTTCTGACATTTTTCAAAGATGTTAGAATGGTTTTAAAGGAGTTCAGGCTCCTAGAATCTGCCGCTGATAGTTAGCCTACTAGAATGTGTGGTCTGAGATGTCAAACACAGCTTTGGCTTACTGTTATGGACTTAAAAGTCTTGGCTGAATCTGTAACCTCAGAACATGTGATTTGCAGGCTCCAAGGTTTGTTATATACCCGGTTTATTCCAAGGAACCGGGCTTCCCTAAATGTCCCTTGGTTTATTTATCTCCAAGTTCTAGACTTCTATCTGCTTCTCATTAAACGAAGTAGGCAGCCATTACTCTTACTTAAATACTAAGATTGAGTAATTCTCAAAATAATATTCTACAGTTCCACAGGAATTAAAAAAGTTCTAAAAACTGTATTGTATAAAGGTCAGATTGAATTATTACAGTTATCCTTACTGGCTTTACAAACTACTAAGATTTTAGGAATATCAATTCTTATTCATTCTGTCCTAATAATTTCAGGCAGTGTCAGCAGCCATCCCAGATCCCTAATATCTCCCATAGCCTTATGTCTGCCTGCATTACCAGACTAGAGAGGGTGCCCCTTGCTTTCTCTCTCCTAGACTAGCAATCCCTCTGCTTCAGCTGCGCATGAGCACACAGGTACATGGTGAGTGCCCTGCATTAGTCACACGTGTTTCTGCAAGGACGCAGTTTTAAGTGCCTTGCTGTATGCTGAACACAGAATTTGGAGCTCTGCAGGATTATCATGGGACCAACACACACTGTTGGAACACATAGTGCAAAAGACGTACTTGTCAATTATCTAGAAAATTAAGTATAAAAAAGGTGCACAGAGATCTGGATTCAGCCAAAGAGTCAGTTTAACCTGAAATGTTAAGAAGCTAAATTATACCATTCGAGGAGTCACCTCTACTTTGCTGTCTAAGCAATCAGTGGTGACTTCATGGCTGCTGGCTGTAGGCCTAAGATTAAACTGTTAATTAATTAAAAATTTGCTGGGTCTTTACCCTATCAAAAACTAACCATATTATAGTTTACTTTGGTTTACTCCTTAGAAATCTCTTTTCAAGGATTGAACAAATGCTAACATATGGCCTGTGACAGATTTACATGTATATGTGCCCTTGCCACATGCCACAAGTCCTTCTGGAGAGGAGTTAGATTTTAACTAATGGAATTGCAGCTTCAATTTTATCTAAGAAGTAGTTGAAGAGAACGGAGCAAGAATAAGATTAATTTTTAAATGAGCGCTATGACTAGGGAGGAGAAAAAAAGAAAACTGCCATACTTTTATAATTTTTGTGGCTCTACCATTTTTGCAGCTATATACTATTAACCAGCCTTTGTATCTCTGGTATACCAATGCATTTATACCTCAGTTTTGCAGAAAATTTATGGACAGATGACTTGGACTATGCTAATAAAATATCCTCATAAAATTCTAGTAAAGCGTCCCAGTAAAATACCTTAACTTGGAGTTTGCCTTCCTGTATTCGGCCTTTCCATGAAGCTGTAAATTTAAGGCTGTCCACTGAACAGCTCATTACTCTGCAAAAGAAACACATATATAATAAATCTTACAGACATGTAACAGGAAATTAAAGAAAAAGCAAACCAAATGTATTTTCAGTGTGTATCACATCATACTCTCACTTTGAATAATAATACATCTTTATTTTAATCTAAGAAAATAACAATCAGCATTTAAACAAGTAACTCATAGCTATTTCACTTAAAGGCAAGAAATAAAAATGAGATGACTAATGACAGCAATTAACATAACTTGTGGATCTGTGTCCTGAAAATTAACCATCTTCATGCATAGAGAACAATGACACATTAGCACAAATAGGCAGATTATTTTTCTCTCACCTTGCAGTCTCCTGGCGTAAGGCATTGAGAAATGTGCCTGGATGAAACAGCTCTGAAAGGTCAAGGGTATCTGACAATAGTTTCTGCTTCTCCGCTTTTTCTACCCAATTCTAAAAGATAAAATGATTAAAACAAACAAACAAACAAGCAAATAAGGAATCTTGATGTAATTGCTTGATTTTTCAACATTTTAATGTGGGTTTGTCAAAAATTATGATTAATGAAAAACGTTTGTGCAAATATACTGTAACCTCAAAGATTAATACTAATGTCAATTATTTAAATCTAGCAAAAAGGAAACAAACACCATTTAAAAGTATAAAGAATACCTGCAGTTTATGTATAACATAATTCATCTGCTCTAAATAAACTTCTGTTTTATTCTTTATACAGTGCAGCTCAACTTCTACAGTGAAAATTTATTAAGTTCCTATCATTGATAAAACCCTATTTCACCTTTACTTACAGAGGAGTTTATGCTTTCCATCAAAATGGCTGCCATTAATGTCTCTGCTCTAATAAGTTCCAGCAAATCATTGTAATCTTTTCAAGTATGCTTTAAGATGATTCTTTTGTATAACTGGCATATTATATTCAAGAAACACTTGATTTTCAATCTGCAGTAAGTTTCTATAAGCACTTAGCTTTGAAAAAAGAAAACATATCTCCTAGTATTGGGTTAATGCTGCCATTTTTAGTGTATTAGTTTGAGACATGAATTCATAGAATTTATTATGAGATAAAAACTGCCTCTGTTATATTCTGTAATAAATGAAACTAATAAAGGCAGGGGGAATAACTGTTCTCAGTCATCCTCATAGAACACGTCTCAACCTTCTTCCACCCTTTCTTACATGCAGCTATAAAGCCCGTCACTAGAGCAGCAAGCTTGGAATTTCCCATCAGTGCAACACATTATGTGCCAACATGAGAAAAGAGATACACGTTGCACCTTGAAATCTTGATAAACCATGCGTCCCAAGTAACTCAATCTTTGAGTTTGAGCCTCAAAATACTAATAATAGCAGACTGCAGAGTTTGTTATCTTCAGACAAGTTATTTAGGTACCTGAGTTACGCAGCAGTCCATGCTCGAGATCCAACTTTGACATTTTATAATGTAGCTCTTTGGAGGATACAGTCACAGTCCTGACTACAGTACTGTAATATAAACCTGAAGTCACTGTATAACCTACTATATAAGCGGTTGCCAGCCATATGCTTCTGCATAGAAAAATTTAGTGTTCTAGGCCAGGTTGCTTTGAGCAGCCTGGTCTAGTGGAAGGTGTCCTTGCCCATGACAGGAGGGTTGGAACTAAATGATCTTTAAGATCCCTTCCAACCCAAACCATTCTGTGGTTCAACAAATCCTAAGCCAGAAACTAATCAGAAACCAAGATTCCACATGCTATCATTAAACAGAAAGAGACAAGTCCCACTCTTTTTTATAAACCAACTACCAGAAGATTATAAAATTGCCCTACTCACTGAATAAAAAATCTTGAAAGTTACACTCTCATTACACACTGCATCTGCCAAACATCCATATCTCATTTGAAAAGTACTTTATTGTATTCTTTGAATTGCTGACTGATGAACAATAATAATAATAATAATAATTCCATAGAAGCATTTTGGAACTGACAAAATCATCTAAAATGCAAGTAAATATCACTCAGTGAATTTTATTTCGTCGGTGTGTCACACACATCTCCATAATGTTTCCACCATGTTCAAACCTTTAATCAGTGATCTTTTTATCTGCCACATCACTGATTATGAGCCCTCAACCCAATGATTATGAATCAGTTAGGAGATGTTTGCTTTCCATTTTCATTAGATAAATGTACACAGTTAATGACTCTTGTCTGCATGATTCTTTTAATGACTTTATGTAACCATTTCTTTTATCATGTAGCAGTAACTCTGCATTCTGGTTAGGAGAGATTTTGTAAGTTGCTTTGCGTAATAAAAGTAGACATATTCATTTCAACTTATATTTAATATAATCATTCTACTGCTGTCATCAAATATACTTTTAATGTAACTGCTAAAGAGAAACACTGCCAGGAACACAGATGTTTATATTCCATCCAAATAAAAGACTAGTATGGGTGATATTAATTCCGAACTTATATAACTAATTAGCACTAGAATATACACAATAACAAAAGCTTTCGTTAGATCACAAAAACAAAGTTCATAATGGCTTGTACTGCTCTACATAAAGCTAAAAGATGTAGCTCATTCATAGCCAATTAATAAAGAGGGTTTTAGATGCAATAGAATGGTAATAAAATGTATTTTACAGCACAATTGTAAAAAACATCCTCATGTTTATTTTAATTTTATATGACCACATGGTAGAATGTTAGTGAAGTGCTACAGTCTCAAAAAACAACAGCAGTCTATTAGGTGGACCTTTTGTCATTAGTACGTCCACTGCCACAAGGCTTGGAAGAGATCAGGTGTTGAAGGGAAGGAAGTTTAAGCTAAGCTGGAAAAAGAACGAAGCAATGTTTCTTGAAAAGGAGAAATCTTGTAACAGATAATTCCCCTCTCCCTGTAAAAACATATATTGACTGCATTTGTCAAAGTTATGCAAAGTTGTCCATCACCAACGCAGTAGAAAATTTTGCCTTTCCTGCCAGCTAGGCCACAATAATGCATGAACTTGTCACTTCTCAGCTGCATTACAGTAAGAAGGCTATCATCAGCTCCAAGAATGTGTAAAATTTAGCTACCTGTCTCTTTGTGGCTCAGGCCAGTACCCATGCCTTTGCAACTGCTTCCTCCCTCCCAAGTCTCATAACATGCTCTTTAAGAGGTTTGCTGCAGTTCAGGTTTTCTTCTTCAAAACAGCGAATAATCAAGATCTAAATTCCCTTAAGGCTACTTTTGGTGTATTAATTAATAATACATTTTTGTCTAGACACGGAAGCTATAAAAGGTATATCAAAGCTTAAACAGTGTATAACTTCTTTTTAAAAATAAATAAATATTATATCAAGAATTTCTATTATACCAAAATTGTGGTCTACAAGTCCAAATATCCTAAGCCAGAAAATATTTTTATTATGAAATAAAATTAAAAATCTATCACTTTTCTTTGCAACTGTTTATTTCAAAATTTCATTATTTCAGTATTTCATTATTTCCTGAATCTTTCTTATTAAAATTAAACTAGAAATTTAAGTTGGAACTATGATGGATTATTTTAGCAAATTATGATTATAAATATAATATCAAAACTTATCAGCAATACCCAAAATCCTTGAAAAGCAATTCCTAGCAGGATATTTGTAAACTTTAATTAATGCACGGCTCTGTTTGCTATAATGAAAATATTTTCTTTTCTTTTTTTTTTTTTTCTTTTTCCTTACAAAACCCAATATCTAAGTGTGGTCTCAGGTGGTTCAAATAATATTTTTTCATATATCTTAATATCCAAGAAACATCTATTTCATTTTTGGAGAGAAGCCTTCCTTATCGTCTCTAATCCCAAAGCAAACTGAGCACCTCAGTGAACACTGGACAAAATAAGAAGGCTGCCAGATTTTCACATTTTCATTTATACAACTTCAGGATCACAGAACTCATCTAAATTGAATCACGTACCTTTCCTTCACTAGTTTTAATTAATTCCAAATGTATTTTCTTCTACCGTATTTTTCTGTTGCTGTGGTCCCAAAAGAGAATTTATATTGAAAAAAACCCCATATAAATCACTACAGAAGTGATTTCATTTCTGTGTCTAGATAGACAACTGTATTCAGTGTTATATGAATATGCATAGCCACAAACCGTGCAGTACGTTTCTGGTTTTCCACTAGTTTTAGAGGGATTCAACATTACTAGGGAAAAAAAGTGCAGACCTTTGGATAATTCTGAAAGCAAATAATGCTGAGTATTACTGATAGGGTAGTAAGTATTCAGTTAACCAGAGTTTAGATTGAACAAAGGTCAAACAAGCAGTTGTATTTTCCTCACAGTGCAGAAGCTATTGCATAGGTGTGCTCCTAAGTGTTGGCATTCAGTGGTAAACACCAGCAGGAGTGATCGTATTACAGTTCAAGGAAATGAAATACAGGCATTTTTACAGGCACTAAGCCCAGAGGCAGTAATGCGAAGGTTCCGAGGAACAACAGGTATACAACAATTTGCTCCCTTGTGGTAATTTTTTTTTGCATGTGAAATCCTTGAGCCATTATTCTTGATGTACTTATCCTTTATTAAATGAACATGTGAATATTGCCATATTTCAGGTATACAATAGGGTGACCAACACATACTGTCTTTCAAAGGGTAAATAACACAGTCATTTGTTTGGTTTAAAATGTTTCTTTTCTTTTCTCCTTCCTTCCCTTCTTTTCTGTCTTTTTTCTTTTTTTCTTTCATGCAGACCAAGACTGCTGCCTAGTGCTTTAAATAAAATACTATTTTTTTTTTATTTTAGTTTGACATACCTCAAAACCCCGCTGTTTGTTCAGAAAGTCTGAACAGTAACACAATAGCACAGTGTTGGAGCATCAGTGTTCTGAGTCCATTAACATCAGTATGCTAGCTAACGATGTGCTAGAAGCATATATGCAGTAAGGCATAGCTGAGAGAAGCATTAGCAAATGTGATCTCATTCTGGTTACTGTATTTATTTTTTATCAAAAGAGGACCTTAACTTTCCATGAATTGCTGTTTCCTACATTTGATATGGATACCATAATGATGATGCTGCATAGGAACCACAACAACATGATTGACATATGCCAAAATTACTGACTTTCAGATATTTTATGTATGATCACTAAACACAGAATCCAGTTAGAATCCAGTACTCTTATGCTTCATGCCTTTTCTTTCTCCACGAAATCAATTACCAAGCATTAGATTGCATCTGCACTTACCCTATTGGGTAAGGAAGCAAAAGAGCTGGAACTATTCCTTGGTGGAACCAACTTTCCACCTCCACTGATGAGTTGCAGGGGAGGGAAAACAGTGACACACAATATTCTTTTGAAGACAGCAGATTAGAGTGCCTACCATAATACTGGGACAAAGTCAGGGCTACACTGGACACAAATCCTTTGCAGAGCTCTGGAGCAGGGATGCTGAAATCTATATTGTAAGATAGTGCTGGTGTGACTAAACAGGGGTACATAATACTCAATTTATTAGCCACTAGTAATAATGGGATGCATCGTAGTAATTTGTTTTATAGTACCAGCTTGAAGGCTATGTTACAATAAAGAGAACCAACAGAGAACTTTGCTATGGCTCATTTTCTCTGGTAACATCCCATGAGATATAGATTTTCCATTAAACAGGTCTCTCACAGTCCTTGTTCCTCTTCTGAAACAATGACCCCTTAAACAGCAGTCACCAGTCTCTCTCTCCCTATTTTTTTCCTGTTGTTTACTAGTAATTTATCTTTTAACACCCTCTCTTAAGGCTGTCAAAAGAGAGAGAAAAATCTCTCAGCCATATGTGCATAACAGAACTCTGTTAGTAACTATTAAAGCTTAGCCTAACTTTCAGATATGTAAATTTTATCAAACATACTAATGCAATCTAATGAGAAATTGTTTAACTCTGTGGGGTAAATATCCCAAAATACTCCAAAGATACCACAATTAAAAGGCAAAGAAAGAAATACATTTTTTCTACAAGAAAAAAAAGATCACAGAATGGAAACAGTAGCTGATGCAACCCCACCTAAACTAAGGAACTAAATGATAGCATGGCCATGCTATCCATGCGCACCATGCTGGCTCATTCTAAAGCTACTTACACTCCATTAGACAGAACACTGCAACATGGGATTACTGTTCAGGCTATCAAATGGTTTGTTCAACAAAGCACAACTTTGTGTAGACACAGAATATAATTAAGGGGTTTTTTAATTAGTGCAGTAAGCTGGTATGAATTGTTGTTTGTTCCTACGTAGTAAAGTCAGGACAGTTAGTGTGAAGGTACCTCGAGTGCTGCATATCAGCTATGTGAAGCTCATAAAACCTTTCTTTAAACCAGAGAGGGAATTTTTATGTTGTGGCCAATCCCAAAAGAACAGCTCATCATCAAGGCTGTAGGCCTCTTTCAGATGTCCTGTCACATTTGAGGGCTAAGAGAATGCCAGAGTATTGGCATGAAGCCAATGGTGCGAAGCCTTATTCAAATCTGTTCTCAGGAAGTAAGCCAGAGAAACACACATTAGGGAGCAATTTAAGGAAAAAATATTGACCATTTTGTTAAACAGCACACTCACTTATATTTTTAAATGTCTGTGGGTTTGGGGTTTTTTGGTACAATGGCTTTAGTTTTTCAATCATTTCCATTACATAAATAATTTATTCATAAGGTTAAACCATTTGGCATCCAATTTGTGCAACTCAGAGTAGGGCCAAATTCAACATCGGTTTAGGTTGCTCAGGGCACTGTCTACTCTAGTTCTGTGTATCTCCAAAGCTGACATTGCACAAACCTCTCTGAGAAACCTGGGCAATGTTTTTTTCCACTGCAGAGCTGAAAGCTGGACAAGCATTTCAGATGTTGCCTCAAAACTCCAGAACAAGAAGAAAAAACAACTCCCTTTGACCTTTAGTAAGGTCATTAGGAATTTTTCATTCCTATGGTATCCTGGTATCTTTGGTTACACATATGTTTATCAAATTAGCAGCTAATAAGCCACACAGTTTTAATTTTATTATTCTAGTAATATCTTACTGTATTTTTTATTTGATGGATTCTTCTGTGGATATCCTCAAATCATCACTTTCTATTTTCTCAGTGTGATAATAAAATACATGAATACACATGATGGCATAAATCTTTTCCTAGCCTCATAATCTACATATCTGAATAATGAACAATACTTGGTTTAGTTCTCAATTATTTACTGCATTTTGACTGATATATAGGTAATTTCAGCTGACTCATTTATCTTATGGGACCATGAAATACTAGAAATAACACTGAAAATGGTAATTATAGAGAACCTATAAGAAAATACATTGTATGTATAAAGAGAAGTATACACAACACTGTACAACAGAACAAGCCTGACAGGCATTTTGAAACTCATGCTCTGATGGAGAGGATATTGCATCATAAGTCTCTTAGTTCAGAGCGACTATATGAATTTCACAATATAAAAACTGCCTGCAATGTGCCTTTACACATTCTCCTCCATGTAACGGCACACATTCTAATTAAGTTGCTATTTATAGCACTCAGCTGAATACACTGGGAAAGACATTGTAGAGCAGGAGGGTATTTATTCTTCCTGCCTTTAAGCATGCCTAAAATAGGGATCTAAGCTTTCCATCACTCTTAACAACTCATCTACTTTGACTCAGGGTTTTCTTTCTTTTTTATTCAATTATGTACCTTCCTGAACATTTAGAGACCAAAACCACACCAAAAAGAACCAAACAGCAGAACAAACAAAACTCCAAACCTGAATGCCTGTTTACTCCAGTTTTAAAATACAGTCATGTCTGTTTACAGAGTTGCTGAGTGCACTTGTATCCTGCACTGATTACTTTATTTGACTGTGAATTCCCAAGAGTAAAACAATGCAGACACAACAGATAAAGAAGGATTTAGTAATGAATTACTCTTATGAAGCTTTTCCTTCACAAACTAAATTTGAGACGACAGCTCTGAGACTTTACAGGCTCTGAAATTGTAAATATTTTTTTTTAATATATTTGTATAGGAATACAATACGAAACTATGCTGTAATTTCCAATTCAGTTATATGGCATCTCCTTCAAAGAGAGAAAGGTAGGTCAAAATGTAGCTATGTTTCTGCCTTCCTTCAAAGAAATGCCCAAAAGATCGCTGATTAGGGATGATGCTTGCTTGTGGAATGGCAATGTGTAGCTATTATAAAATGGGCTTATTTTTTTACTGCATATCTGCAAATGCTATTTGAAAAATAGTTACAGGACCTTACCATTGATGTCAAGCAAGTAAAATTTCGAAACAAGAGATGAAATATTTTGCCAACTGTTACACTAATCTCGTTCCCACCAAACCACCTACAGTTTAAATCAGAAACACGATCACATCTACTTTTTAGTTATAAAGATGCCTCACTACTCTAAGCCATTTATTTATATGTATGTACATGTGCCTATAAAATCACAATTATAGATTAAACATAAAGTATTTTGGATAGATTGCTTATTGTTTGTATACACAATGTTTCTGTCAATATAGTGGTGATCAGTGGAGCAAGTTAGTGTAACCAAGGGCAAGCCCTGCCTGACCAACCTACTGGCTTTTTATGATGGAATGACTACATCAGTGGACCAGAGAAGGGCTACAGATGTCATTTATATGGACTTCTGTAAGGCCTTTGATGTGATCCCCCACAATAGCCTTCTCTCTAAATTGGAGAGAGATGGATTTGATGGGTAAAGTGTTAGATGGATAAGAAATTGGTTGAATGGTCACAGGGTAGTGGTCAAGGGCTCAGAGTACTGATGGACATCAGTGACGAGTGGTATCCCTCAGGGGTCTGTACTGGGACCAGTCCTATTTAATATCTTCATTAATGACAAAGACAAAAGGATTGAGTGCACCCTCAGCAAATCTGCAGATGACACAAGCTGAGTGGTGCAACCGACACACCTGAAGGATGAGATGGCGTCCAGAGAGACCTTGCTAAGCTCAAGAAGACTTGGAAATTCCTGGAGAATCTCAGAGGTTTGACAAGACCAAGTGCAAGGTGCTGAATCTGACTTTGGGGCAACAACCAATATCAGTATAGGCTGGGGGATGAAGAGCAGCCCTGCCAAAAAGGACTCAGGAGTGCTAGTGGATGAGAGGCTGGACATGAACCATCAATGTGCCCCCACAGCCCAGAAAGCCAATTTGTGTCCTGGGCTGCATGAAAAACAATGTGGTCAGTAGGCTCAGGGTGGTGATTCTGCCCCTTACTCTGCTCTGGGGGGAGACCCACCTGGAGTGCTGCATCCAGCTCTGGTGTCTCCAACAGAGGATGGACACTGATCTGCTGAAGTGAGTCCAGAGAAGGGCCACCAAGATGATTAGAGGGATGAAGCACCTCTGCTACGAGAAAAGGCTGAGAGAATTGGGATTTCTTAGCCTGCAAAAGAGGTGGCTTATGGATGACCTAATTGTGGCCTTCCAGTACCTGAAGGGAACCTACAAGAAAGATGGAGAGGGACTTTTTACAAGGCATGTAGTGACAGGACAAGGGAGAATGGCTTCAAACTGAAAGAATAGGTTTAGATTAGATGATGGGAAGAAATTCTTTACTGTGAGGGTGGGAAGGCACTGAAACAGGTTGCCCAGAGAAGCTGTGGATGCCCCATTTCTGAAAATGTTCAAGATCAGGTTGGATGGGGCTTTGAACAACCTGGACTGGTGGAAGGTGTCTGCCCATGGCAGGTGGGTTGAAACTAGATGATCTTTACGGTCCTTTCCAACCTAAACGTTTTTATCATTCTAAGTTGTCTAGAAAAAGCAAAGCAGATTGACAGAAAGTACCTAAAAATTGGCAGATTAGCATGTGCTGCAACTTTCTCATTTATTAATAGCTGGAATTTAAAACTACCCAAGTCCTTGACAGCATAACACAAGGACTCATTTTCAGATGCAAATGATAATAACATTATTTTCTACCATTTGTACTAAAATTAACTTTTTTTTGCTTGAGCTTTTGTCAGACAAGACTATCCATTTTATTCTGGTTTCTTTTTTGCAGACAGCTTTATGTGTGATAAAGGAAAGGGATACAGTGCAAAACAAGTTATTAGAAATGGAGCAATCTACACTTTTAATTTTGACAGATTAAATGTATACAATTTATTAATATTTTATCACTGAATCTTTTCAGATTTCTTCCTGTACTGTGAAAATGTATTTTGTAGCTTAAAGAGAAAAATTAATGAATTATGATTATTTAGTATTTTAAATAAAGTATACCAACTACAGTTTTAAATCTTATAAAATATATAGTACAGTTTTGGTAACTTACTGAGTGTATAAATACTATCTTATATCCACAGAAGAAATATAGAATACTAAATCTCGCCCTTTTAAATTTATACTTAGGTTAGGAAAAAAGGATAATTTTCTTTAAAATAAGGTAATTCCTCTGAGAGACAATATCTGTAGAAACAATAACCTGGATTCTTCTTTTTTCTGCAACACTTCTAAAAAATCTTTTTTATGAGGAATTCTCTTCTGCAATAAATATTTGATAATCAGAGTGCTGACCAAATGGTTAGTGGTATGATAAGGGATGTTGCTTGAACTTCTGCTTAGAAAGTAGTATTTCATAATTTAAACAGAACAGCCATTCTCACAAAACATGCTTAGAATTCCAAGAGTTTAATCAACAAGAATTGAATTCCCTTGAAACAGATTACTTTTCATAACAGTTAAGCCTTATGTTTATTGAAAAACCCATAACTTGGAGGTACCTCAATTTAATGCAGCACCTAGCCTTCACTGGGATTAAGCCTCAACAGCTCACAATGAAACCAAATGAAATACAGGTAGAGATATTTTCCCTTTTCCAACGCTGCTTTTTAAAAATAGTTTTTCCATGCATAAGGCATATTGTTTTCCCAAACTTGACATAATCCTTGCTTAAATTATTTCCACTTAAAGTAGCAGTTTGCAAATTTAGTGTTAAAATCCACACAGTTATCACTTAGATAAAAGGTCTTGAAAGACGTAACCTAGCTGATAAATTGTGAACAAAGTGAAATCATGTTGCAACATGATGACAGCTAAGGGAGTCAATTAAGGATCAGCTCCCTTGCAGATAATGTTAGACTGCAGTTGTATTTTTGTTTTGATATTCATGACAGCTAAAGAGGAGAAGCCAAGAAAAGTAGCAAAAAATGCTAATTCTTCAGAGTAAGGTGTAAATTTGAATTAAAATAATGGAATGGGTGGACTTAAAACACATTACTTCTATGAATTCTTGTGCTTTAATATCAGAATACCAAATATGGAGCAATCTGCACTGTACAGATACCTAGGTAACAGCTGTTCCAATAGAGAGAGAATCATGAGAGGAACAATGACAAGGTGCGGAACCAGCCAACCTAATCTATCTGAATCAGCTACTCCTAAAAACGTAAAAGACAAACCATTAAGCTACTGTCCCTGCTGCAAAATCTGCTAAGGCACTGTATTAGAAAAAACTGAAATGCTATACAAAGTGTGACTACTTAAAGGGGGACAGGCCTTATTATGGAGTACCCAAGTGGATGAATACAGGGACTGAGCATGACAACTCTGGGTTTGTATAAGATTTATTATGGGAGTTCTTTAACTCAGTGAAAATTGAGAGGACTTGGCTCCCTTGACTTTCTAATAGCAGATTTCTGCCTGTTATCAGTGAAAGAAAATGTAGCATTTTTGCCAAGATGCCTGGGCTGTGAAAAAACAATCCTGTGCCTCCTACTCCAGGTTTTCTAGTGCCTTCACCAGGCAATTTCCAAGAGCTCGGATCTCATATACCTTCAGTGTCCTATCTGTCTTTCTGGGGACCTAATTGTTGAAACAGGAATAGAAAGAGTTCTGAAACAGAAACAAAGTCATTGTTCCTCAAATACTAAAAGAGCAGTAAAATAGTAAAAATCTTTTACTAGGGGATCAAACTGGGATTGAAATTAATTATTACTACCCTAGATTTCACTCAGGATGGGAAGGGACAAGAGAACAGCATTCCAAGAGATAAACACAAGTCTCTTGATGAAGTATGAAATATAAGTTTTTTACATACTAGGAGTGCTTTATAGAGAAAGGCACATTTTCAACAAAACTTTTCATAAATTAAGCAAATAAAAACTTTTGGTGTTCATAAAGATTTCCTTGGTTAGAACTCTGAAAGTGGTGTTTATGATTCTCAGGTCAAACAGTGTTCAGTTTCAATGTACACTGTAAGCATTTTAGCAGCTTTCTGACCAAACAGTCATCAAAAGGAAGAACGGATTTTGCAGATG
Organism: Anabacerthia variegaticeps; assembly: GCA_035583185.1. NCBI lineage: Eukaryota > Metazoa > Chordata > Aves > Passeriformes > Furnariidae > Anabacerthia > Anabacerthia variegaticeps. The sequence continues at coordinate 40,746,814 of JAWWEW010000001.1, read as the reverse complement.
ACATAAAACCAGCTCAGTTCAAAAGAATTAAATAAATGTTTCAACTCAAAATAGAGTATTTTTGGAATACAAGGGGGTTGGGTTTGTTTGGTTTTTTTTTAAGGTGCAATTCAGCTCTATATTTAGTTCTTGTGGAAATAAAAATTAATTTCCAGTTTGTTGACCTGAAATATTTTTTCAAGATTGATTTTCATCTAACATTTGTCTGGGTTGCTGTTTTGGCTCTTACTAGCTGTAGTCCAGGAGCTCTTCTCCTTCTCTCCTGCTAGTACCCATAGCCGTGAGAAGAAACTTATCTACACACTGGAATGCACTTAATAGCATTATACACTGATGTGTATTATTCCTGAGCTATAATCATGAACCAAGAGAGAGGAAAAAAGACAGAACACATTTATGATGCTATCATGATGAAACTGGCAGTATAAGGACCAAGACTTAAAATCAGTACAATGACCTATGATGATCCACACATTTCATATCTTCATGTTGATAGCAAACATATCACTGTAGAAAGAGACGCTAAAACATGATATTGTATAGTTCAATGACAGCATTGCTAATTGAAAGTATTTGGAACTCCACCTTACAAGAGTGTTCAATACACAATTTTTGTTTCAATTTAAAGCAGAAAGCTAATATCCAAATATCAGAACTTCCACCTGGGAAGAAATCATCTATTTCCATCAGTTCTATCACTGCAACACAATACACAGCAATACATGTTTCTACTGTGTTTTGCATACACAGACTTCTTTACACTTTCAGCAGGCAGGTTTATTTTTTTTATTTATTTTGCTTTTTTAATGAGTGAATTCAGACCTGAGAAATGCAACACCTGTTGTTTTTCTCTCTGTTGTTGTGTAATGCTCTCAGAACATCTCTACAGTTCTATAAATTGCGCTATTACTATTTTACCATCTGGTGTATGTTTTGTGATTCTCCCCATTCCCATTAAATGCTTGTAACAAAACAGTTGCTTTTATTATTTTCTGCACTGGCAGAAAACCTCTTGACAAGGCAGCCTTTAACTAATAACCCAGGTAGAGACTTACTGCATCCTTACTAAATGTAATCCTTCAGCACAACTTTGACGTTTCAATGTCTCCTATTTCTTCCTAAAAAATGCCTAAATCAAACCTGTCTGAAACAGTGAAAGTATAAGTCAGTATCTTACAGTCAGTGAAACAGAGAGAGATAAGAGTAACTATCAAAAAAATTATGATGGAGTTGGGTCATATAAAACTTAACCAATTCAAAATATGGCATTTATTGAAATATAAATCTGATGATAATTTTCAGTTATGAGAATATACCCATTGAAGCCTTTATTGAACTTCTGAATACTAAACCTAGAATTAACTAATGATAAATTACATTTATAAAATCAATAATGAAAAGTCAGAAAAAAGAAAAGTTAATTAAAAAATGGTCAAGAGGAATCAGAATCTTGGTGTAATATGCACGACTAAGAACTGGAATCCCATTTAAGGAAAAAGATGATTCAACTGAAGTGAATAATTAGAAATAATCCAACACTTTTCTAGTAATACACACAAAAATATAGAAATCCTATTTCAGACTTGATTTGACTTGAAGCTTGAGATGCAAAACAGACTGGTAATTTATTATTAAGAATTGCTTCAAACAGAACTATATTATGTATTTGACATTAAAAAAGATAAAATTAAATAACTACTGTCTTTAATAAAAAATTTAATGTAATTTACTGCTCCTGGTTACAGTTGTCTATCTTAAGTATCTACTGTAAAGCTCTGCCTCAATAATCTTTCCCTCTCTTACAATAAATAACTGTTTAAAATTGTAAATGATTTCTTCATGATAACTTTCATAAAAATGAGTAATCCAAATGTACCATCTTGAGAGGAGTTTGAACAATGAGAAAGGAAGATTACTATCATGGTAATAAAATGAAGCATATTTGTCAATAGTTGACTGGAGTAATATAGGAAAATAAAATCTTTTTGAATATGTGTGACTGAAAAATCATTTATTACTATTAACACTAATTTCAGCTTGTTACACTCTGTCACATTATCTCCACTTTGTATGGGGAGTGCAATCCCCATAGAAGCTTGAACTCTAATCTCAGACTTCAATTAAAAAAAAAAAAGACATATAAGTAAGGAAAACTGTATGGAGTTTGGTCACAACCAAATGAAAGTACAAGCTGCAAACTGCAAGATACTCTTGAAAATTATGAAAACACTGACTCAGCCACAAATGATGCCTTTTTGATATTAAAGGCTATAATAGTGAAAAGAGATGAACTAAGTTCAGGTGTAGTTATATGACCAAATAACATCTGAACATGCATTATCACTTGTTGCTACACATATTTACACTTTTTTTGTTCATACTTTAAGCCATTTTTTGGAGGGAAGGGTAAAGAAAAACTAAGCTTTCGACAAAAATTGTTTGCATAACAAGAATCTATTAATATTTTGAAAACATCTCTCTGGTAATTTCTTCAGAAAAAGTAATACCTAGAAATCACATGCCCTTCAAATCTTCCTTCTGAATCTGACAGTCAACATTAATGTTGAGAGAAATCTTTCTATCCCACTGGACAAGACTGTGTTAATCAAAGTCAAAATCATAAGCTTTCTATTTATTGCCTAGAGGTAATAAAGATCAGTCCTTCCTTAAGGAATCTTCCTGTCTGGAAGGTTCTCATGGTTTTCTCTCCATGTTTGCAACATGATGAAACCTGTTTCTGGAAATACTAATTAATTTATATGACTGACTTTTTAATTTGTCTGCTTCTGTCAGTCAAAGTACACATAGATTTACCTTAACTAAAAATTATCCTCTTCACTGTCAAACTGTACATTGACAGAGTTATTGTCAGACTGAACCTCTATTATAGCCCCTTGTAAACCTGGATAATGCAGATGTTTTCATTATTTGCTTCAAAGACTAGTCATCTATGAATTTCTACGTTACCTCTATTAGAAAAGCTTCATTTATACCTTGATAGCATCACTCTACCAGATTAAAGAGTGTGTCATGATTTAGATGTAAAGTTTCATCTCGGTAAATAAACCTTCTTTCCCTAGACTAGTGATTAAAATCTATAGTGAAGTAACTAACAATATTACCACATTATTCCTTTTTCTTTAAATTTTTACGTGTTTTCACACATCTAAAATTCTTTGAGACTTGAGTAAGGGTCTACTCTAGAGTAATTTACATAACATACTGTGCTACTGAACACTAGTATACTGAGGTAAATGACTCTTTAAAATTACCTGTATAGCCAGCGCTCGAGCCACAAGACTTCTAAGATATTGTAAAGGATCTTCTGGACCTTCCCACTTGCTTTGCCATGCAATGGGACACTGAAATAAAAATATATTTACTGAAAGTATCTATTTCAAATCCATTAAATTTTAAACTAGCAGTTTGAATAAAATTAAATAATCCAGATATCAAATATATCTACAAAGGAAAAAGGAAATAGAAGTAATATAATGACCAAAACATACAACCACTAATTGAAAGGTCATATTTCAGCTAATTCTTCATGATACAGTGCTGATGGGGAACTTGCAAGAAACTCTGCTATTCAGTACGGAAACATCAGTGGGTTCCATGACACTTTAAAAAGGCCTAAGCTGATTATTTCTTGAAAAGCCATTTTCCCACACCTTTGCTGCTGCCTCCTCAGACTTGAACATGCACTTGTGTGGCTATGTGGTGAAGAGAATCTTGTACAATTCCTCTGCATGATTATTTTTTTATCAGTTTTTATAGGGCAATACCTGAGAATAAAATCCTGCAAGACCTCCTGATACAAATTTCCTATTGATTTAAAAAAGAAAGGCTTAAAAGGTCTTTGTTACATTTCCTCCTTACAAAACAAGGGTAAAAGCAGTAATTTTACCTATTCCACAGGAATCTGTAAAGCACACTGAAAGTGACTCTGCAAGATTTTCCTACTTACATGAAACAGAATTGATGTAAATCATTACCTGAAGAAGATTGCATAATACTGAAGATGCTGAACAGAATAAACAATTTTATACTGTTTAATATTTACAGCTGGATTTTCTAGGAGGTTCACATTCTAACTGCATATGTACTGAAAAGATTTTCAAAATCTGATCACAGAAGTTTGCAAGAAAAATTATTTTTCAAACTAAATACTCTACATGTTCCTTTTACAGATAAAAACCAGAACATAACTAGGTTTGGGGACCCTAATTAAGAATGAAGTGAATAAACTCCAACACATACAAGACAACTAACAAAGCACAGTTAACTGCACAATTTTTTTGTAATCATGATTTTTTTTATTTTTTTTTTATTTTTTTTTTAATTTTAAATCATTAACCTTGCATTTTTGCAGACTCTTTTGCTAGATATGATTCACAGGCAGCTCACCAATCTATCATTTAGAAGGCATTCACCTAATGTTGCTAATATATCACTCTAAGTTCAAAGAAATAGATCAGCTAATTGTTATTATGTAAGCATATTTCAGATGCATACTGTGTTCGTTTTGGCTGGGGTAGAGTTAATTTTCTTCATGGTGGCTTGTATGGGACTAATACAGTAATTTTACACGAAAAAAGAACATTGCTAAAAGCTTTAGAAGTCACACATTTCTTGAATTTCACATTTCTATTAATAATCTAGCAGTTTCTTCAGGTGTTATAATCTTAGAACTACAATCTTGGCATTTTTAAAAGGTAAGGTTTTTTTAAATAGTCTTTTGTTACATAACACATCACAATACAAAACTAAACAAAAACAGTGTATAGAAGATACATGAAACAAATCATTTTAGGATGATAAATATAGTGAGGTTTAGCTGTCTTGAGGCTTAGCTGCCATGGCAAGAATGTGGCATTGGCCTCTCTGGAAGGCTGCTGAAAAGATTGTGATATAGTCACAACCCAATGAAGTGATCTGTGTCAAGGTAAGTGGGCAAGTAAGATGAAATGACAGAAACATTTTAGTGAATATATCAGGAAGAACTGAACTGATGCTTGTGAGAGGTAAAAATGCATAGAATTTTTAAGTACATTTTTGTGACAGTGATCAGCATCATAGCTCCTGCTGCTTCCAATTTGAAAGTGCAGCTTAAGCACACAAGCAAGCCATGCTCTCTTGATCAGTAACAAGAAATGTAAATATAAGTACTGAAAATAGCCATTACATGTATCATTTGCATTCACTTGGTACCAATTTCTACAAAACAGTCAAAACATGTTTAAAAAGGAAATGAGATCACTAACATGAAAATGTTAATTTATTCTAACTGTATTGCAATTTTTGAATCTAAAAAGACAATAAATTTGATTATTTCTTTGATTAGAAATTTGATAGATCGATAAATGCATAAAAATCTTTTTTTAACAGTACTTGTTCTTCACACAAAAATAAACAAGATGTTAACAGGAATTATCATTCACTGCAGAACCAATCTCAATATCTATGCATTAGCACAGCAGAATTTATCAAATATTGCAGGTGAAACAAAACATCACGTCACATCAATGTTTGACTATCTTTGTAATCCAATTATCTAGCTATTAATGATAGAGCATGTAAATTTGCAGTCACTAATTGTACCAGTTTATAAATATGTCCACTTTGATGCCAAAAAACATGGAGAAAGTACATGTACAAATTCTGTTTGCTTTTCTTATATATCAAGAATATAGGGTGAGATGATAGGTTGGTATGATAGGCACAGCTTGTCTGGTGTGATATGGCAATACTCCACACTGAATAAATGCAGGGAGTGAATTGTGATTACAACTTAAATTTTAAGAAAATGTAAAAACTCACTCACTAACGAGACAGATTTACATGTCCTACCAGCTAATATGTTTCACTTATCTAGCATGACTTGGTATTGGAATTCGAACTACTATTCCACAACTTCTAACTTTATTGAAATTGCCTTTAAGGGAAAACTTGATAAAAAAGATAATATACTCAGCAATTTCTGCAAGTAATTGAAACATTTTTCTGCAAAATTTTTCAGAAAAAAATTCTGATTCTGTTTAAGAGTTACAATCAAAGAACTCCATTTTAGAGTCTTCATCAATAAAAGAACATAGAACAAATGGTGACATGAACATGTGTATCAGAATTTTTTCGGTTTCCACGGGTTTTTTCGCTACATATTATAATGTATATTCATTACAACATTACTTACCTTCTGGTTTAACAGAGCACTTGCTAGTCTTTGTACTTCAGAACTCAGTAATGAGGTACCCCTTATAACTTTACTTAAAGAAGCAAGGGACTGATGGACACTTTGCACAAGGCGAATGGCATTGAATTGTTCCAGAGTAATGAAGGATAAGATTGGAGATCCTTGTTGCTCCGCAGGAGGGGACACCTTCTGATGGATCAGGTTAGAATTCTAAAAAGGAACATGTGATACCCAGTTAATAAACTCAGGGAAACTATGGTGTTATACAACGTACTATTTGTTTAATTCGTATTGCTTCATATGACCTTGTTAGCTTTGAAATAATACCAATATCATCCCTTTCCTGACACTGGATTAAAACTAGAGTGATACTTTGAGCAGTGTCTGTGAAATAATCAATGAAGGCATCGCTCTTCTGAGACAACTCTGTCTACTCAGTTACTTCAAAAGTACTTGAAGTTCTGAAAAATCTTCACTTAGCTGAATCACTGCTTTTAGTATTTGTGTTAATATGTTTAATATAAAAAGCAGTGGTTACTCAGCATAACCAGATGTACTGGGTACTATAAATTATGTTGCCAGATACACTTCTTGCTTAGGTAAGACTAGTTCAACATAGAAGCAAAATAAATAGAATAAGAAATACAAAATAAGTATAATATTACGTGTAAATATTGGGTAACAGACTGAGAGGTACTGCTGCCTCTCACACTGCCATTTTCACTACTTACTTCCCTTCCATTACAGCCACCAAAAATCCAAATTTATTCATTAATTTCAAGGGATGGTATAATTTTGCAAATCTGAATTCATATGCAGCTTATTACATATATTTTCGCATGTGTTCAGAAACTGCCAACCTAACATGTGACAAGAAGCTGCAGTGAGTTCCAGTTATAGAATTAAAAACTATTAGAAAATTCATGGCACAACTGCAAAAAGAAAACCCTAGTCTTTAAAAAAAATAAAAATTGATATTTCAATTTGTAGTAATTTATTGAAGGTAAAATCACATTTTACTTTCTCTGAAATATCTCTGCTTAAAATAACAAGTAGTTTTGACTATTTTTCAGATTAAATAAACTTCTGAATTGTCACACAGCATCCTGCTTTCCAGAACATACAGGATATCTATCTCTATAATCTTTCCCATGTGCTGTACATTTGTCAGAACTTTTATACTTTTAATTTCAAGCTCATACTACACTAAACTAACAAGATAAAATATGAGAAAAGCTAAGTGAAAGAGCAATACTTTCATTTATGACTGACAGAAAAATGCTAAACTTTTAAAAAGGTATACAACGAGGTTACTTACTGTTCAAACTATAAGAAAGATACAGTATTTAGAATTGTTATACTCTGCAATTTTCTTTGCATGGATTCTAATATCACAGTACCAGTTTCACTTCAGTTTTTCTGAGACCATAGTTTGCTGAGTATATGTAAATTTTAATGTAAAACTAGCATAAACTAGTTGAAAATTTCTTATTGAGGTATTTAATTGCACAAGATAAAGAAAAAATAAAGATATTGCAACCTGCAGGCTTTGATCAATCTTTGACATATACTCTCTTAATTCACAAAAGAATTACTGAAAGGGCCTCTAAGTTACTCAATATTGTCCTTCACATAACAATCTCCTATGAATTGCATATTCATTTCATCACTCTTTCTAATGCTTTCCCCTGAGAATTTGATAAAACAACCCATCTGCCATTTATATAGGAAAATTAAACATGAATATCAATATCAGCTTATACATTTAATGTCCTATTACATTCCCTTAAAATCCATTATGTACATAACTCACATCAGCCTTTAAAATATTCTCATGACCTGCTTGGGAATTAAGATGAAGAACTGCTGAAGTAATGAGTGCTTTTCCTAATCATAAGAAACTGAAGATAGATTCTAATCTTTAATATTAAATAGTATACTATGCCACCAATAAGAAATCAGGTGTATTTTGAGACTTTGGTAATTTTCCCTCTTTCAGTTCTCTATGTGTTGCTTTCTTAGTACAGTATAAGACTTCATATAATATCACCTAAGCTGATCCACAGCCTTACTT
>JAWWEW010000001.1:40620828-40738447 GCA_035583185.1 Anabacerthia variegaticeps | reverse complement strand
CTTCAACTCAAGCTTTTTCAAAATCCAATATTTACTGAAAATTGCCCCCACAGAAATGTAACAAATATGATGAAAAGAAACTCATATACCTCCACTAGTTCTGCATTTGATTCAAAACTCAATTTTGGTAGTGGTGGCAGGTTTTAGAAAACTCCACTAGCCTTTTGATGTAACTATCTGCCTCCTCCTTCAAGTCTCTCTGCCTATTCTTTTAGGTGTTAGCCTCTCAATGTTTTTTACATAAACTTTTAATTATTGAAAATACAGAAAAGAATGATCCTATATTTCTGTTTCAGTGATTTTCCTTTGTGCAAAAAAAATTGTTCTTTTGTTAAAGCTCAGGTACCTAACAATATGGCTGTCCTGTACAGTGCCAAGAGTTGGATTTGGACCTAGTAGGTCATTCCCATTCAGGATATTTTCTATGCTTCCATAATGGTATAGTTAAGAGAGCAACAACTCATTAATTTTCAAAACTACTAGTGCAATTTTCTTGCAGCCTTATGGAACTTTATGAAAATAATTAGGTACAATTTACAAACACCACAAAAGACAGAACACATGACAGTTTATGATCATACATTGAGCAAACAATTTTGAAGCAGCTGCTGCTGAATTTGTATTGTGTGGGCCTCCTTTCATGAAGCTGCTAACGGGTTTTTCTGAAACAAGGTAAAAATGCAACTACCTCACAACAAAAATATAGCACTGATTTCTCTCTCTCTCATCTCATGACAGAGAGCCATTTGGACGTGATGAAACACTTACAAAAATGCCTTTGCATTCTGATACTTCTGTACTTCTCTGACAACTATTACATGATGTGCAATGCTTGAGTTCCACCGAACAGTGATTTCCAACTGATCCCATTATATGACAATGAGTGTCATGATGACAATGAGTGCTTACGTAAAAGCTCATATAGATCCTAATCTACACTCTGTCATGGCAGAAGGCTCTGTGGGAAAAGAATGGACTCCAGGACAGAGACTGGTTGAATTAACTCTGATGGCCCAGCTGTTGACAATAGTCTATAAATGGGCGACACTTCCACATTAGGAAGTGTTTTTAAAATGTGTATAACATTTGACAACTTATTCAGTAAAGACTTTATTTTATAGAGTAACAAGTTTTTAACGCAAACTTCTACTGAGCATCTGAGTATGTGGGGATTTTTTAACTAAATGGCAGGTTCATGAGAGTTTAATCAATTTGATTAGTGTTAAGCTGTTATTAAATCATGCTGAAAAGACTGTAGAAACAGTTTTAGGACAGTATTCATTACAAGGATGTTTTCAAATGGCAAGAATTAAAATGTATGTGTTCAAATGAAGCGAGTATCGATGGAAATGTCAAGACATTTTGCATTAGTTCAGAAGAACTAAATAAAAAATGAAGCTTGTTTGTGTAATTTCAACATAGAATCACACTGATTTGAAGTAGACTTTAAGTATCTATTTAATTTCCAGTGTATATCTGCCATTTTTGCTGTTTGGCCACAAAGACTGTGACAGCTCTCAAAAGTGAGACAAAAGGACTCCTATCCACAGAACCACAAAAAAACTGAGGTTGGAAGGAACCCCTTGAGACTGTCCAGTGTTCAAACTATAGCAAGTTGCCCAGACCTGTACTCCGATTTTTGTTCAGTTTAGAGGAGACTGAGGGAAGACCTCATGGTGGTCTTCATCTTCCTCAGGAAGGGAAGTGAAGGGACAGGCACTGATCTCTTCTCTCTCTTGACCAGTGACAGGACTCAAGGAAGTGGCATGAAGTTGAGTTAGGAGAGGTTTAGGTTAGATATGTGGAAAAGGTTTTTCACCCAGAGGGTGGTTGGGCACTAGACCAGGCTCCCCAGGAAAGTGGTCACAGCACCAAGCCTGACAGAGTTCTAGAAGCGTTTGGATAATGCTCTCAGGCACATGGTGTGATTCTTCAGGTGTCCTGTGCAGGACCAGGAGTTGGACTAGATGATCCTGATGGGTCCCTTTCAGCTCTGCATATTCTATGATTCTATAACTCATTATCACCAAGGATGGAGATTCCACTGCCTCTCTGAGCCTCTTGTTCCAGTGTTTCACCATCCTCACAGTAAAAAAATGGCATTTCCTGTATTTCAGTTTGGGTCCATGGTCTCTTGTCTTGTCACGGGACAACACTTAGAAGAGTCTGTCTCCATCCTTTACTCCTTCTCATCAGCCAATACACACTAAATCCTAAGCTTCCCTCTGAGGCTTCTCTTTCCCAGACTGAATGGTTTACATGGACGTGCTTTAGATTGTGCCCCTTCAGCTCTGTTTTGCTGATTACGATGTCTACAGACCTACTTTTGCCTGCCAACTTGGTCAACTACTTCCTCATCCAATTTTTGATCATCCTCTCTCTACCTTGTTACTTCTATTTCAAAAGTCTCCTCATCAGTAAGGCCAGTCTTTTGGCCCCCCTTAGTCAGGTGGAACCTTTCTCTTTCTGGCAGGCTATCATCAATCCTTAAAGTGTCCCATAGTCACAAACACCAAACCCCTGTTGCTGACACCACCTGTGCAACCACTTTTAGGATTTGTTTACTATCACGTGTAGTGATCTATCACATCCTCCACCTTCACTGTAAGGATCAAGAAGAAACATTTAGGGCCCTCTGTCCTTAATCACCATCCCCAGACCCACGTAGCCATGCTTCTTCATATGCTCCATGCTACCCCTGGAAGTATGAATGGGGCCTATGCAGAAAAGTGTCAAGAGATCATATCTGAGGGCCAGACAAGCCTCAGCAGTCCTTCCACAAAGGCCACATATCTGAGCCCCTGAAAAGCAGCAAAACTGCCTAGTCGACAGATGGGGTCAGAAAATAGGAGCAATCCTTCTCCCAACTGCAGAGAGTTGCTCACTACTATTCCTTACCACTTCCTCATGGTGCTTCTGAGCGGATCAGGTTTAGTTGGCCTGGGAGTTCCACTGAGAGGGTACAGATAAAAATATGTCTACCATTAGAGATTATGATCAACCATTCTAGTGCATATTCTAAAGGACATGCCTATGTCAAGTGATAAATTTTGTTATGTTTCAGAATTATCAGCACAGAGATGTACAACTATTTTCAAGGTATTTGTACGATAATCCTTTCTGAATTAAATCTTGATTTACATACTCAGTGTCTGAATAAAAATGTTTAAAAACATACTTAATCTTTGTCTACATATTAACAAGCTTCTGAGCAGTTTTTTGCCTCTGAAATAAAAAGTAGTTGATTTCAAAAAGAGCTTTGAACCTATAAATAGATTAGCTAGATTCAATCAAGGCCTATACTGGATACCTCCTGAGTTTCAATAGCCTGTAACAGATATTCGACCATTATTTCCAACTACCCTTGGGGATAAGTACATTTGACAGGTAGAAACTTGTATTTGCTTCTTGTAAACAAAATGGAAGGTATTGTCAACACCTATCCCATCTGCCTGTATTTTACTACTATCTGTATCCAATAGATAAAAATTATGATGATGATATTATCGTTATTATTAGTAGTAATATTATACTTCATGAAGCCAAAAAGCAGGGTACTGCACCTGAGTCAGGGCAATCCCCAGTTACAATACAGGCTGGGGGATGAAAGAATTAGAAGTCCCTCTACTCCACTCTCTTGAGACCCTGTCTGGAATGCATCAATGGTCTCTTGAGTATTCAGCAGAAGAAAGACAGGGACCTGTTAGAGCTAAACGCAAATGCTTCCAAAATTGAAAGGAAACATTTTTTTACAGAATTCTGGAACAGTTTTTGTGATTCTACTTTTTCATACCTGGGAAATAATTTTAGTTCATGCCCTGTGCCCAGTCATGCATAAATAAAATAATTTATGGTTGGTAACTTAAGCAGCAATTCAACTATTATCTTCATTCCAATTTCCAGGTCTTTAAAATTTCTGAAAACAAACACGATCCCTTCACTGAGCAATCAATGTAGAATGAGAATGTAGAAATGTATGCAAAGGCTGTGGAAATATTAAAGTTGCCTAGACCTTTTCAAAGCTTAAAGCAATTACTAGTTGAACAGACTGTGAAAACTAATTTTGATAAAGGATGTTATTATTTAAATGTTTTTAAACACTCAAACAAATGTTCCCCCTAAAAAAGCCTACACAAGGTCAAAAGCCATCATATTCTAGAGATCTTCAAAAGATTAATTCCATTATCTGCTAATAGCGTAAAAAAATTTGAAAATCAATGAAACTTCAAGATAATACAGAATCATGGAATGTCTGGATTGCAAGGAACCTTAAAGATCATCGAGTTCCAACCGCCTTGCCACAGGCAGTGACACCTTCCACTAGATCAGGTTGCTCAAAGGCCCATTCAACATGCTCCAGGGATGGAGCATCCACAACTGCCCTGGGCAACCTGTGCCAAAGTCTCACCACCCTCACAGGAAAGAATTCCTTCTTAGTATCCAATCTAAACCTACTCTTTTTTTCAGTTTGAAGTCACTGTTCCTTGTCCTGTTCACTACATGTCCTTGTAAAATGTCCCTCTCCAGTTCTCTTACTGGAAGGTGCTGTAAGGTCTCCCCAAAGCCTTCTCTACGCCAAGCTGACAACCCCAACTCTCACAGCCTGTCTTCACAGGAGAGTAGCCTAGGAAACAATATATGAAATTTTTGTATCCAATGGTTCTGTGAAAAAAATACATTGCTCTTGCTAGAAATAGGTCATGCTAACCAGGTCTTACTGTGCAAGGCTCCAGTACGGACCTTCTAGACATGTTAACAACTTGTTCAGAGAGCTTGCTGTTTGAAGTGGCACTCAGTACCAGGTGTCTCCTGTTATAATGTGAAACTGTAGCATGGGATAATAGCAAAGGTCTTGAAAGTATGGGCACAGGTTGAAAAGAGAGGCCCATAAACTATGAACAACAAACCAATGGTCACATACTTGTCTTTGAGACAGGGCAAAATTAAGAACCTGGAAGACTACTCTTGCTTCTAGACATGAAGCAATTATGCAAAAAAGAACAACAGCCAACTGGCACCATAAATTTACCTGCTATTGCCTGAAAAATAACCCCATGTAGGTATCACCCAGACTGCAGCTCAGGAACTAAGATAAAGGGCTAAAAAATCATATGAAAAGAGATCGTAGATTTGAGCGAAATGGTAGGGGTGAAAGAAGAGGCCTGCATTAGGTCCAGTTTCCCTTGCCAAAAAGCTTCAGGCAATCTTGGTTACCTCCACATGGGTGACTAAAACTATCAAGGACCAGCCACCAGCACCAATTATGTCGCTTCAGCTTCATGGTACCGTATACTCACAGCTAATTTATGGCACAAGTTTTAAAAAATAAGTACTTTGAATTTACAGTGCTAATGATTAACAATTACAAAGAACTAGCCATTATCAATGTATGCTGTTAATGAGTACTAATGTAGTGCAGATTTATTTTGCTGTTTAAAACTGACCTCGTTTTTCAGTTTTCCAAACACTACAATCAAAATCTCTAATTTTCTGATTGAGTATATATACGTATATGAATAGTTTCATCTAAGCTTTTGCAAGAAAGATTTGCAGGCCTAAAGGTATGTTTAACTCTGGTCACTAAGAGATAATGAAAGGTGTCACATTGAAATATACTGCCTTTCCTTACAGGATCACAGACCTGGTTACCAGCAGCCCATGCTCAGAGGCCACAGATTTCAACATGAAGTTATCTAGTAGCAAAAGACTATTTTAACAAAAACATGATGCATCATGCATTTTAATGAGATATTTCACAATGCAATGGTAAATTCTAATGCACACCTCTTGCCACTTCCTTTTATGTGGTTATTTGTGTAAGGGAAAGGTTTTTCTTATTACAGTGCTGTTGTGTTCAAGACACAGTTTTAGGCCAAGATGTCTGTGATCTATGCGGAAGGGATTTTAATGAACCTCAGTTTAAAGCTAACACCATATTTCAAGACTATACAGGCAAAATTTAATTTATAGTTAAAATCATTAAATGTTGCCTTGTGAATATTAGAGAAATGAAGAAAAGAAATGAAAATCTAAAATACATTAGTATTTTTCCTGGAAATACATACAAGATCTTAGTCTCATGCCTTGAGTGTGGTCTCAGTCCAATATGAAGGAAAAAGTGATAGCCTGTTACACCACGTACAGACCTCTTAGCTAGTTACATACACCTAACATTGCACATTGCACTACAAATGCTTTTAATTTGTCTTTTCACTTTTTGTGTTTAAGAGAATTCCTTAGACTTTACTTTTTACATAGTTACCACGAGAGAGAAAAAAAAAATGTTGTTTCAAATCAGGTACATTCCTACCTGATTAAGTTTCTTCCATAGGTTGAGAACAGGAGAAAGTTCTGTAGACCATATTTCTCTGTCAAATTTGCAGCCAGCAGTTACTGACCTGCTCAGGATCCGAAGCTGTGAAATGACCTGAGTGATGAGAATACAAATGGAATCTTGAAGAAGGATAAACAAACTTCTTTTAGTAGAAAACTGTGATACAATAGCAAATACTCTCCAATTTATCTTTGAACTATACTTTCCTGCATATTTAATTACTGATCATGATCTGATCAAAACAAAAACAATACCCATATTCAAGTACAGAACATACTTGAGCTTCATTCATATTAATCCACAAACAACAACAAAAAAAAAAATCCATATTTTTCTTATCTCAGTAATTGTCTTTGTTCAACTATAATTTAAAAACTAATGAGGTGTATAATTAATTAATTAGCCTCTTTTCCATAAAATTTAGAGACAAAACTCAAGCTCTGTCTTCAACTAGGCTCCATCTGTAATTAAAAATTTAAGGGAAACAAAAAACCAGAATATGTTACTAAATACATACAGTAACTCTCAGGTATCATAACTTAAGATAATTATAGTCAATTCCCTCTGATCTGAACTGGATCTTTTATTTAGATATCCAAACTATTTAAATGCATACTTATTAGAAAAAGAAATAAAGCAATTTTAAGAATAACTGCAAAACTTCCAGAAAGAAGGCGAGCTTCCAGTTCATTAAATCCAACTGCATTTTACTGTTAGCAACCTTGGTAAGTCCACACATAAACTGATAATATATATATATATATATACATTTGTAAAGAAAGAACATAGAAACTGAAATACTTCAGTGATACTGAAGTCTGTCCCTTTAAACTGCATTTAATCCCCTTGAAATTTTTAAGCATATTAGCTAAATTTTAGTTAATTTTCACAGTGTATTCTTTGTATGACATGTTACAAAACCAACTTATTAATTCTCTTTTGCTTGACAATAAAGAATTAAGCTTGATAGTAAAAATTATTCAGAAGGACTGGACTGTTTAATTGTTATACAGAATGAGGGAGAAAGTCAAGTTGTTTTTTCCAGGTTTTGACTTATTTTCTATTCTTGAAAGATGTGCAATGATGAAGTGTTTTCTTTTGTTTTTCACTTTCTTTCACTGAAGCAAACAGCAGCTTCTTATTCATCAGTTTTGATAGGGACTATGAAGCACTACGAGATGATAGTACACCAAACCATTGTTTTACCTTCCATAATAAGCACTGACCATGAGACTGTGGACTTTAATATCCTGAGAGACGACAGTAAGGCCAGTAGTAGAATCACAAACCACCCTCAGAAAAGAAGTTTTTAGCTTAGTCAGAGATCTTTTTAGTAGAACACAGTTCGCAACTGTTCTACAGGGCAAAGGAGGGCCAGGAGAGTTGGCTAATCTTCAAGAAAAATTTCCTCAAAGCATAAGTACAGTCCTTTCTGGTGCACAGGAAACAAGCACGATAAGCAAGTCAAAGAACAATCATGGCAGAAGATCAACATGAATGTAAAGGAAGTTACTGATCTCAAATCATAGAATATCCTGAGTTGAAAGGAATCCACAGGGATCATTGAAGTCCAGCTCCTGACCCGGCATAAGACAGCCCCAGAATCACACCGTGTGCTTGAGAACTCTGTCCAAACATTTCTTGAACTCTGTCAGGCTTGGTGCTGTGACCACTTCCTTGGGGAGCCAATCACACCTTGTATGAAGAATCTTTTCCTAATATCCCACCTGAACCTCCCCTGACTCAGTTTCAGGCCATTCCCTTGGGTCCTGTCACAGGTCACCAGAGATCGGAGCCTGCCCCTCCATTTCCCCACGTGAGGAATCTATAGATAGCTATGAGGTTTCCCACAGAAGATGGGAGCAGGGTTGGACTACTCAGCAGGGATATAAAGACATTGCTCAGTTGTGTTAGGGTTGAGTGAGGAAAGCCAAATCTCATTTGGGTTTGAAAACAGCAGTGGATGCAAAGGATTAAAAGTACTTCTGGCAAGCATCCCAGTAGCTAAAAGAAAATGTGAGCTAGTGCTCTTTATAGCTTCTGTTATGTAAAATAACATTTGACCCTCTCATTCTTATAACTTAATATAAAACTTTAATAATCCTTTGTGTGCTCCAGCAATTGTGTATATCAGAAAAGACTCTTGTTTAATTTAGAAAAAATTTTTTTTCTCTGATGAATGTTTTGAGCATAGTATCTTTATCATTCCTGTTATTCTTCCTCTGCGCATATGCAAATGTTCTGACAAGCAATACAGATAATAAACACACATTTGTGCCTTCCAGATATCATTCTTTTAGCTATAGTTTTGACCCTTTTAATTTGCTTTTGGATAGTTGCCTGCCATCATTTGCTAAGCAATAAAACATTTATATCAAATATACTTTAACTGGTAATTCAGTATGCAGTACTTCATATAAACTTGCATATAATGCATACTATAAAGCTGAAAAAAGTTTTATCATTGCTTTTTGAATATGGGGGATAGAAAATACGTACTCTGGTATTCATTTTTTTAAGTGCCTTTAGAGGTATAAACATGTATCTCCAGACAGCTGAAATGAATTCGTCCAGATAGCTGACATGAATTTGCAAAATAGTGACTGCATGATCAAGTAATTAAAATAGTTTTCTAACTCTATGGGGTTAGCTGCCTGTTTCTAATTATCTAATTATAGAATTTGTCAGTATAATTTAAATAGGAAATACAGTATCTAACCTTTATTTCAATCTTTTTTTTTTCTTCAGTGCACCTGTATCTGTTTCTGCTTTGTATATTCTGTCAAAGTAGTTAAAAACATTGGGATATCATTATCAGAAGTTAAATACTTAAAAGTACTGAATCTGAAGAAATCAAGTTTTAACTCTCTGGGTTCTAGAGTACTGTAACATGCTATGATCTTCCTCAAATGTTCATGGAAACCCTTTAAGTTTTCAGTTCATTCCACTTCTTCTCTCAGGTATAACAGGTATGATGGTACAGTATAATTTACTACTAAAGTCTCCATGACAGCACACAATTTCCAATTCACTGTAATTTTTTTTAACTAATGGTTTGAGCTGAAACTTAGTGTACCTGCGGCTCTTTTAGTCTAAATATTTTTTTTAAATTTTAGCCTAGAATAGTCATGCACCTTCAAAAAGGAGAAGAAAATACATTTGAATCATGTGAAAATATTTAGGTTAACCTCACCTTTAAACTACTTCAGCACTCCAAACTTTTGCTAAGGGACTACAAATTTGATGGACTTTTTATGTGTGTGCCATTTTTGACATCCATGAAATCTGTTCTAATTTAGGAAGGAATTAGATTATAAAATAGTAATTCATATTCCTGCTTATGTATGATTACAAGTTTGATTTTAGAACTTGAGTGGCATAAGTATTTCATTTGCACAAATCCCAGTGAAGTTCCTTACAGTATTGACCAGTCTTTGCTAATTCAAATCAGCTGAAGTCTGAGAAAATGTTTACACAATACCCTCAAATCAGTCTCTTTCCAAATGTTATGCAAACAAAAAGGGAATTTTTCCTTTTTTTAGCAGGTTCATAGAACAATTCAGATTGGAAAGAACCCCAGGAGGGAGTCTAACCTCCTGCTTGAAGCATGATGAGTTCTGAGATCAGATCAGGTTGCTCAGGCCTTCACTAGTCCTGATCTTGAAAAATCTGAAGCTCAGAGACTGAACAGTCTCTCTGGATCACCTGTTCACTGCTTTACTGCCTTAAGGATGAAAACGTTTCCCTTAATACCCAATCTGGACCTTTCTTGTTTCAGTTTATATCCTGTAAAAATAAGAGTCAAGTGCATGGGTTGGGACAAAGAATGTGTTAAGACTGGGAAGGACCTAAACAAAGCCATGAGTGGGATATATATCCCTATTACAATTTACCAGGTATATCACAGAAGTGTCCCAGGTATTGTGGTATGTTTGCAGTTGCTCCAAATAACTGTGTTTACCACCAGGCAAGAGAAACAAGTTTGGAGTTGGAAGGAAAATTGGATTTAAAAGAAAGAGGAGTATGAGGAATAAATTCCTGGGGGTCACATGACAAACAAGAATGGCTCTGTGAGGTAAAAGGACAGGAATGAACATAGACTGGGATGAGTACCTAGATGGAGACCTTCATTCAGATGACAAAGGGAATATGATTAGGAATCTGTATTTAAGAAGAGAAAATAATTCTTGGGTTGAGAGAGGATACTGTACACAATCACATCGGACAAGCACAAATTCACCCCACAGACCCTTAGGCACTTACTTAAAGTTTACTTAAAACTTACATAAAGTACAAATACTACCACCTTAGCCTCCCTTCATAATCACTAGACAGATCTTAAGTGGGCTAATTTGTCATTTGGAAGGCCCTTCTACTGAGTAGATAAGAAAACTAAATTCCTTACATAGGTACCTCAGACAGATGGGTCTATGTTGTGGAAATTAGAATGAGGATTTTAATTTCATGTCCTGGAAATCTAACTACAAAGCTTAAGAAGAATTCAGCTCCTCTTACTATATTTTATATACGTTACCATTAGGTCAACCTATAGTCAACTTCAAATACTTATTCTAGATTAAGCAGGCCTTAAAAACAATGCTTCCATGACCACAAAGAGAGACCAGAAGTGGCTAGTACAAATGCATCCATCTAGGTCTGTTGAATCATATCCTTTGCACTCTAACCCAGGTATGCACTTACAGTACTAAGTAAAATGAAAATTTAATCATAGATGTATATTACAGGGTACTCAGGAGTACTTCTACAATACCTAACCTTTGAATGTTCTTCTTTGTTATTGCAACATATTCTTTTAATACATTACAAATTAAAAGCACTTATATGTTGTGCTAGTCCAAACTAAATACACATCTAAATATTCTGAATAATGATAAGAATGAAAAAATCTACCATAATGCAGGAAAACAGTATCATCATTAAAAATACGTGAGGGATATGAAAAAAGGTAATCAAAATATTAAAGCAATCATCAATAATATCTGTTTAAAGATGTGTGAGAACACTATTCAGAACCAAAATTGTCTGTAGAAGCTGTCTGTTTTAAGTAAGGTTAACGAATCATAACATTATTCACATAAAAAATTCAATAGAGCTATTTATTCATGAACATTGAATCTAATACCTATGAACAGCCTATAGGAACTGAGTATTTTCTCCATTCTTAGTGGAAAATTAAGCACTGCATGGTTTTTTCGATTTGTCAGCATAGGAAAATATAAATTGCATAAATTAAAAAAGGTGGGGTGGTCGAACTAAAAATATCAATATTTATTTACCTAGTTATTAAATTAGTTGTGCATCTCAGTGTTTTAATCTGTTGCATACTTTTCGGTTCTCCCTGGACATATGCTGCTATGATATTGACCAACACATTACAGTTAAAAGCATTTAGAGAAATTATGAGAAATAATGAACAGAATTGAAAGCTATAAAGATAATTAATGAGCCCATGTAGCTTCATATGGAACTACTAGAAAGTCACGTTTGACCTGAAAATTAAAATAAAAATTTATGGGAAAAACAAAAATGAAGAAATTCAATATTTTAACTTTTCCTTCTCTGGAAATTAGACAATACAGATTTCTAAGAACACAATCTATTTCTGCTCTTTATTCATACATAAGATGAGGAAAAAGCCTTGCCTTCCGTCTTCATAGCGATTCCAAAAACTGCTACTTCACAAACACAATATATAATAAACACAGACTTAGATATAAGTCTTGTATTCATTTCAGAAGAAATATGTCCTATAAATCATCCAACAAAATCAAATTTTACACAGAGTATTACAGTTTCAAAAAGAGAAAAGTAATACAGTCAAAAATATATTGTGAAATTCTATGTCAGTAAATAAAAAAAAACCTCGGATCAATAATTTCTGAACTAAATATGATTACTGTTCTAAGAATAAAAAGATGAAAAGATTTGCTAGTCAGATAACTGGTATTTTTTTCATGACTATGGAACAGACAAAATAGAATTTTATTTTTGTACAAAAATCTAGCAAACTCCTCTAAGTAAATCTAAAGATGTTAAAGCAGATACTCTACTGCCATCTACCAGTTTTAGAATGATGTAGTCTTAGCACTGAAACCACTTTTATGGTTCATTTCTCTGAATGACACAGCTGTTCAAGGAGATATTTCTGGTTTTATAAGACTTTACAGCTCAAACTAAAATATAAATCTATAACTAAATTACTTTGGTAAATATTGGAAAGTACTAACCCAGTGCAATACAACTATGCCTTCACTGTGTCATGAGAGGGAACAGACTTCTGCTTGACATACCTCCTGACAGAACTACATGCTTTCATACTGTTTCTCAGTTTGGCTGCAGTTCCCACATAGCTGTGAGAGTAGCCTAAGACTGAGCTATCATGAAACCTCCCTGACTTTCAATCTCTCCATGTCCCTTACCCTCTCTGCAAGAACAGGATCCATGAATGCTGTTGGGACAGAGGTACTTTAATGGCACTCATAAGCAAATCATTCCTACTGTGTGCAGATGAGTAAGAGATAGTGTAGGTCTATGCTTGCTCTTCTGTTGTTCCTTCAAGACCACCTCAAAGCTGCACTTTCACTCAGTAAGGATCTGAAGTAGGATTAAACTCTATATAGAGATACATGCCTTCTCAATCAAAATACAAAGCAAACAAGGGAAGGACATTGACACCACCTGTATTTTCCTTTATACAGAAGAGGATCATATATCATATGTATCTGACAACAGGAAGATCCTCTGTATAGCAGGGATTCAGAGGAAGAAGGAAGAAAATCAGCAGCACACTGTGGATGGACAGCACAAGCCCAGTACTGTCACAGCCAGTATTCCAGCTGAAAACAGTTAATCCAAAAGAATAACTACAAATTTTACTTCATAGAGGTCCACAGGATACACGTTACCTGGAGACCATGATGCTAAGAGGAAGGCCGGAAGAGGTGGTTGACCTTAACTAATTACACATCCTGATAAAATTCAAGAAGACTGGAAGATTACAGCCTGTTCTCAGAAGAGAACAAACTTCTCATATGCAGAGCACTAATATATTCTCATATACACAGTACCAATCCTATGGGAATTGTTAAGGCTACTTAAATCACTGCATTGATTCACTGCATTGGTGAAGAGATGTGTTTTTTGCTAGAGCACAGAACTGTGGCTTCTATTCCATTAATGGCACAGCACATTTCTTTCACCTGTCACCACAGGTGTCCACATGATACTCCCCATATTTTAAAAATTTTTGTAAAGTACTCAGATCTCTCAATTGCAGGGTAATAAATCTAGGTTGGCATTACTCATCAATTTCTGCTAGAGGCTGTTAGTCATGTATTTGTGATGTGGGATATATTTAATAAATGTCAGTAATTAGATGTTCTAGACAGCTGATACAACAGTTGCATAAGTGTTAAATTGTTTTAAGAAAATAGATTTATGTTCATCTGGCATCTGTAGAAAAAACATAAGAAGTTCAAGACTAATATAAGTTGCATGCTTTTCAACAATTATACCCATATTACTCTACATGGCTTGATTAGAATTATGGAGGAGCAGTAAATAAAAAATTCGTGTTCCAAGTTCTGTTGAGATATATTTTGAAAGAGAAAATTTAGTCTGTTGATGAACACGCAAGAAGCTACAGCTATCACTATATTACAGCACCCTGAAAAACAACCACAAACCAAAGCCATCCTATTCTATTACAGTAGAAATAGTGTTATAAGATGGACGACTGTAATATATTGGGTGGATGTACTCACCCTAACTTTTCTGTATCTGACTTGGCTAATAACAGCAGTTGAGACTTGGTGTACAATCTCAAGAATGATCCCCTACACCTTCTTTTCTCTATTCCTGTCAGTAACAAGGTGAAAAACAGCACTGGAACTGTACTAGAACAATATATCTGACCACAGTTTTATGAAGAGAGCAGTTTTAATTGAACTTTTTGCCTGATTTTGTAAATCTGGCATTGTTCAGTTATAATTTTCTTAACTCATCCTGATATAATGTAATGTGTGAACATTATTTCTCTACATTGAGTTTCTGCTAAGACAAACTCTTAAGTTTTCAAATGATTCGGCTGCCATTAATGACGAGTATGAAATGTCACGGTAAGAACACATGAATCACAGAATCACAGTACTGTTGGGGTTGGAAGGGACCTCTAGAGACCATCCAGTCCAATCCTCCTGCCAAAGCAGATTCACCCAGAGCAGACTGTACAGGATCACCTCCAGACAGGTGATATTCAATCACAACCTGTTCCAGTGCTCTGTCACCCACACAGTAAGGAAGCTTTTCATCATATTCAGATGAAGCATCCTGGGGTTCAGTTTGTGCCTGTTTCCCCTTGTCCTCTCACTGGGCACCACTGAAGAGTCTGGACCCAAACTCTTGACACCCATCCTTAGGATATCTGCAAGCATCCATAAAATTCCTCTTAGGTATCCCTCGTCCAGGCTAAACAGACCTAGCTCTCTCAGCCTTTCCTCATAAGAGAGATTTTCCAGATCCCTCCACTGAACCCTCTCCAGTAGTGCATCATCTTTCTCAAACTGGGGAGGCCAGAACTGCACACAACCCTGCATTTGCTTTTGTTGAACCGCAACTCTTCAACCTGTCCAGGTCTCACTGAACAGCAGCACAGCACTTTGGGGTATCAGTCACTCCTTCCACATAAAAGTAAGTATGAATACAGGCAGAGGTCATTTTTAAATACTCTCTGTAACACTGCATTGTAGTTCTGTATGGAAACAAATTGAAATTTACAGCAGTTCTCTGCAAGATGAGATTTTTACCGACTGTGAGAAATAAAATATACAAGCTTTATACTATGTCAAAGAACTGCATCAACAAATATTTCACAGGAATTATATCTTAAAAGCTTGAATAAAATTCATGTCAGACCTGCTAGCTTACAAAATTTTAACTCAAACTATGTTACCTTTTAGTCACAGAAGCCATTTTAATAACATTATTTGCAACTGGGTATCTTTATATTTCAAAATATATGTGAAAAAGCTGTATTATTAATCATGACTACACTGAAGAAAATTTATAAATTGCTGGTTAACAGCCAACATTGCAAATGCAAGCAGAAATTATTATTTATATTTATATATATGTTGCAGATAGCCATGAGGTAAACTGCAGAGTTATGATTCTGGACTTCAGGAAAGCAGACACTGCTTTACTGGGCATAGGGGAGAGAAAAAATTGGAGACATTATAGTAAGGGAGAGGGAAAACTTGAGACTATATAATGGATAGCACATTAAGTTCAGTTGATGAAAAGGGGGAATAAAGGACTGCTTTTGAGTGAGCTTCAGAACAAATCACCTTATTGTTCAGAAAGACCAGGATTTTTAGCAGAATGACTGTTTGGGTTAGCATGGAGTATATGGGGTATCTCAGTGGATAAAAGACAAGAAAAAAACAACAACAGCAAAACAAACAAAAAAAACACAAACAAAATCACACAACACACAAGAAGCAAAATCAAGGACAGAGAAAGAACTGCTTGGGCATTCTTGATGAGATTAGAAAAGCCAAAGCCCAGCTGAAGATAAGACCAGCAGAGAACATTGAGGGTGAGATGGGTTTCAACACACATGAAAAAGTTCAAAGAAAACATGGTGCAATTGCTGAATGTAAGAGAACATAAGTAAGGTATGGTACATAAAACCTGAAGTATTCAGTGGCCTGCCTCTGTGCATGGTTTAGGAAGCAAAGAGCATATAAAAATGGGAGAGAAACAGTCCACGTAGAGAACATGAGCATACTCATAACATTAGCAGGGAGTTCAATCCAGCTGGTGGCCGGTCACCACTGGTGTTCCCAAGGCTCAGTATGGGGGCCAGTTCTGTTCAATATCTTTATCAATGATCTGGATGAGGGAATCCGTGCACCCTCAGCACACTGCCAGACACTGGGCAAGTAACAGGTCAGTCTCATAAGCATACACTTTTCCATTAATGTGAATGACAGCCTTGCTTAAGGATCCACAATTAGTTGTGGGAACCATTCACTTGCTTTAGCAGTTAAGCCAAATTAAACCAATAACAAACGAATGAAATTTGAAATGTGTTGGTCTTTAGCTGCTCTGGAAAACAAAACAAGTAAAAAAATATGTCTACTAATAAATAAAATCCATTTTTTTCTTTGAGACAGACACTACAATCTGCATGCTTTAAAATGCTTGAATTTTCACTTCTTTCTCCTGAACTCTTCTGTAAATTGAATACTAAAACATGAAATGCAAGTGTGAAAACTACAGTTAGATTGTTACAATACTCAATGTAGAAATGGGAAAACCAACTATTTTTCAAATCCTATTCTAATAAAAACCTAATTTTTCAAACAGTCCAGTCTCCAGTAGATGAGAAGCCCTCCTGTTTTCTGTGTAACCAACAGCCTGGTACTTATGGCAGTTTTCTTTCATCTCTGAAATGCTCATTAAAGTGTTCATTATACAAGTTTTAGGAATGCTGTTGACTTTATTAAAAAGTTTAAACCAAAGTTCAATGGAAAGAAATGGGTAACTCCAAAAGGAGATTCACTCCTTTATTTTAGATGCTTATCTAAGAATGGCACAAATTATTCCCTATAGCTGCCTGTCTTTCTTTAGTAACAACAAAAAAAAATTGATAACTAGCTAAAATGAGGTGGATAATAATCCTATGATTGAAGGTAGATGAGAAGTATTACACTGGGGCTTCTTTTTTTAACTTCAACTGGCTTTCAATTGGGCTTATCATATTTTTCTATCAGAGTAGCTAAACATTTAAAAGAAAAACAAACTCATATGAAATATCGATCAGGGGAATTTGAAGTGGCATGAATCAATAAATACACCACAAGTCTTTTCTAGTAGGGTTTAAACAAAATATCCCCTAACAGTTGGAACTACAAATCTGACAGAACCTCTCTGTGTATTTCAAAGACAAACTTTAATTCCACAAAATCTATTTTTAAAATACCACTGACTTGTGGGAAATGTTAGAATAACATCTAAATAAAATATTTGGTATTAACACAGGAGGTATTTTAAGAAATATTACTACACTAACTGAAGATAACATTAGTGAAGAAAACCAGATTTCACATAACTACATAATTCACTCTATGGCAGGGACGAATGAGGTATTTTAGAGATGGACTGTAACATACAGGGAGCCTAGATAACCATTAGATTAGACACCTAACTCTGAGAAAAATAAAGCTTTGTTAGATGACTATCACACTTAGTACTGAAAATGTTTTTTTCTGTTATATTAGTTTAGCTGCCAACCTGTAGTGATTACACAAAAAAAATATGTCCATGCTGGTAAATAAAAGGGAAAGTTTGTGACTTCCAGCAAAAAGAAAAAGGCTCCTTTTCCACTTGTAATTGCAGCATGAGCAAAAACAGGTGAGGAGGGAGTTCTAGTGGCATGTGGGCTACCAGACCCTGTCTCATGGATCAGAACCAGTGCCATTCAGAGAAAATGGCAGGTTCCCATGGACATGGGGCCCCAGGTGGTGTTCTCTCTAATTCTGCCAGTGAAGGGAATGAGACAAGGATGGGTAAGTGTTAACACGGCTGCAAAGCTGGGATATTGCAGTCATAACTTCGTCTCTTATGCCTGCAACACTTAGTTTGAGAGAGATTGACAGGCTGGGGCAGACAGAATAAATATGACAAAATGTAACAAGAGCACCTGCCAACAGGCTTGCTGCTAGCAAGGAATGCTTTATACTAGGTTTATGAGACAGAGAAGACCAAAGTCCAAAGAGAAATGGTGGGGCAGAAGGTCAGAAAAAAGCATCTATAGTATAACATGACGGAAAAGATGTTTCTTCAAATATGTCAAACAGGAAGTCAGTTCTCTTGTTAGCAATACAAAGAAGCACACTGAAGTTACAGGAATTGTTCGACTCTTTATGGTGGTTTTATGAATACCAGATGGAATATACAATTAGATTAGTTTGATGGGACAGAAAAGCAGAATCAATTACTAATAAAGGAGCTCAGACAAATATCTAGGATTAAAAGAAAAAGGAGTATGTCAAGAAACTAGTTCTCTGCAATTACTTTTAGATAACAAAAATAATGGTGTTGCCAACTGGGAGAAGAGTGATTCCTGTCACTCATCTGAGACAAAACAGGCAGACAAGCATGCAGCTGGGTTTGAGAGAAATCCATCTGAGAAAATTAAGTTAACTTATATCCTTTACCTTGTCAAAGAAAATGCTAGTCAGATTTGGCTTCTTTTTGAGACTATAAAACCAGTATGAGATAAGTTCTTAAGCAATTTTGTTGCAAAATCTGAACCACCTAAACTGCAGAGTATCACTGGCAACTTGATTTCTGAATTCTCTACCTCCTCCAACCTAAGCGGTACAGGGGCACAGGGAGTGGAGACCATGGTCAGCTCATCACATGTTATCTCTGCCACTCCTTCCTCCTCACTCTCCCCCCCTGCTCCCGCCATGGAGTTTCACTCACGTGAGAAATTCCTCCATGAACTTTAAAAAGCAAGTTTCAATTATATATGCAAAATTAACACCAGGAGGTTCTAAAAACTGAACTGCAGATTCACAGGCTTGCCTTCCACTTGCCATTGCTGGGATGGTGGACACAAAAGAATCAAAATGCTGTACTAGTACAGACAGACTGTAACTATCCTTTACCCTTGCATGATAATGCATGAAAGAGTGTCCTCATTTAACTATAAAAGTATCAAAACCAACCTACTCTTCAACCTATGATACACTCAGTAAAACACTATGAATCTGTGTATGCAAAAGAATGCTGAACTCCTGAGGCAAGATATTATTTAAATTATTAAACAAGGTATTCTATATAGAAATTAGCACTAAGTAAACTAAGTGCTAGCCATATTCATTATCACTGGCAATCATAGTCGGAGTCTTGCATAACTTGCCAGTTAGTGAATGGCTTTCTTTTTTTCTGAAAATTATTTACCATATTATTGGAGAATGTTTAGATTAACCAGCTGACTGATCATCCATAGCTACTACTTACAGGCTGTAGTCATTTGCAGACACAGCCATTCAGGAGGATTTGTTGGGATCACACAACACAGAAGGCTTTAAGTTATGCTCCCTAAGGAGTGCTGGCAACAACTACCTCTGCTGTGTGAAGAAGGAAGGGACATAAAACAATGGCTCTGCATTTTCATTTCATCTTCCCAGGGTGGTTACCAGCAATAAGTCATATTATTTGCAGGTATGGTAAATCCTTCACAGAACAGGATAGTTGTTGCTGCTTTTCCAACGTGTAAAGCCGGCCTGTCTGTTTCAGTTTGTAAAAATTCCATTTATCACACATGATAAATTTTATTTTGATGAAGACACCTTATGTGTGGTTCTATTAAAATTATAATAAAGGATGAAATTGGTTCATAGGAATTCATAAAAGAACAGAATTATGGACCCAAGAATAAGAAGCAGGTATACTGGCACCAAAAGCCCACTTTATAAGAAGGTGACTGAAGAGATATCCAAAACAGAAGACCCTTCTCATTGCACAGGAAACCTAAAACAAAACTCCACATACTCTGATTGCTCTAATCATAGCTTAGACTGAGAGATTGAACCACATGAAAATAGGCCAATATGCAGGCAAAAATACTGCATTTATCAGATCAGAAGAAAGGAGCGTGACCATAACTAAATGGTGAGAACTCTTGCTGAGTGTGAGGAAACCGGAGTTGCAGATGTACAGAAAATCTCTACATGGTGTAAAATAGACAGGGTGAGGTATACTGAGTCCTAAAGCTGCACTGTCAGCAGAGGATTTTTTCTGTTTTAACACACTGTTCTGCACAGAGAACGTAGCATAAGATGTGAGATTATTCATGACTGTATTTAATCTAAGAGATGTTGTGTCAAAGGCTTGGTGTAACATTAGATGAGACAGAACCAAAGAGACACAGTGAACTTTACAAATCTATGCTCTAAAAATTTACTTAGCTCTACCTACGTAGAGAAACTAAGGACAAAAAAAAAAAAAAAAAGACATGTTTCTGAAAAGATCTTGTCTTTTTAAATAAAATATTTTCTTAAAAATTTCTTTTACCAGTATGCATTCAATATTAATACTCTCTGAATTAAACTACAGAACATTGCAAGACATGATATCTAACAATTCAATTAGTAATTACCAGTATTAAAATAATACTGCTAGTGATACTCTGCTTTTAAATTAGAAAAGTTCTCTGCTGGTAAGAAACAGAGATATTAGCTAAATTTCTGAAAAAAGTCTCTTTCTTTTTATTGCTGTTTTAGGTTTACCTGAACATTTACAATGCAGTAACTTACAGAAAAGATGTCTGCATGACTGCAAAATGCTGCACTGTGCTGCAGTAAATTTCTACTACAGTAAAGTGTGTTGCTGCAGCAATACAAACTATCAGTCCTAAATAATCACAGAAAGTCTACAACATCAGTGAAGTAGTGGACATGGTATTGCATTTCACCTTTCTGGTGCTAGAGACATGGCAGTTGAGCTGGTAGCTACTTATTTCTCACTAGCCTATTCACTCACCTCTTCTCTGCTTTAGCTTGGTAATGGATTTCTGATAAACACTCCTGTTAGAAAGCAATCATTCAATTTCAAAATGTGAACCATGGGATCACCTAGGGATCTAAGACTGCTAGAAAACTGTCAGAAATTAAATGGCAGTAGGATTCACAGTTAGGTAGAAGCACGATTTAAGGAAAATCTCACAATTCTGTTACTGAAATTGCCTAAGACTTAAAGAAGTACCACAAACTATTATTGGAAGGATGACAAAACCTCTTATATAACAAAAGAATCATCTCACAGAATTGTGACTACAACAGTCTTACATTTTCAAGATTATAATCCATAGTTTATAGCTTATAACCAATGCTGTGAGAGACCAGCAGAGTGCGAGTTTGCATGTAAATGCACTCATTACCTAATTCCCTTCAAATGGCAACTCTCAATCTGGTGAGATTTTGTAGAGGTTAACTAAGGATTTATTTTCAAATACTAGCATTTTTAACAGCTGCAGTTTTTAACAAGTTATGTAAGCATAGCTGAAATAAATAAACTAATCAGCAGCCTACAGTGTATCTGACAGAAACAAAAGCCTTTAAATTGATGTTTATATAAATGACTTTAGCAGAAAACCAAATAGAGTTACACAGAATCTTGGTGCGTACTTTAGCTTTGTAATAGATGCGTTCTTGAGTTCAGCCTATTACCCTATGTGCCCTCATCCCACTGATTGTTCTTACATACCTTTATGATTTCATGTCCTAAAAAACCCCAAATTGTTGGACAATATAGCTATGAATTTAAGTAAAGAGATATATTTAAACAAATTTACCAGCACAATATTTGACAGCCAACAAATGTAATACCTGAAGGCAATTTTTTTTTTTTTTTTACCAGATTAAAGGTCTTATACCAATAAGAAATTTCTGCTTGGAGCCCTTAGGGGAGTATGAGTAAACAATTTGATACTTTTTTTAAAAATTGTAATTCTAAGTCTTTAAATTATAGGAAAATCCAATTATGGGGAACTTCCAATTGATTTTGCCAAGAAAGGTTGGACCAGATGATCCTTGAGGTCTCTTCCAAACTGATACTCTGTGATTCTATGATTTAAATTTTTCCCCCCTATAACATACCCTTGCACAAGACAGCATGCTAGGGCTGTGCAGAAAATTAAAGACAGCCGTAAATTACAGACCATTTCACTTCACAGTTCTGGTGTAAGATTCTCAGTTCAAGCAAATTTCATGTTATCTGACACAACTAATTTACCAGTCAAACTATGCTAATGAGCAATTAAAAGACTTGCACTGTTTAACTGCATTTATACAGTAATCGTGTTCTCTCATCCAAACTTCACTGAAAAGCAATGAAAGAATTTAAGCTTTGCCTCAAAGTCCTAAACTTCCTCTATATTTGACCTAAAGGGTATTTGAATCACCAGCAAACCTGAATAAACAAAAGGTGGACTTTCATCTGCCTATGAGTATTACTTAATTTCAACTCAGGCTGAGGTACAGCCACATCTTAGTCAAACTAGTCCTTAGACACTAAGGCTTTAGTGGCTCAATTCAGTTGTTACACATACAGCCAAGAAAATGTTACAGATCGGCAAATACAACACAGGACCTCCAGATCCACACTCTACTGGATCTGAGCGCACAAGCAGTGGGAATCAGTTACTTAAACACTGGCTTCCAGAGCCATTTTGCCCTGAATTCCAGTTGCTGGCCCAGCAGAACATGTATTCACTTGGATGCTGTGTTGTATTTGGCAGTTCCTAGTAGATATCTTAAATACACTAGAGCATCTCCAGATTATAAAAGATACCAATCTTTTGGCAACTGAATTGACACCTAAGAGAAGTGATACAACACTAGCAATGAAAACCTTTGTTCGGT
Source organism: Anabacerthia variegaticeps (assembly GCA_035583185.1). Taxonomy (NCBI): domain Eukaryota; kingdom Metazoa; phylum Chordata; class Aves; order Passeriformes; family Furnariidae; genus Anabacerthia; species Anabacerthia variegaticeps. The sequence continues at coordinate 40,715,656 of JAWWEW010000001.1, read as the reverse complement.
GAACCAAAAACTATTGATGATGAAGACATATGGAATTCAAATCACTCCGTCTTTTCCATTCATAAGTTGACAAAATAGAAGTTATGACAAGCACAACAGACACTCAGGATTTTTGGGCTCCTGAAAGGGTGAGAAGGAAATCTGCCCCAGCTCTGTCCTTAATAGTATCCAGGATAGTGCTTGATCCATGTCATTCACCCAAGCTACATTTTCTACACACCAATAGGTGGAAAATTTTTAATCATTGTCTATTATACCAGTACTAAAATTAAGGCACTCTCATGTATTAAATATATACTCAAATCTCTACTAGACTGCAATTAAATGAAAGCTGAGAACTCTTATCTACGATACAGCCATCTGCTATATCTTACAGTTAAATCAACAATGGAAATATTTAAAATCAGTGAATTTTTAAATTAAGGCTTACAAACACCCTGGAACTTACTTTTCATTATGTTGAGAGTTTCATTATGGCATGCCGAAGCAGTCAATGCTACTTTCCAGTAAGAAAAAAGTTTTTTAAAGAAAAAACACATTGCGAATTGTAAAGACGGGATTTTTTGACTACCGAAAGAATTCTTCAGAATTTCTCTTTCAGAAAAGCATAAATGTTACCCATATTCTATGCATAAAACTATCATATCGCTCTTCAACATGAACTGAATTATACTATTGGAGACTTATTATTTGCTTGTTTTTCTAACTGAATACTATTGCAACTAAAGATTAACTTACTATAATAAAACATTCTACAGATAAAAGTCAATGTATCAAAAAACCACATCCATTTACTCCAACTTTCTTATGAAAGCACGTTTACGAACTGGTGCTTGGGTTCTCAAGCTTATACTGGCTGCAGAGAAGATTCAGAGGTTGAGGAAAAATGCTAACTTTACCTGGGAACTGATGATACGCTGTGATGAACGAGCAATATTAGCTGGCAGGCCAAAAAACTCAGGTTTATCATCTTCTGGAAGGCTTTCAATAATACTACGATAATCCTGCATTGGAAGAAAAGAATAGACATAACTGAGGGAACTTTTTATTTAGCTCATGAAAACTAACTGTATACTGAAAAAAGAATTTCATTAAGTGCACTGCAAAGATTAAAATAAATATATAAGACATGAAATATCTTGGTAATCTTATTTATAGGTTTTTTTTTTAGTGTTATTTATCAAAAACTATCTTCTTCTATACAGCATTTCTGGTCTAAAAGAGCAAAAAGCACTTCTGGTTACAGTGATGCTATTGACTGAAAAGAAAAACATGCCAAGACTGTCCCTGAAAAATAGTTACATTAATTCTGTTGAAAATTTAAAATTAATGACAAAATTAAAATATAAAAATAAAAAAATCCTCATTTGGAATTCTAATAGGAGTATAATACATATTTATAGAATTAAGAGCACTTCTATTTAAATCTATGAAGATATTATCATTCAAAGAAAGTGAAATAGTTTAGATAAAAATAGGTTTGCATAATATCAGAGATGCAGAATAGCATCAATTGCCATTACAATATAATAGTCACTAGAGATGCCCTCATACACAAAACTGAAAGAGGCCCTGCAGACTTAGGTAGACTAATGGTGCTGGACACCTCTTTTACAGTGATTTATAGGCAAAAATATTTACTGTTGAAAGTCTGCCTCCACCATCTTGAGTAGATGTGCATTTTGTCTTTGCTTGTGGGAGCATGTGCTAGATATACACACTTTAAGATGGAATCTCACTTCAGAAGTAACTACAACAGCAGACCTCTACACCAAACACTGAGGGAGAACCAATTTAGTAAGATATACTATTTTAAATAATTTAAGGAAATAAATGTAGCTTTTTTAATTATTATTAATGTTTTACTAATCAAAATTACTTGCAGAAAAGTATTGAAGACATAGAACTATAAATTCTTACATAAATAATGTGTAATATATGAAGACATATTAAATGCAATGTAGGCTAGAAAAAGATTAATCTACTTGACCATATTATCTACAAGAACAGAAACCAGCTTGGTTTGTTTATTCTTTCCCTCTTTATGATATTTACTCAGCACATCTATAGAAAATAAAAAATAACAGTCATATTAACGTAATAAAAAAACAAACCCCAAACCAAAACAGTCAGAATCCAGTTCAGAAAATGTCAATGACAGCAATGTACTTTAACTGGGATAATTCTATTTACATCAACTCATATTAGAGGTCTACTATGGAATTCAACATGAAAATGCAAATGAATCTTAATCATGGTAACAATAACCGTAGTATGTTAAAGGATAGGAAAAGGTCAGTTCTTTAGAGTCAGGAATTCCCTTTCATGTACACTAAAGGAATACTAAAGGACAATCAGAATTCATATTATCATGAAATAAAATGTCATATACACTATAGAGTATGTCAGCAGATTATGTCAGAATGTTGATATATTTTGTAAATAAGGAGATATCTTTATATTTCCCTATTTCATCCAAAAGCTGTAAGAATGTCTAATAGTCTTTTCAAAACTACTACTACTACACTAATACAGTAATTAAATAAAATGTATTTATATCCTTATTTGTCATAAATTGACACAATTTCTTCTATACTCAATTCTTCACAGCTATGCTGCATTGCTCCACAGTCCAGTAAGATATCATAAAAAAGAACAGTGAATGAACAGACCAGCAGAATAGTTCGGACAGCTTAAGAATTAGTGCTCCACACAAAAGAAATCCTGAAGAAACAGAGGTATCCTTTGCATTGTAACTGTGGTTTTCTTTGTGGAAGAATTTCAAGAATGATTCTTGAAAACAAATTATTTACCAGGTGATAGAACATGTATATATACCTACCAAAATACTGCAGGAATTCGGTAAAGAGATTGAACATGGAAAACCAGTCATCCTCTTGCCTCTAGCATTTAAACTGCCAATGATTCGGGAATTGAAAAGCTGCTCCAAGTAGGAACGAAGAACCCTCATATCGAAGTGATTATCTACACGGCCTCCATAAATTGCATTTTCAAACAAGCCATGCACAAATTCCCACTGAAAATCTTTGGAACCTATTAATAAATTAATTAATATTCATTTTATATCACTGGATAGCGTTGCATTATAAGAATTTCTTCTTGTCACTGCAGTTGTTCAGTGACATAAAAAGACACGAACATATCAAATAATTATTTTCTAATTGCTTTTCTTCTATATAACCAAATAGCAAAAGTTGCAGAAACTTGAATGAGTTTGTAAATATTTGTCGTTGATAAAGTGAACACTTACTGTGTTTCAAAATGAATTATTAAAAATATAAGTTAAGTCTTGAAGTGCTTTTTGAACCAATTGGTTATAAGCATTAGTTACATGCATTTCAGAAATTATGCTCTTAAAACTTTAATTATGTGCTCCTTTGTCATAAATAAAATTTTATACACCACTTTGTATGACAGCACCATCTGATCTCATAAAATAAATTGACTGATTAAATCAAAAGCAGATAACGCTCAAAATAAGTAAGATTACTGGAAATGCCATCTTTCAAACACAAAGAGGTCCAGGCTACATACTTTGCAAATCATTATAAATCACACAACATCACGCATAAAACTAAGTGTGTTACTAGTAATATCCTGGTCAGATTGATGTTGCAGGAGATTATTCTTGTTTAGCTATAGCACATAAGTTCAAAATATCTTATTTTCCCCCCATTCTATCAAAGTTCTCCAAAATAACTATATGAGACAATGACCTATTTATATCCTATAGCTTTCATGTGCAGGTAAAAGCTTGATCAGATAGGTACTCCTTGAAGTCCCTTGTAAAAAGGGAAGTATCAATTACTTTCAGGGATGGTTTATTGGTGGTAACTGTTGCTTCCTAGTACTTCAATAATTTTTTCATAAGAAAAGATATTTTCACACCAATACTTAATGATTAGATTAATGATTATCATTGGCAGTTAATGATTTGATCTTTTTACATCACTGTATGTTTCAAGTCTGTGTAACTAAGGTCTAATTTTGGAAGTACTAATAATCCATAAATCCCATGTAAGCCAATGATCATAAATTATCTCTCAATATCAGTTCCTAACTTTACTTTGAATTTATACAAAATGGAAAGATTTTTAAAAAAATTACCTTTACCATATTAACTAAGAAATTCCTACACTAGTTAACAGAACTCCATGTAATACTGAGTTTCAATATGAAGAATTCATTCATATTCAACTTATTTTCAAATCATGTATGGGCGAGTTCACACTGGGAAGGAATGCAGACACAAGATTTCATCTTACAGGCAGCCCTGTATTTCCTAGTTTTTCCTCTGGACTCAAGAAGCTAAGCAGAATACTTCTTGGGCATCAAGAAATTATTTGTTTACCCAATCAACCAAAATTGCACTTATTATGTTTCTAGCTTTGATAGTGGTGATGGGCTCTGCAGCATCTCCACTCTTACCTGAGTGTTGTAGAAAGATAAAGCTCTTCATGTGATATTCCTATTAATGCAACTTTCTTTAAGATGTGACTTACCCTCAAAGAGTGTGTCAATAATGTCAAAACCAGCACGGAGATCAGATAAAGAAAATTCATAAAACTTGGTCCAACCCTATCATTAAAATAAATCAAATGAATAGAATTAGTCACATAGTGATGATTATGAAGCAAAATACCAATATTATATGACTACTGAATGCTGTATAATACTTAATACTGAATGAAAAAAAAACAATCTGTGTGCATCTTTTGAAACATTCAGTGAAAGTAGTATAAAAAAAAAAAATTAGCTATACCAGTGCATTTAATTTTACATACTTATATAAACCAGAATCCATTGAGTATGAAGAATGTAAACTTAAATTTTTTTTTTCAACTAAAAGTCACTGACATCTGTGACTAGATCATACATTGAATTATGATTTTATTTCTTGGGGCCTTTTACTATTTCAGTATATGGAATGAATTTTCATAAATAGGACTGATTCTTCAAACAGAGTCTTGACCATACACTCATCATCTTACTCTTAAATTCATGCCACTTCATTTCTGACTAAAAAAAAAATTATGAGAAAAGCAATTACTGCTACTACATATAATAATACAGCAAAAATTCTGACCACCATATGCATATTTTAATCATCTGCAGTTTCTACTTCCTTTCTGTTCTTGGCGGCATCACTCTTTATGTAGCAGTAACACGTACTCTGTATGTCATTGTCACAAAAACCTTTCAATGTAAATGGATAAGTATAAATAAATATTGATATATGATACAGAACCTAGGAAATCCAGATCTCAAAGGTATGTCCTCTTGCTGTATCTTCTTATGGCTGTACCTTTGCATATGGATCATACGACAGCAATAGGTGTATATGACTCTTGATGAGAAATGCACAAACGTGTCAAGAGACTGCACACATCCAGTGACATGGATACAGTCCCAGGTCAAGACTGTGGCTGCTCCACAGATCCCAGTAAACTATCAGCCAGCCACCCTGAAGGTCATATACTGAAAAGATGCCCAACAGTGTTCATGTTGGGGTTTCTGAACAGATGCCCAATACAAAAGCTTCTACCTACGATTAACTGCAGTCCATCAATGTCAGAAACTGGTAATCTTAGAATATAAAATCATCACTGTCTGCACATGAGACAAAAACACTTACAGTAGAATAAAAGAGAAAGCAGTAATCCTATCTTGTGTTACTTGAAAATTTGGTGCTAAATGAAAGTGAATTTGAACAAAGACAAAGGAGAATTCATGCATCAGTTTAGTACTTCAAATACTTTCATCTTAATAGGTGAAAATACATCTTGAACACCATATTAAAAAGCTTGTTACTGAAAGAGGCAAACAACTTTACAAATCACAAAGTCAAAAGCAGCAAAAATCTCTCAAACATTCCAGGCTATGCCAGATCAAATCCTTCAGATGACAGGGTAATTTCATCCCTAGTCTAAATAGAATAAAATAAGACTACAGAAGTTTGCTGGTTGGAGGGTTTTGTCTGTTTTATTTAAGCATCTGCGACCAGAAATGTTTACTTTAAACAAAAATTAGTCTAAGGAAAAAAAAGAGTCACAGTCTGTGAAAACCTTTATAATCCTCATAAGAAATGAATAATCTTCCTTGTTCTTCCTTCTCCCTGGAAAGGGTTTATGTGCAGAAAGAGCAGACACTGTCATCTCCTCCTTCCTACCAAAATGACTCTTTTCTCACGTCTCCCATTCAACTGTGTGTTTTTCCTAATATTTTTCCTGTCCCAAGCAAACAGGATTTACAGAATCTTTTCCACAGGACTTTACTTCTTCATCAGTATCAGTCAGTACACGAATAATAACCTCATGCAGGCAGGAGGAATTTTCAGACCAACAGGAATTGAGGTTACCAAGATCTTATTCTGCAATTAATTCAGAGACAACAAAGGCAGGCACCACAAGCGTCTTTCTGAACGTGACTCAGTATATACTTCATGAAAAATATGTCCAAGCATAAAAGCTACGAAATGGGGTAAATTTTTAAAAAGGTAGCAAATGAAATATTACCTGAGGGATATAATTTCTTCTTTCTTGGCATACAGCATGAAACCATGCTAAACAAAAGAGAGAATGTGCTCGAGACAAATTTCCCTTTTTATTAATTTGCTCTGGTGTCCAAGATTCATATGTTCGCAAGAGATTCTTTTTTAGGCCTGGAGGTGCCTGCATTGGAACAAAAAACTATCTTAGACAGAAAACCTGTTATTTTTATGTGCTATGTTCTTAAATTCTAACCTAAAATTTGTAAGTTAATGAAATGACAAAAAGTCTTTAAAAGAACAAAATATAACAAGACAAATTGTTTCTAATAAATGGCCTAACAATAGAATGATTCTACACTGAAAATAACCTCAGCATACTGAAGGAAACTGTAACCAGGACCAACTGATAGGACTGTATTGCACTAAAAGAACTGAATAGTAAAACAAGAGTACTCTATTAAAATATGCAAGCAAAAAGTAAATTCAACTGATTTGAAAAAAAAAAAAAACCAAAAAACTCTTCTTTTGGTTTTACAAGTTCAACTACCAATTACTTCTGTGATGAGTGTCAAATTGTCTTATGCCATCACCTCACTCTGTTAGCTAGCATATAGATATGGTATATCTGTATGATAAAATGCCATTCTCTGATTTAGTGGTAGGTAATGCTCACAATGACTAGAAATAAATGCATTTAAAGCACATATAATAACAGAAATTACACTGCTTAAAGCCAGAACAACTGGATACTGTCATTCTTAAATTATTTCCAAGCGTGAAGGCAAACAGATTTTAAAGAGATTTAAATTACACTTTCATATTTCTAAGAATGTTCTTTGTTTTTTCTTTCTTTCAAAAAATGGTTATTAGTGTTTTCATAAGATTGCCATCGTTCCGTATTTTGCTAATGAAGAGTTCTTATAAAGAATTGCAAAAAAAAGTAAATTAACTTTTTATAAAATATCTGCACCTTGATAACAGTCAAGAGACATACTATAACCACATAATAATCAAATATCATTCATTAAGTCATTGCCTATAATTGCCCTTTCATGGTAACCAAATATTTACTAAAAATGAAAAGGAAACAAAAGAATTTAGAATACTGCATTTGTGCAAAGTTGCAATTATTCCAAAGATAGTGGGAGAAGTAACTTCCAAAAGTTAGATGAAAAGAAATGAGATGATCCTATGCAGTCCTGAAGTTTCTGTACCATTGAAGACCTCAATATAAGCAAGAAGGTACTCCAGAAGGTTAAAAACAGCTGCAGTCAATATAAAAGTGTAGCAATTTTGGCTTCTTGAAAGTCAACACCACTGGACTCTAAAAGGTCAGTTTGTTTGTTTAGCTGGAGGCAAAATCTCCACAATCCGTAATGAATGGAAGAGTTAGTAGCACTCCTATCAGTGATTTCCATAATGGACACTACTGCTTAAGTGCATTTATGATTAGACTACTTTCCAATCAGCTACAGGAACCCAGTCCCAGTTATTCCTTACTTAAATTGAGCCATTCTAAATGCAAAGCTCTCAATTTCAAGTAAAGGCCTTTAACTTTATGTTCTGCAGTATGGGAGGAAAGTCATTTTTCTCAAAAGGGTCCAGTGAATATAAAGCTGTGGGGCCAAAAAGGAAAATAAGGAAGAGAAAGTGGAATTCTGTGATCTTCAGATGAGGGCACTGACCAAGAAGGAAAAATTCCTTGTTTTCCACCCATGTAACAGAACTTGTGTAGATCTTTGCTTTTAAGAAATACTGACTAAATGCACAAAGGAATTTGGAGTACAAGACAGAACCACTACTCCCCTTATGTAAACTTATTTTCAGTTCATACTTTCAATTGGAAAAATATCTTGGAAAAAATTCATCTTTCAAGGTAAATTCATAGCATTTTTTGAAATACAAGGTGAGGTTCATTCAATGTAAAAATCTAATAAAAGCTTTCTAAACAGATCTTACTTCGTAAGTTATTTTCAGACTTGATTGAAGCAAAATCGGAGTAAATTTTGGATGAACTTCAGTAGTAAGCCAAAGACGAAAGTTTGATTGAGGGTGTAATGCATTCAGTTCCTATTAAAGAGATGATATATATTAAAATAGGTTTTGAGGTGTTCTTTTTAATATATAGAACATTATTTACAAAATTATAATATCCTGGATTAGAAAGTTAGGCTTATCTAAAAAAATGCTGTGACACATGAACTACAGTCTTTTGAATAACCTTAAGATGTGTTGTCTTCACATATGCTGTATCATCGCTATGCTCAAATTTGAAGTTAATCCTAGCTGTGTGAAAATATTTGCACCTTTCCCCCAGATACTAAATTCAGGGCATAAAAATATATAGCAGTCCTTTACTTCTTTTAAGCACAAAAACACCAGAAGGCTACATCTCAAAAGATGAAGGTTTGCAGTATGGTCTGCCTATCAACAACAGATCTCAATGACTTTCAACAACTCTATAGCTATATTATATAGCTATATTAATTTCTTTTTCTTCAAGTGTTTGTTGTATGAACCTTTCATGTTATGAGGATTCACAGAGAAGTGAAGATAGGAAAATTGAGTTCTAAGAGAAATATTGTCAAAAGTTATTTTAAATATACGGGCTTCACAAAAACACACAATTAATGAATATATGGAAACACACTGATGGTGCTCTATGTGCAGCTGAAACAGACATATTGTCCATTGAAGACAACTGACTTCAGAACAATGGCAACATTTTGTGTATATGTCTTGGAAGAAACATAGCTCAAAAAACTCAGCAGATCGTCTCACAATCCATTCATTGTCATAATATCCGAAGCATAATCTTTATCATTTTGGTTTTGGTGTTTTAAGTAAAAATTGTGAAAAACCATAACTTGTTCAGCTATTTTGCAAAATGACAACTATAACTAGTACCTAGAATCATGAAATCATGGAGTTTGGAGGTAAGTCCTAGAGACTGCCTAGATCAACTCTGTGCTCAAATCAGAGACAGATAGAACAAGTTCTCCAGACCTGTATCCAGTCAGGTTTTCAGTATGTCCAAGGTTGGAGACTCCACAGCCTCCCTGGGCAACCTGTTCTTGTGTTTGGCCATCTTCACATTAAAATCAGTTTTATCACATATTTAAATGGCATTTCCTGTATTTTAATTTGTGCCCATAGCTCCATCTCCTTTACTCCTTCCAATCAGCCAACACACACTAAATAACTAAGATTCCCCCTATGGCTTCTCTTTCCCAGACTGAACAATCCCAGTTCTCTGTTTCTACTTGTATGATACATGCTCCAGTTCCTTCAACACCTTTGTGGCCCTTCACTGAATTGGCTCCAGTGCATCCCTGTCTCTCTTGCACTGGGTGGCTGAGCACTGGACGCAGAACTTCAGATATGTCCCACCAGTGCTGAGCAGAGGGGAAGGATGACTTCCCTCAACCTGCTGGCAATGCTCTGCCTAAAAACAGCCCAGGAGGCCAGTGGCCTTCTTTGCTGCAAGGTCCCTTTGCTGGCTCACTTCTCCTTCTTACCCACAGAACTCTCAGGTCTTTCTGCCAAACTGCTTTTCAGCCAGTTAGTTTCCAGATTTCCTGAGTTGGAGTGGAGTTACTCCTTCTCATGGGAAGCACTTGCCATTTTTCTTTGTTGAACTTGACAAGGGATCTTGTCAGTCTACTTCTCCAGTCTATCAAGGTGCTTTTGAAAGATAGCACACTCATCCGTTATATCAATCATTTCCCCCATGTTTTTTATTCTTCTCTACTTGCTGAAGATGCACTTTGTCCCATTATTCACATCACTAATTAAGATGTTAAACTATACTGGCCACAGTATCAATGCCTAGAGCACAACACCGTTGACTGGCCTCTGATTGGATTTTTTGATGTTGACAATAAACCTTCAAGTAATGCAATTAGGCCAGTTTTCAGTCTAAATCACTGTGATACATTCAGGTCCATATTTCATGATCTTGTCTATGAGGATGTTATGGGAACCAAACCACAATTTGAAAATGATCCATGGCCTTGGAAGCAGGAGTTCCAGGAAAAGAAAGCAAGGGACTTCACATGCTGTTTCAGGCACGATCAACTCAGTATGCATCCTCTGATACTCCATTCTTGGCTAGAAGACAGCTAACGGGGGGGAAGTTGTAAGCTGTGAAACTATCATTTTCTTATTGATAAAGTTCACATGGACCAGAAGACATATTTCAGCTTCTTAAATTGATAGATTGTGATAAATAAATCTAGGTACCGGATGGAACCAAATTATAAATACGCAGAAGTCTCTTAAGAGGATGTTCAAAGATGAGAATTACATAGCCTCATACTTGCTAACGGTATGCAAAACAGACAGGGGGATGTGCAGAATCAAACATCAGCAAATCTCAGTCCATATTAAGTTCAGCAGGAAGTTTAACACATTCAGCATTATGTTTTTGTGGAAAGAATAAGAACCTCCTGACACATATCCATATTTTAATACTTATCTGAAATTTTGTAATCAGCAAGAGGCTTATAAACACTTCCTTACTGTTTCACTATCTTGTTCAGACTAGATGACACATATCAGTGTTATCTTGCTTTGCCTTTCCAATTTTTTTAAAATGAATTATAGGAACACTAAAGGTGTGTGCATACTGCACTGCTGGACAGATGACAGACTCCAGGCTCACATCCATGGAAAACACTTTAAGAAAAATCATAGAAAACTGGAAAATTAAGACTGTAGTAACTGTTGATAGGAATTGTCTGATTTTCTTCTGAGTTAATTTGTTTTGAGGATTTCACGGTGATACAGATGACAAGTGTATCATATAAAATCACTTTTAGTTAGCAAGTCAATGATTTTATATGCCTTACATAAGTGTGTTTCCAGAAGGTATCAGACATTTTCATCTCAAATTAGCAAAAAGCTTTTAGTAACTCAGAAACAAGCTACCCTTCACAAAAATAAGAACTACTGAAAAAAAAAGTACTAGAGCTAAGGGGGAAAATAAATTAAATTCAAACATGAATAGATTGATAGTTCGGCAAACATGGGCAGTATCACATAAAGTACCAGAAATCCTAACTGGAGCTTTTGCCCGTTCATCATGGTAGAAATACTCTACATTTTATGAAAATTAAAGCGCTCACACAAAGAAAGGAGCTGCTTAGATCTGACATAGTTCACTTTACTCATGATTGAGAAAATCACAAAGGTGTATTTTTAAACTGGAATTTTAAATATCATCATGGAAATGCCTGAAATGCTTCAGAAATGCTGCATACTAATTTTGTCTGGTTTCCAATATCATCTTCTCTATTTGCCCTCACCTTTTCCAGTACAGGAAGCCAAGATGTAACAAGATGCAGGTTCTTTAAACACAACCATTCTCCATTACGTGCACACTCTTTTAAAGTTTGAATAGCCAGGTCAGCTTGGCCCTGACCCATTGCAATCTGAAATGACAGACAAAATTGTATCAAGAATTTATCATATCTCATTTAACAGCTAAATACAAATTGTGTTTTCAAGTTAGGATGTATATGTAAAAAAAAGGAGTGCTAAAGATAACCAGAATGTTCTCTGCTGTGATAGGCTAATAAAGCAGGGAAAAGAATAAGGAAAACAGTTTTCCTTTGCAACCTCCCTAACCAGAGTTTCTTAACAAACATTACCTAGTCTATTTATGGAAAAAACCCCATACATCTCTTGGTGACAGTGATTCTATTTCCTGGGAAATCAAAAAGTAATTTAAATATCAGTGACTAAACTGTATTACTGCAGAACTGCTGATACAATAAAAACAAGAGATATATGAGAAAAAAGTTTCTTTTGACTGCAGGTTAAAGAGTAATTCCTTTGAAGAGACACACTCAGTTTTATATTAAGATAAGTGAAAAACTAAGGCTGCTCTCCTTCCAGCTGGGAAATAAGAATAGTTTAACATACAGTCCTTTCTTCACTTTTTATAATACCTTATTAGTTCTATTTTAGAACCTACTTGGAAGCTATACATAACAAAAAAAACCCTGAACCAAACAAGTTGAAAACTGAGAGATCTTAGCCCATCTGAACAGTCTTGTCTTGGCATTATTATCCTCTGCATAAATAAAACTGAGTATAATATCTTGAAATAATTTAAAATAGCCAAAAGAAGATAATTGAAAGTCACCAGCAATACGGCAACAGACCACACAAATATGTTCTTTATCCCATATGAGAAATAATTCAATAGAGAAGAAAAGTCTGATCTTTTATGTTCTATTCAAGTTACATGAAAAAGTGCAGGAAAAAAATAACAAAATATTTTCATTAGTAGGACAACTTTCAGATGATTTAGCTTTGAGTACCACTTCTTAATTGAATACCATACCATGCTACATTTTAAAAGTCCAATGTGTAAAGGATATTTAGAGATAAACATAAAAATCCATGTGGCAGAGTAAGAAATATGCATTCTGCAATGTTCACAGCTAGATAAGATGGCAATAGGATCTAAATATTTACAGTTTGATGGGGAAAATATATTACACCAGTGTATATTCCTGGAAAGGAACAATTTCTAGGTCGTTTAAAAGCAACATTAAACTTGACATTTTCCATTTCTATGTTAAACAGTGATCAGCCAGATAAAAACTTCCCTCACCTGAATATTTCAAATGACAAAAGAAAATAATGTTTTACAGAAAGGTATAAAGCATATTGATACAGTGTATTTGGAATATTAAGAAACCCCTTGTATCATAGAGTAATTTGAATCTGAATGAATCCTGAAAGATCTCTAGTCCAATGTCCTGCTCAAAATAGGGCCAACTAAAATATATCAGACCACAAGTTGGGGACTTTGTCCAGTGAATTCTTGGGAACCTCCAAGGATGTAAAATTTCTCAAAATATTTTACACAATTTCACAAAATACAGAAGTATTCACAAACACTGAACATCTGATTCATGTTTTCAGTTGAAGAAAAAATATGTTAATTCTATAAGCAGAGGAAATTATGAAGCCTAGTTTTCAGTGGATTTTGTTTGTATTTCAATTACTCCATAATAAAAAAGAAAAAAAACATGGTAGAATGTATAACAATTCTCAGCTTCTTTTGTTCTCTTCCATCTATCTTCTCATTTTTAACTTCTCCAAGTTGGAGCAATGCCTCTTGTGTGGATTCTGCTTCTATGAGGATGACCGATTATGTCTCTCCAACCCTTTTTGCCAATGGAATGAGAATTTAGTGTCAAGACAGGTGGGAACAACACAGACACCAAACTATGTTTTTATATATTAGCTTCCTTAAAAAACAAGGTAAAACAGATATTACCACATTAGAATTTGACACATTGTGTTTTTTAATCATTATGCTTATCTAAGACTGACCTGATGGTAGCACTCAGTATTTCTTTCAACACTGGCAAGTTCCTGCAACTCTTGAGAAGGATCAGCACCAGGAGAAATTATTATCAAGATGGGCTCAATTTCCATAGTCTCTTTATACAGACGTTTCATATTCAGAGGTGATGGAGATAATTCTTTTATTCCTATAGTAAGAATTAGAATAATGATGGGAATAAAGCGACTCCCCATGACGGAGTGCGTCAACTACTTTAGAGGTCATCTGGCTGTCAGAGTTCTGTTCAATGAATACCATAAAACCAGTCTTAAAATGAAAACAAAATCCTTAAAATATGCAGGTAGAAGACACCCTATATTGATAAGAAAAATAAACAAGCCTGGATTTCCAGCTTGACAAACATAAACTGCAGTCTTTTCCTAGAGTGTAGTCTTGAAGAAAACATACCAAAAGAGAAGGGTGGAATGAGAAACTATGCTACTTGCTGAAACTGATTGCAGTGTGTATGTCTGCATGCAGAACTACTCTCCTTACTGTCCTAAGAGCCTTAATTATTAGACTTACACATTTCTTGGTACTATGATTACTTCTTTCTATAATTTATTTTAATATACAACTTAAATGGTTAGAATGTTTACCTAGTATAGGCACAACATTTATATGTGAGTCTTAAGCTATGTATATAAGTGTATAATAAATGGTGTTAACCACATATTTTCATGCATCTTTAGATTGACCCTTTAATAGTGAAGTGCTAGGTGCAATGGGAAATCACAACATAAAGCAAGGCAGAAGACCAAAAATCAGTGACATCTATGCCACAACTACTAAACGATGCAACACACACTTCCTTGAGGGCATGGTCTGCTTTCAGACTTGAGCTGTAGAACAATACTACATAATTTGTACCATAGAATCACAGAATGTCTTGGGTTGGAAGGGACCCTAAAGATCCTCTAGTTGCAAGCCCCTTGCCATGGGCATGGGCACCTTCCAGTAACCAAGTTGCTCAAAGCACCATCTGGCCTGGTCTTGAACACTTCCAGGGATGGGGCATCCACAGTTTCACTGGGCAACCTGTTCAGTGCCTCACCACCTTCACAGGAAATAATTTCTTCCTAATATCTAATCTAAGCATACTCTCAGTTTAAAGCCATTAGCCCTTGTCCTGTCACTATATGCCCTTGTACGAAGTCCTTCTTTTGGGCCACCTTTAGGTACTGAAAGGCTGTTCTTAGGTCTCCTTGGAGCCTTCTCTTCTCCAGCCTGAACGATCCCAACTCTCTGAGCTCCTCCTCATAGAAGAGGGGCTCCAGCTAATATGGTGCATTTTAGCATTGCAGGTAAGATAAAGAAATAAGCATGCTTTAGGTGTCCACAAAATACATTCATCGAAAGTTCTTATGAACCTTATCTTCAAAAGAAATTATTTTAATCCCTCTTCATCCATAAATTTAAAAATATATGCAAAAGATGAAAAAGGAAAAAAAAACATATCTGGATAAAACAGAAGTGAAAGGCTCTCTTGTAGGCTATTAGGGCTCTTATGGAAATCATTTTTCTTACAGGAAAGCAGCCAATGGAGATTGGAAACTTAATGGCTCCCTTTTGAACTAAGAGAAACAGTTTGTTTAAGTAGTTTCAGGGCAAGAACCCTGAGAAAGACATGGTAGAAAAAAATATGAAAAAATATTCATACAAGTTTGACATCTTTTATTAGTTAGAAAGTGCTAGACATAATTTATGACATGATCTCAAAATAAAATATTACTGATAGGCATAAAAAATCTGTGGATGATTTGTGAATGATTTCCTGGTTTTGAAACTCCGAATGGAGCCAATGGTATTCTGCCTTCCTTGGTGAGGCTGTAGCTTCATTCACTTAAAACCATTCTCTTGTGCAACATTCCTCCAAGGAACTGATATCAAAATAAGATATGTATGTAATAGATTAACATTTGGAAGGCACAGTAAGCAGGCAAATAAACTTACTGTGCATTCAGGACTCTTCTGGGCTTTGAGCCACACAGACTGCAGATCACACTTGTCATTTGATTCCAACAGGCAGTGACATTGTCAGCATAGGCCTTGTACACTTACCATGATTAAAGTACCCTCTCTATCTACTAATAATGTCTGACAGAAAAGCTGTACTTTAATCCTGAAAATACCAGTCTTGGTGGAAGATATGGAACCAATTTTGACCAAGAAATAATGTCCACAGACAGAGAGCATAAGGGATTAAAATAAAGTGACTTAAAACTTACAGTGTCTGCACCCATGAAACACTCATAATTCATTTTCCACATATCCACTAACTGCTAAAAACTGAAGGAAGGCTTTAGTGTGCTATACTGCAATATTACTTAGCATACAGATTTCAAACTGTAGTTACAATAGACTTCAGAGGGGAAAGTGACGGACTAGAACAAATAGAAACTGCAGCACTGAATTACTCTAAATCATGTGCATTTTTAAACAGACAAATGATAAGTATTACAGACCAAGAAATACAGAAAAATAACCGAAATTATATCTTTTGAGATTCAATCTACAAAATCTCAAACCTAATAACATTAAATGAAAGTATAAAACGTTAAGAAAACCAGCTATATTCCTTCCTTAATTACTGCAGTGTTCAAGAATTCATTAAAAGAATCTAACAGATCTTTTACTATATTTTCAATCACTATGCAGCATAATCCAAACCATTTTAAAAGCACTTTTTAACAATGTTTTGCAAGAACAAAACCGGCAAATTTATTTACAGTTTATTTTCAAATCCAAAAGCCTACCGATTGCATAAGAACTATAAAATAAAACAAAAACATTGGATAAAAAAAAGATATTGTGCAGAAATACTCGGGTGAAAACTTACCTAGGGTTTTACATGCAAAAAGAGCCATGGCACTCTGTAGCCTGTCTGGTCGGACAGCCTGGACCACAAGTACCTTAAAATAAAATATATTCAGGGGAGATGAGTATATAGTGACAATTAAAAATGCAAGACTCTTCTAAAAAGACTGGATTCTTTAAACTTATCTCAAGAACAAAGTTATTTTTCCTGAATATAGAGAGCTATCTGATCATTCCTTTCCAAGATAATCTGCTGCAATTGTTCTTTTGTCAGGAGCTTGTTCTATTAATAGAAGATAGATCTATACCTAATGTGTATTTGTAAACTACGAACATTTCTGCAGTGCTGTAGAAAAAAGGAAGTTATGTGAGTAGCTAAAATAACAGAAAGCAAACTCACCTTTATACTAGTAATCTAAATTCTATGCATGTATATAGACAGTAATGACCTAACTAGAATACTAATGTTTCTGATTTTAGTTCACAGTAGTCTATGAGTGGCGTATCAATCTAACCAACTAGTTTCAGTGTATTTCATCAACAGAACCATTCTTAATACTTTCTGTACAAGGAACTAGATATGCTGATCCTTCCAGATTTATTTTCCTATAAATGCAGATTTTTTCTGACAACACATTGCACACATAAGAAGTGCTCTTCTGCATTTCATGAAATCAAACTAACTCAGAAAAATTTCTTTCCAAAATGGTTTGTTCCTAAATTCCATGTATCCTATTTTAAAAATTTTCCTCCTCCAGCAAAAATTCCAAATAGAGAGCTGCTAAGAGCCAATCAACATGAAACTACATGAAACTACCCTATCCTTTCCTTGGAATGTCCTTCATTTTTTGATGTGAAGTGACTTCAAATGAGAAATCACAGCACCATTTGAAAGCAAGTAACAACATCCCTTCTTCCATAAACACAAAAGGGATTACATTTTTCTCTTCCAGTGGAGAAGGGCCCCCGGGTGCAGAAATACTCCCCTCCAATATTCCTGGTAAGTTCTTTATCATCAGGCTTTTAAAAAGAGTCATACTGCACAACAACTGTTGTAAAAAAGCACAGGCTGCTACTGTGTTTTGTGGTTTTCAGTCAGACGTGTGAGTTTGTACATTTAATGATGAACTAAATTAAAGATACAAGCTGATACATCCACCAGTAACAAAGCAACCATGAAAGAATTTTAATACCTATTCATGAAATTAATTCTGTGAATATTACTACAGAACTTGTCATCTTACAGGGTATACTCAGTTGCAGTCAATACACCAAAACAAAAGAGACTCCGATAACAATGACCTCAATATGCGTTATTGTTAAAAGACCCATAACCCTTAGACTAAAAAACCTAGTTAAACTGTAAGACAATGTAGATACTGTCACTGTTTATAATTCAACCAGGCCTGGATGTAAAATTTACTTTTAATGCTGACCTCATAATTAATATAATAAATGAAAAGATTACCTGCTGAAATAAGGAAATTCTTTTTACAGTAGTAGATGGAAAGTCTTGTTCACATACAGAGCTCTGAGAAAAACTGTGCCACAGACTTTCATCGTCAAAGCAAAGTATCTGATAGAGACCTGGGAGAGAAATCTACAAAACAAATAATGTATATTTAACTATAAAGAAGAATAGCCCTTTGGACATTGTATATTTTAATTCATTTCCAAATACCAGTATGATGACTACTTGTGTGTATCACAAAATACAGTTTTATCCTTGGCACTAAAGAAGAAAAGAGTACATTTTAAAAAATAACTATTTGTTTACCTATTCCCTGGAAATGCTAAGACTGTATTTGCACTATATTTTTTGTTTTAAACTTCAAGGTTCTTTGGTTTTAAATTTTGGGCTCTACCTTTCAGAAGTTTCCTTCCCTTTAATCATGATCAAGTTCTTTTTCTACCAGTACCTGCTACTGATTCACTCAGTTACATTCTGTTTGTTTAAACCCCTAACTATCCTGCCTGCTACACCATTATTGTGATTGTTTCTGATCCTTGGTTGGAGAGAAATTAAATAATGAACTCTGGGTTTAGCAACAAAAGTCCTTGCCAAAGACCAGTCAAGGTTTTTCTTCTTGCTGTTGAGCTACATTCAGAACAGCCTCCCAAGACAGAATTTCAAGCACTAGTATTTTCCTTTAGTTCTCTTCAGGATCAGAGGACTTCAGCATTGACTGGGGTAGGAGGGACCAATGCAAGAAAGGGTTTTTGGTTTAGTGTGATATTACTCAATGTGAGCAATCACAAACTTTGAAGGACCTGCAAAGATGTACAGGGAAATGTGATGAGGAGAAAACTAATTTCTCAATTAACAG
The DNA here is from genome assembly GCA_035583185.1 of Anabacerthia variegaticeps. NCBI lineage: Eukaryota > Metazoa > Chordata > Aves > Passeriformes > Furnariidae > Anabacerthia > Anabacerthia variegaticeps. Next base: position 40,696,638 of record JAWWEW010000001.1, on the reverse strand, counting down.
TTTGTGGCTTTTAAATAGAAAATTAAGTGATTTTGTGAATGTCATTAAAAAAGTGAAGCCTGCAACTCAAATATTCTTTGCAATTTTTCCTTTGTATGTTATTTTTTATTTATAAAAATTTTAGTACCCTGGGTAGACTTACAGCATTTTCTAATCCCACTAAGATGACAGGTTCATTCACATGCATTGAAATTCATTGTCAGATGGGTAAGAAATGTGTAAGAAAAAGGCTCAGAAAAATGAGATTGAACTATCTATTTTTTTTCAAGTGGGTATATATTGAGCCATGATTTCTGAAAGACAGAATGAACAGCTTAAAATAGCAAAATATTTCTATCTGACAAATATATATTTGAATATTCAAGTCCAAACAGTTATTTGGCAAAAACAAAGTCCTTTAAATTTAAATTCAATCCGCCACACGATGTATACCTTCAAAGATGCTACTGCCCAGGCTCGGTCCTGTTCTATCCAAGGGGGAATCTGGTCACGAACACTTCTTTGCGAATCCTTATGGAAGCAAGTTATGTTACACATGTAAGTTACACAAATTTTTGGAAAACACTATGTTCAGTAGTAAGATTTTGAAACCCATATTTTTAATAGAAATAGCATTAACAACAGCAACCGGTGGTCTTTTGCAAAGTTCATAAATGGCATGACAAAACAAAAGCTACCAAAGATTTAAATAAGAAACATACTGTTCACACTAGCAACTTGATCCTGAAATTACTATTATCATTTAGAGTATCCTTATGATACACTCAGTTATAAGCTGTTTTTCATTCAAAACAAGTAACACAAATGATTGGCTATCTGCATATATACTCTGAGCAACTGACTTAAAAAAACAACTCCATTGCACATATTTGCAGTCATGAAGAAGATGGTTCTTCACACAAAGGCACTTTTAGGGTAATTCACTAGGCAAAACATCACTTCTGAATATCTTTGTACTGGTAAAGTTTAGCCACAGCTCCATTTTTCTGCTCTTTAGATGGTTGGGATGGAGAAAATTCTAAAGATGAAAAACACAGTTTAAGCTCCAGTGGAATCTCTGTATTCATTATAATTTTCTATTAAAAAATCTTACAGTACTCATTAGCCAGTCTGACAGTCTCTGCATGGAAATGTATTTGAATATCTCAACTACTTAACAACTTTAAGAGTAATCTTAAATGTTCAGCAAAAAAAAACAGAAGCTTTCTTGTGAAAGGATATCTTGGCCATGAGTCATGAAGCCTGAGAAAGAACAAAACTAGAAAACTCAGAAGCAATTGTAAGAGTAAGTTTGAGATGGATCTGTAATATACATTCCAGTTAGAACTTGGATGAAGAATGCATACGCAGTCTTTCCAAAATCTATGGGTTGTGTGTTAGGTGGGTATAGGTAAGACTGGTATTAAATTCCATTATACAATCACAGCTCACATAGATTGAAAACGGTCTATGCAAGAAAATAGTTGAGAACAATTCAGTTCACTGACATTTAAGTGAATTTCAAAGATGAAGGGGGACTTCTGCAATCACACTGAAATGCAAAACAGGAATCAAAGACTGAACTCATAATTTCTGATTGTGCTCATGTTTCCTAAAAACACCTTTCAAAACCTTTGCCAAAATATTTGGCTCAAAGACGGGCTATAATGGGCAAGATTATGAAAAGTTTATTTTTTTACTCTACCCTCTTCTACTGGAATGTTATGTTAAAAGTGTACAGATTCAATAGAATTGAGAGACATTTAGTAAACTACAGGATGCTTGGTCAGGCATGAAAAGAAAGCTTCTTAAGCTTGCTCAGTCACCTAGGAAAACATATAAATATATCTCCAGATGCAGAACTCTTGAGGTTCTGGAAAAACGTAAGTCAAAGTTAGCAAACTGTGGACAATTCCATTAATTCATACAAAAAGAACAACTCATATATGACTGAGAAAGAGGAATTCAGAAACACTGATATTAGTCACAGAAGAGGGCTGAATCCTGGTACGAGAAAAAGAAAAGAAAGAAAAGCAAAAAAGGGAAAAAGATATACAAATTAGAAAATTAGTTGCTGTGATCAAGAAGTTTTTTTAAAAATTTATATTTTTATATTACTATGTGAGAAGCTACTTGTTTCTTTAATGTATGAATACAATTAGTTAAACAATATAGTTAGAATATAACTTTAACTTTTTAGGATTAAAGTAAATGTTCCTTATTTCAAAATATGCAAATAAATGTAGCTTACTGATTTTCTTATGGTATCTCCAATGATCACACCTGTAAAAGTCTCCCATTCCTAGGGGAAACAAATGATAACTTATCTAAGTCACTCAGACATATCTTTAAGAATAAAGATTAATACATAGTAACATGTAGGCAGAGCAGGATGATAAACAAATTAAATCCTAGATTCTGAAAGAGTTCTAAGACATTTTTAAAATACTAGGTGATACTACCACTATGTAATTTCTTCGGTGGAATCCAAGCTAAATGACTGCAGTGCTCTATAAGGAAAAGAAGCAGAGGGGAAGTGCTCACTTTCTAAGCATCCACAGCTCCCATCCACATTGTCTAACTATAGAATATAGAAAAGTAGCAAAAGTGGCTGACAAGGACACAGATACTGCCAGATAGGGCATCAGCAGCTAACATACAACAGGGAACTACAGAATCCATGATTCAACAGTGTTTCATGTTACAGTATCCAGAAGACGCAGATTTTATAACAGGGGGAATACTTAATATAATAGAATGGCATTACGAATACTGTGGTTGCACTAAAATAGTGAAATGTAAGTTAAATTTATGTATGATTTAATCTTTTAGACTTGGTATATGCATGCTGGAAGGCAGCTTTTAATCATTTTAAGTCAGATTAAATAAGTATCTGAAAATGCTACTAATTACATAATGCTGTACTTGGAGGTGGCAAGCAGTACAATAAAACATTTTCGTAAGAAATGAAAATTTGCATAATCAATATTTATAACTCTATGATAAAGATTTCCTTTTTCATTAAACACAAGAGCAACATTAAAAATTAAAAAATCCATTGACTAGTACTAGTCTACTGATACAAACCACAGCATAGGTTTTTGCACCCATCTGTCCAGCTCAGTCTTGAAACAACTCTCTCAAATACAAACTGGTGCTCATATCCCAGTTACAAAGAAAATGCTCATGCACAGAAAAATACCAGAAGTACTTTTTCATTTTAAAATCAAAAATTGTGCAATATTTTTATGAAGAAAAGTAAAAGTATAATCTGTAGAGAAATATAAACTACCCTAGAAAAATCTATACTTATTGATTCAGAAAGAGAATGCCTCTACTAAGAACCAAGGTATTCTACAATCTACTCTTTCAGTTTTACTATAAATTTCTCATCACTATGCAAAAAATTCCTAAGTGCAGAAGGTTTAACTCTTTTGGGACAGGGACTTAGAATATTAAATTTTCTAGCAGCATAGTAAGCAAATTCTATTTCATCACATTAAAAGGTTTAAAAGAAATAACTTTGAATGAATAACCACTTCAGTTTCATTTTCCTGAATAAATATTTTGAACAAGTACTCTTCTCTTAACAATTTAATTAAAATAACTTCTACCTTTCAGAGAAGTAAGAAAATTATTGATTTTATTTGTCTGGTTTCATTCTTGAGTACTCAGATAGTGCATAAATGTGTATTATACATAACCTAGATGAAGCTGTCTAAGAGCTCTAATAGCTGATGGAAATGCACACTAAACAATAGAAACCAACACATAAGGCTGTACTTGCAAATACTTAGGAATCCAGGCTTTAATTTAGTCAGAAAACTATTTGCAAGTTTCTGTCTTCATGACTTTAGAAACTCAAGAAAAATAAAGCAAGATATTTTCAGAAGTGCAAAATAAAGATGAAATGAAGAGTAGCCAGAGTATTCATCTACCAACAAGACTAATTCAATTTATTTCTTTCAGGTCACACAATTGCTGAAAGAGTGGGATTTTACTTTGTCAACCCATATGTGTGCAATAAAATTACACTGCATTCATAATATCGAGAGGTTTCAACCAGCCTTTCTTAAACCTTGCAGTTTAAGCTCACATGCTTCATATAATGAAGTTCCATTGCTTCCTTCAAAGGTATTATCTGATTTTCACCTTTTAGTCTATAATGGACACTCCTCTAGTGAACTGACATCTACTAGCGTTTGATATTCCTTCTGGTCTGCAGCTTCTAGTATAGAAAACCATAGTTTTGTTACTCCATTCCTTGTAGGTATCTTAGATAATTAAACGTGTCTTGACTCAGGCTAATCAGCCACGTTTAAGCAATTGTATTAAGTCAATTATGCATACTGTTTCACTGCAGGAAGACTTTATAGGATTAATTCAACTACACTACAGACACTCTAAGTCCTACACTTACTGATAAAAACTTCATATTAAGCAAAATACTTGGGGATTTTCTCCTCTCGCACTTACATTCTCTTGAAAAAGTTCAGGGTGCATTCCTCGTACAAAATGTAGAGCAAACATTAGCTGATCAGCCTGAAATAAAAGCAGCAAAAATTTATATCTCTATAGGCCCAGCAAAATTCATTTGCTTTTTTTTTTATAAGCAACATAAGTGATCTCTAATTCCACAGTAATGACTTAATGACATAGATCCTAATGTAAAATTGCTATGTACCTTTGCAACTTTGACGCAATGACTACCCCAAAGTGGTCAGTGGAGTGGAGGGCAAATAGGCCCCCACTAGGAATTAGTGTCAAACTCTGCAAGGCACTGATGGTCTCACTTTATTGATAAATAAAATATGTTCATAAATATTATAGGACACTGAGAATAAACCACACAACTCAACTCTTTCATCTTCTCAGACAAGGTCTGCAAGCAAATCCAAATCCAAACTGCCTATTAGGATGCTCCCAGGATGATTTAGCATACAAAATTTGAATGAGAATTATTTGGAAGAATGCTAACTGGCAGAGGCCAAGACTGTAGCAGCAACTGTTTTGACAAATTAACTACACAGGTGGGCAAGTTCCAGTCCTCAGGAAAATTTCTCTGCACCACTTCACTTAGTAGCATACATTAAGCTTATTTACACACAAACATAGATACTAAGCATAGACAGACAAAACCATCCCTCCCAAGTCTAACATAGTTAAAAACATATAAACTTGTATCAGCTATACCTTTTATTAAGACACTAGTAAAGCTTTAGTGTCACAGCAGTCTTCAAAAACTTTCATGGATAAAAGGCAGAATTAGCAGTGATTTGTTGATCATGTGGGGAGCTTATCTGTTCTCTCAACTATCAGAACATGTTAATAAGCTGGATGGACCATTAGTTTGAAGCTGCACAGTAACACACTTTCCGTATTTTCTAAAATCCAATCTGATCACTCACAGTTAAAATCTCTTCTACTAGAAATCTCCTCTCTGTGCCTTATATTTGAAATCTCTACTCTTTTTTTACATATAAACATAGCTGCCTTCCAATACTCATAAGATGTACTGACTTAGTGTAATGCTTCACATACTCATGACTTCAAACAAAGACATAAACATGATGAGAATATTCCATGAGAATCCACTTGGACTTTGATAAATACAATTCCTTAGAAATATGTATTATCTCTGTACCCTCAGTATAGTGTTGCTAAACTGGGGCAGAGGGGAGGAGCTGGTGTAAAATTTTCAAGATCTCTCCATTCTCACTGATCGATCTCCAGACCTGTGTGATTTGTACTATTACTCAAACCATCTGTGCAGACCTACTGTGCGTTCTTCAGCCTGGTATTATTAGACAAAAACCTCTTGTTATGACAGTTCCATATGAAAAACAAAACTTTAAACTGAAAATGAAAGCCATATTTATCCTAGGTTTTCAATAAGAAAGCAAGAAGAGAAAAGACATCTGATTGAAATAAAGAAGAAACATTAAGAACATCATATGGAGGAACAAAGGAATAGATAGAAACAAACAAATTAGTAGGCAGGAAGAGATTTGGGACAGGCTGAGAAAGGAGAAAGGACAATTTCACAATGTGGGTTTTTTTTAGAATCAGAGAATCACCAAGTTTGAAAGAGACCTTTAATATCTTGAACTTCAACTGTCAACCTACCACAACCACGCTTGTTTCCGCTAAAAAAAAAAAAAAAATCACACAAAACCTTATCATGACAGGCAGGTCAAACACTCATATTTAGAAATGCAAGAGATGGGAGCAAACTGAAAAAAAAGTGCTCAGAAGACTGCAAAGCCCAGGACTGGCTATGAAGCCCAAATGAGGAAGAGGGGAGCTCTGTGCAAAAATGTTCATAAGAAATATTAATTTTGTCATATCTTAATTTTTGGTCCTACTCATTTTGCTTGTTAAATGTTGATGGTGTAATTTTTTGCATCTATTACATGATACTGTTTATTTGAAGTAGATCAAGTGTTGGCTGCTGAAAGAATACTTTCAAACCCAGTGCACTGTCTAAAAGTCAGAAAAAAAATACAGTCTTACCTTAAACAAACAACGACAAACATATTCATACACTGTATGTTTCAATGAGCCAATAAGCAGCTTGATTCTTTCCTCAGTATTACCTGAATCCTAAAAAAAAAATTTGGATTTCAAAAATTCATGTGGAAGTAAAAAGCTTTTTATGTACTTTGTAAACTTCAGTAGACTCTACATGACACTAGTTCTAAAAACATATTAGTAAATTCATCTGCAAATATCAAGGAGTAGATGATTAAATGAGTTCATGCTGAAGTATTAAGAAATAAATATTTTGTGCTTGAATATTTTGATTAAGAATATTATAAAACTTTGCATATAAGGTAAATACATAGGGAACGAGAACAGTTTCTTCTAACATTAATATCCTGAAATCTCATAGTTTTCACTAGGTAAAAAACTGCTTCTGTGTTCAATTACTATATTTAATTCTACAGAACAGGTATGTTGATTTTAAGTGTAGTTAGTAAACTTCTGGCCAAATTTGACCCAAATGAAATGAATGCTGTAGAAATAGTAAGTGCACCCTGGCCTTCAAAGGTCATAGACTGAACGACTAATTCTACCAGGAAAAAACTGAAAGAAAGATAGGACAAAAGAAGAAAGGGGATGGGAGGCATGGGGTGTGTAACAGGTAGTATGAGTTCCTTTCTACCATGCTGGAATTTGAAAACATGTGTTTAAGGAAGGCAATTGGGCAACTGATTTGACTAATATCTTTCCCATGTCTAAATGATTGTTTGGCAAAAACGAAGAACTGGATAGAGGAGAAGGAATAAAGAAACAAGACAATGAAGGCAAAAGCAGAAGTTGAGCTTTAAACAGGTAACATAATAGGCAGAAAGAAAAGAAATTACAAAGGAGTGTGAAAGTAAGGACAAGAGGTTAAAACCTCATGTTGTGGAAAAGAAGAAATAAGAACTTTAAAGAGGGCAAGTTCCCATAATCAAACTGTGCCCCTGGTAATGACCAAAGCTGAAGGAAAGTTGTAATCATGGACGTCAGAATAAAGGGGAATGCAAAGCAGACATGATGAAAGGTCAGTGAAAATCTCTTTAAAGTGAAAACAAAGAGAAATACAATGAATTTTGTGGATGTTGAATAAAAAGAAAATGCATCATAACTCAGTGTGGGTATTTAGATCTAAAGAGTTTGGTGACAATGAACAAATCCATTTGGTGTCTCAATAAGGATGTGCTGGCCATTAGAATAAAGAAAAATAAAAACTACATTTTCAACAAGACAGGCTGCAGGCATGCTTACAAACTGTATAAAAGTAGATAAAGTTTTGGTCTTCCCTCAAGTAACTGAACCATGTAGAACTATAGCTCTTTTCTTATTCTAACTCGTTCATAAAATTAGCATTATTAGCAGATTGGATCATTAATTTATTTAAATAGAGCCTCCAGTAAAGTTATAATCAACCCTTATTTTCCTAATTCATCTTAGACGAAGAGCAAGCCTGAAATCACAAATAAAGAGTTACTTTGCTTTCAGATGGCACAGCAATACTTTAATTTATATGTAATGTAAAATAATTTAAAATTCCATGTGCATGTATTCTGAATATCTAAAGCACAACAGTTCAGCATCACTACTTATTATATATTTTATTAACAATTACTATAAACTTATGTACAGGGAAACTAATAAATTCTACAGATCAAAGCAGATTGATTCTTCTGAGGCATTGGCAACTTCAGGAGTAGAGAAAATACCTGCTCGCTTTGCAGAGCCCTTTGGAAAAGCCGCAGGAAAGCCGCCAGACTAAAGCGGTACATATTATTAATTTTGGACAAGTCGGAGATAATGAAGTACATCTTGCTGGCACTCTCGGCCAAAGGGAGATAGGCATCTCTCTCCTGCGGAGAAAATAAACACGCACATATAAATACTGGTGCATTACTGCCACCTACCGCTTACTGCAGAAACTATTACTCATCCCACAGAAAAAAAAACATTCCGATGATTCCCATGGCTTTAGAAAATCGAATCCTTTTGAATTCTTCAAATAGAGGGTCCAGCACTCAAGACATAAACACTTTTTAAGTTTAAAAATTGGAAGAAAACATTTTTAGCAAAAAATTTTTTTTAAATTAAGAACATACTGGAAATTACTCCCTAGGGCATTGAGGTCTCTTTCCACCACAGAACATGTTCCAGAATTCAAAGCAAGATTTTAAACTAAACATATAAGAACGCAGAAGAAAACTCTGTAATCTGTTACAAAAAAAGGATGCCAGATGAATAGCATCACCAATGATCTAAACTTTTCCAATAGCAAGGGATATATTAAGTAAAACTATTCATATAATTTATAAAGTTTGCAATAGTGGAGGGCAAAATAAAGTCAAAGCCCATTACTTAGCAAAATTCCTTTAATTCAAACTGGCAGACTTTGAATTGTGTAATTGTTCAGCATGCATAAGAGAGAGTAATTTAATTACTGAAAATACTATCTGTACTTGCACATCCCAAATATCATTTACTCAAAAAAATTAAATATGTTACTCATCTTATACTCCTGTAGAATGTCTGTATCTTCTCCATAGAGAAGAAGCCTATTTTTAGCAGGAAAAAAAACGGTAGTAAAAGATTAAAATATTCTTCTACCTTATCAAGGGAAGTCTGAAGTCTGTGAGATTCAGCCAGTGATTCTTGGATGAGTGCACTACTTGCTTTAGTTTGATTCAAAGATTCTATCAGATCCTTATTTTCTAGTATATTGCCTTGTGATGTGGCAAGTGTCTGGGAAAAAAAAGAAGAAAACTATGTTACACTAAAAAAAAACCCAGGCCTGTAAAGTAACCGTTTTGGAAGCTGCCCATCTTTCTGACCTGTACATATTTCTGAATTATTCAGTGCAACTCAAGAGTACTAGAAAACAGATGGCTACTCCAAAAACTGATATGTTTTGAAGAAGCATGGAAAATAAAACTCAAGAACACACTCCAAAAATCCAGACTGCCAGGTTCTGAAACATAAGTCACCAACAAGCTTTTGAGAATGATTTCTTAAATCAGGGTCTGAGGCGCTAAAATCCCCATAGTAAATACAAATCAGGGTATTTTTTAATTCTGTTTAACTTCCAATTTAACTTGAAGCTGGCTACTTGTAACAACTTCTGTACCCAGTCAGTCATAAAGTCATGTTCTTTCAAAAACATTCCAACAAGGAAGGCTTTTATTTTCTGTAATCAAAAATCCTAAGGGCTCATTATTCCAACACTTCCAGCATCTTCATTCAAACACATAACAATATGACACTATTTTATTAGTCAAACTTATATAAAAGAGGTTAATATATTTTACCTCCAAAAGAGAATCCTCGAGCCTAGCTAACTGTATCTTCATATCTTCTTCCTGTTGCAGTAGTTTTGTCTTCTGCTCTTCCAAATCAGGCTTTTCATGCTGAATTGTTAAAGCCAAAAGCTAAAAACAAAAGAGATTATTCAGTAGGATAAAAACCACTAATATTTAAAAATACGTATTCATTAGTTATATAGCATAATATATACTCATTAATCATATAGCAGTATATAGTCTATGTTTTTGAAAGTAGACTTCTGAGGGTTTACTCAGCTGCAGCAGACATGAAATAGCTTTCCATCTATGGAACATATCTATGTAGAAACCCCGCAGTGGCAAGGATAACCCAGGAACTACTGTGAACCATGCCCTGTGTATAACAGCAGATGCAAGCCAGGTGAGACATTCAAGGATATCTCAAGAGGCTCTGGATCACTTTACTGCAGACATCCACTCACAACATTTTATGCTTAGACCTAAACCTTTGCACCTCATTCTGAATTACATGCATGTTTAAATGATTGGCAGTCTTCATTTCTTCAGGTACTGTTACCAGGTATAAAAAGAAGTAGGTGATGTAGGAAAGCACAAACTGGAAAGAATGGCAGCAAATTTCTTTCCAACATGCTTACCAATCAAACTTCTCTCCTGCTAGGACAGAAAACAAAGTTGGGGTTTTTTTCTGTATTTCCACTTAAAGAGGAGGCCAATTTGCATAGTTACATGGTATAATGTCAGTTCCTGACCTCCAGTGGAAGGAGGAAATCAATATGGGTATCTCTGCTGCACATTTTGAATTGTATCTTACTTACCAATATCTTACCTACATCCCATTCTAAGGTTCATTATTATGAAAAAACTTGTTTCATACCAAATAAAGAAGGGGTTTTATTCCCTTAATTTACCTCTTTTTTTTTCCTTCCATTTGTCCATTACATTTTGCTTTCTAAACTTTTTAGAGAAAATCTCAAAAGCTACTAGCATTTTGAAGGAAGTAAAATATACAGTATTTTGGTTTCTGTACATGTTTGCTGTACAAGAAGAATCTTGATGATACTAGCACTACTCTCTAAGTAGGACACTAGAGAGCTGTAACAGAAATGTTTCCTGGTGCCATAAACGTGTCTTGAACAAAAAGCAGAGGCTTTGCAATTAATTTGTTGTAACTAAAGTCAAGAAGACCCTTTTAATTTTCTCTATTGGACTTGCTACTTGGTTCCGAAGTGCATAAAAAAAGACTTTAAAATTTAAATTTAGTTTTAGCTTTTATTTTTACTATTTGTGAGCTAGAAAATACCTCCATAACCACTCGCTAACGCAAACTGCACCGTAGGGCTTCTTCCAGACACTGGATGAAGCTCTGTATGTACACTGTACATACACTGTTTTTATTCTAAATGCCTACCTGTCCCCTTAGGCCACTTGCTGTTGTGGTAAAGTTTACTTCTGTAACAATAGAAGAAGCATCAGGTGGAATGAAGGGATTTGGGTTCCTTGTTGATAGAAAAAGACGGAACTCTTCATTATAATCTATCATTTTGTCACCCATTTGTATAGTGTAACGGGGTCCTGTAAAAAATAAATAGGTGCTATACTCACTCTGATTGAAACATTCTAAAATTATCTGAAAATAATGGCATTTGCGTAATACTTTGTGACCAACAGATGTAAATATATTTTATAAAATTTGTTTAGGCATTCTTTTGAAAGAAATACAAGTTTAAAAAATTCAAAAAACATATCATAACCTGCATTGTTAAGGCAAAAAAGCAGTAACATAGCACTAGTGTAGGAAAGCTACACAGTGAGAATATTTAATACACATGAGTGGTTTAATTATCCTTACCCATTACACAAAGAGTAAACAGCGAAAACACACTTCAAATAAAAATGTTCAAAGCAGGAATAGTAGACAAAAAAACATAGAAGATGAACTGGAGAATCTTCCTTATGTGTAAGAAGCCTGTTATAATTTATACTTATTCCACATCTGTATACCATTCTACCACAACATGCTAGCCATAAAAATATATTTTCTAACTAAGATGGTTCAACATTTTCTGAATGTGATCCAAAACTATTAGATTTCATCTCTGGATCTGTTACATTTATTTGTAGAAGGTTGATGCTGCTGTATGATCATAATTCTACTAAAATGTTACTTTCTATGATGTCTTATAGAGCAAGTCTGTGAAACTAAAGATATTGGAATATGAAGATATAAGATTATTAAAAAACTGATGTCATGTTTTCAGTCTGTTTATACTCCTAATATTTCTCAATAGGCCTGTCACAGAATAAAAATGGATGTATGGGCCCGCATCACACCCCTTCCACCACAGGTTTCCATTCTGGCAGGGCTAGAAAACAACAGACTCAAACCATCACATGATTAGAGTAAGATTTTGTCTCCTGATACTGAAAAAGAAATAAGAACAGAATTCTAAGATGAAAATTCCCATTCCAGACAAATTTCCAAGATGGCATAGTTAGGTGCTTCTCTATTTTTAGCACTGAGTGTAGATCAAAAATATAAATCTCTTGCTAAAACACTGGTAGACATGAAAATCACATATCAATTTTGCTTCTACGTCAAGGATCAGAATAAATTTTAGGACTGCGTTGTAAAAATGTCAAACAGAAAATGGAAGCTGTACAAAGACGAATTTATTGCAGTATATATATTCACATTTGCCTTAATGTTTCGTTCCAACTAATGAAGAGATGTACAGTCATCACAAGCAAAATAATGCAGACAGGCCCCCACCCCCACATTTTGACAAAGAGAAGGAGTGTGTTACTTGCTCATAAAGTGACTGAAAATATTCAAATAGCAACACATTCTCCTTTTCAAATAACAGATCCCTAGTTTGGACCTGCACAGACCTATCATTGACATAGCTCATTAACAAGCAAAAGCAGATGGCTGAGCATTATAAGTAATTTCCCTGAATAAACTGGTATATTTGAATTTAATCTGCTTTTTCCACAGTTCTGCAGACATATTCATCTCTCAGTTTGATTCCTTGAGTAAGATCAATTAAGATGCCTGCAACACTGTATCTCTGCTTTCCAAAATTGAGCAGAAACTGGTGGGGAAAAAAGAAAACAAACCTATTTGTAATGACGTTCTACCACAGCCCCTACAGATCCCTGAAGTCACCACTTTGGTGGTGCTCTTTTACTGAGAATAAACACCAAATACATCTGTAATGGAAGAATGATTTAAAGTAACACTTTCTTTTCACTAAACAGATCTTTCTATTAGAGATAAATCTATATAAGATTTCTATGGCATTTGCATTTATTTTTAGTATGCACTTATATTTTGAGAATTACTGCTACCTCATGCATTATTAGATCTCAGTGGTTGAAATAACAGCAAAAAGTCTTGAGCTATTTTCAGTAGTCAAAGTTCATACTGTTAATTACATGCATAGGCTGTGGCACATGCTGAGGAATTACAACTTGAGGCAGAAATATAATTACAAAGGATAACATAAATCTATTTTAATTACAGTAATTTAGAAAGTATTTAAAACACACATTGCTGTATTTTTAAATCCACCTCGTTCTTTTGATATAATTTCAAAATAAGTAACATAATTCAACATAATTCATCCTGATATACTTATATAATTACTATTTATTTTTGCTAAACTTTCAACACATTTTTTCATATCTGCCTTCATTAAAGAAACTAAATCCGAAACAGTCATATATAGTTATACAGAGTACATTATCTGCCCAAAGGAGAGATACTGCATAACATAAATGCTGGGTTTTTTCCCCTTTCATTGCAACACTTAAAGGACAACTTTGACCATTTTGCTAATCTCTATGGCCCTCTCCATTCAAAAGGCACATTAGGGACAGACTTGTGTGCCATCCTTAGTTTCAGACAACTGAAAGAGAGACAGGAACACAAGAATTCTAAAACTCTGATTTCTAACTTCACAACCAGTTGTGCAACTTCTGGTGTATTTAATGCCCAAGTTTCCAAGTAAAACTAAGTATATGAAATTATCACTAGAAATTAACTTGGAATTTAAATTCTGAAAGGTTGATAAAAACATTTTATTCTTTAAGTAAATAAAATTCTTTAAATCTCTACATTTCAAATACATTTCAGTATTTTTCCACCTACTAAACCAACATATTTCCCAGCTATTTTATGCACTGAAATGTTAGTAACAGGCTAATACTAAAGACCAAAAAAATTACACAATGCTCATGTTTTCAGAAAAATCAAGTTTTACATACATATAGATCTAAACTACAAAAGCTTTGAGCAAGCATTTGTAAAGATGTTGGTCATTTACCTTGAGCAATAAGATCTTTTCTTAGCAATGGATAAAGTACAGGCTCCACTCCATCCATTTCCTGTATAATAAGTGTTTTCCCAAATCTCACTGCCAGCTCAAGAGCAGTTAGGAAGTTGGTATCCTGGGCAAATAAATATAAATTGCTTTGGTTCATGTTTCTTGAAAAACATAAACATTTCAAAATGAGTAGGAAGGCATTATACCAAATAGTCCAAACCCAAAAATCAGTAGTATAGCTGAAAAGCTCTATTACAGGCATCATATGTTATTTCAGGGTTTAGCCGTAAGTGTATAGTTTAAATAAATTTGATCTACTCAGATACCGACTTACACAAAAACTATTTAATATGCCTAGATCTTCAGGTGCTTTACCAAAGGAGAGCAGGTCTACCATCATTCCTGTCAGGTGCAACTGGAAGTCCTGGCCATTTAATGCATCTCAAATGTCAGTATGTAGCTATATCTCAAAACTGAATCAAGATCTAAGGATAGGATACACATTGGTATTAAAAGGTCTAAATGTAGTCTTTTGCTGTAGCTGTTCAACCATTCACATGGTGTTTAAGATTCCATTAGTCAATGGAAGTCCTAGACAATGCAGACAACAGAGCCTAAAAGGTAATCAGACTAATCAGCTAGCAGGAGAAACAATCAGTTACCCAAAGATATGTTATCTCCTACCATCAGAGTGTACCTACAAGGCCTACACAGAGCCAGCAGGGTTCTGTGCAAGACCTACATTCTGTTGAAACAGTAACTTGGGTCCAGATGCCCTGCAATAAGGGACTTAGGATCAGAATTAGATGCCTGCCAACGAGTGTGCCACTGAGCCACACCTCACCACCCACATAAATAGTTACAAGTAGACAATTAATTTTAGCACCCTAATCTCAAACTTACTCTTTCCAACGTAGCTAATACAACACAAAAATCATAGGGAGTAAGCATACACATACATATTCCTGAAATCCAGTGTACTGCCAAGACTACAAAAGATCTCTCTGTTTACAAATCTTTTATTATCTCAATCTCAGCAGGAAATATGATATTCTTGAAGAGGGCAGCACAAAGAGGCAATCTTGTAGAAGTAATACCAGACGTTGACCCTCTAATTTCCAGTACTCTGATCTCCACCTTGAGTAAACAAATTTTCATGAAAGAATCACTGTAACCTAGAACTGAGAAATTATATGCTTCATAGAACACATCATTTTTGGTGATTGCTATCACACCCCTTTAAGAACTGCTTTCTAATGTCTGGAATGAAGAAAGTTCAAGCAGAACAGAATTGTAAGACCAAGAGTAAACACTGCACCTGTTGGTTAATAACTTCCAAACGTGATTCCTTCAAATGTGTCTTCAACCATTCAGTAGCCCGGAAAGAAGGGTCTATCAAAAATGGGCAGACTTTACTCTAGGATGAAAAAGAATATACATACATATTTACTAAAATCTATTTTCTTTAAAATTGAATTGAGTGCCCTATTCCCTAAACCAACAGTATAAATAACTTAAAATCTTTCTTCATTAACAAACTCTAAGTATTAAAAAGCTACAATGAGGTCTCTCCAGAGCCTTCTCCAGGCTGAACAACACGACCTCTGTCAGCCTGTCTTTATAGCAGAGGTGCTCCAGCTCTCTGATTATCTTGGTGTATCAACCATGCCTCCCCAGTTTTGTGTCAGCTGACACAATTTTCAACAGTTGTCTGATTCAGTCTGATAGAAAAACACTTCCAAGGTTTTTTTAGATTGAGTTCCAGTATTCCAAACTGAGTAACTACACAGATCTCAAACTGAAAGACAGAAATATGGACAATATACAAGCATTAAAAGATGATGAGCACAAAAGCTTGAGAACTGTACTGTAGATCACATCGGTAAAATACCATGTTCAATTACAGCTTTATATGGATGCTGAAAAAAATGTACACAAAGAAAATTATTTGAGCTGAGAGAGCACTTGGAAAAGCTCTTTACACTCTGGAATATTTTTAAGAGCTCAATCTATTCAACTAAGGAAAAAGATGAAAATAAGATTTTATTACAGCAAACTTAGGCTACTTACGTAGTTTTAAGGGTGCAAGACAGTATCTATTGTAAAGCTTTTTAATTAAACTGAGTAAGGATCTACTGTCAATCTACTATCAAGATGATAAAGCAAGATAAATTTAAATTGAAGAAAAGTATGTAACTGATTTGAGAGAATCAACAATCTAAGCAAATCACTCGCCATACACGCAGATTCTCCTCATGACACTTACTTAAATACTTACTCACTAGCAGATCTAACAAATGACTACAGTATCATGTACATAATTGTACAGTATTATGTACTATATATCCATATATAACCATACTGTAAAACTGAATCTTTTCCCACTTTTTTTCTCAAATACTGTTAGCTATATATATAGGCTTTGAAAGCTATTTGCGTATAGCCTTTTCCTGAGAAAGTATTAGAAATTATATGACAAGGTAAACACACATAGGACATAATCTTTCACTGACTGTACAAGTGTTAATGACTATTCACACTTTAAGCCCAAATACTGATATGGAAGAAAATTGTAAAATATGAAAACATGTATTTTCTTTAACCGTTTTTTTTTCTTTTTACTACAGAATACCCAGTTCACATAAGCGTTTATTTATGTGTGTGTTTTCTGTGATGCAAATAAGTAACACATATGAAATAGTTCAAAATTCCAGAAAGATGTCATGTTACTGAAATTTGTAAAATTTTAAATACTTTCAAGACAAGAGAAAAAAGCAAATCTACCTGCAAGATGACAAGAGCATTTTCTATTGAAAGGTCATCTGAAGGTAAGCCTTCACTTTTCCAAACTAATTCCTCACTTTCTGTACATAGAAACCGCCGTAAATCGAACTCTGATAAATGAAAGAGTGTAAGTTTGTGTCAGCATTTACAGTCTGCATAATTATAGAGCATTTACCACTCTGTATACAGTGGAGACTGTGTCTAACAGAGTGCTAGTCTGTAGATTTTGCTTTAATCTATTATTTTATTGCGTGAACTTATTAGTAATAACTAGATGATGCCATAAAAATATTTAATGGTGTTATTAATACAAAAAAAAAAATGAGTTCTGAAAAAGCAGATGCACTCAGAATGCATTGGCAAACTTAAAACAGTTAATGTGAATACATCAATTTTTGTAAATGTTTCATTTTAAACAAGATCTATAAACATAAAATTATTTATAAGTATTTATAATCTTAATAATTTAATAAAATAAACCTAAGAAATAGTCTGCATAGAGAAGCATTTATTAAGTAAGAGAACGTCATCACTTTCCATTTGGGAGCACAAAGACAATTCAGACTGTTTTTTAGAACTCACTGGCATTTCTCGCTTCCTCAATCAAGCTTAATTACTAACATGCAGACACTGGCAAACACACACAAGAAATTACTTTCAAGGCCTGCTGATTTGGTCCATTCATCCAAGCTGGTTTTCCTCTGATCCTCGGGAGCAGCAGAAAGATAAGTAATAAATGCAGCTGCTAACTGAGCTCTTTTAGGCAACGTTGCCAGTTCATCTGTTATCTCTGACACCTTAAAAGAAAAAGTATAGAATTTATAGGTCTTTTGCACATAAAAACTACATTAATATATCTCAGCAGTTATTAAAAAGTCAGAGTTAAATTTGCCTGCCATTGGGAATACAGTTGAGACAGTCTCTGCTTGCCTTTCAATCTGTTCCTTTTGATTATATCTCAGCTTGGAAGGTCCAACTGCTGACATGTTCAGCCATCACAACAATTACATTATCGTGATTGAAAACCATAACAGAATGTTGTATGCTCTGTATTAAATTAAATGGCATTTTTACATGTTCTATAGCAAGATGATATAACTCGTATGGCGAAGTAAAAAAAAGTTCTAATTTCTAATGAAAAATCAAATAAATGTACACTGGCAGACATGCAGAATGGCAATAACTCACTTTCTGCAAACATTGCAAATACTCTATTTTCAAATTATCAGCTACAAGATGTATTTCTGAAAATTTTCAGTAACCTGAGTGCTCCATCTTTTGTGCTCCCTATCAAGTTGATTTATCAGTTCCTCTGCAGCTTTCAATGTTTTCTGAGCTTTACTTAGCTCTGCTTCAAGTTTTGCTGCTTCTGTTGTTCTACTCTGGAACCTGTAAAACAAATTCTCTTTGTAATTGCCATCATGAACTACTAAAGTTATGGACAGTTACTTTCAAGGCAGTTTAGTTGACTGAATTTGTAATTAATTCCTCCATTACTGTTAATGAAGAACACAACTACAATTCTTTTTTTTACCTTCTGTTTTTAACTGGTAGATAAACTTGTTAGACTTTTAACTAACAAAACTTAGATAGATGCATAGGGGGGATGTAAAATACATTTGAAATAGACTATAATGTCTGAAAACCATTCCTTCTTCTACTTAAACAGCCTGACTTGATTTTAGTGATTGTGTGAAGTTTTGTTCAGCACTTAGGACAGTAGCAGGCTCAATGCCATACTACACATTTGTACCTTTTTGGTAAATTTAATCTTTGAAACTTTAAAAAACAATATTGCTAATTCAGATGGATGACTCCAGTTCAATGTACAGTAGACTATTTTGTAAATTAATATGAAGAATGTGACCTAAAAAATGGGCATGGTTCAGTTATCGTTTTGTAATGTTCAATATCTAATTAGTTTGATTAATATTTAAAATAATTAATGCATTTAATGTTTAAAGTAAAATGCAATTAATGCATTACCTGTTTAAAGTAATATATTTAACTGTAGTATGTAATATATAATTAATCTAAGAAATCACTGCATAGCTCAATGACAAGAATTTCCCTTTTTTTTTTTTTGCAGACAACATGACAGTTAGTAATATGAATATATGTCAGATTGTAAATTATCTCCTACAAAAAGTACACAATAAAAACATCAAGCTAAAAAGCTTGGATTAAACGGAATTTGAAGAAAGTATAAAAGTTTACCAGAGCTATTTTTATGCCACTGTGAGTCATGTACTCAATGAGATGTTAAGAAGAAAGGAGATAGCTAACTAGCTAACTGTCAGAAAAGTAGGCCAGTCTAAAAGAAAACAGAACTGCCTTTATTCAAGCTGTGATCAGTAGGTTTCTATAGGAATGCTCCCAGAATTCTACGGAGTCACTGAAGTCCTCTGTGATATAGAAGGTTAGAAACATACTGCTCACCTTGGACATTCACAATGGCTACGATAAAGCCTACCAACACAGTCAGTAGTGAGAACAGGTACTTTTAAGGAGCCTTTATTTGATCTGATTGATGAGATGAACTGTATTTTAATGGTATTTATCACCACTGAATG
This sequence comes from Anabacerthia variegaticeps, assembly GCA_035583185.1. Classification (NCBI taxonomy): domain Eukaryota; kingdom Metazoa; phylum Chordata; class Aves; order Passeriformes; family Furnariidae; genus Anabacerthia; species Anabacerthia variegaticeps. Next base: position 40,677,162 of record JAWWEW010000001.1, on the reverse strand, counting down.
TACAGAAAGCCTAAGTGTCACTTATTCAGATGTATGTATGTTGCGGAACAGGAAGTTACATTTGATCAGATAAACTTTGTAAAATCATGGATGTTTTTATCTATATCTTGAAATAAACAAACCCAACTTACTTATCTTTCAGTTCCACTACTTTTTCACCAATAGAATTCAGAAGATCCACTAACTTCTTTTTTCTGTCTTCAGTTTTCCTGAGATTACTACAAAAAGGTAATATTTATTTTAAAACTGTGGATCCAGAGGAAAAAAAAAGAGTAAATATAACAGGAAAGTAATTTAGATAGAGATAGTTCAGAGACAGTTCTTCTTTGTGTTTTATATTAAGAAAATATTTTTTTTCACACGTAAAAGCTGTGAGTACTTCTCATCACATAGCTTTAAAATGGAAACTAAAGACCCTATTCTTAAAGATGAGAACAAATTCTTCCAATACAGAATTTTAAGACCTGGCAAAACAATCAGAAGAGATTCCTCAGGTTATGGATGGTCATAAGACTAAGTCTGATTTTTTTGATTCATGGAGAACTTGATTATGCTTGTTACATGACTGAAAAAAGAGAACTATGCATTACATAAAATAGCATGGGTTTCACTGAGAGAATATATTTTAAACATATCTGTATGCTCATTTCTCCTGACACTATTCAGCTGAGAGAGGTAACTCATAATTGTACAAAAAACATCCAAGGCATAGCTTCCAGAAAAAAGAAAGTATTGCATACTTAGTATTTCTGTCTCAGCATGCACATTTTATTGCCAATGACGATGAGGTATAGCTTCTTATATCTTTTGTTTTTAATGAACTTCAATTCACACAGAATCACAAAGCAGTTGCGGTTGTTAAATACCTCTCAGATCATCTAATCCAACGCCTCTGCTAAAGCAGGTTTACACAGAGCAGGTTGCACAGGACCATGTCCAGGCATAATTTGAATATCTTCAGAGGACGAGACTCCACAACCTTTCTGGGCAGCCTGTTCTAGTGCTCTGTCGCCCCCTAAGGTTTTCCTCATAATCAGATTCCTCCTTGGAGGCTTTAGACACCCACCACTATTGGAATTAAAAAAACCTATTTTGTAATAGTGTCTAACTTACGCTTCCAATCCAGCCTTTTCTTTTTCCAAAGGCTGAATTCGTTCTAGCACATGGGAATACTGGATGTTGGCATTCACCCAAGCTGCTAATGGAGCAGCTGCAGCACTGGCTCGTTTAGCATTCTGAAAAATTCAGGTTACAAGAAAGTCCTTGAAGTATAATGCAGAAAAGATAAATACAGGATAAATAACTGCAACAGATTTACTAGTTACCAGCTTAAATGTGTCAATTAGCCAACTCATCTACTGAACTAATATTTTAAATTTTTACTAAGAGATTATATTGTAGGCCATCAATCTCCGTAAAAAAAACCATAGTGGGCATCTTTACAACTACAAAGCTTCATTGAAATTAACAAGTTTTAACTTAATGCATGATTTATTAGACTCTTACTGTTACAAGGATGCCAGAAGAAGGCAGTTACAAATTCCTTGGTATGAGTTCTAATTTATACCAATGACAAAAATATCTGAGGACTTGATTCCACAATGACTTCTTATCCTGCAGCTCCTCACTCACCAACCAAATTCTCATGGTTAGAAGCATCATGCAACAGTGTAATCTCTGCTAGACCTTTATCTCTTTCTCCTAACAAATTCTGCTAGCAGAATTCATGACTTCTTCTCTAATTTAAGTTCATTCTCAAAATTACGTTGGCAAATCAGATAATCATGTCTTTTTTATTCTCTTTATCTTTTTTTGATCTTCTTTCCATTTTATGTAATGCAACGAGGAATTACCTTTGGATCAAAAGATGCTCTGTTTTTAAAAAGTAGTTCTTCAACGCTCTCTCGTATTTCTTTTGGAATATTACGGGCATCAAAGGATTCTATGTCCTCCCTTACACTTCTTTTAGCCAAGAAGCTGTAAAAATAATTAAATAACAAAGTAAAGAAGAAACAAATATTAAAAAGTTTATTTCTGTATGAAACCAAATTATTCTGAACACACATTATTCTTTAATATAATTGAAATTGGTTCATACTGAAAATTAAGTTCAAAGCTTAAATAAAATCCTCACCTCTTCATGCTCACCCACGATGTATCAAAGATCCCCATCAGCCGTAGAACTCCCTCTAGTATGTCCCTGATTATGTCAGGAGGCATCCGTAGTGACCGGATTTCTAACAAAGACTCTGGCTTTATATTTCCTACAGCTAGTTTAGCTTCACTAACCAGTGGCTTAAAACATAAAAACACAAGGAAAATAGAGGTGAGGATACAGGAAAAGGAACATTTGCCATTTCAGTTTTCATAGAATTACTTGTTCTTTTTAAATACTTTATTACCTAATCAGCTACCACTAATGCATATTCACATTTACATGTTTATTAAAAAATAGCCACATATATATATATTTCCATATAAACCAGCATATTATAATCCTGACATACCCTAGCTTTTCATTCATAAACATTACATAGATAATAGTATCAATCATGTTTGCTCTTTCATTGCTTAGAAGTTCATTGTGATACGGGTAACTTCTAATAATGATGCTGATTACTATTTATAGGCATGACTGAGGATCTCTAGGTAAACAAACGTAGGAGTACAGGTCACAAAAACTTTCTATTTCCAGTAGCTAAGAAAATCCAGACAGCCTTTTCCCTTATCAACAAAGCAATAAGATGATAAGAAAACAGGAGAAAGTTAAGGATTACAATATAAAAACTGTGCACAGCTTGCACATCCTTTGTATTTATCAAAGACCACAGAATGAGTTCTAATCCCGTAGTTCTATGTCACTTTCAATACAAGGATATAATTCTTTGGCACCCATGATATTTAAAAGGAAAAAAAAAATTGCTGCAGTTTTCCCTTATGCTTTAAATTTAAAATGAATGGGACGAAAAATAGAGACTAAAAACAATGACTGAACACACAATAACTCCAGAAAAATCTGATGCTTAACACAGAATCACAGAGTCACAGAATGCTGAGTTGGAAGGGACCCATAAAGATCAAGTCCAACCCTTAGCCCTGCACAAGACCATCTCCAAGAGCCACATCATGTGCTTGAGAGTATCATCCAAACACTTCTTGAACTCGCACAGGCTTGGTGCTGTGACCACTTTGATGAGGAGACTGTTCCAGTACCCAACCATCTGTAAGGTCTCTTGAACAAGCAGTTTGCTATAGTGCCATTAGGATATACAATCTTCTGCATTTAGTAATAACTGGAAATTATCTCTTATTAAACTATTTAGATTTAGCTGAGAGTACCAAGCCCCATGGTGTTACCAGTGTGATCAAGGCAAAGTAATGCAGTTGGTCTATATAAGATATGAGTAATTGAAAAATATTCCATAAAATCAGCAGAATTCAGCTGTAGATCAGGGCAGCATTGAAATAGCAAATGGAGGTAAGATTTGGCTTGAAAATTCTGTAATTCATATCAAAGAGAATGTAAATGCCAAAACAATAACCTAAATTTTTCAACTAGAATACTGTTTTCTAATGCATAGAAGTTTTAATATCAAAATAATTAAGAATTTCAGAAAAATTTCAGAATTGCAAGGATAAATTTTGCAAAACCACTGTGCACTTGAGTAACTCCTATAAAATCAGACTGCAAAACATTACGTTTTCTTATCAGCTCTTACCTGAACCTCTTTTAGTTCATATTCAATTTTTAATTTTCTTTCTTCTATTTCTGCAACCTCTTCTGCTATTCGCTGTTTTATTTTTTCCATCTCTCCTTTTTGCTCACTAGCACTCTGTAAAAAAGAAATATACCTTTAGTTAGAAGATTTACAGAGATTTCAACCCTTTAGGTCTCTTATTTCTTTTAGTCTTCATTATAATAACTTGCAGAATTACAGTAAAACATCTGAGTCTATTTGATACTAGCCAGGCTGACTAGATAAATAAACTATATGGAATAAGCATCATTTGCTTTTACTGTGTCTTCTTTCCTTTTTTTCTTTTTTACCACAGACCAGATCTGTACCTCTATTTTTGAGGCTTATTATGACCTTTTTTCCTCTTTGCCTCTGACTTTCCATTCCTTATCAAGATGTCAGTCTTCCTCTAAAAGGATAAGTGACAGCCTCTGTAACATTCTCACTACATTTGACAGTACTATCTTCCTGTCATTATCTTTGCAGCTGCTCCCATTTCTCTTTCAATCTTTTTCATAACACCATTAAAACTCTATTTTTCTAACATGTTCATAAAAGCAGCAGTTGTGTTGGAATTAGAATCTATTAATCTAAAAGTACTAATCAGAGAATGGTTTCTTATAAATTTGTACCAAAATATCTGTAAGGATACTTTCTTATTTCCTGCCTATATATTTTAAGTTGTTTGGGCTTACATATTTAATTTTTTTCTTCTGGATTTGTACTGTATCTACCATACAACAGACAGTAGCTATTAGCCATCTCCAAAATCCTGAACACTTCTGTATAACAATTAATACCTAGTATATAAAAATACAATAAAAAGGACCTTACATGGCCTTTATCATTGAGGATAAATATATAAAACACATAAAAGGCTAATATTCTGGGCTCAGTTCACCTAAAAGATATGAGACAAAAAAGCTCAGAGTTTATGTTTTTTTGGTATATAACACATTAGTACCACCGGCAATTGTCAAGCTGAGTTGAAGTTGTAGCAGAAAGGATGCATATAAGAGAAAACCTTGAGATAATAATAATCCTCTGAGCACTTAACCCAAGCTATAGATCAGCACATTAGTGAAGATTACATTCAAATCCATAAGACATTAGCTACATAAAACTAGATTAGACATTTCATGCAAATGAACATGTGCTGAATGATTGCTCTGAATAAGAAAACCTTAAAATTCAGTTGTAGGTCAAAAGTCTTGCTCTGAAAAAAGATTAAGAGTCTGTATGTATTAGAGTCCTCTCTCTTACATAACATCTTAGAACATTTGAAGTGACATTAAAATGTTAGAGGACACCTATACTTTATGCTAATCTAAATAATCAGAGTTTTACTGTAATTTTTCTGATGTCAGCGGGACCCATAATGTTACATTGCTTTTGGACCATTCTTTGATTATACCCTACAACGTAATATGTGCTACCCACATAACCTGTAACGCCACTGGATAACAGCAGACACAGATTTAAAACTGACATCAGTGAACGCACCAAGCTAATCATCATTATTCAAATTCACATACAACAGGCAGATACAGCCTAAAAGAACCAAAAACTGCCATCAGAAAGAGACTTATAAAAATGGAAAGTAATGCACCTTAAAAGTACTGTGAACCAAATGGTTTGAAAGACCAGGCATTTACTGCATACAGAGAATGTCTGGTACTGAGCTTCAGACCGATCAGACTAAACCAGTAACAAAAGAATCCCAGTGCAGTGACAGCAGATTCATTACATCTTATCCTACATTTATGATTCCAGGAAGTATCAATGTGAAGATTGAATGACTGTGCAATTATTTCACTTGACTGAGAAAACACTGCTAAAGAAAAGTACAGAATATTTTAAAAAAAGGTGGTCTACCTCTAAGCTGAAGAACAAAAATTCCAGGAATGATGAACATGGAGGTATTATTTAAACTTCTTTGAGGTTAAATGCTGAGGAACAGACCTCATGAAATACACACTTTCTAATAATCCAAAAATTTAATTCCTGGTAATTGTTCCTTAAAACAGTGCTACTTGTATGTGTTTTATTGAAAGTTCCTATCTGTGATAAACATAAAACACATCAGTTTGGATTTATGAAATTCTAGGCAAAGTTTCAGACAGAGTAAACTACAGCAGTAAACACTACTCAGGTGCAAAACTTGCACAGATCTCTTCCTACTCGACCAGTTCAAATATGATTTAAATTAGAGGATACTCTGTCCTGTTGCAACTTTTTTCAAGCGTCAGGGCTCATGTTTTCCCTTAGGCAAATTGCTGCAAAGCATCAGGATTTGTAACACTTGAAAAGATTATAAAACACAGGAAGTTATGGAGACCAAAAATAGAGAAGCATCATTTTGGGGTTTGGGTTTTTTTTTTCAATTTTGATGTGATTGTATACACCACCTGCAGAGATAATGTAATTTCTTGAAGAGCAGAATCAGCTTCATCCTGCTTCGTTTTGAGTAAAATGCTTTGCTCTGCAGCTTTTCTGTTCAGTTCATCTACCAGGGCTTTAGCTTCATTCAGCTTTGAAACACCGGCCTATAAAAGTTTAAAAAAAGAAGATATTTAGCAATGAATTTTAAGTGGATTTAAATGAAAGTTTGTTACAAATAGTACAGACAAAAAAAATGATGTAGACTAATATTCTAATCTTTTTAATTATTGTTCCACATTTTCTTGATATTATTTACATTTTGTTGGTCTTACGTAATCTAAAAATGAGATCTGATACTTCTAGATGTGTCACTGTAGGATCTATTATTAAATCAAAAAGATATCAACAAACTTTTAATGAAACAATAACTAGCACAATTATTTCTCAATAACTGAACAGAATTTCAGTTAACTGGCACTAATTCATTGTAATTATATCTCCCCTAAAAATAAATCTACAAAAATTAAAGAGATTGAAACAAAATAGATTAGCTAATTTCTACACACTTGTACACTCTCTAAAGAACAAAGATGTACATAAAAAAGTTTCTATAATGCTTGACTATTTTCTTTAATCACACTTTCTACCTTATTTACTTTATGTTCATTACAAAACAGAATTATTTCAAGATATATTTGAAAAATAAACCTGGAAAATATTTTGACTTAGGATACACACCTCTAATTTTCATGTATATTATTACTTTTATTTAACCAGAGCTTTTAACAGGTAAATTCGTGTTTGTCATAAAGCATAGTTACATTCTAAATAAACAAAATAAATTCTATTACTACAAATGTAAATCTTCTTCTATTGCATACTACAGTAATGGAAAAATATCGACAGACAGTAAAAATAGAGTACAATGCAAGGCAAGGAAGAAATTTGTTTTTCACAAATGCTTTAAGCAAAAAAAAAAAAAAATACAGATTTGCAAGTGCGGTTTCAGAAAAGCAGCAAGGATGACTGATAAAAGAAGCTGAAAGGGACAGGCAAAGACAAAAGTTGTCCTAAAGGATCATACAGATCTTTCCAGAAATATGCTGGGGGGAGAGAAGTAAGCACAAATGGAAAGATACCAAATAGGTTTCAAAAATAAGGATATTATAAATACAAAACAGGAGTAAAGTGACACGTGTCAGATGAACTGCATTTGGTCTAGAACTGCACAAAGGTCTGATGTATGGCAAAGGAATTAAAAATCATTGCAAAACACAAAAGGAAAGAAAATAACAACAAAAGGAATTTTGGTCAAAGCTACACATGAGCACCATGAAGTTAAAGATAACAACTTGTCAAATTAGAAGGACGTGAAAATCACACAAAGTTACCGTCAAGATATAAAGAGGACAATGGGATACTGAGCTATACAGGGAGTATTTACACAAGCAGAGGCAGGAATTAAATTAATGGAAAGATGATGGTGTTTTAGCAACATAATTCTGATACACATGGGTGAAAAACTTTAAAGTGCTTTCAAATACGTTTTAATTTTACTCTGCCACCAAACATACCCAGACTCATACATTCTTGGGGAAAACTATTAAAAAAAACCACTTTTCACTCTTTCAGGAATTTCAACAAAGAACTGCATTAAAGATTCATGCTATTCCTCTCCTGAAACCACAGCATGAACATATGCCATTAGAGGACACATCACACAGCCATGTTAGCAGCTACATTAATACAAAAGACATTTCCACATATGAGAATATTTTGAAAAGCCATATGACAAAAGTGTTTTAAACACATACCTGCAAGTGGTTCTGCCTTTTTATTAGTTCTCTTCTTTTACTGTTATTGATGGTACTATATACACGAAGGAATGTCATATACCTGCTAGGTGTTGCCCCGTATATTTTACATGATTCATGGATTGCCAGAAATGACTTCAGGAAATCAGAATCACCTGTACGACACCATTTGTAAAACAGATATTATACTCAATTTTATCTCACGTTAAAATAACTAAGGAAGAGCAAGAGGATATGATTTTTGAGATATGAAGTACATTCAAAAATAACACAAAGACTATACTTTTTTAAAGTACTGTCAGGGGAACAACATGGAATGACATTTGAAATGCATATTTCTCAGAAAGAAATATAATGACATTGTTTAATGTTTGGAAAAGCTGGCAAAATTAATTCAAATTATTGAGGGCTAATCATGTAAGAAACTACTTCCACAAAAATTGAATTTGAAAATATTTGGACTTCTTTAGAAATGAAGCCCGTGTGTTTTTGTCTTTTATCTCTGAGGACAGGCAAACTAAAAGCTTTTTCTGAACATTCTATGCCCTTCAGTTTCTTGAAGAGTTTCTCAAAGGAAGCTAAAAGATACTGTAAAATAAATTGCATTACCTTCCAAAAGAAAAAAATTGCTAAAACATATTTACATATAAATGAATGCCCCTAATAAGTACTGCAGCCTAGATTAAGAACAACGATCTAGGATAAAGAGGGATGGTAATGTGAACAATAAATGCTAAGTTTGGTCATTATTCTGATCAGCTGAAATGCCTATTAAAAAGCAATCTAAACAAGAAACTTGAAGTGAACCACTTACATATTTATACTCTGTTGGTTCCATGACCTCTAAGTGCTAAAAGTGGCTAAAAGTAGTATTCTGCAAGTGCTTTTTTACTTGGTTAAATTTTAAGTCTGATTATAAAAAAATATTCAAAACATGGGGCATTACTTACAAGAAAGTAGTTATTGAAATTATTAAGTAAAATGAGCAGGTCTAGGACAGGAATAATGTAAATATATAGACTGAAAAACTCTCAAAACATTAAAATTTCAGGTTCTGAAATAGCATCCACATATAAGGAAGACACAAACAAAACAAGATACAGCTAAACCACTTTATAAAATTGAATATATGTGGTGACTGCTTGTGACAGAGGAGACTGCATTTGGTCATCTAGGATGTATGCTCCAGACTAATGTCCCCTCGTGCAAAATGCCTGCCACGTGAACAATACTGAAGTCTATGAATATGCTAGTAAACACATACTCAAGTATCTATACTATTATCTATGTCCAACACAGGACTGAATAACCTCTTAATAATAAGCAATAGTAACTAGTATGTCTACTCAAATATTACCTGAACGTTTTTTCTCTGCTTCCTTATTTGTTTTTTCAGTCTTTTCTTGTTCACTTGAATCATGCAGAAGCATTTCAGGTATCTAAAAACAAAAAACAACATGATTTTCTGCACAAAAATGACAAACAATAACAATTTGAGTTAAAATTTTTAAAAAAACAAACCAACCTTCAATCTAGTTTCTCATTTGGAAAGACTGAAAATGACACATTTACTCAGAAAAAGGAATTTACAGACTATTTATAGCATTAGAAAGATAAATTCTGCCCTTCCACGTCACTGATAACTTCCTGCTCTCTCGAGCAGAAGAGGTTTTGCTGGCTGTACAAAGAAGCATGTACTTCTCAGAGCACTTTCACAATAGCACAAATGTCAAAGATTTAAAAATATATACAATTCAAGAGGAAATCAGTCTTAAGACACATTTGGCACATGTACATATTACGCTCTAAATGACATTCATTGAGATCACTCAGAGAGGGGGGAACAGGATGATGGCAAAGGTGCTGTTTATCTTTGTGCTTAGGGTTTCTGTTTGTGTTGTTCTGTATGACAATTACATGTATATAATAAGCACTGTGTTTGTGTGTGTGCCTACCGGGAATAGATGCTCAGCTTTACCACTGGTTCATCATGGGGCCATAAAGCTGTGGCACCCTTGCCCCTAATCAGGGTACTGCATTTGGTAACCTCTTAACATACAGAAGTAATACAAATATTTCTCAAACTCACTCTGTGAACATCCTGCAACAAGTTGATTCCAAAAAGAATACAGTGACTCCTTTCCATCAAGCAAAACACAAATATTCACGAATAACATAACATTTACAGTGCAGTCTTAGATCTATAGCAGCTCATATACACTTAACATACCTGTTTTAAAAATAGCAGTCAAGCATACTAGTAACAACAGATATCATCAGTATAGTTGGTGTGGTGGGCTGACCCTGGCTGGATGCCAGGTACCCACCAAAACTTCTCTATCACTCCCCTCCCCAGAGGGACAGGGGAGAGAAAATATGTTACAAAAGGCTCTTGGGTCAAGCTAATGACATGGAGAGATCACTCACTGATTACTGTCATGAGCAAAACAGACTTGACTTGGGGAAATTAGTTTAATTTATTACCAGAAAAATCAGACTAAAGAGAAATAACTAAATTTTAAAACATCTTCCCCCCAGCAGCACAGGAAGATGAGGGATGGCAACTACAGTCAGTTCATCACGTGCTGCCTCTGCTCCTCCTTCATCCTCAGAGGGAGGATTCCTCACATTCTTTCCTGCTCCAGCGTGGGGTCCAAAATGCTCCAGGATGGGTCCCCTGCAGGGTCACAAGTCCCTTCCAGCAAACCTGCTCCAGCACGGGCTCCTCTCTGCATGGATCTACAGGAGCCTGATTCAGCACAAGTTTCCTACAGGTTCACAGCCTCCTTCAGGTGCTTCCACCTACTTCAGTATGGGGTTCTGCATGGTTGTAGCGGGATCTCTGCTCCACCGTTGACCTCCATGGGCTGCAGGTGAACAGTCAGACTCACCATGGGCTGCACTGCAGGCTGCAGGGGAAGCTCAGCTCCTGGAGCACCCCATTCCCCTCCTTCTTCGATGATCTTGGGGTCTGCCATGCTGCTTCTCTCACATAATCTCACTCTTCTCTCTGGTTGCAGTTGCTCCTGTGCAGTAACTTCTTTCCACTTCTTAAATGTTGTCCCAGAGGTGCTATCACCACTGCTGATAAGCTCAACCCTGGTCAGCAGGGGGTCTGTCCTGGAGCTGCCTGGCATTGGCTATGTCAGATATGTGGGAAGCTTCTGACAGCTTCCCACTGAAGCTGCTCCTGCGGCCCCTCAACTACCAAAAGCTCACCACACAAACCCAATACAATTGGCTTTAACATTTTGCTTGCAGTCTATTTGTATTTTGTTCCTAAATGCTGTGTTTGATCAGAGGCACAGTAGTCAGCATGCTGTTGAAGTCAGCCCACAGAGAGAACAAAACATAATGTTACTGGTAAAATAATAATGCTAATAATATTTAACTGTTCTGCAGAATTTTCTGTCTTTTTAAGACAGCACAAATGGATTTAATAAGCACAGTGACAATTATGCCCTCACAACTTTAAATGTCTTCATCTTATTCACCAAAGATTGGTTAGTTTTGGAGATACTCATTTAAATAAGTCACAATTAATGCAATTTACCTTTTTCATACTGTCTTCTGACCAGGTTTCCATCCACAAAACCTGACATTTCTTATACAATGCTGGATTACTTTCACAGTTTATTGTGAAATTTAAATTGGTAGGATCCATGATCAAGACAATGTGCAGATTTTGTTGGATCCCTAAGAAAAAGTAACATATTAAATTTTTAGTACAGAACAATCTGACTATATAAGAGTAGATTCATTGCAAATACAACATAATTTACCGTCTTTCAAATACTTATCACAAGGTAATGTCTGGGGAAAAAAAAAAGAGTCCATAACATCAGATCACACTAGGACAGGAATATTTATAAATAGAACTTAATTTATATGACAGATTCTCATCATGTATATTACACTGTATTTTTTAAAATTTAAAGAGCTGACAGCATTTAAATAGATATCACTAGTTCTGAATCCAATTCATATAGACCAATAGAACCAAATAGAAGTAGTTGCAAGGCCTGACACTTTGCAGGCCCACATCTGTATTCTTCCAGTCATATTATTTAATTGTAAACTAGTTAATCTTCTTGTTGGTCCATGGAAGAAAGAAAGATTATTAAGAAACCTACCTGTAAACTTTTTTATGATTACTCAGAATCCAAAGTGATTTGTAGGTATAATTGGCAGATAGAAGGAAACTCTTTTACTAGATATATCTAAGCTATACAAACCAGAAAACAATGGGAACAAAAGCTTTCTTCTTTCTAATTACTTTCAACAGCAGATTTCATAACATTTGTACAACATTCATCAGTACAAAATTTCAGATAGAAGAATAAATTTTAAGTTGAGGGTTCTGTGCCCTCAAATATCACAATGCAATAATTATTTTCTGCCTTGTATTTAATAACTAACTGAAAATTAAAACCTCACACAATAGACCACATGAGAAATTATTTATGCACTGTTACACCACTTCTTAAATTTCATAATAAATTGTAACTTATAAATGTATTGACATACTGTACGTGAAATAGTTGAAAATTGGTCCTGTAAATCCATCTTGTGAAGCTTGATCCTTCAGAGGAGACAGCAATGGGTCTAATTCTTCTGTTTTATAAAGCCCAGGGACTTCTCCTATTTCAAGAATGAATTTAAGTCATATAAAATACACCATAATTCTTTAAATTCCTTTGAAGGATTCCCCGAATCCTCTGTATAGAGAATTTGAATATGGCCGTATTCACCTCCATAATTTCATGAGTATCATCCCATACTTCATTATTCTTTTCATATCATGAAAACAACAAGCCAAATTGCAGTGATTCTATTTAATGATCTACTTTGTTCATACTGCTGAAATGTATTTCAAAAGCTCATTCAAATCTACCCAAAGGCAGTGATCCAATACTGCACAGAAAACAAATCAAACCAGAATTTGTCATACACCAGGACACAGAAACATTGAAAGCAAGGAGTTTTCTAGAACCTCAGACACAGAGATTTAACACTGGATGACAAAAATCTGATAATCTGAGGAGATTTGGGATTGCACCTGAAAGACAGAAAAATCTGGTGCTCTTACCAATCAGCTCTTAAACTACTGCAGAACAAAAAAAAAAAACATTTAGCAAATTAGACTCAGTCCTTCAATGACCATTCTGATCCAGGAACAGTGCTGAACAGCAAAAGAAAGTCACTATTTGCTATTATTATTTATCATCTCACTCTTTTCAGAAAAGTGAGCTTTGCTGGTGTTCATTTAAGTAAAGGACTCAGTCTATACAGTTTAGTAAAGCACTGCAGAGTAGAACACATTCTCATTTTGTTGTCATACTGTTGAAAAGAACTCCTTTGAAAAACATAGAGGAACTGAAAGCATCTGTATTATTAAAGGACAGCAAAGTGAACTTTGAGTCAGATTCTCATGTACAAGCACTGTAGCTACAGAAAGCTAACTAACCCTTCTGATAGGGGCAAAGCCAGAAAACATCCTATTTTGCCTCATTGAGCTAACTCTGTGTGGTAAAAGTAGAATCATGAATCTTCTGGGACTTGCCTCACCTGAAGACAATAAACTGTTGATCATTTCCAGGAAAGTAGGATGAACAAACTGATAGTCTTCGAGCAGCAATACCACCTGCTGTGCTTCAATGCCTGACAGCTCCATCACCTAGGACCAAGAAAGACATTTAAATCTCAGTATATGGAACATATGTATTGTTCATAAGCTAACAACACTCACAGGATACCCTGAGTCAGAAGGGGCCAACAAAGATCATAATCTTTCCTTAATTATATATTACATACATATTTTCTCCACAGCATCTACACTATTATATATTTACAGAAGATTTCTAGGTGATTCAGTTATATGAGATATCAAATACAAAGAACATTCTACCCAGATGCACATCTTGATAATGAAAAAAAATAATAAAAACAGACTCTTTCATAGAGCATATTTATATATGTGACTCAATGTAGAATTGTATCTCTCTTTTGTGTAGGCACAGCTCTAGAATTTTCTTTAGCGATGATGAAGGTAACGAGAAACTCTTGATTCAGGGTTTGTATTTGGTTTTATATATTATGTTCACTTTCATCAATCACTAAAGTTTTATTTGATTCAGCTACTATCCTATTAACTGGCAGATCATAATGGAGACAGAAAATAAAAACGTATCTACAAATATGCAAATATATAGTTTAAAAAGCCTCTCCAATATTCACACAAACTTTGAATTTATGAAGTCCACAACACTCAAAAAGAACTCTGATATTCAAAAAGTGCAGTTTCAGGTAATTACTATAAAGAAAAGCATACACACCTAGATACTGAGAACTTTTAACAATCTACTTGTTTAATTTAGACTGTTGCTGTTTTGTGTCTCTTAAAATATCTCATCATAAAACACCTTTGTGTCCTTCAATATTTCCATATTCTTTATTCTTTCTTTAATATACACCTAACATAACCAAATGGAAGACAATGAGTGACTTACATATTTGAGATCACTTTTGAACTGCTTCAGCTCATAACCTCTGGAAATTTTGGGAGTAATCAGAACAGCTCCATGCATGTGACTAACTAAAGAGGTAACTGTTCGACGACCTACACCACTCCGCCCTGCCAGAAGAAGTGATCCTCCAGGAAAACTTAGCACTCTGTCCACTTTAGACATATAACTGAGGACTTCTTGGAACAGCAAAATCTCTGTCTCTTTTTTGTCTCGTCCATAATGAATGATACCCTATAAAAAAAAAAGGCAAAGCAAGAACGTGTTCACTAGTAAAAAATAAAAGCAGTAAGATATGAAAGCATCTAATATTAAAAAGTTTAGAAAAGAAGAGCCTGAAAGCTTAAGAGACCACACTGATATTCATTACAAATAAATTATTTATGTGACAGGAATTAGATACCACACACACTCTTTACCTGTAATGAACATCTCACAATACCCCCAGCACCAGGATATCCTAGAAGTCTTTGATATGTTAACACAGGAATCTACCACTGAACTAATTAAAATTGCATAATGGACCAAAACAATGTCTGAGCTCTCTCTGACTACAGATGAATTAATAACTTAGAAGTGTTTTAGGCAGTTAATTGTTGCATAATTGGAGATTATGAAAATTCCTAGTGAAACACACACAATAAGAGATCCTACGATTAAATTCTGACCTTGTTATACTTAATAAAATCTCATCTTTGAAGCTCAAGGTAACTTTGTAGTCAATTAAAAAAAAAAAAAACAAAACAAAACCAAAAAACAACCAATTCTCTGCTTACTGAGGCTATTGAATTTCATAATTTCCCATATAGTCTATTGGTCACAAGTAGACAATTAAGGAGAAGGAGTAGTTTCCCATCTTCAAGAGCAGTCCATCAAATGCTATTACTATGGGAGATGATCTCAAAGCTCTCCTTCTAAAAATCAGATAGCGTAGCAGAGTTAAAATGTTTCCATTGCCTCACCAAGCTCATATTTTGTACTTTATTGCTTAAAAGCATGCCAAATCTCCAACCAATCCATTTCTATTTCTTTAAATAAAAATTACATTATCAAACTGCAAATTCAAAAAGTAAACCTTGAATAAAACACTAAGGTACTCAAACAATACACAAGTATATATGGACATAAACATTTCTCAAAATGTTGGTTCATCAAACTGTTATAAATCAGCAGCAAATGCAACTGATGCCCTTCCATTAAAAAAACCTTGCTACATGATACTTCCTAATGCCTACCCCACAGCATAACAAATTCTCCCTTGCTTCACCAAATGTAAAAGATGATCCCTTGAACAAGAAGTAGACCCCACCCTAAAGTGGTGCCTGCATGTTACTTCTTACAAAAAAATTCTAGATTCACTGCTGTGAACCCTTGCTGTGTATATTTTTTAATGTGTCTCACTTTCTGAATAATATCTTTCAGGTCTGTTGAGTTTAGTCTGCCAAGTGGCCTCCCATGTGGTGGTAATGCCTGTCCTGATGGGACAAATGCCTCTTGACAAGCTCCCCAGGTTACATAAAAGGCATCTGTGGAAAAAAAAAAGAAAACATTTCAGAGAGTTCAGCACATATGCTATCTCACTTGATAAGGCAGTTCCTATAAACATATTTCAAATTTGTGTCATAAGCTTCAAATGGTTTACCTGCCATATTGTCCAGAACATCTGAACCCCAATCACCTTGAAACACTTTCAGCAAAACATTATCAAATACATGAAGTTCTTTCAAGCCAACAATTCTGTCACGGAACAAACGACGTGCTTCATAAGCAACAATTTCCAATACGTAGTCTGCAGTTTGTATCAATGATGCTACAAAATTTAAGGAAAGAATTAACTTCATAAATTTATAATTCTCAAATTTCCTTTTCAAAATATGAGCTTGAAAACTAGCAAATGAAATTACATACCAGCAAGAGAGGATCAGCAAGGAAGAAAGAAGAGAAAAAGTAAACATTATGACGTGCTTTTTAATAATATCTTTAAGAATCATTACAAAATAAAATGAAATATATTCTATTAATATTATGGAATGAACAGTCAGGCATTCTTCCCTCTACTGCATTACAGACAGTTCACAATTTAGAAAAATGAATGAGTGGCATGTGGAGTCAGCAGAACGACTGACATCAATAATACTTTCATTCATTTTAGAACTGCTTTAGTAATGAAAACCAAGTAAGTAACTTACCACCTGCTAAATCATATCTGAATAAACCAAGAACCCACTGAGTAAGAATACATGGTGTGAAAAGGTAATGACTGTGATCATCAACTGTGAATTTCACTCGTACCTAAAAATGGGAGTTAAGGGGGAGAAAAAAAGTGATGTTTTAAAATGTAAAGCCCTTTTTCTAAAATATCAGATAAATTAGTTTTCTATTTGGTATCTATTTAGATATCCTAATACTGGATTCTTTGTCTAAATATGCCCTGACCACAACAGATTTTCTGGTATGTTTCTTCTGTACAGTTTTGGATGGAAACAACTGCACACACGTCACCTAGGACTGCCAGTGCAGCATTATTAGACAAAACACATTTTTAAAGCAATACCAAATCTGAAATGCAAAGGAAATATAGAAGTGTAACAAAAAACTACCTAAATTTGTAACACTTTCTCACTACAAAAGGCTTCATACTTACTCTTCTCTCAGAGAGGATATTTGAATTTACAACCACATCTTTAATGCAAAGATGAACTGCCTTCATCAGTTATTTGATCATAGCACGATGAGATTTAAACTCATATTTCTAAGAATATATTGATAACATCATATGAAACTCTTGCTAATTGGTGCATGCCAGTGACTAAATCCACATTCCAGTCATGAAGATCGGTCTTGTATCACGGTTCAGCCTAGATGGGGATGTACATACATTCCTGGAACATACAGCCCCACAGGACCTACCTCAGTAAGGCCATGTACTGTTTAAGAAAAGTAATTGCTTCAGTGTTTTGCTAGATAAAAGTCCATAAAATTGTAAGTGGAAGGATAAAATGGGCTTGTGTGCCTAAACACCTATTTTTAACACTAAAATTTGAACAGGTAGTCCTTGATGTCTGTAAAGCACTCCTCCCTTTTCTATTCTTAACAGCATCCCTAACAACTGGGTACATAGCAATCCATTGCACTGTGTCCTCATCCATTACGTATGAAAACACTACTAATCCGCATTTTATAAATCAGGAACTGAAAGTAAAGAAGGGTTAAGATGCATGCCAAAATCCTAAAAGAAATCTGTGGGAAAACAGGAGCACTTATCACTTACTCAGTTTGCCTCCAATATTTAGGATTCTCTGCAAATAAGTAGCTCTAAACTTGATAGCAACTTTTTAAAAAATATATAAACTTCAATTTTAATACTGATCAATCTTGCTAATATCAAAAGCTAATTATTTTTTAAAAAATACATTAATTGTCCATCTCCTTGAAAAAAGAAATAAATATTTCCATACCTGTTCATATATTTGAACCATAGATCCTGCTAGCTGATGTATTTTTGGTAAAGAACCCCAAACAGGGTGATTCTTTAGGTTTTTCTGGAGTACAGGTTCTAAGTAGGCACTGTAAATAGTTTGCAGTTGTTCTCTTTCTGGATAGCTAAAAAAAAAAAAAAAACACAAACAAATCATTGACTATCAATTTTTTTTAATTAAAAATTAGTCAAATTTATATAAACAATTACTAAGAAATTTCAACTAATAGCATTTCCATCTAACAGCCAAATAAAATTATCATTTTATTGCAATAGGCTGCTCTCAGAAATTATCTAAATACATCTGTTGATGTGTTCAAATTTAAAAACAAACTTCTTTTCAATTTCTCTAATTTGGTAACCAAACAGCACCTAAATGTAAAGCTGAAGAAAGCAGTTTACTGAAAATAAAACTATCCAAAAGGAAACATATTTCAAACACTTAACTATCGACACGCAGGTACAGATTCCTCTAAGCTGGCTTCTAGTACCAAGAGGGACTAAACACCACCAAATCTGATGATCCCAAACTGTTAGAAAATATTAATGACGAGAACAGCCACACCTTCATAAAGACTAAACTGAGCAAGGGCCTTATAAACAGAGGCTGAATCTGAGTTCTGAGAGTTAGCCTAATTTCCACATACTTACTCAATTGCACAGAGACGAACAATAGAAGTAAATCTGGAAGTAAGTTTATGTCTTCCTAACATTCCTCCAGCTGACATGGAAGCCACAATTTGGATGTTTTCTAAACCAACCCATTCCAGATTTTCATCATAAAATCCTTGATACGTAAGAACCTTTAATAATTAAATAAATATTTAATTAAAAGAAAGTCAACAAAGTATCATACAAAATAAAATGTAATGACATAGTGAGAAGGGTACCGTAACTACTCTTTTCTTAATTGCCAGAGGTGTATTACTCTTCACGACTTTGTATCAGCTGCAGACTTGCAGGACTTCATTGTCCAGATCATTAAAGATGTTAAACAAGTACTGGCTTCCAAGTACACTGTGTGTCATTTATCAATACCCTCTGCACCTGGCACTTTAGCCAGTTTTCAGCCCACCTCACTATCTGCAGCCTATGTCAACAGCTTTCCTATGAGGATCATTTGGGAGAAAGCACCGTGGTCTTAGTGAAGTCCAGGTAAGCTATAACCACTGGTCTCCCCTCATCAAGCAAGACTTGCCCTTGGTGAATCCATGCTTACTACTCCTGGCAATTTTCTTGTCATACATATGCCTATTGTGTTATAACTCATTGAGACAAGCACAGTCTTTACTTAATTACACAAACAAGCCAAATAAAAAAGTATCTTATTTCTGGGTGACACCTATGTAGTTTATCCAACTACAAAAAAAACTAATGCCAATGCAGATGTAGGGTGTTAACCCTGAAAATAATCAATGTAGTTATAGTAAATAACTACATACAACTAAATTAAATACTTACATACACTAAATTATATCCTGTATACTTAAGAGTCTTTATGAATAATAGACGTAAATGTTCACCTGCTGTAGAAAAGCCACAAGAGTGCTTGTTCCCCATTTATCAGGTTTGGGTAGATTGATGTCTTTCAAGTACAAAACAAGTCTTTCACAATCCTTTGGTCTGTATACTCGCCCAGTGTTTGTACTGATGACAATGCAAGTTTGACTTAATTTTTGTAGAAGATGTTGAGAAGTAGTTTGTGCACTGCAGTGAATGGTAGCAATCTGAGTGGATCGGAGTTGAGAAAATGCATAGTGAAGCAGCATCCTAGAAAAGCAAACATGTACATACATATAAGCTTAAGTAAATTAAATTGCTGTGCATCCAAATATATTGTATAGTTTTTGATTTAAAATGCATATACTTCATCCTGTATTAATGGAATAGGTGGAGTAAGAGGTTTGCTGAATTCAACATTCTTGCCTTTAAAATTGTGCTATTTTCCATACACCAAATTCAGTAAAAGTGTACTGTACACAGCCACACAAAACAAACAGCTAGTCTAAATACTTTGATTGTCATGATTCAACCCATCTAAAGAAGGAACCTAATACAGGCAAGAGGACGAGCTAAATTCAGTTGCCTGCACACAGCTAGTGCCTCTTGAAATAAGACTGGATACCTCATATGCCTCTAGGCTGTTTCTCCACAACAGCACAGATTTTCCAAAGGTCCTGTTTCATATCTAAAAGCCACATTCAGATGTCTTTGATACATAGTGGCAGTCTGAACTTTCCCTGCAGAAATTCATAAAAATTAACTTATTTGCCACTACAGAAGGTTTATTTAATCGGTGACTTAAATGATATTCTATCAGAAAGTCATATGATAAAAGCATTATAACAGAATATTACAAATTCTGTCAAATAACTAGAAGTACATTTTATTTAAAATAGGAACTCCTTTTTACCCCTTTCCGCATCCTTCAGGACCCACAAGAAGAAATGGCTGCTTATTATTAATGTCTAGCCAGGGTCTAAAGTAATCTAAACCTCTCTGCATGTCAGGGGTTTGGATGACAGGAAGCGTTTGGAGATTACTGAAGTCATCAGCTGTTAGATTTTCAGGTTTTTTCAGCTGATACAGCATTAGCTGTCCAGTATCAGTGTCGTAATATGTGTCCAGGGGTTTCCTCGGATCTGGTGGAGACTCTTGTGTCCAACTGAAGAGCTTTAAAAAAAAATAAAAATAAAACTTAAATATACACTCCTAACAACAAGGTCTACCATTTCAAGTCAATCTAAAGAATGTTCAAAGAATAATTCTGTAAAATCAAACATATAATTCTTTGACTTGATAGTTTAAGGCTGCCTGTGAAAATTCAGTCATGTCATGCACATGATTTATGATTAAGCCCTTAACTAAACAATAACAAATTACTTTTCCACTTTCATAATATAAAGAAATTAAGATAAAGAGTATTTTGAAAAGTTTTACATAATTTTTTTTAGACTGGGCAACATAATAATAATCTTAAAAATGAGAATACTCCTTCACATCCATCAATAATACCTAAAGCTGAGTAAAGCTTTATCATTTGCCCAGTAAATGTGCTATAGCTCGTGGCTGTCTTTGGGAAGGAACTATTTCCTTTTCTCCAACACAAAACGTAAGCATGATTGTGGGAATAACTACCTCCAGGGTAAGTCTTCTGAAGACACTATGGATCAGCATACCCACACAGTTTTCCAACAACTATTATTTAGCCCTTGTGCCCTCAACTACCTACACAAAGACAGAAGCTCATACCAGCACATACAATACATAACCACACAGTAATGCTCAGAGAACAGGTCCCTAATGAGGTGCAAAAAAAATCCTCACATTATTATTTCAAGCATTCTGAACAGGAAAAACCCACGAAATCAAATCTGTATTACATATGCAATACCATAGACACACATAGTCTGCTACAGTGGGTCCTTGCAGAAAGCAGTATAGACAGAGGCCATTCAGTATCTCTGTGCAACACTGAATGAGTGCTGTCTGGGATGGATGCACCAGCAGTGTATAAAGATAGATGAAACATTCCTTTCCTTCTCATCTATTTCCCTACAGACAACACAGATTACAATCAAATTAGAGCACAGAGATTACCTCTTTTGCAAATTCTTGCCGTGATTTCATGTTGAGATTGCCACCAAGACCACGTAACAAGTTAATAATAAACTGCCCACGATCAGTACACCCATGTAGATGAGACAGTCCGTTCATCACAGTTCCAACTAAACTTGTTTCTACCACAGAGTCATTCTGTAAATTGAAAGTTGTAGTAAGATTTAAATATATTCCTCAATATAAATGTAATGTATTGCTAGCAGGCTAATATTACTTGTTGCTTTTTGACAAGTCCATAAATAATGAGAACTCAACACCATTATTGTTCTAGAAAATTCATCTGATATTAAAATTATTTATAAGCATTGATTTGGAGGTTTTAATTTCACACTAAGAAATTATGTAATTTAGGATAAACAATCAACTTTCCTCACAGATTTTGAGAATCTATTAGAAATAAACATAACTGTATACTGGAAATCTTCCTTTTGAACAGATTCTTTGTCGATTTTGCTCTTTAGCACCAAACAGGATTTTCAGTCTCAGGATCAATGTCATGTTTTTTCCTCTGTACCCACCTGAAATACTTTAGAAGTCTAAAAATCACCATGGGTGAAAGAACCAAGAGAAAAATAATAACAAAAATACAGTAGGACCATATATGTTTCCCAAGGGGAAATAACGCAGATCTCTTAAAGACAAGCTTCCTGACCACAGTAGTGTGGATGCCTCCTAAATAATATTTTGTGCAGTATAAGTTAACTGATCAATGCAAATCCATTTGCCAAGAAGCACAGAAAATCCTTAAGTCCTTAAGTATATACAAAACAATTATTGTGATGTACATCCCAGAATCCAGATAATATACAAAGTTTCAGACTATCCTTTGGTTTGATATTGTAATCACATATTACTTTTCACCTATTAAAACATCCTTCAGTTAGAGTTTTGAGAAGAACTCTAAAGAGCTGAAGTTATATACTTAATTCCAAGCCAAATTAGTGGGAGCTGTTAACATTTAGCATTCTGAACAACCAAAATAATTTTTTAGATATTTCTATATCAACCTTTTTAGGTATCTAGCATTACATTTTTCCTCAACCTATTACAAGCTTTAGTTTGCACTAGGCAACTTGTCAACTTTTAGCCATTTTTTTGTTATAGACAATAACATCAACCTAGAAAATAATTTCTTCACTTTTTCTTCTTTTTTATTTAGATATTCAAGTCTTTCAGATCTTTGAAAATATACAGAAAAATGTCTGGTATGGAATAATGCAGCACACATATTTCTGTGAAACTTAATATCTGTTTTAATTAGTTAAAATGATACTGAATGTTTCAAAACTGTAAGTATAACAATCAGGTTTTGGAAACTTATTAGAAAAGTTACAGTATTAATTTTACTAAGGAAACAGAACCATTACTGTGGTCACAGTACCAAGCCTGCCAGAGTACAGGAAGTGTTTGGACAATGCTCTACGGCACATGGTATGATTCTTGGGGTGGTCCTGTGTAAGGTCAGGAACTTATGGGACCCTTTCAACTCAGGACATTCTTTGATTCTATTAAAAAAAAACTGAGATTTTTTTTTTCACTTGCAATTCAAAAATTAATCTGAATGAATCTCTTCAGTGCTAAACTAGAATAATGGATCATACTTAACAGAAGCTAACATTTGATTAAGTATTCATTTACCAACCTTCTTTACAACCCAGTTTAAAGCCTTTTCAAAATAGTCCCCAATCCAATTTTCAAGGTTGCATCTGCACTCTTCAGGTTGACTTCTTAGCCAAGACTTTATTAGAGCATTGAGATCTGTATCTTCATCACTAAGTCAAAACAAAACAAGATTCAGATAAATACAAGGCATCCACATCTTTAAATAGACTGGTTCAACGGAACAACAAAATTCCAGAAAACGTTCAGGGAAATACTTTAACAATTTCTAACCAGTATTTAGGCTCTCCAAGCCCAAGTTCTACACAAACAAAGAATCCACCATGTTTTTCTGAAAAATTCTGAGGCACATCACCCAAAAAATTGTAACATAACAGTACAAAAGGGACATGCAACCTAAATCAAACTTAGCCAGTGACTGGCTTCGTAAGTGTAAGCTACTATTCAACTCAGTCCACTTTGGAATACCTTTCAAGACAAATAACTATATTTGCTTACTTTAAAAGCATGTAATACACCTGTGACTTACCTCAGAAAGATCATTCCCATTCGAGATATTGTAGCAGGAGAGGCACAGCCAAGGTCATGAGTTTCAAATATAAAGTTGACATTTGAACCAAACTGAATTCTTTCTCCACTGGGCATAGTCAACAATCTGTTGTCATCCAAAACAGAATTCAAAGATTCAATCCATTCAGGATCGATATCACCATCACAAATTATCCATGAAGTAATATCTGTTTCCAAACACAAAAAAAAAATATAAACCCAAGAAATCCACTTAGAAAATATCATCCCTTGCTATCTTAACACTATTTAGTACTCTCTCTTCATTATAGCTTAAACAGAGTTTCTACGAAAATATACCTTATGTGCTTTAACTTCTGCCTATTTTGGCTTTCTTATCACACAATTTGGAAAGTTTATGTCAGGGTTCTTGATTGCAATTGTTACCAAATGGTTTTCTTACCGTATGCTATCCACAAATAATAATACAATATAAAAATGTAACTGAAAATGAACCATTTCAGTAATCTAGGCATAACAGCTCCCTCATAAACATACCCTGGGGTTCTCGTACCACTTGTCGAGCACTGTTTGTAAGCACACCATCCGACCATTCTCTGGTATCCATGTCAATACGGCCAAGCAACTGATGTCGAGGCATGGCTTTGGGATTCATTGTATACTGTTTCACTACTTTGCCAGTTTTACCAAGTGCTGTCTTTAACATCCGCCAAAGTGTTGATTTACCTCCACCACTCGGACCTACAATAACTACACCCATTCTTTGACGTAGTTGTTCATATAATTCCAAAGCCTTCTTGATCTAGATAATGAAAGAGACAATGGCTATGTGAAATTGTAAAGCTATATCAAACATGTTCTATTTTATTGTTTTTTTCAACTTGCTTTGCATGCAGACACTTTCTTTTTATAATTTTAAATTTTGAAACAACAAATACTTGCAGAAATCATTATTATACTAAAGAACATAAAGAAAGTTATTTTGCATGTTAGAAGCATTTTACTAAATTATTAAAAGAAAACTATTAGCCATCTTTGGGCATATTTTTACTGAGCAATTAATGAATGTCTAGTCACAAAAGTTCATCCAGTTCTACAGTAAATAAATAAAAACAAGACAAAGAACTGCTTGATAAAACCAAATAGTCACATATTTCATTCTTCCATTGTCCAAAATATTTACTGGAATTTGTACCTGGCTTGAATGAAACTGCGTGTCACATGTTCAGAGCTTAATTTTCCTTCAACTCTTTTTCTTTTAATTACAAAACTGATCTACCATGCTAAAGACACACAGCTAATTTGTCATATACATATAATTAGAATCCTAGAATTATTTTCACTTTTTTATAAAATATTTTTTTCAAAAGAAAACAAATTAAATGAATGTAATATAAATCAGTTCTAATCCAGAATAACTCGTTTTGTTGTTGTAGATGATGTTTACCTGTGTGCTCATAATTTCCAAGTTTGCTTCTTCAAAGACTTTATGTAAAGCTGTAGTTAACTCCATATATTCCACATCTTGAAAGTCAATGCCAGGAAATACATCTTTAACCAGCGCATCAAAACGTGCACAGTCTGCAAATGTAAGCTTCGATGTGGTATTAAGCCTCAAAGCTTGAACCACTATGTGACTTTCATTAACTGGAAATAAAAACAAAGAAGACAGATCAATTTAAGCTGCTTGTTGGGTTGTTTGTTTTTTTTTTTTCTTTGAGTATATCAGCACCTGAGTCTATACTGCTAAGACATTAAAAGCAGAATCCCAGCACAGACTTCATTCCAGTTCATGTACCGCTCTACTTGGAAGTTAGGCAAGGGCTTTACTATAAATATGATATATGCCCACAAACGCATTCTTTATTAGGAGAATCAACTTTCCTGTCCTAAGCCAAATGAAAAAAGTCTTTTAAGAATCATTCAAAATCATTCCAGAATGAATTCCTGTGTCTGTGTTCTTATCATCATGTAAAAGTTCAATCTAGAATACGGCAACAGTCTTTTGTGATCTCCTGGTAAAGGTGGACTTTCACAGATTTTTTTTTTTTTCTTATCTAAATGGCCTCCAAGTCCAAGCCATGGCTTCTCAAAACTCCAGTGAGCAAGAAGGCTGCAGTAAATTATATTTGTACAAGATCCTAAGGTATTAAAAGTTTGGTATGGACAATCTTACTTTCTTGTTTTGCATCGCTTTTCTTCAGCTGATGAAGAAGACTGCCACAGCCTCTCAAAACAGTCTTCAATGCCCGTAAACCCCAATCATAGTGTTGCTGTGGTGTCAGAAGCTCCCTAAATTTGAACAAAACAATATTGTAATAACCTTTAAGTTCCAGTGCCTGAAACTTTGGTTTGGCAAAGGAACACATTTATAATATGGTTTTGGGCAAAGGAGAAACTGACTCTGTAGTGCCACCTGAAATGCATTCCAGATATAAGCAATGACACTGTGGAATTTTCAAAGGGGTTATATTCAACCGCTAATGTATTTATTATTGTCTCTAAAAGCATTAACTATAACCTCTAATCTTTGTATTTTCTAATGCACATACTTTTAACCAAATAGTCACTTGCATTTCTACAATTTCAAGAGCTTAAGTTCAATGCAACATTTGTGGACATTCATATGCTTGCATTCATATTTGGTGAGCATAGTAGGGGAGCAGCAATTTGCCCCCTTGAGATTATAACTGCATTCCATATACTTTCACACCTCAACATCTCAATATATTGCAGTATTTTCAATTTTTTAAGTTAAATTAGTATCTACAGAGATTTGCATTATATACCATTTATATTTAAGAGCTAGAAGGGAGGAGAGCTAAAAACGTAACTTTACTGAGTGGGGCAGGGTATGTGAAAGCAGCTTACCTTGCTAGATTAAAAATAGCCACTAATTTTCTACCCAGTACTTTAGCATCCTTAAAACCTTCTGAATACAAAATCACTTCCGCAATGAGTTCATTGTCTGGATGAGTCATAGCAACTGGCCTGAAAAGTTGCTTGAGATTATCAGGCAGTTTTTGTCTTCCTCCATAACCTTTTCCAGCAGGATTCAAAGTGATAAAAATTCCAGAATTATGATCCATTTCAACCTAGCATTAGAAGTGCATTGCAACAGTATATTGTCAAATGACATGGTATTGAGAAATGCTGGGCAGACTATTCTTAGTTAGAGTAGTCAGTTTTTAAATAAGTTTTGCTGTACCTTTTTGCCAAGCATCTCACATACAGGACTGCGTTTCTTCAATGCATGTTGAATTGTCTGAACCTGCATGGATACTGCGGACAATACAGCTTCCTCGAGTCTATTGAATTCATCAAAACAGCCCCAGGCACCACATTTCACTAAGCCCACAAATATGCGCCCCATTGACTTCACATCAATGCCCTTAAAATTAAAAAGAATAGTATCAAAATTCAAATAACGAGAAAACATAAAGGATTGTCTTCCCACCAATTAAAAAATAATTCATTAGAAATATCCACTAATTTCTAATGGTAACTGACAAATTTTCAGAATTATTTCTAGAATATTATTAACACTAAGAATATTATTAATAATTGATGCTACATAATTCTATAATAATTAATATTATAGTATTAATGTTGTTTCTGGAATATTATATTGCTTTATTAACTATGGGCATAGATATACATTTCCTAAATTAAACAGAAGCATATTCACCTCATCACAATTAAAGACTAAAACTTGTCTTCCAAGAAGTCCACCTAAGGCCTTTACTGATTCTGTCTTCCCTGTTCCAGCTGGACCATAGGGATTTCCTCCAAGGCCCATCTTCATGGCCTGAGTAAGAGTTAGGTAACACTTATCTGTCAAAGGTGTATAAACAAGTTTAGGGGAATTGCCCTGCAGAAACAAAACAAATTATATTGATTGGTAGACAGAAATTATTGCTGATGTAATTTCATTAATTTCATTCATAAGTAATGAATTTGAAAATATACTGCAATAGCCAAGATTATGAATTTCTTTCAATGCTTTCCTGATCTCATACTAAATGAAAAAACATTGTTCAAAATTTTTTTAGAAATACAGATGAAACTGCATTCAGATAAATAAAAGTAGCAATCATATTAGAAAATATTTGTATGATAATGCAGCCGCTTTCCATACAACTTGCATTAACCCCATCAATTTCAAGAATGAAAATTATTACCCTATCTTTCAATATTTTCTATTAAATAGCATGCTAATGATACAATGAAGTTTTAAAAAATGGCAATAGTTGGGAGACAACTAGCAGCATGTATGAAATGAGAAAGTGTTTGATACATATAAAAGCCACTAAGTAAAAATTAAAAATACCACACCTGATATTCATAAGTATATTGGAGTTCAGCATCTACCATTTGAACATAACATTTTCGGTCTTTCATGTAAAATCTCAGCTGCTTCTTCCAAGCCCAGTCTTCAACATCATGAACCTGAGCTTGATTCAGCTGTTTCACCACATCAATGTTATGAATGATATCAAGAATTAGAGCTTTAAGCTTAAGCTCAAGGATTCCTGATTCTGCAATCAATCACACACAAAAGTAAAAAAGAATCATAACAGTGTAGTAAGGCACACGTTACCTATTAGGTATATATACCCAAGCTCATTGTGCTGCTTTCTATTATCAGCAGACTTTTCTTCAGATCTTGTTTGAATTATCTATAGAAATGCCTTTTTTATTTGCTAAAGCAAACGGCATAAAATGAGATCCTGACATAGTGTAAATCACCATGTAACTCCAGTCATTTTGAAGTGATTTTGTTTGCTTCTACATTCAAAAGACAGAGAGAGAGGCTTTTCTGCAAAGCAATTTATTCCAGGAGTGTTTACAGCCATGTCCACTTCAGCAATCAGTGTGGTATGACCTGTTGAGTGATCTGCTGAGGATCTGAGGACCACACTACACACACACACTCTGGAGATTTTACTCAGAATAATTAGGGTGATGTGGAATGAATGTTCATTAGAAAATTGCATGCATTAAATGTATTCTTAGAACATACTGTTTAATTCAGTTTCATTTGAAAGTTATGAAGTTTGTGTGCTTCTAGACTGTTCCACAATGGGAATTAAATCAAAGTAAGTGGGAATAATAAGGAAACTCTATACAAAATCCCACCTATTAGCTAAGCTGAAAAGTTACTGTAAATGTATTACACAATAGATGGAATGAACTCTTCTATAACTGATGACATTTTTCAAATGGCTATAGAAAAGAGTGCAGAAAGGGAGCTTAGATAAAGAACCACACTCATACACTGCTGAAGGTAGGTGATATGAATCCTATTCCTAATTAATGTATCCAATGTTTACAGTTCACAAATTATAAACTAGAATTTAATGCAGTAAACAGCTATACAAATGTGGTGGATGACTCAACTACATGTCAAATTGAGTCTACAGAATTTTATATCTGAGATAGTCACTCAAAGTCCTGCCTCTGGTCAAAAGAGAAATAAGCACTCAGAGACATAATTATTCTAAGCCATTTGGACTATACTGGATTCAGAACAATCATGTTTTGGGAATAAGTAGCTTATTTGTTTTGCCTCAGAGGTACTACAGAATTACTAGTTTAGAGGCAGATGTATACATCTAACATAGAAAAAGAGAATTAACTACACAGTTGTACAGAATATATTGGCTTGACGTAATGTACCTCAACTGCTGTTTGGCCACATCCTGTGAAACATAACACTAGAGCACAGTTCAGTAGGTGAAGACATATTATCAGTAGATATATAAACCAAAAAATAGAAACTTACTTAAAAAATTAAGAAAATATGTTTGCAAACACATAAATTCTCCAAGATAATTTTTAACTTAAATAAAAGCTCTTTGTTCCTTCCGAAATATTAAAAACCCTAATCTTGGCAGTAATAGGTGAGCAATTTTATGTAACTCAGATTGAGACAGA
This sequence comes from Anabacerthia variegaticeps, assembly GCA_035583185.1. Lineage (NCBI taxonomy): Eukaryota > Metazoa > Chordata > Aves > Passeriformes > Furnariidae > Anabacerthia > Anabacerthia variegaticeps. The sequence continues at coordinate 40,647,521 of JAWWEW010000001.1, read as the reverse complement.
TTTATATAATTTCCTGTTCAAATAAACAGAATATGAAATACTACACAACTACAGTCATAATAAAGAAATATATATTAATTGTCATTTTTATACCTGTACTCCCAGCATCTTCTATGCCACTACCGATATTAGTATAATGGTCCAGTTTAGCCATGAGTTCTAATTCTAATTGTTGCAGATTATGGTTTTTTATAGCACTTTCAACATCTTCAGTGAACTGAATTTGTTCTGCCAAGGAAAGAATCTTTGGAAGAAAAAGTTCAAATTATACTTTATAATTACAGAATACAGAAAACCCAACCATTTTTTTCAATTAATTTGCAATTGCTTTTTATGCTTGATATTTTATATATTTTATTGCTTAATTTTTAAACAGAGCTATACATTTGCTATGCTCTTAATAACAAATACAGCCATCTTAAAACCTGACAAAATTTTTCCAAAACTTGCAATGTAATAAAATACAAGTCCCTCAGCTGGCCTAAAGAATGTGGTAGCAAAATTTATAAGCCTTTATTTCCATTAAATGATATGTCAGATGGAAACCACCATATCATATGCATGCTGAGCCCATATTAAACAGCCTTTCACTTGTTGTGTCACTGATCCAATACCACAATTCTTTGCATTCTAGTCTTCAACACACCACTTATATTCTAACTACTTTACGTTCAGTGTAAGAGCCCTGTCTGAGCTATGAAGGTTCAGTCAAACTTGGAACTGGACAGAAAATTCCACCAATCATGCCAATCTGAATATCATAACAGTAACTACACTCTGGGAGAGAAAAAGAGCAATCAGCAGTCCTGTGAATGACAAGGGCCTGTGCCAGAAGGTGATCACAAGAAACAACAAAGTGGGGCTTAAGCAGGGTCACCTTCAGCACTTTTTGTGTCAGCAAGGAAGTTCCTACAGGGCACCATTACGGAGAACTCTTTCAAACCTTCTCTAAGAACTCAACACGCTCTGTGCCACTGAAGTGCCTGTACACTAGTGCATGCATATTATGGGGAATAAACATTATGAGTTAAGAGATCTGTGTGCAGTTGCAGGGCTCCAATTTTGTTGGGAATACGGAGATGTGGTGTGATGACTCCCACAGGTGGAATGTAGCAATCAAGCAGCACATACTCCCTAGGAAGGACAGACAGGAAATATGAGGAGTGGGAGTTGCCCTCTACATAAGGAAACAGCTGGAGTGCGTGGAGTTCTAGATGGCCCTGCTTGGGCAAGAAGTTGGATCAGATGAGCTTTAGAGGTCACTTCCCACCACATTCAGTCTGGTTTTGTGTGATTCTCTCTCATATTGGTCAAAATTCATTAAACAGTTTCATATTCGTTATTATTTCTGCTTATACAGCTAAGCTTCAGAAACTCTACTACTTTAATCAGAATCAAAAAGGGCTTTTTGAGGTTACTAAGTCTTAGCAGCCCTGCACATAACATTCAGTACCAAGTAAGATCAGTATTTATATCAAATTTAATAAATACATGGATGTTAAATCAGGTGCCATGTAAAAGAATATTTCAAATGTTTACAACGGAATTATAAGAACACGGAATTATAAGAATCTTTGAGAATTTCTCTATACAATAAATGACTAAAATGGATTTGTTTGGGATTATATTCTTCCAAATCCAAACGTATACTACTTTATGAGACTACAAAAAATAACTTATTTGGTAAATCTAAGACTACACAGTGGCATTACTGGATGAACTACTACCTGGGAAGGGAAGAGTGATGGATCAATTGAACCTTGTGATTTTTTTCCAGCATCAACACATTCAATTAACATTTTTTTCAGGGTCTCCTTCATCTCCAAAGCCAAACTGTTTAGCCACACCTGACAAAGAGATGAACACATCTCAAAAACTACATCACAAATTAATTTCTCAAAGATGCTTGAACTAGACTGGGATGAGATTTTCTTACCTCCACATCATTTGACAGAAGAACTTTATTTCTAAGTGGCACAGTTTCTCCTTCTACAGACTTCATGGCAACTATGTATTTAAGTTCATTATCAAAGCTCACACTATTAATGCCTATTAATCAGAAAAAAACCCCAATAGTTATACACTGTCAAAGTCAAACATTAATTCCTTAAGAGTCTACTCATGAAAATAGAGCGGGGAAAAAGCCCGCAACATATTATTTAGCTTTGAAGAAGCTTATTTCTAAAGAAGTACATTTCACAAGTGGAGATTCATGCATTACCAGCAAAAAGTTTCTTAAGATGAGACTGGATAACCAGAGGATTCGTAGACTGCCCTAAAATTTCTAACAAGTCATCATCTCCAATGAAATAGAATCTTGGGAATGCTGAGCGCTTTTCCTATATAAAAATAAAGCAAATCAGGTTTGGTAATTTAAATTCAAATTTATTTACTTTCTTTATAAAAAACCCTATTAATGTTAGCTGTACCTCCAGAAACTCATTCAAAGACTTCTGACATCTCTGAAGCTGGTCAAGTATGGTAATTAAGGTATTTTTTATTCCTGTCCGGGCATTCAGTGATGTTATCCTATTGTCACTCTTGATATCTGACATAATGGATCTTGACAGAAAAAAAAAAAAAGAATAATTCATAAACCCATTATAATTTAAATACGATATATAAGTAGCCATGTAAAAATTAATGCACAGGAAAGTAATATAAACAGTTGATATATCTTTCAGTTTTCAGTAGTAATAATGAAACAGCAGAGTTTACATCAATGTCTCTCCAATGTAATTTAAAAAGAACTGTTTCTTGCTAAAATTTCTCTACCCAAAGCCAAGAAAATTCAATTCTTGATTTTTATTTCTTTATAAGTCATTTCAACATAAACCAAGACAGAAAAAGGTATCTTATCTTTCTATACTTCTAAAACCTACTCCCTTTTTATCTTTTGTTTGGAACAAACAAACCACCTGTTTTTCCCAGAAGTCTCTCTGTACTTTCATGGCAAACAAAGTAATTATGTTTATTATAATTGTATCACCTCTACTGCTCACAAGACCGATCTTGTGTTTGGCTGCCTGGTTCATCATCTTTTATGTGATTCCTTTCTTCACAAGTATCCCATTAAAGGAAAACGTTACCACCTTTATTCAGATATGTCACCGTCACACATATATATCTACTGAATTCTTGTTGCTGACCTTCCTCTCCATACATATTCCAATTGTTCCATATATTTTCACCACAAAGAATGTTTTAGACTATACATGTCAAAGATGTTAGAAAAAAATAAGTTGCATTCCATATCACTAACCTAAAGTTTTCATCAACTCTGTTAAAACGAGCCTGTTCTTTGGGCAGAGCTCCACGACCAAATATCGGTTCCAAATAGACCCATTTCCTTTGAATTTGGTTTAAATTCTGTAGATACTCATCCAAGTCAGCTAGCTTTTTCTCCCAGATGGACACTTTATCTTCAAAACCTTTGTAGTATGGAGAGTCCTTAAGAGACTGTAGAAGACAGCGCTGATCTCCAACTTGGTTGACTATGTCCTTCCAGTCTTTAATAAGCCTGATAGTCTTGCCTTGGCTATCTTCATAATCTGTTAGCATAAAGACAGCTCCAACTCCCCAGAGTTCAAGCTCACGTAATGCTTCTCTGATTGTGATTTCACCTTGGGCTCGACAATTCAAATCCTATTTAAAAGCAACAATAGATTTCATAAGAAACTACAGAGATTGCAATAAACTTTCCTTTCAAAAATATAACACAAGTTCTACTCCTATAGTAGTAACACTTTATGCATACAGAACAACATATACGACACAAAAGAAACCACAAAAAATGTTAGTTCCTTTATTTGAAATTATTCATACCTTAAGTTCCATTGCTTTTTCTGTAATGGTATCTGTCACTTTTAATAGATCTCCAAATAACAAGCCCTCAAGTGTAGTGCCTCGAGGAAGACCCAGAAGACGAAAGAGATCCAGCCAATGGTCTGGAGAAAGATGTTCTCCCCTTACATATTTTAGGAGTGGAATTACCATCTATAGAAAAAATGCAAGTGTGAATCTATCTAGTCTTTATGAAAATTGCATTGCTTTCATTACAGACTGACATGCTATTCAAACAAAAACCAAAAATTTTAATTCTTGAACTAAGGTACATTTTTTCCAATTCCTGGATTTAAAGCTAAGGAGTATAATCCTGAAAAAAAATAAATACTGAATGTGTGTCTATGTAATCTGTAATGACCTTCCTATTCCCTGTATGGAACTAAAGGTTCTCAAAGGTAAGCAAAATGTTCCAAATAGTCTCAGAAAATATTTTATTAAATTTTAACTAATTTTACTGTAAAAAATTAACAATGAGCTATAGAAGGAAGTCCATTAACCACTAATACCAAAACATTCTTTGCTTCATAGGCCTTTTTGCAATTCACAGAATCATAAAACTATTTGGGTTGAAAAGGACAATTAAGATCATCTTGTTCCAACCCCCATGCCATGGGCAGGGACTCCTTCCATTAAACCAGATTACTCAAAGTCCCATCCAATCTGGCCTTGAACACTTCCAGGGTAAATAGCATCTTACTTTATATTTGTCCACTTCTTTTTGCAACTTTACTGTCATTACAGTATGTTCTTCCGTCTTCCTCAATTTGTCATGCCAGTTAAACAAAAATTCTTCAAATAGGTATGTTTTACTTCTGCACGAAAATCAAATATAAAAAGGTCAGTACTACACAGTACTATAACCACACATGTATGTCTATTAAAAATAAAGCAACAAAATCATACCTAAAAGTAATCCAGTCTTCTTTGGCTTTTTCATGAAAACCTTGATAAAACTCTTCATACAGTGCCCAGACCTCTGCACAGCTCTTAATATCTTGACTTACAACTTCTGACAATGAGAAGTCAGGCTCTTCCAACTTAAAATGACGGCATTCTTCACTGAATAAAAAGATCGTTGTATTATGCATTACATTATTCCACTCTACATTTAGGGTTTAAGAAATGTCATCATACAGAAATAATCATCCTCTTTTAAGAAATGTCATTGGCTTTATTGAAGAACATTGCTGCCAACTGAAATTTCCTTAGAGTCTCCTTCTTGAATATAAATAAATGAATATGAAGGATAACTTTCCTACACATTATCTTCTCCCATATGGACAATTATTTTCTATAAACTTTCATTTCTCTTTATGAGAAGAGTGAATTAATTTGTGCCCTCAAAAACAAAACTTGAAAGAAAATAATTTTCAACTGAGTATTTCTTCCTGCTAGGTAAAAAGAATTGGCTGATTTTACTTACTGTCCTTTACGTGCTAAGGTAAGAAGCTAAATAGAAAACTTTGTCCTCTCAAGATCTGCAATAATTTACTAATTATTTTTTTTATAATATTTTTTACTCATTATTGTTGCAGTTGTTATTATTGTTGTTAATATTATCGTTCTTGTTGGGTTTTTTTGTTTGTTTGTTTTCTGAAAGTAGACATCCAGAGCAAAAATCCTTTTCTTTTGCTCAACAGTCTACCAGATTGGGCATTAAAGAAACAGGAGAGGTGAGCTCCTGCCCACTTAAGTTACAAGAGGACTGAGGTCCTCCTTGGACCAATACTCCGAACTTTCTCTTAGTAAGAATTTCAGAAGTCAGAATGAAACTTATAGTGTACAGACTTCCTTATGTGAAGGCTAAAGAGACTTCTCAAATTTCTCATTCAAAAAAACTCTAGAAAAACTTTGATTGAGAAATTTTTGTTATGTAAAATCAACAAAAATAACCCTGAAAAGCTGATGAAAAACATGTAATACAAATCACATTCCTTATCTATTGTGATAAAAATCAGCTAACATTTTCTGAGTTACTATTGCTTCAAAAGACCCATACATTAATGAATAAGATATACAGGGAAATAAATATACATACATGAGTTTTTCTTTCACAGTTTCAAGTTCATCAAATTCTTTTTTCTTTTCCTTTATGATCTCAGCACTTTTCTCAAGAACATCCTGATCTCCTGTTTCAATGACATCATCACTTGGCTTTAGCTGATCCCAGCGTGTTTTAAATTTTTCCAGGTCTTGAAGATATATATTAATATGTGAAATCACATTTCCTTTCATCATTTCAATCTGTAAAGTAAGAGGTAAAATTACATTCCTTCAATGGCTTGTATCTACAACTGTGATCAAAAACAAAGTATCAACTTCAAAACTTGATAACTACAACTTGATCAAAAATCAAACTCAAAAAACTTCTTGTATAATACTCCAAGAAATAGCTCAACTCTCTTCTCCTGGTTTTGTGTTTTTTTTTTTAAAGGGGGCAATATTTTTTCTTTTATTATGCTGGTATTTGAGACCTATCTATTCACTATGCTACCTATCTAGCCTGCATCTTATAGAACTTAGAAAAACTGCTATATTTATATGACATATTGATATCCTCAGTAGAACTTCAAATGAGTTCAGCAATTTGCCCATGGACTGGAATTACAGCAGAGTTTAGCAAAGTTATGTGAAAATAAAACAATCACCTTCAGTACTAAAAGCATGATAAAGTAATAAAAATGCTATATTTTAAGTGTTATCCTGTTTTCTTCAGTTAACCACTGCATTGATTAATCTCCATCACCAGAAAGTTGGTTTGAGGCAGAAGTTCAACAATGCAACATTCATTTCAGCATCAGTTCAACAGAAGTTTCACCTATTTACTGCTTAAGAGTTTAAGTATTCTTCCTTTGAAGGCTCTCCCTCAACTTAATAATGCTGTGTTAACACTGAATAGAGAGTATTTAATACAAGGAAAAAAGTACTTTTCCAGACTTATTCAAAATAATCTCAATATTTTCAGGTAAAGTGTTATTCTTTCATTGTTACCTGTTCTGCAATCATAAGCTGGTGGCTTTCCATCATTAATTCAAATTTATCCCATGTAGCTCTTAGGTTACTGATAGTGTTCAAACCTGCACCAGCCACGGTTCGCAAAAGTTTGTTTTTATCTTCAGCTTCTTGAAACAGGTGAAAAATCTAAAATAAGAAGGACTGAAAGTAAGTGTGCATGCAAAAATTCAGCAAATCCTGTTTACCTAAACTGTAAGCAAATACCAATCACGAACTGTGCATGCACAGATAATAATCTTACATACAGCTGCTTTTTTAATACTTATGCTTATACTTACTTATTTATGCTTATAGCTTAAAATTAAAACACTGGAAAAAGTACTGTCTGAGTTATTTAGAGAAATTTTAAATTTTGATCCTGACATGAGATATACAGAAGTGAATGATAACTATGAAATAGGTAAGTTTCTTTAGATATTGCAGAGATGACTCAAATTAGAGAACAGCACCAGAGCAACAGGAACTGGTTGGTCCATATCTCTTCCAATATAAGACATAAAGGGTATGAAGTTAACAGATGGCAGGTGAAAAAACAAAATAGAAGGAAGGGTTCTTTGTGTAATGGGTAACTGATCTACACTTTACCAGCGTATATTTTGGATGTCAAACGTGTATTTGCTCTCAAGAGAGGAAAAGGTAAAGCTGTTCAAACAAAATCCACTGTGTTACTGTATGTTCAAGAACCACATAAAACTCAAAAAGGCTCTGGTTGGAGGTTAGAAGTAAGGATACTGATTTTATGTTTTCCCATAGGTAACCCACTCTGCTGCTGGACACAAATTATTATGCTACATGGACTACTGCCTTGACCCTATATGACCACTGCATAATCTGTAGCAGTTATTACTAAATGTAAGTTTCCATACTAGAAAGCAATTACATTTTTTATAGCTGTTGTTCTGGATATGATAAAATAGTATCTTACCCCTTCTTTTCGTTCATGTAGGCTTAAGTATTTTAAATTGTCTTCTGCTATTTCCTCAACAGTCTGGGGCCTAATCACTAATGTTTCCATGGCATCAGTGAGAAATGAAGAAACATCACATAGGTGAGCTACATAATGATGAAAAACAAAGTTATCATGGAGAAAATGTTTGTAATTTTAAATATCCAAATAAGACAAATGCACAATGATACAACATTGTCATAAGTATGCAAAGTATTTTCTTTAAAAATTGCAGACTCCAATCTTATATACTACCTCAACAAAAATTGCACATTTGTGCTTACACATAGCTTTTTAAAAGTAATCCACTGCGTTCAATGTATAATTTAGATCATAAGTATCATAGTCGCTTCTGAACACCAAATGTAAATACGTAAGGCATTTGTTTATATACTCTCAAAACATCTATAGGTCTTTTTTGAGTAAACAAAAACAGGTGTTAAAATTGCTTTGGGGTTTTTGTTGGGGACTTTTTTGGTTTGGTTCTTTTAGAGAAGGTAAATAACTAAAGTCACCTTGTTTTACATATTGAAAAGACTCACAAAAAATGGCTGATGAAGCTATAATGTTGTATTTTTCTACCAAAGCAGATAATTTTTGGCACTGAGAAAGGAGCTGTACAGTTCCAGGCAATCTTAAAGGAAAGATTCACCTTTCAGGCTATGGAAATCATTTACTTTTTGCACAACCCCCATTCTGTGATGACTGTTAGATTTAAAGCACAAAGTGCGTTATTTCTCATCATGTACACCTTATTCAATTTTGTCCTATTCTTCAAGATATAGAAAGATCACTCAAAATTAGGGGAACATTTTGCATTCTTTAACACTCTGTGTTTTGACAATCTAAGCGACAAGTAACTTTATGGAATAAGTCTAGATTATTTAAGATTCTTCATTAAGCACTTCAATTTGCAAAAGAAAAACCTAATAATATTTTTATTTTTATGATGTCTCCTCAAACACCTAAATAATTTTTCTCCCTCAAAGAGAATATAAATTTTTCCTCTCTGAAACAACAAAGAAATATTTCTTCAGATAAAATAAACAAGCAAAATAATGTTCATATGTATTCTTTTACATCTAAAATAGATGTGGCCAAAGCAAGTGAACAGCAAAGATACACATGGACATCAAAGGGTCTTAGGTTAGGCCTGTAGTGAAACAGTAGTGTTGAGGAATACACAGTAATAAGAGATGACTTTCTCCGCACTGTGACTTCTGCAGCTCACTCTGTCTGAAAGTATTCCTTTAAAAGAGTATTTATATTAACACAAATGTCCCCAAGTAGCACAGACCCAAAACAAAAAAAAATACTATCCGTTAAAGTTATTTACCTTGAATAGATTTTCTCAAAGACATGACTAGAACATCATACAACTTCTGGATGAAATCATCAATTGCCGTTTTGACAGGGTTGCAATTGACAGTTAAACAATCTATCCTGATGGTGCTTCAAGAAAAAAGATTAAAAGACAGCAAATATTCAGTAGCATACCTAGATGTCAGTCTCTCTAGGATCTACACATATCTATAATTTACCCTGACTTTTTAGCCAGATAAAAAATTTCCCTCATAATTCTAAGACTAAAAGTCATAGCTTATTGGGAAAATTACTCATAAAATTGAAATATTTTCAACAATTATTGCATATATATGCAGTTCTACGGGGAATGAGGACCAATGCTCTGCTTCTCCAAATAGTTAGAAACAGCTTGATTTAACAGAACCAGTGCCGCAAAATTCAAAAAGGCTGTTACCATACTCAAAAGAAAAATATTTTCATTATTTGTACACTCATGTCCTTAAATCCCTAATTTCCAGGAGAATTTACTAACCCAGCCTTCAATAGTCTGAAGAACAGAAGAAAAACATAGCGAGTCATTTCAAGGCCTCTTATCTACTATTCCACAGTGACCATGAGTAGATGCCTAATGAACACTAAGAAAAAGTCTTGATACCTTTTCTGAGTACCCTCTCTCAACACCAACATTTTCAATTCACAGCACTAATTAGCAACAGGTTGCTTCTGGCTCTAAGACACATCAGCCAATTTCTCTTCTATTCACCTCAGTCTGTCCAGATTGACCAAATCTCTACCACCCAGAATATCACTTAGACAACAAGTTCTACCAGTCCATTCTCCAGAATGAAAAGTCATCTCTTTTTTCCTTGTTCTGAACATGATTCCTACTGGTTTCACTTGAGAATTCTAGCCATACAGCACAGTAAGTTCCATGGGAATATATGTAAGAATAAAAGCCTACACTGGCAGATTTTAAACTATAATTTATAAGAGGTAATCAAATGTTTCAATACAGGAATTATTTAATGTATAAGCATTTACTATGTCTGTTCCTGATTGTCAAGTATATTTCACATGTGCAGGACTTAGTTAAAAGATTTATTAAAATATCATGTTTTGAAATATTTAAGAATCAGCCCTGAATTTTGATAGTTTCCCATCATATAAAATGAAGTAATTAAAAGTTTTCAGAGGAGGTTGCACAGATGAAAGTGTGTATAAAAATAAAATGAAATAATTAAAATCTAAACATTAAAAAATACATCAATATTTTAAAAACTCTTGAAGTTCTATCTATACCTTCACGTAAAAAGAAAATGTCTATTTTTACTACTACAAGTATGTGATAGAATACATTGTTCAAACAAAAGAACAGAGTTACACTATACCTTGGAAGGCGTTCTGCTTCTTTCCCTCTCACTTTTAATGCCTTAAAGTTTTTTTCCCAGTCCTGTTTGTTAGAAAGATGTGCCTCCACCAAAGTTTCCATATCTACTTGGCCAATTACAATCCATTCCTTTCCAGCATTATTTTTGATTTCATGAAAAAGAAATATTTTCCGTATTAAAAAAAAATGTATCTCAATGATATTAAAATACTTTAATAATGCTTCCAAACTACATTCTCTTTAACCTTTGTGCTCCTTCAACTACATAGAGAGTCTCTTAGTGCAAAAATTAGAAGGCACAAAATGGTTTGACGTATTCACAATTTAAGGATAATCAAAACAGCAGGACTGAAAAGACAGCTATAATACAGAAGTTTCAATGGGAACTGTACACATATTTCGAGTTAGGAATGTGCTTAAGTGGTTGACTTAACATGGACAGACTTACTAACTTTTGCTTATATGTCTTGCAGAAAAGGTCACTAAGGCACAAATGTTAAAGCTCAGTTACTTCTAGAGCGTCCAAAGAATAAAAAGACGCAAATCTAAGATAAAAAAAAGCATGAGTCAGTCTAGTATTGAAAATACCTTGAATTCATTAGAAACATCTGCCAGCCTTCTGAACAAATCCTCTGCTTTAGTGAAGGCAGTCAGAAATCCATTCGCATTTCTTTCGGTCATAACAGTGAATATAGACTCCTCCTCTGCTTCACTTACTCCCCTAAACTGATTTGGAATAGAGATGAATCTCTTCATTTCTCTATAATATCTAACTCGTACTTCTTCAAAAGGAGGTCTGAATTGCAACCGGCCTTGCCTAAGAAGTGAAACAGATCATAGAAAAATAAAAATTTTAATGTAAAACCTGAGCCTGAATATTTTCTTATACAGAAAAAAAAAAAAAATCTTACTTGAATGTTAAATCAATATTTATCTCTGGTAAATTCTCATTGAGTGCTTCTAGGCCCATTTGATACTGATGCTCCAGAGCTTTGTAAAGTTGATGATTCCAGTGTTGTCTCCAAGCTTTCATATCACTTGATTTGAAACCCTAAAATTTAACGTTTATTTTTGTTACCATTTTATTTCTTAGACCATAATTATAAGCTGCACACAGTACGATGTCTGAAGACTAGGATCTTAGTAAAGTTCAGTGAAGTATTACACTGCTGGAACAGACTTCCCAGGGAAGTGGAAGTGGTCACAGCACCAAGACTGTCAGAGTTTAAGGACCATCTGGACAATATACTTTAAGTCATATGTCTTAGTTTTAGGTATCCTGTGAGGAGCGGGCAGTTGGACTTGATGGTTCTTGAGCGTCCCCTCTAACTCAAGATATTCTTTGGTAATGTGATCAGTTTGAACATTAAGATCTAGATAAATGGAATTTATTTAAAATTAATATAGGAATAACAAAAAAGAATCCAAATCAAACAGCCTCTATGGCAGTTAAGCATAAGAACTTCACTGAAGTTTACTGTAAGGTTCTTCAAGGTTACTCCAACATGCACAGGATTCAGTTAGAAATAAGATAAAAAGCTGGGTGAATGAGACATTTGAACCTGTATCACACCTTTTACTTATAATATGTAAGCTATCTTTTAAACAGTATTTCCAAAAATTCTTGTAGGTTTACACAGATCAATGTTAACTAATAATTTAACACAAGATTTTATCTCAAAGAATTCAGATTTTCACTGGAATCTGCCACTGTAAGAATGTGGAAATCCCTATCATACACTTGAGTCTGTAAATGGACACTTATAAGTCATCCAGGGATTTTCAAGTGGACAACACAAGCTAGAAAAGAAATTAGAAACCTATTCCACCTTAACAGGTTCTCTTGTTTAATTGAATAGAGATTTTTAGACAGGGCTACACAGTTAAGTTCTGCCCTACAATTCAAGGCTGCTCAGAGGAGCATTTTTAACAGAAAGATTCTAGAGATTATGAAAACTTGAAACTGTCTCAATTAAGCCTTAAGACAATTATAAATAAGGTTTAAGAAATATGTAAAATCTTGATGACAACAGCATCTTGTAATTTTTTGATTAAAATTTTTGGCAAAAAAAAAAAATATGTTTGCTTAAGTTTTATCACTTCTAGTCAAAGATTTTTAAAAAGTGACTAATACAGTTTAAGTAATTTCCCATCTAAAAATATTCTGCAATACCAAAACAATTTTCAAACAGATCTTTAGGCAAATATAGGCTATTTTCATAAAATATACTGGCTTTAAGATAAAAATCTGCAAACTAAACTTCAAAAGAAATTGGAAACCAAAAGCTGAACCAATATACTTATTTATTATTCATGTTACCTTGAGAAAATGAAAACAAAATTATAAATAAAATACTGTAGAGATACTGCATTTATTTGATTGGCAAATACCAAAGTAATCTGAGTTTGTATTAGAATAGCTAAGAACAACACATTCATCTAAGAATATAGTCTTTTGATTGTTGAAGGTTCTAGGAAAAATTAAACTGACTGGAATGATACCTCAAAATAATTTAGGTGATATAATACCACCTACTTACTTTGATAAGATGACATTCTTAATCAAAAGCTTTATCATCTTACTCAATCATCTTAAGGGATTTTTCCAACCTAAATGATTCTACTCTAAAAGTTGTCATTTGATAAATGAACAAACAAAACGATGTCTTTTTCATTATTTCAGGCAGAAATGCATTTTAATTCTAAATTTTATACATTTGTTCTAGCCTATTTAGGGATCACTCATATCTGCATCAATGTCTTTGTTTTGCCCCAGATTAATGGCTCAGACACAAGTGATCTACATTATGTGAGGTTTTCCCATTTCTTCATGTGGTCAATGTGTCATTGACCAAAAGTTCTCCCATTACTGGTAAGACATAAAAAAGATTATCTTTATCCTCCTCATCTGAGATTTTATCTCACACCTGGCATTAACTAGTTCATGGTACTCCTGAGCCAGCTGGTAACTCCTTAACCAAAATTAATTCAATCATGTCATGTTTGAGTCTTAAATTTTGATTACTGTTGAAAAGTCAAACATTCACAGTTTGAAGAAGGATAATGAAACCCTGCCTGTGACTCGAGGCTGGCAAAACCAGTTCTGAGCTCCTGAAGTCCATCTTTCCAACGCTGCTGCTGCCGAAGCAGGTCAATATTCATAAGAGATATAACCTGTTAAAAGAATTTAAAAATAAATATACTCATCACCATGTAAATGAAAGAAAGGGTAAGGTAAGCTATAAAAGATGCAGTTTCAATTTCACATGGAAAATATACCTTTTCAATGAAGTTTGTGTGCCATTTCCTTAGTTTTCTATTTTCAGTGGAAAGCCGTTCAGCAGCAGCTTGGAGTTTTTGGATATAAGCTTCCAGGTCTTTGGGATTCTCCCATGTTATTTGAGCTTTTCCTCCAGGACCAGATTTTGAATGCTTTAAAAACACACAAACTTTGTAAGATTTAATGACAAATATAGTCTATCAGCTAGCATCCAGGAAGCGATAATATCAGAAAGATGGTTTTACTCCTAGTAAAAAATGGAGGCCCCTCCTTTCCCTAACTGCTCTATAGACATAATAATATGGCAAATCACAGACATGTAGGCATAGCATTACAGCTACATCAATGCACTGGGGAAGGATTAATCATAGACTCTTAGGAGAGTTTGAAATAAATTAACTGATGTTGAGACTTCTGCCACGCAAACATAAGCAGAAACCTCAAGATGAGAGGAAACCTTAAACTCCTCTCTTTCTCTTTGTTCTGCACAGAGGAAAACCAAAAATGTTGACACTAATAATTGTTAATCAACTTCACCTGTTTATAATTAAATAATTTTTTTAAATTACAATGCAAAATTTCACTGGCTCACTGGATTTGAAGAGTTTGAGGAGTTTTTAATCAAGATTCTGATAATTTTATGCATTTTGCCAAGTTTATAGTAGAAAATCAGAACACAAAAGCAACTGAAGTTCCACAGATAGATCTATTCCTAAAAGATGCGGGATGCAAATCCCATTAAATTAGGAGAGTATGATGTGGTTTTGAACACTTGTGCACCACCTCTGTCTTTGGGTTTGCACACTGAAAGAATCTCTGGCATAATCTGTAACCAGCTCAAGCAAAACTTGAGATAGTTTGGAAACTTTTTCCAGGACAGTTTTGAACCTACAGTTTGGTTTGCAGTCTCCATCATTTTTTATTAAATAATCCCAACCCCAAGCATCCCTTCTACTCCCAGCCCCACTCTTACAATCTGTCTTGCAAAACAGTACTCAGGAGTGAGTTTTCAATTGTTCCTGTAATGCTTCCTCTGGAGGTTCCATTCTCTTGCCCAGTAGACAGTTTATGGGCATGTTATAATTCACCAGCTATTCTCACAGTGCAAGAGTGTTGGAAGAGGCTAGAGGGCTTGAAACTGACCAAACCCAGTAAACTGAAATTCATGACAGACATGCTTCTCCAAGCATAAAATAGAGTTATGTTGTTAAAAAAATATGGATTGTAGTAGTGTTCATATTGTCCCTTCAAAGCAGAAAAATTAAAACAAAGTCCTCCAAATTGCCTCAAATTCCTTAAAAGAATCTAAAGCTTCTTTAAGGATAGTGAACTTCCTAGCAATTACCAAAAAAGAAACACTATTCTCAGAGCAATTATATTATGTCTGAACAACACACTGTAACGAACTGCATGTATAATTCAATAGTCAGACAGACCCACAGATTCTTTGTTCTTAGCCTAAAAGAGAAACCAGTTGCTTTTAATCTGCCCAAAACAAGAAGTAGAGATATTCAAGAGAATTACAAAATCCAGAGAGATTTAATAGACAAAACAGAGAAACCATTGCTTAATACTAATTTATCTCCTGAATAAAGCATATACAACTTTTACTAAAACAGACCAAAATAATATTAATTTAAAACAACTAAAAGAGGAGTTATGTTACCAACTATTAGGGGACTAACCATACTGTAGTTCAGGTGTAATTCAAACTCTAGAACTATTTACTGAGAGAGCATATTACACTAACATCCAAGGTAAAAATGAGTAAGCAGTTGTTTAAATGACAATAAAAAACACCCACAGATTTCAGTAAGTGCCAATCAAACACATGACACTGCTTGGATAGGAAGGCTGCCATTAAAAAATTCAGCAATAACAACAGAAAAAAAGCAGGACAGAATATGCACAGATACCATTGAAATTAAAAATACAAAGAGAGAAGAATTCTTTTACCTTAATTATCTGTTCAAACGCTAGAGCAGACTGTAACATCATTGGCTTCTGACTCTTAATCATTTGTTGATCAATAGAATTATAAAAGTGTGCCACCTGTAAAAATGGAGAGATTAAATTTACAAGAACAAAGTACTTACATGTAAATAATTGCAACCCAGAACATTCCTGAAAATATTGCCCAATCAATGCCATTGAGAAATGAGAATTAACTACACTAGTAAAATATTTATAAAAATATACATACAATGCTAATGTCATCCTCTCTTCTTCTAGTGATGAATTCTAATAGACAAAAATGCTGCTTCTTACATATCTGAGGTGATTATGCTTCACCTTAAGTGAAATAGGTTCAGTCTCCGATTTGTTACAAGTGGATCAGTTCCACTATTTTATGCAAGTGTTGGCATCTAGTGTCATTTCAGAGGCCTTCAAGTATCTGTGACATTGGCCAGTATATGACAAGACCTAAAAACATCTGTTTACTTCCAGATGAACAGCTGGTGTAAGAGGGGTACCCTACAACTTGGTTAAGTTGTCCACACACAGACATCTAGTGCCTTTTGAGATAACTAAGGTTTGCACTTGGGCACCTGTCAATAGTACAGACGTGTGGGTATCTTGGAGACCTTAGGGGTATCTTAGCTACCAATGACACCTCAGGTGAAACTGAATTGAAATATAAGCCAAATAAAAATTTTTGCAGCATTGAGAGCGAGATCAAAAAAATACACCATCAACCCAAAAAAAAAAAAAATCCCACATATATTTCCATTAAAATATTTATTAATGTGTTTTCAGTTGAAAACTAGGAATGGTGAGGACAAGTTGCTCTGCGTTATGACATTTTCCTTCAGTCACAATAATAAAAAACTAAGACTAAAACCAGGCAATCAATTAATTACTTGTCTTATTTCTTATAGTCATACGGTAACTTCATATAGCTTTAATACTATATTTCAAAAGAAAACACATTCTGAAATTGTAAAGTATTTCTTTATTTTTGTTTTCTTTTATGGACTTAGCTAATTTGTTCAAGAGACAAGTAACTTTCATGCAGACAAGCAGAGTGAAAAGCTTAACCACAAAGACAGAAAAGACAGCAGTCAAGAAAAGTTCTGCAAACTAAAGCAGAACAGGAAGTTATTATGGCATTTAATCTTATACCTGTTTGAGGATGACTGCTTGCTTGCAGAACTTTTGTGCGGTGTTTGCAACATGCTGTATTTTAGCTGGTATAACAAAGCCAAGTGCTGATAGCTGACGTACTTCTCTTAGGAGAGTCACCAAACGATCTGAATAAAGTATGCTTAATGTTCCAGAAATGTGATCCAACTCCATCACTGGGCTATTAGCTTGGATGCTGAACCAAAATCAAACAGATTACTGAATATAATTTGATATTTATTCTTTCTTAGGTGCATTTTACCATAATGTAATAAATTATTCTAAAAAGCTCGGTGCCATTCTACTATGTTTTTCTATGCTTAGTAACATTTTACGATACTCAGAAATTATTCCAGTAACCCTTCTTTTCATTCGAAGTCAATGAAGACAATATGAAATTGACAAGGCTTATCAGTTTTGTTTACAAAGTGTTTCTGTTTTGTGAGAATAGTTAACATGTAACTCACAGCTAGACAGTGTTTCTCAAATACACTGTATCCACCATACTCTCTCAAGCGGGCACTTTACAGGCCCAAGTCGTGAGCGCGGCAAAGGAGGAAAAAATAATTTGAGGGAATCAATCCAAGAACCAGGATTTGGATCAGTGGAGCATATCGGTATATGCAACCAGATGCTAACAAGAACATCAGCCTATCTCCAGATTTTACTTCATTTTTTTTTTCTACTTTACTAATGCTTCTTCCACCATCCTTCAAGGCTTCTTTCATAAAAACTTCAGCTTTACTAGTTTTTTTTCTTTTTGTCTCATCTTTATTTTTAGTTTCATACCCACTGCTGTCCCTTTTGCAGTGACCTACCACTTTTCTTGTCCTTTTAGTTAATCACATGACATCTTTTAAAAATCTCACAAAACCAAAATTTTACGGTAGTAATAAATTAGAAGGTTGTCATATATTGGAGTGCTAAATCTACTTATTTGTCATATTTGAGTGTTTTTCATAAAATAAACACTTTTACATAAGTACCAACTCCTGTATCCTCTGAAACTGTGGACAAACTCTTTCCAAAGGAATTTTACAACACTCAATGCAGACAGTAACCACATGGACAACAAACAAAAGCAAAAATTGTTAAAATACATTTTAATATCCCATAAAAAAACAACATTACATTGGGAAACACAATTAATGAAGTTTAAATTGATTTGCTTACCCTTCTTTCATCTGCCCTATTCAGACTGCAGAATTTCTTTTGAGTAACAATTCACAATTGTTACTCTACATGTCATCTATCTCTCCAATCTCACCTGGTTTCCATATATTATCACTACATGGATTACAATGGATAACAAGAAGTAACAACAAGCAAACCCAACACGTCTTTCATTCCAGGTACTAACAGAAACTGCAGGATCAGTTATTAACACTGTCCTGTATTCTTAACTGTACCAACCCAGACTGGCAGGATAATGAAATTATAATAAATTCTTCTATTTTGTTTCTCCATTCATTCTCAATTCTGTATTTCTTCTATTTCCTTTGTCATATTCTAATGAATAACACC
This sequence comes from Anabacerthia variegaticeps, assembly GCA_035583185.1. NCBI lineage: Eukaryota > Metazoa > Chordata > Aves > Passeriformes > Furnariidae > Anabacerthia > Anabacerthia variegaticeps. The sequence continues at coordinate 40,629,095 of JAWWEW010000001.1, read as the reverse complement.
ACTCTACAAATTTCATTATTTAATAAAAATTATTTATTTAATAAACATTACTTAAACAAAAATGTATTTACCAAAGTCCTGACTTGGGATTTGATAATTCTGATTGGATATTCCTAGACCAGTCATCAAATTGTTCTTGTTCATATGCTTTTAACTGTTCCAGAAAAGAATCTGCACTTCGATGAAAAGTTTTAAATCCAGATAAGTCAGACAGAAGGGCCTCTGCCAATTTGATAGCATCATCCACCTTAAACACAACGACAAGGAAAAGAAACTTAACTTCCCAGTATGCAATCAGAAAAGAAAAACCACCACAATAAAAATCAGTATTGTGAAACACCCAAGTAGGATTAAAAAACTGATTAAAATTAAAACAAGAAGGAAACCCTAAATTGTGTCCCAGATCTTCAAATTCTCATTACAGTAAATTGGGTCTGAATAAGTTGTCCACCACAGATGTCCACCACTATTAGGATACCTCACAGTATCCCAACTAGTCTTCAGTTAATATTCCATAAAGGTACATATCCCCCACGAGTCTTCTGTTGTACCTATAAGGTCCATGACAATACACAAAGGTATTTGAAATGGAACTTCACAACTACATGTGGACAAATTATCAAAACCCTAGTCAATACGATCAGGGGAGATATGAGAGCAACTTGAAAATTTAGCACAACCTAAAGCAGGCATACAACTGACACACAACAGAGAACTAAGTCTTTGGTAGACCAAGAAGAAAAAACAAACATGAGCTGCTCTTGTTCTCTCTGCAAGAGACTTAACAAAGTAACACCTTTAATACCTCTACCCTTTGTCATGTTCAGCTGAAATGAGCCCTTGAGATTTCTGCAAATCATAGGTGAAAGACAAAAAACTGGGCTGATAGTACTGGGTGAATAGTTATTCTGGGATAAGTATCTTCCATTCTCATTAAAATCTATAGTTATCGTAGATGGCACTTATGTTCACAAAAAGCATTTTGCTTTTCACGGGTCAATGCTTTCAAAAAAATATTCAAACTTCCAACTAAACTGTAAATACAAACTAAAAAATCCCAATATAAGTTAAAATAGAGTCAAAGACATTTTAAATGCAATCTATTCTAAGAGAACACTGAATTCTTGTACATATACTTTTACTACTGTCCCTGTAGTAAATTCCCTCACAGGTACACACTCAAAACATACTACTAAGAAATCCCTTCGATTTCAAGAAGACACTATATAGGTTAGCGATAACAAATGAGAATCAGGATGTCAGAGTCTGGCTATTTGTGAATCTTAAATATAACTTTAAAATGCAAATTGGAGCGTTAAATTTAACAAAAACTCCTCCTTTCCAAATTTTGGTTGTTTTTTGGTTTTTTTTCCAAAAAAAAGCCCCTTAAGTCATAAAAACAGGCAGTTCACTTTCCTACGAAAAGACTGTCTTCTGTTAATAAAATTGAACCTAGCAAGAAGCATCCCTGATAAGCAATCTTGATTATATAACTCTTGGGAAATCCTCAGTTTTTCTGTGTGGAATTCCCCACAGAAATGTCAAATACCATGTCTTAGATCCTGTGATAGTACTGTGCCTAAACAGTAGTGGAATTTGTTACCTTCATCTCCAGTTGCCGTACCCATACAATATTATTGACAACTTCAGAAAGGTTCTTGCCTGACAGTGGTCCAGAAACATCACCAGGAACACCATGGCAGCGAGTTTCAAAGTCTGTCTGATAGTCTAACACAAGAAAAAGATTCATTAGGCCAGACACCTAATAGAAGAACCTTGGAACATCACTGTAGTTAAAAAAAAATATACCAGTTATACCGACATAATTCTAGAAGTAAATAAAGGATTCTAGCATTTGCAAAAAAACTAATACAATTAAATACCTTTGACATAATCTTGAAGTCCTGCTAGCAATGTTTCCCTTTCAAAAAGCAATTCTTTGCTTATATTTGGATGCTTTATCAGTTCCTTATGTTTCTGAAATATTTGAAGAAGCTGGAATATGAAGTTTTAAAGAAGTTATTGCTTTCTGCTGAAAATGAATTGAACACATTCTGACACTATTGATTACTTCTGTTTATAAGTAGTGCTGTCTTTGGTTCAAAGTTCTTATTCCTGTGCTCTAAATTGACTACTTAAGGATTCAATAACTTGACCTTCAGGAAAACTTTGAGACTACAAAATAACTCATACCTGCTGAGGACTGTCCTGAATTTCTGAAATAAATTTCTTCAATTTTCTTGCTATTTTTTGTTCTGCTGGTGCAATAACTCTTTCATACTGAGCAACTGCTGCTTTCCATAATGGCTAGAGACAAAGAGTTCATGTCAACTTAGGATTATGCATATACGTCACAGAAAGACACAGAAAGAATGTGAATAAATTAAAAATAAGCATTATACCTCTGTGTAAGGATTGTAGTGTACAGGATTTAGGCCAGCAAAGGGTTCAAACACTTGAGCAAGATGTAAAGAATTTTGTTCTCCAGCAGGCAATAAGAATGTAAGCTTTTCATGCAGTGTTCTAACAGTTAGTACCTATCAGGGAAAAAAAGTATTTGATACATCCCATGTATTTTTACATAAAACTTACATTTAAAAATACCCACCTTTCTCCTTTTTACAAGAAACTTTTGAAAGGCTCAGGCAAACATAGGTTATGGAATGATATTTGACTCTGCAAAGATTATAAAATGTGTATAATTCAAATCTCTACCTCATCGAGACGTTTGCCAAGTTTGGCTAGCAACTCAGGGAAATATTTCTCATTTTTCCATGGATGTAGAGTATAACGTTGCCACAGTTGTCCAGTTAGGTATTCACAAGCTGACACCCACTGCTCACAAATCAAGATGCCAGCCTTTATATTTTCTTTAACACTGTGAAAAGCATCCTCCCACAAATTCAAAGCTGCTAATTTTCTCTGAACATATCTACCTAGTGAGCCACCTGAAAGACATAAAGGTACAAGAAAGCAAGATGTTACATTTGTTTAAAATAATTACTCTATATAATTACTCTGGTGCCTCTATGAGGGAGAAGGTTTCTGCTCAAGGAGTCATTTTACTTTTTCTCAAGTGTTCATTTAATAAAGACTGCATAAAGGTTTACCTATTACATCCAAGAGATTACGCATACGTGGCTGTGGATAAGGATCATGTTCTGTTTGTCTCCACACACCATCAAGAGTATCCTTGGTAGTTTCCACCAAATCCACAACTTCAAATAATGAGAGAGTATCCAAGTTGTAATAATCCTAGAAAGAAAACACCCTTAATATGTTTATTTTACAAGTAGTATTGTATAAACATTTATACTTTCCTGAAGCTGGCAAGTGGTATAGTTTCCAGGGGATTATTGCCTAACAGAATATGTCGTAATCTGCTTAAAAAACAAGCATTTATGTAAGTTTATTCATGTGAAGAATTCACTGATATCTGAAGCACTGTTCAAGAAAGCACTTAATGGATGCCAGAATCATAGCATTATTATTGTGCTTTTTATAAACTTGTTAGTAAATCTGTAGTTCAAATACTATAGTATATTGTTTCATTTCTACAGCAGCTCTTAGTATTCGATGGCCAAATCTGCTCTCAATTAGATGTCGGTTTGCGCCATCACTACAAACAACATGAGTGTCATTTAAAGTAAAATCTTGCCTAAGACAAAATAACTAAATATTTATATATATATATTCCTGTATTTGAAAATAGTATATATATACTGACATATATTTCAGAGGAAGAGTGCTTTTTGCTAGTCTAGAAATATATCACTGATTGCACAAAATAAAACATACTTTTGCAATGTCCTCAAAAAGGTCTTTAAAATGTGAAGCTCTCTCTTTACTACACCATTTACTTCCATGACGAGCACATTCTGTCCAGAACTGAAATTCATCTGTTGGTGTAAGTATAGCTGCAAAAAACAATAGAAAATATTTATATATGAAATCAATTAATTGTTATCAAATATGTTCCATCAGAATACACTTTCTAATGCAGATTTTTACTATACGGTTATGTAAATAACCTGATTCTGACTAGATGCAACATAAAGGTCAACTCTGGTCTTTTGGTACGACCATGACTAACTCTGCCTACAAACCACAGCCAGCCATATTTCACACTCAGCAGTCACAGGGAAGCCTAAAAACTCAAATTGTAAATAAATTATTTACCTCTAATTTAAAATTAAGTATGAAAGACATAACTGCAAAACAAACCTCGCACATCATCTTCACTGAATTTTGTTCCTGTATAATTAGAATCTGACCTTCTGAGAGCAGTACTCAAGCCAGCTTCAAGCTCACTTAAAAGTTTTTGGAGTTTGGGATCAAATGTTTTACTCCATCTCTCATCCTGTAAGGAAAATTTCAAAAATTGTGACTCAAATGACAGAGCACTTACTATTTTCCTTCCATTAATCTTAAAAAAATAAAATTCAGATTAAATAACCAACCACCTGGTGGGACAATGTAATAGTTTTTTTTAAGTCAAAGAAAAGCACCTCATTCTTTTCACCTAGCAATTCAAAATAATACTGTAAAAAAAAAAATTACCACAAAATCAAAAGTGAGTTGTTGAGTTTACAAAGTCACTCTGAAAATGCATTCAAAATCATTTGTTAATTCATTCCCTTAAGTTAATATATTTGAACTAATATAGAATAATCTGGAAAATGCTACAATCACATATAAAAAGTTATTGTGTTTTTTTAAAAATTATTAACAAATACAATAAATTAAAAATATTTAAGTACTGAAATTCTGCTTTTTCATCTTGTTCAGTCATGGTCATCGTTTTTGACAAAGAATCTGCACAGGGAATATATTCTTCAATGGAAGACAAGACTCAGAAAAAAAAAAAAAAGCAAAAACTATGCAAAATGCAGGTGTAGAAATTAATTCAGAGTCTAGTCCATCCATCTACCGCTTATTAAATAATCAGTGTGCATGACACAGACCAATGCATTTTATACAAAATCAAACAATATCTGAAACAAGAAAAGGACACAAGACTGGCATTACTATTGAAAAGGAGGTAAAGAGATGTTTTCTTCATTAACCTCCACTGCCCAGTGTATTCCACATTTCCAGTTAGGCATATGTATGACCAGAATCCTCCTCTTATCCTTACTGATAGAAGGTGAAGTACTTTCTTTAACTTAAAAGTAACTATCACCCATTGTTTAATCTCTTAAAATAATTGTTTAACCTCTTAAAATATTTCGGTTTTAAAACTGTCCTAGTTACAGCAGCTGGACCAGTTTATCACTATGTGGGTATAACCAAAACTGTGTATTTCCACACTCTCTATGTCATTTCTCATGAACTGTTAATAATGGATCGTTTGTAGCAGCTGTCCAGGGCACACCTGACACCTCAGGCTACAGGCTGGGTGTTAGAGAATCCTATGAGACAGGGGGGTGTTTCTGTGTTCACACCAGTGACTTAGCCTTGGTAACTCCCCTCTGGGGAGGCATCAGCACCTCCACACGCAGCCTGAGGGGTCATGTCTGCTAATAGGCCATTAGACTGGCACAATAGGCAGCTGCAACGACCTAGACCATCAAAGATTCCAAAAATATCCCATGACTCACAGAGTTAAATCTCTCATTGTGAAACTCCTGGCCCTGGGGGAGGTGCTGAGCATTCCTACCTGAAACTGAGCATAAATAGTCTTCGGGTTTTAGGACTTCTGGTATCACTCATCAGATCCAGAGGAGGACCAGAACCTCAACAGGACTGCGACTCTTGACAAGACTGTAGCCATCATCATCACCGACAGATTTTCGTTTTACTTTGTACTCAGCACAGGGGCTATCGAACACCGTCCTGTTCGTGTCCCAGGGTGCTGGGTTATACATCTGGGATTTGTGGGTTAAAACCAGTTTTTCTCTGTATCATTGTTTATTTATTGAAATCTTTTTAATAAATTTTAGCTCTGGCTTGTAATCTCTCTTGAGCTGGGTTCATTTCTTCTGCCAGTTTACCTTTAAACCAGCAAAAAACCATTAAATATTTAGCTCAGAATTAGTTAACAACCTATGGAATTTCAATGTCTCAGTACAAATTTACAGAACCTTTAAATTGGTATATTGCTTACCTTCAGTAATACTGGTGCAAAAACTTGTCGTACAGCTTGATAAAGGGTGTTAATTGGTGAATGTAGCATAGATGACACAAGAATATTACTATGAAGATTTTCTTCTGTAATTACATCAGGTCTCAGCTTAAAGAACACCAACACGTTATTCTCTGACTCAGCAGCTTCAATCTGTAATAGTCAAAAAGACCAGATTTGTTTAGAAAACTGTTCCTGACTGCTTTCAGTTTTACTGAAACGGACAGTGTCCATTTTTGCTTTCTTGTCAAGTCTTTAGCCCAACACCACATCACTGAGACAACAGCTATACAGTGTAACACTGATATGCATCTGATCTCCCACAGCTGCTGAAAGCTTCGTGTTTTAGACAGTGGCTCAGCAGAAAACTCCCAAAACCGGTACATAGAAATGTTCACTCTTGCCTGAATATAGCATGCACTAGCCTTCACAGACAATTAACCAGAGAGGCATGTAAGCTATGGGTTCACACTTCACGTTAAGGACCCATTACACTCGTCTTCAGTGCAGAAAAAAAATCTGTCACTGGCATAACAGACACCACATCCCTGGTCTCACAGCAGAATGAGAGGACACATGTCAAGACCCATGCTTTGCCTGTACACTCTGTGCAGCAGGCACCACACCATGCCCTGATTATATGGTGACACTGAGTGCACATCACATCCCATGTTATCACTCGGAAAGTCACTTGCTGAACACACTCAAGGTAGAGCACTTCACACAGTGAACATCAGATTTGCTCACAGACGGACACATCCGTTTGAAAAATGCATGTTTTGGACAAACACCCACCCTGGGACTTGTCAAATATCAGCCAATGTGCCACATACTGGATCACATTCCCTGCATGGACACCAGCATGCACCCAATGTCCAGGAAGAAATCATACATCAGACTGCACGTGGCAATTGCAGCAAGGTAACTTGCCATGCTCCAGGCTGAATTACATTCATATAGCGACAATATACAGCACACTAAAACTGCAGCAGCACGTGCACAATATAAACCCATCACCAGCTGACCACATGGGCAGACTCTTGGGCCAGTGTCCTGGTTTTAGCTGGGACAGCATTAATTTTCTTCTTAGTAGGTAGTGCAGTGCTGAGCAGTGATTACACGAGCCAAGGACTTTTCGGGGCCTCGTGCTCTGCCAGCGAGGGTGCACAAGAACCGGGGAGGGAGCCTGGCCAGGACAGCTGAGCCCAACTGGCCATGGGGATGTTCCATAACCACAGTGTCATGTTTAGTATAGGGACTGGGGGGAGCTGGCCGGGAGGCACCGATGGCTGCTGGGGGAACTGGCTGGGCACAGGTTAGAGCGCGGTGAACAACTCTATGGGGCATCACGTTTCACCTGGGTTTTGTTCCCCTCTCTCGCCCCTTCCGTTACAATTATTAACACTATCACTAGTATATTCGTAGTTATATTTTACTTCGTCTGAGTTATTAAACTGTTCTTATCTGAACCCAGGGGTTTACCGCTCCTTTCCTATTCTCCTCCCCACCGCGGGGTGTGGGGCACTCGGCAGCCGGCTGGGGTTAAACCACGGCAGCCGCCACTAAGCGTGTGGGGGCACAGAGACCCGCACCGATATTCGCGGAGGCGAGGTGCCCCCCCAGGCCGACACCAGCCCTCAGGGCCGAGCGCGGGCAGTGCCTGCCGGCCCCTCCGCCACGGTACCTGGTTGGAGGCGCTGAGCTGCGCGCCCGAGCGCCGCACCACCAGCAGGAACTCGTTGCCGTCGTCGAGGAAGCTGCTGAGCTCCGGGCGGGAGTGCAGCCCCGCGGCCAGGGCAGCCCCGCCCGACGGGTCCAGCCCGAAGTAGTTCGCAGCCGTGGCTGAAATGAAGCGCTTCCGCGGGTCTCCCTCCCCGGCCATGCTGGCGGGACGCCCCGCGCCAGGCGCGGTCAAGGCGGGGGCGGACCCAGAACGGCACGGGAGCACATGGAGGGGCTGGCGGGAGGAGAGCCAGAGGGTGGCGGCGGGAAAGGCGGCGGGGCGCGGCAGGCGGAGGAGCGGCGCGGGGCCGGCGGCGTCCCGGGCCCCGTCACTATGGCGACGGAAGATGGCGGCCGGGAGCGCGGGCGGGGCGGGCTGTGGCCGCTGCCCGCGGCGGGGCGGGCCGGGGCGTGGGGCGCG
>JAWWEW010000001.1:40439316-40620728 GCA_035583185.1 Anabacerthia variegaticeps | reverse complement strand
GGCGGGGCGGGCCGGGGCGGGGGGCGCGGCCCTGGCCGAACCGGCGGGCGGGGCGGGGCCGGGGCCGGCACTGCGCTCCTCCCGGCACGGCAGCACGGCAGCAGCGTTTGGTGGTTCCCCGCGGCTCGGCAGTCCGGGGCTGCTGCCGGGCTTCTCCCCGGGTTCACCCCGACACCTCCCCTGCCATCAGCTGCGTTGCGGTGCCGCGGCCGCCGCAGCGTAGGGAGTGTTTTCCCCTCCCCTTCTCGTCCCGGTGGGGACTTGTTTGGTGCCCGGCGCCGCAAGGCGGCGACGCTGGAGGCGCTGCCCCGGGGGGCGGTGGGCGAGTGCTCAGAGCCCGCTCCGGGACGCGGCCTTGCGGCTGTCCGGGGATTCGCGGCTCAGCGCGGGCGTAGCGATCCGCGCCCTGCCCCGCTCCCGGCGGGGCCCCTAAGGCAGCAGAGGGTCTCCCAGCAGCTGCCCGCGGGATCGCCCACGGCCCACGCAGCCCCCCGCCCGCCTCCAGCCCTGCACCCCGGCGCCCCCACGAGACGCGGCCGGCAGCCGCGGCCCGCGGTAGCCAAGGCAGGGTTCGCGCTTCCCCGTTTATTCGGCCGCGACCTCCCAGCTGTAACGGGAGCGCCGCCCGCTCCCTCCTGCCCTGACGCCGCCGCCGCCGCCGCCGCCGGGACGGGCGCGCGGCAGCCCCGCCCCCGGGGCGTGTCCCGGCCCCGCCCCGCCCCTTCCTGCCCGGCGCCGTCTGTGTCCGGGTCGCTGTGGCCGTGCGCTCCGCACCGCCCGCTCTGCCCCGCCGCCGCTCCCGCTTCTGCCTCCGGGGTCTGCCTGTGTTTGTGTGTCTGCCCGCGGCGAGCGGGGCCCGGCAGCGCCCGGCGGGGCTGGGGAGGAGCAGGAGCGGGGCGGGACGGGGACTCCTCTCGTCTCATCTCCGCCGGTGTCGGGAGGCGGCAGCGGCCGTGGGAAGTGAGCCCGGGGGGGCCTCGGCTGCGCGCCCCGGCAGCGGGGCGGCCCCGCCCCGAGGCAGGACGATGCCGGTGAAGAAGAAGAGGAAGTCCTCGGGGGCGGCGGCGGCGGAAGACACCGGCGTCAAGAAGTGTAAACTCGGCAGGTACCGTCTCGAGGGGCGGCAGCCGGTGCCGGGGGCCCCTCCGCGGGGTCCGGGCCCTGGGCCGCGGCAGCGCCGGGCTTTGCCGGGGCGGCGGGGCCGTGTGCGGGCCCCGGGCCCCCCGCAGGGCCCCGGCCGTGCCGCCGGGCACGTCCCCGTGCGGGCCCTGCAGGTGCGGGCTGGCCGTGCCCGCCGCAGCGGTGGCGAGCGGCCTGTGCGGCCCCGGCACGGCCCCGGCACGGCCGGGCTGGCCTCGCCTCGCCTCGCCTCGGGCTGTGCCTGCGCGGCCCTGCTGGCACCTGCCCCTGTGCCCCTTCTGCTGCCCCGAGGTGGGCGGCTCTCCTCACTTTACGGGTGTCGCTCACTTTACGGTTGCTAAAATCGTCCTTTTTGCGTGTGTGTGTGTGGTTTTTTTGGTTGACTGTTTTTTTTGGTTTGGTGTTTGGTTTTTTTTGCAGTGAGTTGGAAGTAGACGTCAGCACACGGGAAAACGAGAGCAGGAAAGATTTCTCTAATAAATACGGAAGTCTGAAGCATCTCGTTCATTGAGTACTTTATGCTATGTTACCCAAAAGTTGCTGTTAAAATGATAAGCCATTAGTGTGGTGTAGCAGGAGTTTATCGCATGGCTTCTCTAAAGTAACTGTCTGCCTGCGTCATCTGTTATACCTTGTTAAGCGTGTCAGTAAACCAGTAGTTAGGAATAACGTCCTGAGGCCATAAGGATACAAAGGACTTATGAAATCAACACTATAGGAATGGCTACTGCAAGGAACCGTGGCGTATGGCCTTTCTCATAGGTTGACTGAGCTCGAGCTTAGAAGTATCCAAGCTCTTGTTTTGCTGTGACTGTTCATTTTGGATAACTATTGCAGAGCTCCCTTTCTGTGGTCATTAGTGACCTTTTAGTTTCAGTCAGTTTATTCATAGCCAGTTAATAACTGTTCTTGTTGCCAGCATTATATTCTGTGCAGCACTCCTCCTTCATGATTCTGCCTCCGAGTGTATTTGGAGGGAGCACTTCTGGTTTTTTCGTACTTTATTTTGTTCAATTACAAGCCAAAAATAAACTAAATTATTCTGGTTTGTAATAGCGATTTTCAGTTTCCTTGCTCATCATAGCTCTTGTCTGCATATGTTCAGTTTCAGTTCATCTTTCCTGAGCACTGTTAACCAAAATTTTATGATTTTAATTTCTTTTACTTAAAAATCTTTTTATAGCTCCTTAAAAAAAAAAAAATTCTATGGGAAACTAGTAGTTGTTAGGCAAAAGCTATAATGTAACGGAGAGCTCATGCTAGCTGGTCAAAAGATGTTAGATACACAATCATTTTTGGTATTACATTCTTATACAGCAATTTATTGATAATATTCTTCAGTAAAAGCTGTGATTACAAATAGATCTATGTTAATCTGGGTAAGGCCAATAAGCAGTAGCATACCATATGACTGTCTCTTTCTGGTGGCTTGTGTTCCTAATGGCAGTTGTATGGATGTTTGTAGGACACGTTTAATTCTAGCTTTTAACACAGAAGGCTTCATCTTGGAGAGTGTTGCTTTCTTTTCCAGTGAAGCCTCAGTGACTTGAAATTGTTCACCCATCTCTCAGTATTGAACTATTCTTTTCCTGCTTGATATCTTAATTTTAAAATTACAATGTGGGAGCTGCATAATTTTAAATCTCCTCATATGAGTCTCATTGTCAGAAATAATCTTAGCTTGTTCTGAAAATCTAATTTGTGTTTGAAAAGAGCATGCATTGGAAAGGTACTGAAAGTCCTTACTGACTACCGATGCTTTTGTGTGGTCAGTGATTTTAGTGGAAGAAATCAGTCATTCTATGCATTCTTTTAATGAATGATGAATTACAAAAATTCACATCCTAGGCAAACTGGGTTGTGTGTTACATAATGAAGACAATGTAGGGGGGAAGCTGTGTGTGCTGAGCAACTTCAGTGTCAACACAGATTGCACACTACTGTGTACCAGATATCTATAGAATTTACAGATACTTAGTTACAGTTTTAATGTAAACAAATTGGACTAGTTTTCTTCCCAAATTTGAATGCTTAACTATAAATAGCCTGACTTTTAAATATGTCAAACTCTGCAGCTCCTGTTGACCTTAATGGGATCTGTGCATATTCAGCACTCTTGAAGATCATGCTGCTTATTAGAGACCTAACTTTAAATGCCTGTATGTATAAATATAAGCAGATAATAAGGCATTTTAGTTACTGAGGAATGATATTTTGGCCATCTGTGTGTGGTTTTTTTTGTTTAATATCTACAAGATAGCAGTACTCTTGCATTTCAGAAAACGTAATAGTTGCAATAAATTGGGTTATGAGGTGGTAGTATGCCAAGATAGTTTTATGTTGTAGGTTTTAAAATAGGATGACAGACAGTTGCCCTCTATCAAATTCAGCTACATTGTTTATGTATACTGACTTTGTGAAAGAGTTTAAATAGTTTGAATTTATAATAAACGTTTTGGAATTTAATTTTACTTTTTTTCCCATGTCTCATTAAAATAACACTGTTCATCTTGTGTTTCTATATGCTGCTGCAGATCACAAGCATCTGGTAAAGTAATAAGTGGAGAGGAACATTTTTCAAGCAAAAAGTGCCTGGCTTGGTTTTATGAATATGCAGGTAATGTGCAATGAATTCATATTTAAAACATTAAGGTTTTGTTTTAACAAAGCAATACATCAAATACTGTTTGCATTTTGCTTTTTTTATGCAGGTATATAAATAAAAATTTGTCTATATTTGCTTCCTTGTAACATACACTGGAATTAGTATAGCTTTTATTATTAGCTTCTCAGTATTTGTTCTTTTTGACTTATTTGTCTTTACTCTATGGTTTATAGCTTTAAATTAAATACCTGATGTTGGGCAGTACAATTTTGAACCAGGATATATTGAGTGATTCTGCTTCTTTCCTTTGAAGTTGCCAAGTAAAAGGACAGTGAGAGAGTTTAGGCAGAAGCTTATTCATCTAACTAGATCTTTTTTATTATCATATTGAACAGACAATGATATAGCTCATGATTTAAGTATTTTGTGTTTTTATTTTATAAAACAAAATAATAGATGCTTATACTGGTTTTCATATCTGAGAGTCTGTCCTAACATTTTTAATATTCTAACTAAAAAATGTTTCTTTCCAAAAGTATTGAAAGTAGTCTCTTTCAAATAACTCAGGATTCCCATCAAAGTAATAGTTGCTTTCCGTGAATATGCAGTGTATTTTGCAGAATTTCTTACTCTATTACTGCTATATATTTACCAATTACATGGTTACAAAATCAGGATTTCTAATTAATTTCTTGTCCAGTCATGACTTGAAGTCCATCATAACTGATTGGTAATTAAACTTGTTAATGGCCAGTTCTTAGTATGAAGTTAATTGCTGATTGATATGCCAGCAATTGGTTTGACTATATTTATCAGGACTGATACTTTCCTTGCAGTTTTTCCACAGCAATTAATTGCTCTTGTTTCTAGCAATCTGCTTTTTAATTTAGGTTTGGGACATGCACTTCTGGAGTAAAGAGTCTTTCCTGAGGAACATAATTCTCAGTTAATATTCTTCTGATAAATACTTGTGCATACTTTTGACTTAACGTCTGTAAATTTTGTCTTTGTTGTTGAGTCAAGAATTGAGTGTGGGAGATTATACTTTGTTAATTAACCAGTAATCAAAATATGCCACACTGAGGTAGAATTCCAGTGAAATTATATACAATAGGAGATTAAATGATTCCACTGAAAGATACTACTACACATGTGCACACATACACGAACACACACACACATATATATGAGTTGTGTATATGATTATTGGACCAAAAACATTGATTTAAGTTTATACTTGTCATGGCCCCTCATATGCTTTGCTTTACTCTTCATAACTTAAACTTGCATTTCTTTTTAACACATTCCATTTAACACAAGTGGTTTGCCTCGCTTCCCTAGGCAAGATGTTCTTGGCAGTATTTTCCAAGAGGTAGGGATTCATGATCTTAAATGTCAGGTGCATTTTATCTTCCTGTAAAAGTAGCCATTCTTGATGGATTTTATGGACAATATTCTTATATCACAGTGAGTAGTTATTCAAAGTATGTTATCCAGACTCTTGCAAAGAATTCTGCTTATGCTAACAGCGGCAGATAGAGATGAAATGGAGACAGGTCATCAAGGGCTCTTAAGTAGCAAAATTTGCTAAAAAATCATAAAATCTCATGTTTTGGAAGATAAACCTTTTACATGGGTTGATATTAACTAAGACAAGGTTAATGTAATTAGTTGAAGACATGTCAAAATAGTGTGTTGACAGGCCTTCTAATAATATTTGGCTGCTCAGCAGGACTCATTTTTGGGACAGGCTAAGTGGAAATAACTGAAATCAGAGAGATTTAGAGAAACAAAGTTCTGTAGTGTCTCTATGCACTCTTTAAATGTGCTTTTTGCTGCATTTTAGAGGCTTTTTTTTCTGTTAAAATGGAGAAGTAACAGCATTAACACTAACTTTTGTGGTCTCTACATCAAGGTAAACCTTTTTCTGCTTTGTAGGTGGCTAACACACATAGTATTTCTCTGATTTGTTGTTATCACTTTCCTCATATTACTCAGCATCATAAAAGTAACCTTATATTATTTGCAGATTCACCCTCTTGTGTTAGTGCAAACCCATGTTAGCACCAATGAAAGAGTAGTATCTGTAATAGTAACTCAGACATAATTAAATTTTTGATTGTTGGTAAATTAATTCTTCTAAGAACATTATTCATAGAGTAACTTCACAGAGTATAGCAGTACCCAAGTTGTCTTAAAAATCATTGACTGCCAGAGTTATTGGAGTTGAGTTATATAAAGAGGAAACTCAGTGGAGTCTTTTGAAAACTCATATACAAAACTAAAATGGCATGTCTGCTGTCATAGGGAGGCAGTGCATGACACAAACATTATGGTATAGTACATAACACATACAGCTCCACGTTGCAGCTGATAGAATAGTTCTAACATAAGAGCTAATTAGCAATGTAATTCAGTGTTTTTAAAATAGCTTGTGTGCGGTATAGCCTAATTATTCTTGTGCATAACCTTTGTGAGCAGTCATTGTTACTTAGATTTCAGTCTGGTGTGGTTTTTTTCTTTGAAGGTCCTGATGAAGTTGTGGGTCCCGAAGGAATGGAAAAGTTCTGTGAAGACATCGGTGTTGAGCCTGAAAATGTAAGTTTCTTGCACAGTGCTAATAGGACTTTAAAAGAGGTTATTGAATGAGGTTAAGTCCTGTGTAAAACTCTTGAATAAGCGAAGAGTTGTTCATCTTCCTGCTTTTAGGAGCTGTTTTAAAATATCTCAGCTGACTACTTGGCTGTTGTGTGAGATTTTGTTTTTTTTTATTATAGTAATACTTCTTTTTCAGAAACTGAAATTAAGGGGAAAATTGCAAGTAGCTGAATTATTTAATGGTAGCAAATATAAAGTACAAGAAAATGCGGCAATTGCTAGAATGTTTGAATGAATGAGTTTTATTCTCGGATTTCCATAAATCAGCCTTTTCTTATGTACTGACTCCTTTTTCTCCCCTTGTTGTTTTTTTCCTTCCCCTAGATTATTATGTTAGTTTTAGCCTGGAAACTAGAGGCTGAAAGCATGGGATTTTTTACCAAGGAAGAATGGTTAAAAGGAATGACCTCATTACAGTAAGAGTGTTTTTACATATATAATAGTGTTCTAATATGATTGTACCAGTAGCCTAATTATTCTTGCTCTCAGTTTCTTGCATGTTTGCGAAAAGACAAAAAACACTTGCTTTCAGGTCTGATTAACAACTGCAAAGTGAATCTGATGAGTTCACTCAAACGATTGAGTTACTGTCTAAACCTAATGAGTCAGGTTTTGGTGGGCTCTTTTTCTTACGAAAATATATAAAAATATCATTTTAGTTAGCAGACATAAATAAGTAGATCTGGAGATGCACATAAGCATAGCTCAGCATTGATATTCTGCAAAGATTTTACTGATTCCTGAGCTTTATAGATGACGGCTGCATTGATAATAATTTTGGCTGTTGGTGTTTATTGTTAGAAACCATATCAGAAGCCATGCTTAATGCTTAGGTTAAATAACACCTTTTCAGTTTATAAATTAACTTTTTACCCTTTCTATTAATGAGACTTTTTGGTAAATTAATGTTCTGCCTAAAGAGATTGTTTCTTACTTTAAACTAATCAGCTTTATGTGAGACTTAGTTCTGTTGCGACTTTTTGTTTGAACACTTCATGGAATTACTTATGGTGCCTGAGTGTTTTAAGGGCGCCTTATTATGACACTGCATTCAATCTAAAAATGTCAGGGAACTACTATTGCAGCTACAGCACAATACGAAAGAGAGGGTGATTTGACCATTGCCCCATCAGTTGTGAATTAGTTTGGAAATTGTATTGGGTGGATACTCCATAGTTTCAAGTAACCAAAGGCTAAGCTACTCTGGTCTGACTCAGCTCTCACTTGGTTTGGGATCGAGCTTCTGATAAATGCCCTGATTGTTTTGTGACTATCAGCAGAAATTAAATTTAATGAGAGCTGGAGTGAATAAATTGCCTGAAATCTGGTACGACAGATTTAATTCTGGGTGCACAGTGTATTAGATGTGGTGTGGTGAATAGGTATTGGTTACTTCTCTGAAGTACTTAATTTTTATGCCCAAATAGAAGCTTTCAAGAGTTAACCACTTTTACAGCATTCAAACACAAAGATATATAAAATAGGGCACCTCTTGAGAGCCTATGTTATAGATTTTTTTTCTAATAATCCTCTGTGATTCAAAGTCTTCTGGTTTTTTGAAGAACAGAGCTGGTCATGCTATAGTCTAAATGTGTTTAAGACTGAAAATACAGTGCTGCTGTGCATTTTTATATAAACAGACTTGTGATCAGAGCACTGGCCTAAGCCTAAACCAGTTAACCTGTATGTTTTCCTTCCCTGGTATGCTCTAATAAGCAGGCTGTAGGCTAAGCAGCTGAATGAAGCAGTGACATACATAAAGCAATTAAAGATGCATTGGCTTAAACAGCTGTGCTGGTTTTGGCTGGGAGAGAGGGAGTGGCTGTGTGGTGCTTAGTTGCCAACTGGGGTTAAACCATGACAAAAGAAAATATTAATCTGTAGAATTGTGCTGTTGTTGTTTGCTAGGAAGAAACGATTGTATTATTTGATTCTGTCTGGAATGGAGGAATCTTGTTTGTCTTAAGAGGCTTGACAGAAGTTTTTGAAGGAAAAGGATTTTATACTCGAAGCAATGAAGTACTACTACATTCTTGCACAGCATTTCTTTTTAAACTTTTGCATGAAGAAATGAGATTGAAATACATTAAAAGCCCAGAGTGTATTCTAGTCAAAGCTATATTACAGAATCCTTATTTCAAAATGTGTGAAATGTCACGTAAGGTAATTGTGTGAACAGTGTTGGGTGGAATTCAGCTTCATAGTAAGACACCTAAATATTGGCTTTATATGCAAGAGTTGAGTTTCTTAAACTCTTACTGCAATCTTTCGAGATCTAGTCAGTGTAAAGAAGCCTAGGGATATATTGAGTTTGCCCAAGGACCTAGTGACTGGTCACCTGAATTCCTCTTACAGGCTACTTGGCTAGTCCTCTGTAAATGGCAACACCTAAAGCTTAAGACACCTAAATCTAATATACTGTTAGATAGCAGCATTTGGGTGCCTGAATCTTGCAGTGATACTCTTTTTTTGTGTGGTTTCGTAATACAGTGGTGAAATTTGTTCTTTAGAGGTGAGAAAAATAAATATGTGATAAGGTAACCACTGTCAAATTTAAGGTGGATCGAGTACTAAAGAGAAGCTTATGAGACCTAAGCAGCTTCCAGTTGTGAGGTTTCTAGTATATTATGTAGGTAGAATGAATTCTGCCCCTTATATGTGTGTGTGCATATATATATATATACACATATACATACACGTATATATGCCAGCTGAGTGCCTGAACCCCTTTTCATAGCCAGCACAGAAAAACAAGTACTTCTACTGGGCAATATATTTCAACTCCTTTAAACACTCCCTTAGGATGAAATATATATACTTTCATTAAATGTTTTTGGTTTAACATTTGTATACATCTTACTGATTTTTATTTTTAGCGAAAGACAAGCATATGTGAATAACTATGAAATATAAAGCATTGGAATATCTGTGTAGGAGTTATTGAGTCATCACTCTGTCCATTTTAGCTATGCCTCAAATGATCTCTACCTCAACAGAAATTAAAATACATCTGCTTTGTGGTGCTAATTTAAGTTTTGTTATAAACATGCTGTAGGGATGTGAAGAGAATGTAGTAATCTATGTCTAATTTTGTTGATCTTGAGGTAACATTGTTTAATGCTATCTTTCAGTAAAGATAGTTTGAGAAATCACACCTTTTTCTAGTCTCTGCAGGAGTTTAATGTTAATTCACTGTGCTAATTAGAAGGTTGTTCTGATTTTTAGGAAGATTATTTTAAGTATGGGTAACCTTAGTCATCTTGTTTATGGTACAGCTGCACAAGCAGCTGTGTCTTTGTAAAAGAGGAGTTTTACAACTCTTTGCGTTCTCTTGGGAAGAAAGTCAGTGACCAAGTGCAGAAATGCCCTAAATGGCTTTAACAGGGACATGTCCCTGCATTGGGATCCAAGGGTGGTGCCTGTCTGAGCGTGATCTGTTTGACTGTTTGGTTTTAAATGTGTTGATAATAAATAGCTCAGAAGTCTTGAGGCTTAATAATTGCGCATTTTCATACCAACTTTTTCAAAGGAATGACTTCTGCATTAAAATGCACATAACCATTAGTACAGTAGACAATAACTGACATTTTACTTTGCACTTAAATGTTTGATTATTTGAACAATTTTAACAAAGTATTTTGTAAGAAATTTAAACATATTGAAGTTTTTGTTTACTCACGGTATAGTAAATAATCTCAGTAAATTGTATTTAGCAAAATGTGCCCTAAACACACTTTAAGTAGCTCTTCTGTGTCACTAGTTCATTAACGGCATGAGCATTTAGGTAGATGTTAAATAGTTAGATTTGTCCTCAAATGCATAGGACTTTGTATTGGAAGTATAAAGGTTTGAACATAGAAAGAAGAGATATGAATATAAAATGAGATGTCTTTGTAGCTTTTTTTAGGGTTAAACACTGGAATATGTAGACCCATTAGATGGCTGAAGACAAAAAAAGTAATTTTATCTTTAAATTTACCAAAGCATTTTTAACAGGAGTTCTTTTCAACTTAATGTATGGCTTATTGCAGAAAATATTAGTTCTGTCATCCATCTGAATATATAGACTAATTAGTTAATAGTACAATTTTAGCACTGATCTTGGCTGAGACTCGATGCTGCTTTAGGTAGATACTGCTAGAGACAAGAAATAACAAAAGGCTGCATCAGCTCGAATTGCTACATTTCTCTTGTCAAAGTCTGAGAGGGACAGACTGACAGCTGTGCACGCTGACAGACCTGAGGAGCAGGAAGTGTCAGTGGTGGGCAAAAGTACAGCATCAAAATGCACTATCTCAGCAACCTATGGTTGTACTCCAGAAGGGCCTTTGCTGTGGGCCTGTGTGACAAGTCCATGTGGAGCTGTTAGAGATGCAAATGTATTCTCTGAGAGGCAAGCTGCTGAAAGGGGGACAAATGACCAAAGGAGGTATTTACGTACACCTGCTTTTCTGAAGGTATCGCTTCTGTTACAAAGGATGTAAGGCAAGGTAGATTATTTAGGGTGGTTTTTTTTATCATGGCAGCTGTTTTATAAGAAAAAAATATGATGTAACAATTGTTCTTTTGAGTGAGTCTTTTCTGAAGGATTAGCAAGTGTTCTCCGTTGCCATTGTGGTGAATCTAACCCATTTTCTACTTGGAAACAAAATTACTTGCTGACTAAAATATATGGAGATCTTTTCTACCGAAGAGTTGTTTTTGCCAGAGGATTATCCTGTCAACTAGCAGACCTGGACATTCTCATACAGCCTTTGATTTTATAGTTGAATAGCTTCTGACCACCTCAGGTGATAGGTTTATCAGAGCTTGCATTTATCAGTCATAAAACATGAGCAGACTGGTATGTTTTGCAGTGTGCCTGCTCAATCCTGCCATTTGTAAACCCACACTTCAAAACTACGTGTGTAAGGTTTGTTTCTCACAAAGACATGGCAAAAAGCCATTATTTACAGCTGGATTTTACCTCTTAATGCACAATGAATACTCTTTTCTCCAAACTTTCATAGTGTTGAAAGATGCTGGCTATGAGTATAAATTAAAGGCTATGGCATAAAAAGACTACTATTTGAGAAGTAAAGCAGATACTTTATTTTATGTTGCTAATATATTTAAAACAAAAAAACTTGCTTACAGAAGCCAGCATTCATCATTTCAGTAACCTGCAAATGTTAAGCATGTTCAATAGCCTTTGTTATGTCCATAGAATTACTCCTGTATATCTGATGATTGCATTTTGGTAATTTTAATTTTTTGTTTGTTATTTTTTGCATTGTCTAAATGTTGAATTCTGTGCTTCTAATGTTATTTGTTGGTTGTTCTTTTATTATTTTAAGGTGTGACTGCACAGAAAAATTACAGAGTAAATTTGACTTCTTGCGGTCACAATTGAATGACATTTCATCCTTTAAGAATATCTACAGATATGCCTTTGATTTTGCAAGGGTAAGATTACGGGAATGTTAAAACAGTTCTTACTTTGTTTATTCAACAAGCTTGTACTTGAGTGATTTCTGTGCTTTCTTTATTTAACTTTAGGAAAAAGACCAGCGAAGTCTTGATATTGATACTGCAAAGTCCATGTTAGCTCTTCTGCTCGGAAGAACTTGGCCACTGTTTTCAGTATTTTATCAATACCTGGAGGTACAAGTTTCCTTGACTTTCTGAATGATGGCATAGTAGTTGGACTGTTCTGTGAAAAGATTTCAGTGTTTGTGTTGTTTTGCTCAAGAATGTATATATGTTGTTCCCCTTCCCTTGCTCAATGTGCTTTTGAAATAGTGATGTTCCAGTACGTGTGACAGGTTCTTTTCTTTCTCCCTGTGCCCCACCCCCCTTCTCTTATCAAAGGCAACTAAAATTTCATCTTAATTATACTATATTATATATTAAATAGTCTCCATTAGTCTCTTCAGCTGCATCTCTGCTGAATTGCAGGTTTGCTTTGTGTAGATGCCTACAGAATGTAGGTATCTTGATCCCTGGCTGTCTTTAGAAGATTTTGATCAGCTCAGCTGCAAGTGACTGAGTAGTATGGATATGTGTGTGTTGTGAAACATGCTAGGCTTGAGACTGTTCCCTGGCTTCAAATCAGTACCAGTGTTGCAAAGTAGATGTCCCTGTGATGATAATGCATTGTACCCTGGAGAAAAGATCTTTTCAATAGTTCTTTCTGGAAGTATATCTGAGCTAGATATGCTCCGCTTCAGGGCAAGACAAAAATTTACCAATTTTTGAAGCTTAGAGTGGTGACTTCCTGATTCCACAGTATTTTGATTTTGCTCTGATGTTTTGAAAAAATTATTTTAGGTCATTTCAAAGCTAAGGAATATGTACATGTGTCGTATTTTTAAAAACAGAAAACCAAGTAAATGGTTTCCATTAAATTGTTAGGAACTGATTGAAGATAAAATAAGCGAGATGCAACAGTACCAAATGCCATTTGACATTTTAATGTTCTGAAATAATTTTTCCTAGCAATCGAAGTACAGAGTTATGAACAAGGATCAGTGGTACAATGTACTAGAGTTCAGCAGAACTGTCCATGCCGATCTTAGCAACTATGATGAAGATGGTGCATGTAAGTATGCTTAGTGTTTTCCTTCTTCAACTATTACCACAGTATTTTAAAACTGGGTAAAACAAATATCTGTAACAGAAACAATAAGGTATAAAATAGTTATTCTCCAGTAATGCGTAGAAGAACAGTCCTGATAACCATCTGTCTTCAAACTGCAGGTATTAATTGCAGTAGTATGCCAGGGGTATGATGGTGTGCTTGAGCCAGCTTGTATGAAATGGGGATCTAGTAAAGGTGCTTGCTGAGTGAAACTATAGACTTCCAAGTAGTATCATAAACAGCGAATTTTGTTTGCTAGTGTATAATAAACTCTAACTTAACAGTTTTGTTGCCTGCCTGCTGGTGCTTGGGGCTGAACACACACCGGGTAGTCAGTCATGCTATGACTGAATTGCATTAATCCCATTTTAGTATATGTTCTAATTATTCACAATTTTGAAAGCTCTGGGAAGAGTGGGAAGAAGGAATTAGTTGTGCTGATTTGTGTTATAACCTTATTTTTATGCTTGCTGTTCAGTTCAATGCACCTGTCAGATATGAAGAACAGTTTTTTCCATAATTCTGTGCACTTTTTGCCATCCTTGGATTGGAAGACTTGCAGTAGTCTATGAGTATTTGACCATAGGATAGACATGAATATTTCCTAGACCAGTAGTTTTAACCTTCATACTTTGAAAGAAGGTATTTGAAAGACATTGGCGAGTATAACTCCAAGTTTCATCCATTTACAGGGCCTGTGCTTCTGGATGAATTTGTTGAATGGCAGAAAGTTCGTCAAGCGTCATAGCAAGAATTCAAAAGAAAACGCAAAAGTTTTTTTTTTGGTGCCCGCCTATACACAAAGTAATGAGAAAAACAAAGGATTGCATTTTCGTTCGTAAGAAAGACTTTACAGTATTTTTTTTTTTCCTCTTTTAAGGAAATTTTCTTGTTACGTGTGATATGGGCATTGAACCACACCTCTTCTGAGACTGAAAGTTGGAGTTCTTGTTTTGAGTCTTATGTTTATAGCATTTATTTCAGAACAATAAAGATTCAGATTTGTGACAAAGGCCTAAAAGTGAAGAATGTCCCTTGAATGTGAGTGTGGTGTCTATTTTTAAAACCAAATCTATAAGATTACCTTTCTCAGAAGTGCCCTTTGCTATGAATTTTTGAAGACCTTAAAAATGCTTAATTGGCACTGTTGCTTGCTGATGGTATGATTGTCTTGTGTGGCAAACCTTAGAAAGAATGACTGATTTATGAAGCCCTGGGTGGGAGTGTGTTAATTTGTGTATTAAGTACTGGTCATGGGTTGTGCCACAGTTTTCACCTCCTTGTGGAGATAAAGGCCTTAAACTCCTATTATTATTTTTTATTTCTTTGTTCCTTTTCCACCCAGTGGCATGGCATTTAATGGCAGGCCCTTTTAAAGCAGAAAGGTATGGAGCATATTGCTGTATGTGCAGAATGGCTGAAAACTAGTTGCCTGTACTTCAGATGCTGAACACAGACACTCTTTGGTACAGTAAGGCAGCTTCAGACTTTTACTACTATTTAGACTTTGGATTGCTTTGTATAAAAGTGCAATTTGTATTTTAAAAGGGAAAGCTGGAAAGACTTGGTTTCAAGCTTTGCTTCTTATATGTTTTAGACTGGAAGAACTCACAACATGAGCTTTTTCTGTCCCTGGGTGGTTTTCATAAGGTAAATCAAGAAGAGACTATTTAACCTACCTTTTGACCACATAACAGGCTGTATGTAATGGGCTATTACTTTTCACCCTGTTACTCTGTGTTTTGAGTCCAGTTAATATTGTGATTGCCCTATTAGGCATTCAGTATTTGTGGCAACCTTTAAATACAGTAGAAGTTTGTCACTCTGCCTTCCTGCCCAGGAAGCCCAATGCCACACTAGAGAAGGAAAGGGAATTTAGTGAATAAATGTGAAAAACCAAAACAAAAATGAGCGTATGAAGCATTTATAACTTCTACTTTATTATATAAATACATAATGTAGACTGTGATAATGCCATGTGACTCAGTCAGTGATCAAGGCCTCAATGTGCCAAATATTTCCACAGCTTGAAATAAGAATAGTCAATGTAAACTAGGCATGACTTGAAGATCTTTGCCTCAGGGAAATGACTTCTGTTTTGCACATCCCTTAGTCAGACTAACAAGCATGAGTTTTCCTGTCCTTAAGGAAAGCTTTGTTCCCAAGATGATTTTTTTTTTTTTTTTTCAAACAAAGAGAGCAGGAAAAAGAAAGAGAAGGTGTGAGGAGAAATTATAAGACGGGGTACAAAGTAGTGGTGTGTGCCTGTGCTCTTGTTCTACTACTGAGGACCACACTTGCAACTTACTCTCCAGATGCGCTTGCTGTGGGCTGCAGGAAACAGTGCAGTGGTGGGCTGTGGGCTGTTGTGCAAGTCATCTTGAACTCTAGAAGCTTGGTTTCACCCGAGTGAAAAAAGGCATCGGGGTAAAACAAACAACAGTTGAGACACTTGGAAGATCTCTGCTTGTAAAATGGCTAGTGTCTGTGCATGCAAACATGCACTACATCTGTTCTATGTATTTTTCCACCTATTTTGTAGGAAGTACTTAATTTTAGACCTCATGTAAGCTGCAATATTTCTATTCAATATGTTACAAGTTGCACAGTTACGTTGCTGATAATTATGATTTCACTCATAACAGAGTGCCTTTCATTTGCTAATTGCCCTACCCCACAGAGCACTTGTGCCAGAGTGAGATTAATTTCAAGAGTCCCAAGGCCTACTAGTACAGTAAGGTCCTAAGATGCACAGATAAACATGCACCAATTAACTGATGTCAAGGGAGGTACTGCTGTATACTAAATCACTTCAGGGACACTGATTCTGAAATTACTTTCTCAGATTCACTACAATGACTCTCCTTGTGTACCATGTTTAGTCCCTCCGGGATGTTCTCTTTCTAAAAGTTTTGAGATACTGGTTAGAAGAGAATATTTTATAGTGCGATTAAAAAAATCATCGCTTTTAAGTAACTGTGAACAGTTGTGAATTCAATTTAAACCAGTGGGTGCTAGAGGATGGTATTAGACTAGAAGAGTAGGAGTGATGCATCTACCAATCCAAGGGGATCAAGTACTTACTGTTAAGGTGTAATACACTATGTGATGTATCATTTGTATCTCTGTTAAGGTTTTATCAGTATTCCTATAATAAATCCAGTTTCAGGGATTTATAACTTGCTTGTGTGTGTGATTGAAAATCATCAGTTACTGTAAAACTTTGACTGGGAATGAATGTATTTAAACTAGTTAAAATCAATATAGTTTTTCAAATTTGAATAAAGTAGAATTTTAAGTTATGTTTTTGTGCTCAAAACTGCAATTGGATTTACTGTTTCAATATAAATTAATGGCTTGTACAGTTTCATTGTGAGCCCACCACTTCGATTAGCTGTCTTTTATTGCTTCATCTTACAGCTTACTGTGGATAAATGCCAATAGCTGTTGATTTGTTTGGGGTTTTTTAATTCTCTGCATGTCCACAAGCCAAAACTGAGTTCTGCTGAATATTTTCTTTAGTCTTTGAACTTGAATTTTTGTTCTGTTCAGGTGCATTTCAGTCTGTTGAATTTAAAAAAAAAAAGTTACACCTTATCTTTCAGTATTCTAAGATGAAAGTTCACAGGTGAAATATGCTGCCATAGTAAGACAAATAATTAAATCGAAGGTGAAATGTCTTCCGAAACTAAATCATAGTGGTGTCTATCTTAATGTTATAAACTTAATGTTAATCTCACCTTCTTTCTTGGTATTAATCCTTCCTAATATAATTAATTACTTCTAGTTTTCCTAGACAACTAACAGTTTTCAGTTTAAAATCTGAACACACCCACCTGTTCATGGAAAAAGCCATATACTGGTAGATCAGAATGTATTATTTCTTCTGTGTAAAAATTTGATCTCGAATTACACAGTCATGTATGTTTACCTATGTCTTTAACTGTATATGTCGTTTTGATGCAATTTATCTTTACTGTTTAAACATCTAATTCTTTATTAATGGCTGTAATTTCACATTTCTGTATAGCAGACTTTGAATTTGGCATTTCAGATGACCATGGACACCAGCCTGGTACTTGTCTTGGGTGACCCAAATGTGGTCTCTATGGCCACTGTTCAAGGGGGTTTTTTGTATCAAAAGCTTTGAGCTGATATATTGATACTGACTGCATAAAAACTGCAAAAGGGACCATAAATTTAATATTTCTGATATTTTGTTCATTTTTTGAGCTAGTGAACAGTTCTTTTAATGCAATATGTACAAACTTGTACAGGTTTAGCTTTGTTAAGTTTGATGAATAAAATGGTATCTAATAGGGCAGAAAACTTACTCTTTTTTGTCATGCTGCCTCTTTCAGTTTTTCCTTTTGTGTTTTTGTGCATGTGTAACTGTTCTTAAAATCACCGAGAGACTTAATTCCAGCAAGATGGATCAGTCTAATGTTAAGTTAGCTTTATCAAAGAATGCCTTTGCTTCTGTGTGCAGATGTAGAAAATAGAACTTTGTCTCAACTGGAAGCAACAGCAAACACCATTCTTGATTGTATCCCGTGTTATTAGGTGCTGACAGAAGATCTCGTAAGTTAACTGTCATTAATTATTCATTGAATGAACAGTGTTCCAACAGCCTGTTGCAAAGCATGCGAATGAAGAAGGAATGAACTTTTCTGTCTTTCCCAGCTGCCTCCTTTCACTCTCCCCCAGCATCTCTCTTTGGTCACTCATCTGTATTTTCAGAAAGGACTTAGTGTTTTCTAGTGCCCTCTTCCATAGGGTCTTTCAGAGCCCGTTACAGAAAGGATCAAAGACAACATCCTGTCATATGTTTGAGTCAATGACACTTTTTCTTGCAGATGCCACTTGTTCCACTCTTGACACTTTCTAGTTATTGAGGTCTGATGTCATACCTGCCTCAGGACAGTCTTCCCTGAGTCTCTGTCAGACCTGGGACCTAAGGCAATGGCTGTTTGTTGTCTCCATCATTCTGCTTTATCTTCTTTTCACAGTGAAGTTCTCAATGGGTCAGGAAGAGTTTAGTGGTATATGCACCGCAGGCATCTCATAGCTACAAGTGATGGCAAGACTTTTGTTACTTTTGTTTACTCTTACGTATTATCATTCTTTGTATTTCTTTCTGTTTCCGTGAGAAAGGACACTGTAGTGATAGGTAGGTGCATTAAAGGCTGAATGTTTACTACAAGATCATATTCCCTGTGTTATCTTAATTTTTACTGAAATTTTAAGCCCCTGACAGGCTTGTCACCAAAATGAAATCAGTTTCTCAGACTTGTGTCACTTCATCCTGATTGTAAACTTTAATCTTGTTCCTGTTTTTGTCTTAGTTAATCAGAGTATGACACTTTCTACATATTTGGATCTCCTTAGCTTTTTTTCCCTGAATAGTGACCATAATAGCAATGACTGAAGATGTAAGTTACTGAATTTGTTTTATAGGCCTTACAATGGACAGATTTTTATCCTAACAAGCCAATTTCTGAATCCAAGTTGGTGCCAATGTATTTCTGTTGAATGACTTACTATTTTATAAGTTATTAAAATGTTATGGTTGAGTTCTGTTCCTCTGGAAAGGAGAAGGCTTTTTGGTAAAGATGCTTTAAACATAAAATTTTTCAACTTAAACTTCCCTAAATTTGACAATTTAATGAAAAAATCCTGTTTCAGGGGTTTGTTGATTGTATGTATTTTTATCAGCTCAGTAGTGTATTGGTGCTGATTATAAAATAAAGGTATTTTTGGCTGATTTCAATTATAGTTAATATACAACTTAGATTTTTCCCTAGTGTTTCTGGAATTACTGGATATATTTTCACTGTGTATTTTATGATACTGAATTAAAGGGCTAGAACATAGAATTGCTAGCGAGATAAATTTTTTTCTGATCACTGAGGTGATTTTTTTAAAAAAATATTAGAATATTTCAGAAAGGGTTGTTGAGCCTATTATGGTAATTTAAATTACCATACAGTGAAATGGTAGATGTGGCATGTAGCCTTCTAACTAATACAGGTGTAATGTGAAGTTATTTTTGCATTCAAAATCACTTAACTGTAAATCAGTTTTTCTGATGAAAGAAGGCATAGTCTTATGATGTAGTGTCTCTCAGTAACTAAAACTTACAAAGAAACATAAACTTCAAAGCTTTACACCCTCATCTAACTGCTCAGCATATGTCAATTTTAATGTGGGCAAAATGTAAGTCCGGGCACCTGAATGAATAAGCCAGAACACATCTGAAATAAATCATTATTAATCCATGAGAAAAGTAATCACCTCAATTTTTTCCTGGGCTACAGCAACAGTAGGAAGAGGAACATGAGTTGCATAAAAGGTGGGGCCTCTACATACCTGGCACTTGCTTCAGAGCTACAATTTTGTGTAGTAATTTGAGGTATTGGTTCTATCTACAAAACAAAGTGTTTTTTCCCTCATGTGTGTTTGGTTTTTCTTGTTTGTTTTGATTTTGTTGGGTTGTTTGTTTCGTTGGTTTTTTTTTTTTGCATCAGGACTGAGTAGTAATAAAATGCAAAAACCAGTGCAGGAGTTCCAAGGACTGGGCATGGGTCATGACACTGTGGTTTTGCCATGATGTGAGATGGAAATGCTGATGGCACACAGGGGAAAGAATAGGAAATATGTCTTAAAATACAGTCATATCCTACTGGTTTTCCCTGTGTTTTTATGCTGCTTGTTTTAACCAGGGTCACGTTCTGTCTGTTTCAGACTTGTACTGTGTATACCTGCACACACATTTTTATATATAAATATATAAATGTTTCCCATCTAGTGTTCAACATGCTGGAAATTGCCCTGAAAGATTTTGAAGCCGAAAGGATGTGTATTTCTTTGGGGCTGTGGAAGTGGCTGGTCATCTTTTTGCCCCATGCAAATCTTCCTTGATCATGTTTTTTCTGCATTTGAAGTGGTTCTGTCCTAGGAGCCAATTTAAAGTTTCGGTAATTAAATACTCTCCCCTTCCTGAATCTTCAGTAAGTTTATTCCAGACCCAGTGACTTTATATGATTTGGGATTGGTTTGTTGGGTTTTTTTCCCTTGGTATGGTAATTACTAGCTTCGAGCATGAATATTCTGATGTGGAAAAGTGTCTGTAGAATTGGAGATGCCAAACCTAACAGTGTTCATGGGAAGACAGTAATTATTACTGACACCTGAGTGAACCACCAGGATATTTTTCTGTCAAGACCTACTCTTTTCCAGTGTTTCTGACTTTTCTTTATTGCTTAATTGTTTATGGCACTGTGATTTTAGGTCATGTGTTACATCATGTAAGAATATTTCTGTACCTATGCTGTACAACTGAATATATGCTGTACTGAAGTTCATTACAATGTATAATTCTTAAATGAAAAGCTTACAACTTTAATTATGTAGTGTGCTACAGTTCGTGGGGCTTCTTCACACAGTTTTGCAGCAAGTATGCTGCTCAGTTCAGTGGAAAAACACTGGTTTCATAAGCCGTGGGAAAGTATCTGAAGTGTCAGTAGCTATTTGTAAGCAGATAAACTTAAAAAAAAATTTTCTGGTTTATTTTTTGATGCTTATTTTATTTTCCTACAGGTTCACTGTTCGTCCAGACTTCAAAGTTCTCCTTTAATAACAGAAAGAATATTATTTTTTTAATCCATTTGAGTGTGGGACAGCTAGTGCACTAGCATATAAGGCTTCAATTTCATTGTACTGGGTACTGTGTTGTTAATAAAACTTCTGTCCCAACCTAATGACACAGCTGTCCTACTAATAAATAGTCTGCTTATGCTTTACATAGTGCTTGTCTTCTAATGAGAACACTTCTGCAATCAAAGTATTAAATATTTTCCCCCTTTAAGTGCATCATCTGTAGTTACTCAGTATTTATTAAAAAAGAACTTGTTTTCTAGTATTAATGTTAACAAATGCCAGAGAGAAAAATCACCTCATTCCCATTTATTACTTTGTTTGTTTGTGTCTTGAAGGTACTGGCCTTCTTTAACCCAAAAATCTGATGTGTATTAGCTTAGTTTGGCGTCACCAATGATTATTCCAATCAACTCGTACAATTATTTTTGTTAAATTTTGCCCTTTGGAAGTAAATAATGGAGGCCCAGTTCTCCAAACATTTTACATTTTCATTTTTTTACAGAAATGAGATTCCTGATGATTGACAAGACATTTATTTTACACCCTTCTCTCCTAGATGTTATAATGTATTTTAAAATGAATTTTCTGCTGTCCCTGAAATGGGGCAGTCACTAGTGCATATTAATTGCTAAGCTCCTGGTGCTGAGCAGTGCCAGGCAGTTAGTGGTGGGTTGCAGGGCAGGTTTGGGCTGTTGGGCTGCAGTCTGAAACGGGTGTGAGGTTGGCTGTATTTCTTTTAAGTAAATTCTTCTTGTTATACTGCAGTAAGAAAAAGATTGTCACAGTGCCTTATGCCACATCTTCATGGAATTAGAAAGGAGAGCACAGTAAGGCACAGAGAAATAGAGGGAAGTGTCAGGCAGCATCTGAGATAATTTTGTTTGTATGATGCACTATACCAGCCAAAAGCTAACTACCTGGTCTGAATTTTCAGGTTTGGGGTGTTTCTCTATAGAAATGCTTCACATGCTACACAGAGGGCCTGTTTTAAAGATGTGAATATTGAAAAGTGTTGCCACTTTTCCTTTGCAACAGTGTAACTCCTTAATAGTGTTCTGATGGCTGCTAGGAAGAGGAAACCAGTTGGTGGCTGGATGTTTCCCAAATATTAACAGAGTCCACAGTCATACAGTGAACTCCCCTTAAAGCTTCTGTGGGTTTTATGCCTTCAGAAGGAGAAATTAAAGGACCTGGACTGGGTGTAATTTGTGCTGTACATGTATCTATTATTCCATAGCCCTCCTCACCATTTAATACTTCATCTAAGTATAGAGGAGTTATTTTTCTAGGAACATTTTTATTGGCCTATCTTTTCAACAAGCAGAGTAGAGTTTTATATCTTCATCTGGCCCCCAAATTGTATGTGCTTAATATTGTTACTAAATGTTCCTTATTGGTACAAACATTGCCAGCGTTTGATGTTTATAGCCAAACTATGGTAAACTAGCAATAAGATAAAAAAGTAAATTTACAATTTTATACAAATGCAACACAAGTTTGCAGACAAAGAGTACAAATAATACCCACTACCAAGAAATCTGAAGTTCTTCTGTCCTTCCCTACCTTGCTTCCTTCCTCTGTATTGTGTATCTTTCTTGTACATGAATGGAAAAATCTTGAAGAAAACTTTCAGAATAGTTAAATGAGGAGAAAGTAGGTGTAGAGGTAAGAGTTATATTTTAGTTATCATTTTACTGGATAATTTGAGTGGAAAATTATGTAGTTGGAAGCTAAGATTCATAAAGAAAATGTAGTGGACTACAGTAACAATATTACAGTGTGTAGTATCAATGAGTATTCTAAACATCTTGGAAAACTTATGCTTATATAGTTAAAGTCTTTTCTTCTTAGTTTTGGTAATATATGTTAGAAGATCAACTGTCATTCAAAGAAATATTTAAATTTGGCTGCTCTCAAAGTCGAATGTTTCTGTTTCATCAGTTAAACCTTGCGTCTAATTTTTCTCAGTCTTTCTCTGCATAAAGAATCCAATGGGAAAGAAAAGAATAAAGTAATGGTTTCTTATTTAGGTAGCGTGATTAAACCTAACTGTGAAAGTCTGCTAGATATATTCAAGCAAAATTCTATGATGCAAGAGAGTGAGAGCAGAAAGGGTATTAATAATTCTGTATTTGGAAGAATATTGAAGCAGGTGGTTTCTAGCTGCAGCAAGTTAAAAAAGTGTCCCACCAAAAATTTTGAACACAAACTCTACATTATAAGTGTATTAAAATATTTCAAGCTTTCAGCAGTGGCATTGATTTTTGAACAATCTTTTCAAAATTATTTTTTAAAGAAACGAGGGACACATTAAGTTGAACTAAAATGGAAGTTTTAATTTGAAGTAATGGCTTTCCTTTTTAAACTATGAATTCAAAATGTGTGCAAATAATATATTTTTTATCAATGTATTAAATTAATTAGGTTTAATAGAACTGTGTTGCTTTGTACAATGGGCCTTTATTATGTTTACCATTGATGCAAACTAGTGTTGTGAACAAAGTAGAAATAGTCATCTGCCTATTCTCTCCTATTTGTGACTTCGAGCAAAATGTGATGTATTTTGGAATACTGAAATATAACAGATTATTTTCAGGTTTAACTAAGGGGGAGGATTTGGAGCTTTAAAGAGTGCAGCTTACCAAGTTGACTTTTAGGTAAATGTAACTTGAATCAGTGAATACTCATTTTCTGGTTAAAAAATGTGCATTTAACAAACAGCTTGTATATGCTGCAGTAGATCAGCACAGTTTTTAAGGGCAATTTTTTCTTAAGCTGATATTAATGTCATTAACAAATCCACACCTAAATTTTGATGTACAGAATCTTCTAATGGGGCAAGAGCCCATCAGACTTTGGGATTGTCTCCTTTCAAAATACGTGCTAGAAAACGAGCAATTACTGAGTCCTGCTACGGACAGCAAGAAGCCAATCTCAGAGACTTATCAGTAGGACTAAGATTTTTAAGACACTGTTTCCAGAAGAGACCAGGGAAGGGCTGTCTTTAGGCTATCATGAACATGCAGATATACCTCGGATCACAGATAAAAGAATATTCTTGGGGCAATATTATTGAAGTCTACTTATAAATATATTAATGGAATATGAGCACAAAGCACAGCTAAGTGTGCAATTAATGCGGGAAAATGTACAGGCTAAGAGAGGTTGTGCCAAGTAAGGTTCCTGTTGAGAAAAGGTGGCTTTGTGTAAACACTGGACTGTACCCACATAGAATCCTTTTTTTTTTAAAAAAAAAAAATACTGCTTCATGATATTTGTAACCATGAGATTTAATAACTCTTTCCAGCTCTTTAAATATATACATGTATGTCATTATAGTGTCCTATAGAATTTCATGTAATGGTTGAACATGGGTCTGCAGAGTGCTTATGGTAGTGTAAAAGCAATATAGTTTTCCCATGCCCCTGAATTGAACCTTGAAACTATATCTGTAAATGAAGCTTCTTGTTTCTTCCAATAGCTTTTGGTGTGCCAGGTGTGTTAGGGAGGTCCTGAGAACACAATTCTCTTGACAGATAGCAACATCTGGATCAAGATTAGGATCCAATGTCTAGATACTCCCAAACCTTTAGGCATATTTTGGATACCTAGGTGCAACATCTAACCATAGAGGTGACTATAGCTCTAAGGGGCCTAGGCTTCTTTCTACTGGTTCCCCCGGTCTCCAAATATCTGCTGATGGGTGTCCCAAGAACTGCTGCATTTGATATGTTTGGGTAAGCAGATCCATCTAATCTCAATGGCAGTTCAGAAAGTTGGAAGCTGGATTTTTTTTCTGGGCAAAATAGATGAGGCATCCCAGAATATACCTAATTGTTTATGCCACAAGCAGACAGATTGGTCTTCCTTCCTTGTCCAGTAGTATAGTAAGCTTCCATGGCTTTTAGGAAACTTTAGATAAATGTTATAAACTTAAATGTTCATCTTAGTAGGGCTTAGATTTCTTCCGAGCGCAGTCTGTACCCAAGGGAGTTTAGGCACACTTGACTCTACAAAATCTCTTGACACCACTTTTGACTCTGATTCATAAGTCCAGTTCAACAGAAGAAATAAGGTTTATAACTGAACATAATTCAGCATAATCTGTCAGATGTGTAAACAATGAATCAGTGACACTGAATTTGTTCATTAGACTATCATAAGCTAGAGTGGATGGGTCACTTACTGGTTCCTGTGGGAGACAGCATCTCTAGCTGTCCTGCAACCCAACTGAAAAAAGGGTTACTGGATCAGATCTGTACAGAAGAAAGAGCCTTTAAAGTACCTTGTTCAACACTTGGGATTTCCTTGGAGATCTGATCTGGACCATCTCAGTTTATTGTTTTTCATGAAACAAGCACCCAAGGCCTGCAGAAATTCAGAAACTAATAAAAATAGAATTAGCAGGTTAAAGGAACAAGTAGAAGAATGAACTGAGAAGCTAGACCACCAGGGAGAAAGACGTGATGCTTTTAACAACAGAAAGTGTGATCAAACACATTTCCATTCATCATTTTTGTACTGTCACTTGCAATTTTGTTCTATTTTAGAAGACATACAGACATAGAAAAACTTTTAAGAACCCTTTTTTTTTCTCTATGGTTTGTGGAAAAAAAAAAAAAAGAATAAAACAAAAGCAGGAGAAATTACTTCACAGGAAGAATCTCACATCTACAGAGCCCACTTCTGCTGTTCCGATTGTGGCCCATGCTGCCATGCTGACTAGATTTCTTAACACTGCTGTAAAATGAATGTTGTTTAAGTGTGAATTCTACTTGCTATCTATGTAGGACAAAGTGTTAAATGCTCCCAGGGCATTTATAAATGATATTTATAAAAAGAGCTGATTTCAAAAGCTATCCTAACTTAGTTGTTTGTATCTTGGTTGGGTACTACTTCGTTGTAGGTTTGTTTCTATGATATGATTAAAAAAAAAATCTAAGGAACATTTCACTTGTGAAGCTTCCCAATAAATAAAGACTTCACTTTCTGGAATAGTAGTTCCTTTATCTCATGCAGATTCTTCTTTCTAAAGTATCATTTCCAAGAAACATCTTGCTTTTCAGGAGATTAATTTTTTGATTGTTAAAGGGACCACACTGTACATGGTCCAGGTAGATCAGCATCCCTGCACAGACTGTTTGTGCCAGCATTATTACTCCAGTTACAGGGTAAAGGGAGACCATGGAAGCTTTGGGGTTTGAGATCTCAGATGTGTTCTGGAGGGAATTGTTCCTTCTGTTCCTATATCCTTTTGTTTCTGTGGAAACCCCATTCATAACCTCATCTGAAGTGGGCTTGATGACAGAAAGGTCATAAAAGTTATCACTTGTTTATTAGATTTTAAGTAAGCAATGCATTCCATTTTAAAATTCATACCTCATATGGAGATGCTTGCTGACAACTTAAATGTTTCATATTTTTCCCCACCTTGATGTGTCACTGATGTACCTCATCGGTCTTTGTTTTAACTAAGTATTATGTAATGGTAAGTGTTGTTTATAGTGCATCAGCCCTCTGGTAGGCAAACCCAAAAAACTCAAAGGGCTGTGGTTCCTTGGGAAATTTTGAAAGGCTATTTCTACCGCTGAAAAATATGTATCCTTTAACAATGTGCTTTATTAATTTTCTAATCTCTATTTATTACCTGATAGGCACATCTTCTGTAAGAAAAAGTCACCTTTCTATTGCTTATTCTGTAAATAGGGCTCTGATTCAGGAGTTGCAGCACAACATCGTGTGGCCCAAGCAATTTAGAAATAAACTAGAACCACATTGGTCCCACCCTGGCTTAGAAAACCCTGTATCTATGAAAGCAGTAGTACCGTGGTTTTGACCTACTTGGGTGCTGCACAATTTTATTAAGTATTTTTGTGGTAGCTGCCAATTTTTTCACTTTGGGTGTTGTCAATATACAACTTGGTTATGAGAGTGTTGTTTTAAGAAAGCCCAGTTACACGTGCCAATTTACTATCAATATCAAGACTGTGATTTGTTACTCAGCATTATCCCTTCCTGAATTAGAAGTCAGGGAGTAGTTGTTGTAAGAATTACTGTAGTTGCAAGTTGAAACAAATATAGAAATATATCCATTTGGTGATTTTATTTCAAAGAACAAAGTTGATGCGTAAGACTCTGTGCCACCAAAATTTTGTCCTTATCTATTCTGCTCTTACCTATTTTTTCCCACCAAGTGTCTGCACCTCCTTCCTGTCCAACTTTTATCTGCTATTCCATCCCTCTTTTAATCAAAACTTACTTTGAGTCCCACAGCTGAGACCTAGGTAAATTCACCTATCAGTGGTATGTGCCCATTTTCTTGTGTTTAAACCTTATATGAATCGTAGAATATGCTGAGTTGGAAGAAACCCATTAGGACCATCAAGTCCAGCTCCTGCCCTTGAGCAGGACTCCCCGGGAATCACATGTGCTTGTGAGCATTGTCCAGACTGAAACTCTTCCACTGATCTGAGAGAATCCAGATGATAGTGGTGAGTTAGTAAGTTTATACACATCCAGAATTTTAACTGTGAAAATAGCCATACCTTGTCTATGCCACTGGAAAATGCTGAGGCTGTGTAGTCCTTTGCTAAATATTTTCTGATGAAAAGCCATAAACTTCATGCTTTTTTTCCCCCCCTATGATTTCTTCATTTGTACATGTAATTTGCTTCTCTGAGTGGGACAAACACATTGCAAGGACAGGAGCAACCAAAATTAACCTGGGCTTAACCTCCGGGTGACACTGCTCTGGAGGCAGGTGTAATTTCAGCTCGTTCCCCGGGAGCAGGGTCCTGTGCTGGGTGGGTGTTTCGCCTTGGAGCAGCTGTAGGGCTGTGGAGATTTTGGACAGACAGTGTTCCCCGCAGTGCTGGAGCGGCGGTGCCGCTGTGAGTGCCGCCAGGGGGAGCCGTGCCCCCAGCGATGCCCGTTCCTTCTGTCCTGGTTATTCCAGCGGCAGGGACAACGCGGGAGGTGCCAGCCCCCGGCGCGACCCTCAGAGGACCTGCGGGGTTGTCTCGTTTTGGAACGCGGAATTCATCACCCTATGAAAGTGTCTAATGCTCATAAAGCAGCTCTGTGGTTTCTTTGCGGTACTCAAGGATGTGGACAGGGTGAATGGATCATTTTTTCCTCTTTCAAGTGTAAAGTCTTGTCTGAAAGCCCGCTGTGAACGTCTCCTGTGACCCAAAGTGTTTAGCACAACAGGATACAGGAGCAGGCTTTCTCAAAGCACCTTGATATCTAACTCCTCAAACACTTATGAATTGGCCCCTAACATGCAAATAAATCCCCAGATATTGAAAGTAAGATTTAGTATGGAAGGCAGTATCTGTTTCTACCTGTAACTGAATAATGAGCATCTGAGAAGGAACAAAACTCTTTTATTTGAGCACCAAGAATAGGATCTTGTTCCACTGAACTGGGATTTGCTTCATATGAAATCTTGGAAATGTTGAAAATTTTTTTAAAAATGTTTCTTACTTTTTTTTTTTTTTTTAGTGTGGAATATCAATGTGCGTTAGGCTTTCATAGCAAAATACCCATGCTCAATGATCTTAAATATCTAATGTTAAGGTCCTAGGATTCATGTGGAACTGTACCCCAGCTGCTAAAATAAAATAAGAATTTAAAGCAATCTGGGAATTTGAACTCTTCACATACTCACTGTATACTTACGTATAGTAGACAAACTGTGACACTGCCATGATTGGTTCTGAAATAGATCATAAAACCAGTTTGACCAGCCAGTTCAACCACTATTCTGTTCCTGTCCATACAGTCCCATTTTCCTCTTGGCTTCTATTCTGCACTTCTTGATATGGCATGGCTGTTGCAAGAATGTAATCATAATATAATCAACAGTCATCTGAGTACTTTAACATTCTAGTGCTTCTGCCAACTTCCTAGCAGAGTAAGGATGACATTTAAGGATTTTATTGTTTTAGAAAGCATCCTGAAATATACTGGCTTGTGAATTGATTTAAGTGGTCAAACTACGCTGCAGTGGACAGCATTTCAAAGGAAATAGAGTTCTTTCTCATGCTAATTCAACTGCTGAGCTATGCAGCTTGTGATGAATATGCAACTGATTCCTAAAGGAAATTAGAAACAGATAGGAAAACTGCATGGTTTTGTGTTTTATGGAAGTTTCCAAACAACAAGCAAAACTACTGACTTTTAGATGGATACAGGCTATCACAGTTGTGGCAGAATGAGGTGGAGCTCAGCATAAGGATACAGACTAGTAAGTGTTAGATACCTTTGACAAGATGGCTTATTATCCTATATTAGAAAAACAAACAAACCCACAACAGTAGGAAATTGATCTGTATCCACGAAGCCTTATAATTCCCAAGGAACCAAAGTTCTCAGCTCAACTACTCAGTTATTCTTATCATCTCTACGTCTTGGGGCCTGGAGCATATAACCAAGAGCACAAGTTCAGGCCAAAGCTGGATAATCAGCTTCTTTTCATACCATTGAGAAGAATACTTGGACATTTTTTAAGTGATCAGCATAGCCATAATTGACAGTGACATTACATGGTTGGAAGTTTAAGCCCAAAACGAAAATGAATATGGCATTTTTTCCAGAAAAAAAAGAAATTACAATCTCAGGTTTCCTAAAATTTACTTATCACAAAACTCTAGTTCGGGCAGGGTAGGTAATAATCCTGTGTTAGCAGGGAGGATGATCAGGTGACTCATGACAATATTCCTCCCCATCTCCTATTTTCGTGATTTCCATAATGATTCCAGCAAAGAGCTACCTCTTTGTTGGCAGAGAAGCACATTGACTCAACTGCAGAATATCAGATCTCAGTTTCTGTATATCAGGTACTTTTTATGAATAGAAGGGCTTGGCAAAAGCTAAGTGAAGTAAAACCACCTGCCCCCTCTTGGCTGGCAGCTGGGCTGGGCACTGATTTGCAGCCACGGAGTTTCTGTCTAGCCTCGTGTTTACTACTCAGCCGTGAGCTCCCCTAAATTGCAACCACTGCAGTTCATATTTCCTTTTTGCATTCAGAACCAGGAATAATCTGGAGCACATATCAGAGCAATGAGCAGACAGAATTAGTTCTATGTTGTGAAAGGACTACAGTTGTGTTTCATGGTTACATTTATGTGTTAAGTAGTGGGCACTAATCAGTCCTCCAGTGATTACTTTGTATGTTTCAATTCAACACACAGTGGTGTCATAACCCCCCAGTTTCAATGTAAGTTGGTGCTTTGCAGCCCATTACAGAATGTTTATAGCAGTGTTTAATTACTGGTTTGGCTGTCCATCTCTAATTGGAAAAATCCTTTTCTTCTGAATTCCAGAGAGTAGCAAAGTCACAGCTGTTCAGGTATAAACAGCCAGAATTCAAGATTTACTGCTCATTGTACTACTTGTTCCATTTTTTTTGTGAGATGTATCATCACTTTTCTTATTACCTGAATGTAAGAGGTAACATATCTACTTCTACTGTCATTTGGCTATTTTGTATGTTTGTCCTTTAGGAACCTGGAACTGCAAGTATATCAGTGATATCAGAGTACTGTGAAGGGCAGGATCAGACTGAATTTATGAAGCTCAGAGAGAGGGATCCCACTCTCTTACACAACTGCATAGCTGTGATGGCACTCAAATTGCTCCTAGAAACACATTCAAATTATTTATTAATTTTCAGATGTTGGCATTGTGCCAAACACTACCAACCTTACCTCTAACAAACTAATTCCAGAAAGAGCTGAGAACAAAATTGTATTCTTTGTGTCCATCTAGAAGTATTTACAGCCAAAGAAGCAGATTCTGTAAACAGAAAAACACATTAGATCCTTCTGGGCTTCTATTGATGGCTTCCCGAAGCAGAACAGACTTAATTAATAGCACAACCGTGGGGAAACTCTAAAGGCATTGGTAAACACAGATTTTAATATTTTGAAGAGTTATTCTTAGATCAAAATTTAGTGAACATTTGTTTTTTAATACAAAGCCTGAACTTGCTTCAAAAGTATGTGATAAGAAAGGATTCCAGGAAAAGAGCAGGACAATGGAAGTTTTCAGCCCAGATGAGGTAAAGTTAAGATAAGATATATTTTCAATGCCGACTGTTAAGCAATTAGGTGTTCAGCATTACTCTCCTTTATTAAATAATGTTACAGATTGATAATTGAGGAGAAAAGCATTCCCTCTTGTATATCTGCCATTTGTATTAATTACATGGAATCCTACGTAATGGATTAAATAAGATTAAGAACTGACCATCGGACCCACATTATATCCTATGCGCAGCATTCATCATAAAATACACCATAAGGATAAAAGGCAAGGCTACTGCACAAAGCAGTGTGCCTTAGCAATCTTTCTTCTCAAGAGAGTGGCTGTCAGCTTCATTATCTCACTTACAACTCTGAATCAGGGTTTCTATATTGTGATGAGCAAATGATCTGGAATCCTAGGAAGACAAAATATTTATTATTTTTAATACTGATATATTTTTGACTCAAAAGCATTGTCAAGATCATAATGTTACTGGTTTGATTCATACAAATATTTGCACTTTCTGTGCCACCTGGGTGAAAATATTTGTCCATAAATGAAGTGTTAGTATTTTTTGCTGGTATATTAGCTATACTGTAGGATCTATATAACTAAAAAAGAAAACTAACCACCAGCACCTTTCAGAGCATACCGAGAGACTGCTGAAATCATCATTAATTAGAGCTGACTCTCAAGTACCAACCAGTGTGCCAGAAAACAGAAGCCAGTAGCTGTTTTTCTAAATACAAAAGTCCTGTATCCAAAGTGGCTTCATTTCACTTGGACTGGGAGTTTGGAGAGCAATCATTTCATGTAGTCATTAGTTTATTCTGGCACAATAAGTAACCACATATTCCTGAGCGAAGTGAGAGCTTGGGATCTTAGAGATGGTATACAGCAATCTGGACTGGTAAAGATGTCAGAAATCCAATAAATCAAAGTCCATCTGTTACTTATTTCATAAGACGTCCTTGAAAATGCCTTTGGGAATATTCACAAATTGCAAAATAAAGGAATTTTCATCTTCTGTAATTGACAGAAGGGGGGGAAGCAGCAACTGCTCACAAGATAAACAAATAGCAAGAGAACATACAAAGGGCTTCTCCTTTGCCTATGACTCCAATTTTGCCTTCAGATCTGTGGTGGGAGCAGTGTCCAGCAGCTTGTGGTCACCCTTCCAGTCTTGTCTCTAACTTGGATCACCTAATACAGGCATACTTTCAGTTCAACAGCTCTATACTCTGAATCTAGATCTGGCTCTTCTGAATGCACATATTTTATGAACCTGACTGGAAATAACTGGTGTTTGAAGCATATAGTCAGTGGTAACATTAGAACTTGTTAGATGATTGCTTTTTTCATTAGTTATATGGTATAACTATGTGGTATAAATAACACTGGTTATTTATTAGTATAGCTGGTAAAGGGTCTAGAGACTAAGTCATATGAGGAGTAGCTGAGGGAGCTGATTATTTAGCCCAGAGAAAAGGGGGCTCAGAGGAGACCTTATCACACTCTACAGCTACTTGAGATTGTAGCAAGAGGGAGATCATTCTCTTTTTCCTGGCAACTAGGGACAGGACAAGAGGACAGCATCAAGCTGTGCCATAGGAGGTTCAGGTTGGACATAAGGAAGAATTTTTTCACTGAGAAGTTTTTCAAGACTGGTCTGTCCAGGGAAGTGGTGGACTCATTATCCCTAGATGTGTAACAAGAAATGACTGGACGTGGCACTTAGTGCCATGGTCTAGTTGTCAAGGTGTTATTCAGTCAAAGGTTGGACTCAGTAGTCTTGGAGGTGTTTTCCAACCTTACTGATTCCATGATTGGTCAGAGGTCATACAGTCCCTTACTCATGTTTACATTCATGTTAATGTTTTAGGTTCTGTCACAGAAAACCAAAGCGTTGTCTAGGAGCAGCTGCTGCAACAACACTGATTCTGCCATAGTCTGTTCATCTCTGCTTGGTTATGTAGAAGCTTAGGCACAAATGTGCTCATGAGTTTGCCAAATCCTGCATCACTTCAAGTATGTACTGTATATTGCCTCTGCACCTTTGACAGCAAAGAAACATGTCTAAAAAAAAGATTAAAAAATAAATCCCCCTAAAACTAAACAAAAAGCCACAAACAAAACCCCAAATCAAAATAAATGAATAATTAAAAACAAACAGAAACGGAAACAAACAAACAAAACAGAAGGATTTATTTGATAGAAAAAACCACCCAGGGCATGTATAAGCACATGTGGTAACACATTCTGTTACACTCCCCATTCCCCCATCCAGCTTTTGGTGAAAATGTTGAATAAAAATACAAAGAATTCTTACTCTCACTGGGAACCCACTGTGCTCTCACCTGCTGATGTTCATACATTGATGATCCATTTCCCCACATGGCTCCTTCACCAGCAACAGAGATAAATTTTCTTTGTCTTTCTTTTATTTCTAATTTAACTGTATTATCTACACTTGTTGCTTTATGTGACCCCAAACAATATCTAATGTCAATATTTTAATCTTTCTCATTTTATACCCACATGATACTGCTGCTACTTCACATTCATACTTAATAGCGTTTCCATTTTTATTCAATTCCTTCTTATTTTCAGGCTTCTTCAAGTATAATGGCATCTCTTTTATCCTCTCTCTTGCTTTGGAAGAGCTTGCCTTTACCCAATTTATATACTTTACTTGCCTCTCTCAGAGGTTACTCTGTTCTACACTCTTAGGTTATTTTCTTAGACCTAGACTATTTTCTCAAAAGATTGCATCTACCACTTCCCTGATTTTGTTGTGGTCTCCTTTCCTGAAACAACTTATTCTTATTAGTGCTGCTCTCATCCCTTCTTTCTTTCCAAAACCAAACTTGTAATCTATACAGCGCAGAGAAGAAAGCTGTGACAAACAATATAGAGTAACTACAGTTGCTAGGTAATGACATAGATGGGTGGTAAGATCTGAGAGTAATTTTTTAGCTTTATTTTAATTCAAGTCTTCTGTTTCACATCATTTTCACTTATGCATAAGTGGATGAAACATTATATCACCATTAATTTCTCCTGAGAGTTATAATCATGTTTTATTTTCACTTTCAAAGATCTCTAAAACATTTAAAGGTATACAGAACCTCGTAAAATTTAGTACAGAAGAAATCATGAGAGTTCTATAAAAAGAATACATCTGAGATGTAGATAAATAATTATTTACTCAAATCTGTGGATGAAAAACACAGAGGGATACTTTCTACCTCATTTAGAAAACAACTAGTGATTTATATTAAATAACTGAATACCTTTACTAGAATAGTAATGCTTCTATAGGATGCTAAATAGCAGAATAAAAGTATGTGAGGGATGAAGTCTATATACTATTGGAATTTATTGGAACTTAGCAGTCTTAGCAGAACTTATTGGAATTTAGCAGTCAGATGAAGTATCTGAATTACACACACTAAAAGAATGGAAGAAAATACTGTGGTCAAGAAATTCAGAAGTGACCTATATTCTCATTAATATTTTCAGAGGATTTTTAAGGATCAGAGGCAACTTCAGTTATGAAGATCACAACTAAACAAAGAAGAAAAAGAGAAAGGAACTGCAAGGTTTGCAACTTACATTTCATAAAAAGCTAAAGGGCTAAAAGGTGCCTTGCAGATTAAGGAATATAAAGGTTCTGGATCCTTTGGCTTTAGTGCAATGGATGAAGAAACAAATTATGATTGACTTGAAATCAGTCTCTCCAGAATGGTCAGATAGTTGTTCCTAGCACAGGGCTTTGAGCTGAAGTGAAGGATACTGTGTTCCTGCCCCTAACATCTGCAGCAGGTCTGTTGGCACACTGCAAGCTCTGCTGATGGAAACCATGGCAGGATCGAGCCCACAATGTGTGTTCGTTTGCAGTTGTACAAACTTGCTTTCTCCCCAGCACTATGGTGCAGTTTAAACAGGAGGGCAATTGACACAAATCTGAAGAAATATTTAGAAGCACTCTCTTGTTTCCTCCTGCCTTTTAATGTTTTGTGTGTTGGCATGTTTTTCGTCTTTCCCGCAAAGTTGGTTTCTTTGTTATTAGTTCAGATTACTGTCAGCAGCTACTGTCAGCTCTGCTGTTTATAGTCACTGTGATTCTCAAACTGGGCAAAGTTTGTTTGGACGAGGAAGGTGTATTTTTCACTTAAACAAAAGAAGGCCAAGAAGTGCTCTGTTCTGTGGCACCCTGTGGTCCTTACTGGCAGCAGCAAAACCGCTGCTAGTGTCATGTTCCTTGTGGTGGACGCTTCCCACGCTGACTCAAACCTCCCCAACTAAGGTAACCCAGAGCCTCAAACTTCTTTTCTTCTCTATCCTGACAAGAGGGAGACTTGCTGTCTGTGCCCTCTGAATCTGTGATGTAAACAGCATTTTTTGTGGTTACCATTCTTGGCAAAAGTGATGCTTCTAGGAACAAAAACCCCTTTGCTTGAAAAACAGGAAAAAGCAGTGAGGGCCACTCAGAAGACTGTATTGCAGCACCCCTACTGAAACCAGTACTGCTACCCAAAAATCTGCTTATGTTTTACGCAGTGCTTAAGGGTAAGATTTACAGGGCCTAATGTCAGGTCTCTGCTCCACCCTGCTCTGCCAGCTCAGCATGCTACCCTATACAGATTGGAAATTAATCTTGTAGCAAGAGAGTGGGACAAGATTTTGGATGTCAGTAGTGAGACAGGAAAGAGCATGTGAAGGGTTTCTCACAGTTTGTTTCTTAGAAAGGTAAGACAGAGTCTCAGGACTGCCAACTGAGATGCAACATGGTCCACAGCTCCAGAGAGAGAGCAGAGCACAAAGGTTTTCAGTTTACATGGTATCAGGCCAGAGTATGCTGACACTGCATTTTCTCCCATCCCACACTCTCATCTCTGAGCCAGCCTTCTCAAACCAGCCATCATAGCTGTTTCCTCTGCCTGTTCCAGTCTTTTCTGGTATGCCCCCATAGGTGTGTTCAGAAAACATGATTCTAGTCCATAACTCTACTATATGTCTGCTGTGCAGCTTTATATAGCACACTGCTCCTGAAGGGCACAGAAAATGCAGGAGAGCCATACTCTTCTATTAGCCTAGAATGGCATCTACAGCTCTGCTCTGAGCAGCACACAGCACAGACATGCCCACACAGCAACACTGCTTCACCAGTCCTATAACTCACAGCCCACGTCTGCATTTCACCTTTACATGACTATGTTTAAGCCTTTACTAAAGGTTAACCCACATCATGCTAGCCTTAACTCTAACTGTGATTTTGGGGCTGTGAGGGCCCTGCAAGACAATTTTTATGATTCACATATTCAAGTGAATTTTGTGGTAAAATTCATAATGAGAAGTCCAGTTGGAAGTCCATATACTGTTATTGAGAAACAAATCATGCTTGGAAGCCATAAATAGGAATAGAGGTCTCCGCAAAAATATGATACTCTCAGAGGAGACTGGAGATACCCTCAGAGGAGGTTTGAGAAAGCAGCCCGTGTTCAACAGCAGATGATAATTAAGAAAAACAGCAACCTAGAGATAAAATAAAAGAGAACATACAAAGACTCCCTGGGAAATTTATTTCCCTTGTTTAGTACTTTTCCCATGGTTCTTTACAAGAAAAATTGGTGTGTATGGGTTTATGTTTTTATTTTGCATGTCTTTCCATGTACTTGG
The DNA here is from genome assembly GCA_035583185.1 of Anabacerthia variegaticeps. NCBI lineage: Eukaryota > Metazoa > Chordata > Aves > Passeriformes > Furnariidae > Anabacerthia > Anabacerthia variegaticeps. The sequence continues at coordinate 40,584,336 of JAWWEW010000001.1, read as the reverse complement.
GCAGTAGTGTCCATGTCTTTTTACCCCTCATGACCAAACTTGCAGACAGTATAATGCTTCATTTCAAGATTTACTTGTGACTAGTGCAAAGCTTCTCCTATGAAAAACAGAACAATTAGCTGTCATTACAGAAACCTGTATTTGCTGATTGCCTTCTAAGACAACATTGTAATAACAAAACGAGGATGGGCTTCCTTTCTGCTCCCCTTGCTGAGTCCCCCCTTGGGCATGCCCTGTCCTGTGGCATGATGCAGGGACCTGTCAGAGCCCAGGGTTTTGCTGCACCTGCTGGCACTACCCCCTGTCTTCGAGTTCCTGTCTCTCCCTCTCAGGCTTGCCAGGAATAGGCCTGTCTCTCACTGCTCTGGCTATGACAAGAACACCAAGACCTCCCATAAACAAAGCCTTCCAGACCCTGCTGCAGGAAGTTGGAGAATTTAAAAAGTCTTTTGCTGTCAGGGGCAAAGTGACGTAGAGAGAAGAGTATGAATATAAATATCATACTGCATTTGGATGATTGATAAGAATATATTCCTATAATTGTGAGACTTTTGTACTTGGTGTTTGAGGAGAAGTTTGGCCTGGCTAGGGAGGAACAGGGATGGGGATAAGCCACCGTAGGCTGGTATCCTCAGGGCAACCAGCTGGAGAGAGGAAAGAAGAGGGAAAATTGAGGGAAAAGTATTAAGAAATGATTCTTGGAAATTACTCTAGAGCTCAGGTAGGGAGGTACGTTTATGTGCTGCGGTGTTGCAAGAAGTAGGTCACAGGCAAGGTTTCCACACGGGCCGTGTGGAAGGCACTGGAGCCATTCCCATAGCTGTGGTTTGGCCCGCACTCACACTCCCTGTGGCATGCCTGGCAAAAGCAGCACCTTCTGGAAGATTCTGCCAGCCCGTCCTGGGCTCAAGGGGAGACTGAGCCGCTCTGACCCTTTTCTCCTGGGGCTGAGTTTACTATAACTTTATCCTTGTTTCCTGCTAAGATTACATAGCTGCCAAATTGTCTCCCTGTTGTCCCAAGGTGAACTATTTTTATTTAACTGGATGAATTATTTCAAGACAAATATTTTATTTGAAACTGACCTGATAATACTTCTGTAATTTCTGCTTCCTGGGGGCAAAACTGGGGGAGGGCAGCACAGGTGAAGGGCAGTGATGTTCAGCGACGGTGGATTTCTCAATCATTTCAGTTCATCCTGGACAGTTTTGCCAGTACCAGTGTAGCAATTCAGTAGAAAAAAAACAGAGCTAGAATAAAGGAAGAATTTACCCAACTGCCTAGTGGCATTCACTTCCGTCTTAGGGTCTGCCGAGAAACAAGATAAAGTTTGCTGATTCTTTACTTCTCAAAATGAGGACTGAATTAATGGAAAAGCCACAAATTGCTTCCCATTCTCGTCACGCTCCACAACTGCACATAGCAAAATCATTTGCAGGCAGGAGAAAACCCACAGTACCATTCTGCAGCAGCTGCTGGAATGACACTGGGAGTTAACGTGCCCTAAAAATCTTAAACTCTTTTTTTCAGACTGTACTCTTACTGTCTTTCCTTTTGTTTTAGAAAAGTAAGTTCTCAGGACATGATGGAAAAAATATCAAGATAGGGGTCCAAAGAAATTACTACAAATAAATTTGTGGAATTAGAAAAAAAAAGGTTGATGGAATTGTCTTTTTTTTTTTTTTTTCTAACAGACTTTGTAAATCATCTGTTCTTTTTCTAATATCTTTTTTAAAGATATAAATCTCAAAATGTAGTTCTCAATCCCACTTCAAATACTATAATTGTAAATGAGAGATTAAAGACATAAAGTCTAATATACTATGTTAGCCAAGAAAAATTATACATATCTTATTACTCTTTATTGGTTCTTTACAGCAGTGCATGGTGATATGAAAGAAATATAGGATCATATATGTACATATATGTACCGGAGTTCAACAGACAAAGTGCTGCTCTAAATAGATCATCCCTTTAATACTCTCTAGAGGGTCCCTTGTGCACCCATTGAGACTAATTCTCTATAGAATTTCATTATTGAAAAATCTTCCTCGTATTTCAGACTATCACCTTTTTTCACTTCCAAGTTTTCACTTGACATCCATTGAAACCATACAAGCCCTTGACCTGTAACTCACATTTATAGGGGCATCAGTGTTAAGGCCAGGTGTCTTAAATTCTTTATGAGCTTCTGTTCATGACTGATCTAGAACAACACAAATATTGGCAATAGTATGTGCAACTATTTATCTTTTGCTCTAGATATCTAGACCAATTAAATGTCTTCTATAACCATCATTAAGTAAGCCCAGAAACTCAAAATATAACCTCTATTTTTTAATTCATCTGGTAATTGAATAGAAAATAAAAGTATTTGAAATCTCTATTATTCCTAGTATCATTAGTTCTAAAGCATTGTCAATGTTAATAATATTTAATGCAGTTTTCCAGCTCCATCACATTTCGGATTCTGTATTAACACGCAGATTTCTGAGACATCATTCCACTGGTTTGATAAATGACCATGAGGATCCATTTTGGAACATTTGCAACCTCTGGCAAGAACTTCAGACTTACCTAAAATGTCCAATTCTATTAGCCAAAACAGCTGTGGGATGATTAACCTGTATTTGCATCCCAGAACGGCATACCACCCTGACTCAGTAGTTTTATATTCCCCTTGGCCACAAAAACTCATCCTTGCTTCAGTATTTAAACTGCTCAAATCCCTGTATTTATAAGTAATGTTATTCAACCGACATTTAATCTCATACACTTGGATTTTAACTATGGGCCCTATATACTAAACTTGAATCCCCATTTCTGCAGTTTGCAAGCTTCTTCATAAGCCATAGACCTGGAGAGACAGCACTTCGTACACTTACAGCCACTCATAACATGTGCTCCAGTAAGTATATCTCTGGCTTGGCAATGTAGGAGCTGCCATGTAATGTTTAACAGCTGCTCTGCTGCTATAAATGCGACTGTTACACTTCCTTTCTTTATGATAATTTTGTGATGACTAGTGCTGTTTGTAAGATATGGGTCTTTTCATATTCAATGTTTTTAAATATCTTGTCTCTTAGTAAGCAATAAACATTTCTTCATTGGAATGTGAAAACTCATTCCAATGGAGGACAAAGCAGAACAAGGTCAAGGTACCTTAGAAATCAGGATCTTCTGCTTCAAGAAATATTTTTTGCTTATGCTATTTATTTCTAGCTGTTTTGAGTTCAGTACCAGGATGTGAAGCATGTGTTGTGTTTACTGGACTTTTTATTTCATTTCATTTCCTGACATAATATAGACCATCAGCTCTAGGACACCTAGGATTACAGATATTTCATCTTTCCAAGTTTTGGGTCATAGTTTCCTTCCATCATAACTTTTTTTCCATTTTAGTTTTAATAATTTCACACAAATAAGAATATTAACTGTTCTTGATAGAGGCTTCATAGAAAGAACACAGTTGCACTATGTTTTGCTATTTTTGTTATATTTCTGTTTATTTAATAAGGGTTTTTTTCCAATAAATGGTTAACTGTGAACTTACCTCCTGATATCTAACTAAGCAAAATTTCTTTAGCCTTATCTTTCTCAAAGAGCCTAATTTTTAACATGCTTCTCTGCAGTGCATTGCAACTAGTTTGTACTTAATTTCATATAAAAAGTTCGAGTCTTTCAAGAGAAATAGAGAGGGGAAAACAGGATCATGTTGAGGAAAATGTTTCAACCCATAGATCAGCTGTGTCTTCTTTTGGTGGGAAAAATAAATACATTCACTAGCAAGACTGCTGATTGTTTAACTCTGCTTGAGTCTGGGACTGTAAGTGAGACAACCTGTAGCATCTTTCACAGGAGGAGGATAAAGAAGTAATTCCATTTTTTTTTTTCCCCCTTTGGTCCCGTGACAATCATTCAAATCAATCACCCAAATTAGCTAGACTAATTAATTTAGGAGACTATGCCCCTTATAAACAGTGTACACTGTTATATTCTTTTTTTCACTGCTTCATCTGAATGCCCTGTGTTCTTAATGCCTGAATCATAGGATGATGTCTAGTTTGCAAACCCAGTCTCTCTTATTGAATCTCTATACGTTTTCAGATCCCAGGCCTCTCTAAAATACAAGTTTATGTAAAATGAGGTAACCTTGAGAACTTTCATTCCGCATTAGAGAATTTCATATATTTATAAATATGGTGTGCAAGACACATGGATATATTTTAGGAAAATTCCTTTTCCCCTCAACTAACAGTTTAATTGGATGTTACAGTATAAAGACTGTAATAACTGTTTTATTCATAACTGTTGGGTTAGTGGCTTTTATTAAGAAGAATGCATGACTGACCTATCTTTCAAATACTGCTGTCAAAATTTTCATTAACTCAGGCTGAGTAGGAGTAAATAATTACAGTGTATATTACTCATTCTCCTCTGTTCCATGCCCATTCTAATAGTACGTGTATCAGTTCTACCATCTCAGGTTTGGGATTTAGCCTAGAGCTGTACAATTTCAACATCTTACCACTTGAAGTCTGCCCCTTGCTAATCAAGCCAGGGGTCATTGCATTGGAATTTAACCACTTACTCCATAAAGATGACTGACAGTAAGGTAAGCCTTTGTGATGGTTTGGTTTGGTTTGGTTTCAGTCTGAGTCAGTCAATACACAAACATTTTAACAAAAAGCCCCTGGTACTTATCAGCTACTCAATGAAATCAACATCTCTGTAACTTCATAGCTGTCAACAAAGACTGTCCAGGTTAAAGTATTTTGCAGCTTCTGTGATCAATAATATCAGGACTGAACCACCAGATTTTGTTATTGAAACAGAAAATATTTACAATAAACAGAATGTTTCAAGATAAAAGGTATTTGGGGCAAACTGAGCAGTATTTCTCCCATGACACATTTTCAGTGTCTGAGTAGATAGGTCCAATGACATGGAGAGATATCAAAATTCTTCACAAGATAGTTCTGAATAAATATCTGATTATCTGAGTATCTAGATATCTGAATAAATATCATATTACTATTACTGTCTGCATTGGACTGTATTAGAAAACATATCTTTTATTTAACCAGAAAAATCTTTGACTTCTTTGAGCCCTGGCATTATGGAACAATTCCGATACAGTGATTAAGTTGATTGCATTTTACCATATATCAAAAATAATATCATGACAAATGGATCATTTGACTAAAGGGTCTGAAAAAATGACAACACAATATTGTGTGTGGGCAGAGTTTGTATTGCTTCAAAGTGAAAGACTTAATATTTAGAAGAAATTAACTTGAGCCTTCTTTGACTTGCAGCTCATTTAAGAATTGAATCACTTGTTGTTATGCTTCTAGTTATTGTTTAATAGCTGTTGTGGAAAATCCACTGGTGACTCACTGGAAAGACCTCTGTTTTCAAGTGTCTATGAGACACCTTACTCCCTATTCCTTAGGTAAACAAGACAAAGGAGTTCCCTGCCTCAATTGTCTCTCCATTTTTTAATAATCTAAAAATACTGACTTTCAGACTCAGACTTGAGTCATAGTTTTAGGCAACTCATATAACCATCAAGCAAGTCTTATCAAATCACAGAAGAGCAGTTTCAATTCTCCTAGGTTAAAGTGAGCACAACAACTATATGTTAGTTTTGGCAATCTGCCTACTCCTTTTATGCTCCCAGCCATTTTATGACTCTCATGTACATGGTGCTCACTCACACGTCTAAATTTCAGAATGAAAGAATGAAGAACAACCCATTTTGAGCACTTTGCTCTCTTTCAAAGCCCTTGTAGATAGCATTTTCAAGAAATTTTTAGCCAGTCACTTTGACTTTTTTCTTCTCTTCTCAAATGAATGTGCTAAGCCTATCAGATAAAGTTGAATTTCTGCTTTATTACAGACTAGTCAATAGAAAGCCTGGAATAGAATTTAAAGGGAGAAACTTACCAAAGATATATGTATTTTGGGTTGTCAAGTTGATATTTATTTGGAGCTGGAATATCGACACACTATGATTACATGGAGATGGCACTGGGAAACATCAGTAGTGGATACCCTTTTGTCATATTTAGTGGTTGAAGAATTAATTTCTGAAATTCATTTGATCCTCGTGCACTAGAATTTGGACTTTCAAATCTGTGACAATCATTAATGAGTTTGCTGTTGCTACTGGTCTGGAAATTAATATTCATTGAGGATTTCACCAATACTTTTAGGATCTCCCTCTATACACATACCAGTGAATTTTTATTGACCTGGACTTGAGGACCCCATTGAGGCATTTAGCAAACTGTTAGAGATGAATGCACTGAAACTGACAGATAACTTTGATGTTTGGGACCAGTCTTTCTCAATTTTTCTCTATATTCTGCATGAAACTGCTTAGTTAGGTAATAGATATATATGAGGATTAATCATCTAATGTTTGTGAAACACTCTGAAGCTAGATGAGTTTTTAGAATTTTATCATTGACTTATTAATATGAAATCTGAGAAAACTCAGAGCTAAAAAAACATTTTAAACAAATATTTTTTCACAAAAAAAGTACAATTCAGGGGACCTGATAATATTCACAAATCTGAACTGGGGTAAGAAATGTGATCCAGACTAGACTCACAAAAGTCAGCAAACTAAGAGCAATGTGCTCAGTGTCATTTCTCAGCAGCTCAAATCTAAAGATACTTAGTTCCTTCTGAATGCTCTTCCAATGATCTACTGGATCAGTAACAACCCTCCTTCAAAGAACTGCAGAAATATAGGTTTATTTAGGTTGGAAGGGACCTTCAAAGATCATACAGTCAATCCCTGTTCATATTTAATTAAACCATGTTACTTTTGGACTTGACTGTTTGAATTTTGAACACCTTCAAGGACAAAGAACCAAAACCTGTCTTGACAGCCCATTCAAAAATTTTACATCTCTCATGACAAAGAAAACTTTCCTAAGTGGAATATCCAGTGTTCCAGTTTTCATTTATTGCCTCCTGTCCTTTCTCTGTGCACATCCATGCAGAGGCTGTCACCATTTTCTCTGCATTTTCTTGTCAAGTACTTGTGGAGAGAAATAACCTTTCCCCTTCACCTTCTGTTCTCCAGCATAAGCAAACCCAACTTTTCTCATCTTTCCTCTTATGTCCGGTTGTCCAGCTGCTGACCATCCTGGTAACCTCCTCTGTGTACTAAAGAGTCCAAACCTGCACACACCACTCTGGATGTGGTCTCACAAGTGTCAAACAGAGTGGGTGATCACTTCCCTGGATCTTATGTCTGTATTCACTAATACTAGCCATGGGTTTTAAACTGGGTATGCTTAAGTCTTAGCTCTTATTAAAGATACATGAAATATGGGGGTTTTTTTCCTTCTGACAAGAAAGATAAACACAACAAACTTCATATTAAATTAGTGGGGGGGTTATTTTTTCCTATTCTGACTGAACAAAAACATCAGTTATTCACAGAGTCTTAGGAAAACCCACACATTTATCTGGTGTACAACACATCATATATCCTATAATTTAACTTACAGTTTGTTTAGCCGCATGGGGCTTTTTGGTCATGTCAGCTTTGAATGGGAAATTGATCTTTTCTTCCTGTTATTTACTCTTTTCCTGTAAATGATAATGAAGGGATGCAGCTAAAAATGTACAATAAAAGTAAAACAATCCTTATGTTTTGATAATGTTAGAAGACAGTGTGCCCTTCTAGAGTTGTTTTATTGCTACTAAAAAGTCTAAAATCTTGTCAACCTTGATTGTGTTGTTAGTTCACATTCCTTCTCACTTCTGGATTTGGAAGATAAACAGCCTGTTGCATAAGAACAAGAGTGAGCTCTACAAGAATAAGTCTTCACTTGGAAATCAATGGCTCAGTATGCAGTGGCAGCCAAAAGAAGTCAACAGCATGCTGGACACCATCAAGATTAAGTGCTGAGAACTTGAATGACAGAGAGCATAATTTTGCCACTATATCAAATCCGCCTGGGCGCAGTTCTTTAGAGCTTTGTGCAGTTTTGTTCTCCAGATCTCAGAAAGGATATGACAGTGAAGAAAGTACCCAGAAAGGCAATTTCAATTATTAAATGAATGAACCAGCTACCAAATTAGGAGTTTGGAGGAGATCAAAATCTTGATTTTCACAGTCATGAAGGTACATCCAATGCTGAATGTAAAGTTGTTGTATGCCAAATTGTACAGTATTAGAAGCATGGGGCATTGAATCAGGCTTGCAGGACTCTGATTTGAAACAGAGAAATGAAAACATCTCGTAGAATAGTAAGTGAATATCTGGAATTTGCTATTACAGAAGATTGTAAAAGTAGCCAGCATTGGTCAAAAACTCATCAAACTCATGTTCTCCATAGGTATTGTCTCTTATTATCATTGCTAAGAGACAGAATATTGAGATAGATAGTCATTCAGTCATTTGTATATTAAATGGAGAAACTGAAGCATTTGAACAAAACTGAATGAAAGTATTTGTACATAATGGTACAAAGTTTGTGCTCTGAGAATTAGGTACTCCATCAGACAGGATTAAAAATTGGATTGATCCCTTCTCACACACAATCAAGAAGAACTGATTCAGCCCTTTAGTAAAGGGATAAGGGCATTCATCTGGGATGTGGGTGAATCTCAAGTTACTACTTAGTTAGGTGCATGGCTGCAGAATTTTTTCTCCTAGTCAAATTCCCTAATAACCAAAAGTGGATCTGTCATGTTGGAACATCCTTCTCAGTCTGAAAACTTTTAGTTTCTGGAAGTCAATGATGGATCAATACAACATAAAAACAACACTTATTCTTTTTGTTCATGTGTAAGTTAGTGGTTGTTACATGTGAACTTCCCTAAAAAGAAGTGATAAAAAAAATTCAGAGTTATTAGAACAGTTTCAAATAATTCTTTATAGAAAGAAATCTTGATGTTTCATAATATTCTATTGGGGATTTAGACAAAACTAAAAAGTATTGCTTCAATGTTTCTCTTTCCTCATGCAGGACTAAAGGAAAACACATATACACAAAGTTTAGTTTTTACCATTCAAATAGTCTCATGATTTGACAGTAAAAGAAGTGTTTTATATAGCCAGAGTTTTCTATGTCAACTTTGAACCAGTTTTATAAATTATTTCACATTGCAAGGAAATAAAGCAATAGCACATCTCAAGGCATAAGCTCTGTGAAACTTCCAGCAAACATTCGTCATGGTTAGCTTTCAGACTAAAATTTCCATTTTATATGTGAAGGAAACCAAGAAACATATAATGTCAGATTTTTATTAACTTGAAATATTCTGACCCAACTATGCAGATATTTTCTAATCTGTTTATAAAATAAATTCCACTTCACATCTGGTTAGAGAAAAGTGTACTAAAGAAACTGGAGGACACTGGAACTTTAGGAGCATGTGGCTGGAAATTTTCCCAAGACCTTGGTCTGAGAATCTCCTGGCTTTTTAAATATCATGATAACTTTCAGCTGAAAGCTGAAGATGCTCCACCCATTTTAGAACAGTTGGGGATATAATCTATGCAGATTTATGCCCTATGTAATTTTTGTGAGTTCTTTAATGATTGAGAATCTGCAAGTGCAAACCATTATGGAGTAACATACACGAATATCGCGTGTATTTTGTGTGTATTCTTTTACACAGATAACATTTCTTTCTTTTTCTAGATCTTCCAATAAACTCAGACATGCTTGCCAACCTGGAGGGAATATGGGATGAAGACTCCCAGTAGCCTCTTGTCTCCCACTAGCACACACTCAGTTGATGGCAAAGGCAGTAGGAATCTTAGGGAAGCTTGGTTAATCACAAGTCATGTCTTTTAAGATGTGTACACAGTTAACCCAATGGGAGTGCATCCCAGAGTCCTGAGGGAATTGGCTGACGTAGTTGCCAAGCCCCTCTTCATGATATTTGAAAGTGATGGCAGGCAGGTGGAGTCCCAGATGACTGGAAAAGGAGAACCATTACATTCATTTTTTTAAAAGGGTGGAAAGGAGGACCCCGGGAACTACTGACCTGCCAGACTCACCTCTGTGCCTGGGCAGATCACAGAAGAGGTCCTCCTAGAAGCTATGCTAAGGTCCATGGATGGAGAACAGTGGTGACTCAAGACTTGATTCCTTTTGTTCTCATTTCATACAGCAGATACCATGTTCCAAATGCTCAGTGTTTAAAGCCACATAACTGAATCTGAGTACATTTTAACAGGAAATCTGTGGAAGAAATCTTCATGATTTCTTCCCAATCCCATGTATTTGCAATTGGATGCTGGTCATTGTGTGCTAGATCTTCTGAAAAAGAGAAATGGAAGCTGTTGTCTTTCTCCGAAAGTGAATACAGAAGGGCATCTACAGAGCAATGGCCAGGATAAAAGGGGTAGAATGTCAGAGAATGGCAGAAAAATTAGGAAATCTGTAGTAATAGCTGAAAATGCCTTGTTAACATTATTCATATAGAGCGCTGTTAGTGTGAAAGATAATGTTATGCCATTAGATAAGCTAATAAGATGCTCAAAATATTGTAAATCCATATCTAGAGAACTTAGTCTGAATCACATTAAAGTTAATTTGTATTTGCGAACAGTATTGGCTGGTTAGTTTTTTGATATCACTTTCAGACCAGTATTTCACAGTAACTGAAAATTCACTGATATCATGAAGATATCAATCAATAAATTTGAGCATGAGAAGTTACTAAAGGTAGATTTCAAGTGACTGCCAACATGTGGAACCCTGATTTGTTGTGGTTTTCTGACTAAGACTAATTTGTACTCAAAAATCTGTAATGTATGGAACTTGTGTATGTGTTCAGTTTCACATAAACATACTCACTAAAATGTTTTCAAAATATCTAACTGTAATTTCACAGAATATTCTGAGTTGTAATGATGTTCCGTTACTGATATTGAGGTATAGAATCACAGAATGACTCAGTCTGAAAGAGGCTTCAGGTGGCCTCTGGTCTAATCTTCTGCTCAGAGCAGGGTCAGCTCTGAGGTAAGACTACACTACTCAGGGCATCAGCCAGAGGGTGTTGAAAACATACAAGAATGGAGACTGCACAATCTCTCTGGGCACTTTGTGCCATTGCCCACCTGTCCTCATGGGGAAAAGTATTCTCTTTATACCCAGGATGAACCTCTCATTTCATTTAATGCCCACTGCCTCGCACCCTCTAGCCCTTCATCACAGTGGCATGGCATGCCTGGCTTCAGATCCTTGAGCACCTCACCATAGGCACTGGGGCTGCTGCTGAGGTCACCTGAAGCTGTCTCTGCCCAGACTGAACAAGCTCAGGTCTGCAACCCCTCCTCACAGGGCAAGTGCTCCAGCCCCCACCAACCTGGTGACCTACCCTGAATTTAACCCAGAGGGGGTGAGTTTTTTGATTAAATGTACACCTCTCTTTATACAGTATTTCTTTGTAATGGAAAAAGATTAGACTTTTATTTCTATGCCATGTAATTTTATAGTTGAAAACATGCACTTTGTTAGGTAGTACTAGGACTTTTCTCAAATTCACCTCTAGTAATCTCTTACCAGTAATTCAAACCTTCATTTTAAGCTCACCACTTGCTTAAACTTATGCATCAGACTTCTGGTTTTTGTCCCCTTTTTCTCAAGTGCTTTTGCAATGGAGTTGAGAAAGTGCTTTTAAAAAGCCCAGCTGTATAAACATGAATGTGGTTGGCAAGCAGAAACCAGGGCTTTAAAAATTATACTTCCTTTCCTAAATGTTTTTAAAATGTATTGTTTTACTCATAAAACTCCTTACAAATCAAAAATGTACAGTGAATTTCACTTCTATGCATTTGTGTGAAGGACAAACACCTCTCCTTAGGGTTTGTGATGCTCTCTCTTTTGGATAATGTCAGTACAACTTTTTTCATTCATTTGATGTAATTCTGAACTACTTGAGTGCATATATAGGAGGCTTTGATCCTGAAAAGAAATTCATAGGCATCCAGGTGGAAATTCCAGTAAGTATTCTTCTGGAAAAACAAAAGGCATTGGACAGTTCAGTTAGGCTGTACACTTCATGATTGACTCATCTGGAAAGTATCAGATAATACTTCATTCAGTGCAGATCATTATCTTGTGAACAACAGACACAACTCTCATAGTTTTCACTGATGCTGAGGAGACGATTTCTCTCCCCCCTCAAAATCCACATCATTAACCTGCCCTCTTCCTCTGCTGCATTTCATTTACAATACATAGGGCAACAAAGGATTTCATGGCGTTAGGTACTACAACCAGCATTGGTTTGACATGTATAGATCCAGTAAGGACAGTACTTGTTATGCTTTGTTGTTGCTTAAGAGGTATAGAAGACATAGTGCTCTTAAATAGCAATCAATAGGAAAACAACTCAGAAATTATGAGTCTTCATTACTAATAGTAAATGTGTTAAAATATGTTAGAGAAAAGAGCTTGTGGAGCCAGGAAAAGGATTTGTGTGTTTCTGTTGGGCTCCTAACCCCAATTTTCATAAAAAATAAGTAGTCTGAACCTAAATATTTCAGAGGATATTATGTTACTATTATATTATGTGTGATTATATTATTTTATTTATTTTATATTATATCCTATATTATAATATACTATTATATTATGTTTCACACTCCTGAAGGGTTCATCTGTCCTTCCTGAAGGTGTAGAATACACAACTTTAAAGTTCAAACTCCACTTAGACATTTAACATGCAAAATTTCTGTTTTGCACAAGTAATTTAGTCAAAATCCTGAGTGTACAAAGTTTTAGAAAGAACTGTTGATTGCTTTATAAATAAACAATAAAATACATTTTTCTTCCTAATGTTGATTTTTATTATAGCTATAATTAACTATGCCTTTCTATGAACAATGGCTATCCATTCATAGTGGAGATCTTAAATTTTGAGGCTGAAGTTGCTACAGCAAAATACCAGAACAGTAAATTGACAAAACTGAGAACATTTTTTGCCATGATGGAAGAGCTAAAACTAAAATGCTTTAAGGACATAGTGTATGTATTTCTAGGTTGACACAAGAAATAAAATACATCAAATCATGCTAAGACCTAATTAAGGGTGTTAGAGAGCTACAGTGTTACTGAGGTAATTTATAAAAGTTTTTCTGAGACTGTTTGCAATCTTAAATATCAGGATTAAAATAAGAGATGTATGGTGATGGATGCATCAGGGGGAAAAAAAACTAGAAAATTAAGTTTTTACCATTGAATCAGATTCCTAGAGTTTCATTTTCCATTATTTTTTCATTACACTGTTGACCAGCTCCTTCCCATCAGGAACAAAATTTTGTTGGCTGGACACAAACTCATAAACTCGTTTGCCTACAGCTTTCTAGCAATAGAGATAACTGGATATTTTATACCTGATGTGAGCAGGTACTGAACCCTTACAATGAAAGAAGGCTATGAAGAGATGGATAAGGTTGATGTGCTCATGAATCTCAGGGAAGAATAGAAAAAGGCACTGGTCATCAATGTTGCAAAGAAAGTTTAATTTGTCTCAGCACAAACGGGCCATCTGCTGAGTGGATCAGCCAGCTGTGTAAATGCTCATCTTTGAGTTAATCAAAAGTGCAAAATAGATTACTGAGTTAGCCAGAGCAGCACAGGGCCTCAGCACCACACTGAGTACAATAAATACCAAGGAACTTTGAAGGGAGCAAGAGTATTCATCTGGTTTCAACCTATGTGTTACATGCCAGAGACTGTGGTAACCCAGTGTCACTACAGTGAGCATCTATTAGAGACTGATTATCACATTTGCACTGTGATTCCACTGTATGTTTCAATTAATTGCTAGGTGCAATTTATACTTACATCATGATTTGAGTACATTGCTGCATCACCGTGCTAGATCAAAATTCCATGATGTATGGAATATAACATACATATATTGGAATATATATTCCAAATAATTTCAAGTGTGCAAACCTTTTATTAAGCATTTAACATTATCCTTATGTATTTTCTGAAAAAGCCCAGTCAGAGAGGATTGGATTCTGACAACATGATACCACATTTTATGTAACAATAAATAATAAAGTAACCATATTGAAAGAACAAGAACATAATGGCTACAGTTGTTCTCCAAATATTTATCTTTCCTTTTTTTAAGAAGTGACATCTATTTCTTTCAAGAATCAATAAAATTTGATTACAGTGGCTGCTACAGATATCTTCCTCAAGTGGTTAGGGTAGTGGCCTGGATACTACTATTTTTATTGCAATAAGAAGCACAACAAATGAGCAGGTCTTGAGCAGATGAATATCTATCTAGTAACATACCAGTGCACATGCAAAAAAAAAAAAAAAAACAATGCCATTATAAAGGTGAAAACTGCCAAGTTATAAAGATAGTTTAGCATCCTACAGAAAAAGTTGTGGATAGATCATATAGAATGGTTAGACGAAAACTGGAGGCCAGTTGCAGTTCTGGGATGCTCTCAGAGTGGTAAGGAGGAGCAGAGCATGGTCTGACCTCCCTGGTAGTTTGCAGCTGCTGCTTTGCATGGAACAGCTGACTGGGGCACCCTCACTTCTCTGGGGAAGTTTTCCTGAATCTGGCGAGTTTCTGCCTATGAAGAAGCTGTTTGATAAGAGAAAATTTGGATTCATGCACCTCTTTGAGACATTTTCTCTCTTTCAGTTTAGCTGTCAGCATGATATGGGGGTCTCTGTTTCTCCAAGGTCAGATGCAGCCGTGAGCAGGAGCACTGTCTTGGAAGGGATGCAAATTGCCCAACTGCCTACCAGCTGCAAAGATGTCACTTTGCGCAGCAACACAACAAACTCCTGAAAAGTGATAGCTGCTGGCTTCTTTGGGCATCAACACAAACTAGGAGTGAAGTTCAGCTCCAGAAAAGGTCACCTGAACTGAAGTGTCTGTGTAGTCACCAGCTGGTGGGACTCTGCTGCAATCAGCAGAGCCCAGTGGTGAGTGACTCAGCATGGCAGCCTGAAGAAAGGCATCTAGTGCCATTTGAGATGCAGATGAGAACCCAAAATATCTGCATGAGACTGTAAGATATTACCCAGGATGATGATCTCTATCCTTCCAACAATATTAGAAATCTGTATGTGGGCAACTGAACTAATTCCAAAGTGTCTACTTCAGTGTAAGCTAAACTGCTCTCTAGGGTCTACTGAATGCATCAACTTCAATGTTTATAATGCAAGTTTAGACCCAGCACCCAGGAGAGTGCCCAAATTTAGTTGCAGACAAAAGGATAGTCAATCTGTGGTGCCCTTTGCCTCTAGTCCACAGGGTCAGCACAGTCTCATTCAAACAAGAGCCATTGCCTTGGGAACATGTTTACAAGTTCCTTGCTTCTGGCACAGGACCATATTGAACACCTCTGAGCACCGCCATTGCTTCTTTCTTCCAGCAAAGAGCACAGAGATGTTGCTGTTTAATTTAAAAAGGAGTCAGGTTGGTGTAACCTCCCTTGTCATCCCAGATCAGCTGTCTTGGCTCCCTTCTTGCAACAGGTCCCACCAATGCAGTCCCACGTGGAGAGGCAGAGCCAGAGTGTGTTTGGAACTACTCTGGGACTCCTTTTACCATCTGTGCAGTGAGCCTCAGAATAATGTCCTTTTACCCAGAGGAAGCTGATCTAAATGGGATGGCATAGGCCCAGGGACTGGAAATGTTGCATTTGAAATGCAACTACATTTTGGTAAGAAACATTAACAAATGTTACCGTTGACTTTTTTTTTATTTGTCTTAAGTGAAGTATCTGCTGTTTCAGGGTCACAGAACATTCACCACATTTACTATATAGTTCTATTTTGGGCATCAAACATAGATTGTAAATCAAAACATGGCACATTTCAATTATTTGTGGTAGCAAAATATATGTTGAAATTATATGGCTGGCAAAATTCTTGTTTTCAAATAAATAGTACCTAAATGCTCCTTGAAGGCACTTCGTTTCTTACCACATCTCCCATTCCACCCTCTCCGTTTTTCCTTGGGGGAAAACTGGCGTGATTATTCCAGTCTCTGCTGTGCCTGTGAAAATTACCATCAGTCCAGCTAACTTTACCCACACCCACAAGATGCCAGAACTGCAGAAATTTTGCAATGCTTGTTGAAATCCTACTATTCAGCAGTTTTGTGGGTTTTAGTGCTTTTAAAATATAACTTTCCATGCTTGCTTGTTTGCACTGGGGTCAGCACAAGGTCTATGAACCACTGCTGACTGTTTATACCTTCATTTACACCTCTCTTCATAGTTTTAAACTTGTTTCTTAAACTCAGACATTGGCATCACCTGAGCCATAAATTTTATATCTTACAATGCCCAGCACTGGCTGGTTTTGACATTATCATTTATCATTACTGGTTTTAAAAAATCCACTTGTTTGAGGCTTTCAGGAGTCACCGTATAAAAAGATAATAGCAACTTAAGAGGTCTGTAATTAGTTCCCAGCTCAGTCAAGACTTTTTTGTCTCCCCTTAAAAAAATCATACACTACATCTGTGGTGCTATTTCAGAAAAAGGGGGAATACAGCTCATTTTCATTGTGCTTTTTATTTGTTCATTTGCAGTCTTTCACCAGTGTGTCTTCCGTTTGCCTACAGAAGACACAAATCCATGCCTTAACATAGGCTTCTAGCCACTGATGTAACATAAAAAGCAATAAAATGTGTAAGAAAACCTATTGCATTCTGTATATTTACATGCCCAGGACTCCCAAAGGATTTAACTGAATGTTCAGAAAACATGATTCAGCCATAATATACTCTCAGAAGGCTCATTGCACACAGTCTTTCTGGAATCAATTTCCTTTAGCATTTTGATTTACTCTCTTTGACAAAATATTTACAGACTCCATGCTTCTTTTTCTCTTTGTTTCCTTTTCTACTCACTTGTAGAATCTGTTCACTACAGCGTACTATCTTTTCACTTGTTCAATTCATTGTCCTACAGTAATGATGATCCAACTTTACCCATCCCTTCCTACACAAAGAGAAGTTGTTATCAGAAAAACTGCCTGATCTAAGTTTTTGCTATAATTGCTTTGTCCAGTTTTTCAAATATTCCTTGGGAATGCCTCAGGACAGCACTCTGAAGGGTACTGTAAGGAAAGTTTTTGACAGTTTCCATAGTGAACTTCAAAGGACTTCAGAGCATTTGTGTAAAAAAAAAAAAAAACCACAGAAACTGTTCTTTCCTAAGTAATGTAATATTTTCTTCCTGCAATACAATTAAATTTACTACTGCTTTGACAACTGCAGTTAAGTATTTAAAGAACAGGACTCCATACCTGATTGGAGCATTGTTTGGTAGGCCAACACTGGTCTTTAATTTTATTCTTGTGCCTAGATAAATATTTATTTTTTGTTCTGCATTTATATCATACACATATTGTCACTGAATATTTCATTTCACCTTCAATTAGCAATTGGCTGAACTAGGTCTATTAAGGCAACCCTGAAACCACTTAGGAATTATTAGGGATCATCTTCTCCTCAAGTGTGATGGACTGATCATGTTTTTGCAGTACCAGTTGGTTAGGAATTTAATTTCTATTCCAGAAGCAAAGATTCCAACAACAGAAATGAAAAAGAGCAGTACTTTAAAGACTTGAAAGGGAATAAAAAAAATTTCAGCTAAGTCTGCTAAAGTGCAGCGATATACAAATGATGGTATACAATTGTGTTTCTTTAGGTACAAAATTTCAGAGGATGTGGAATTCACAGAAACATTGTCTGTGGAGTTTTAAGCTATTCAATTTGCTCATATATTTCTGAAATATGCCTGTTACTGTTCGGAAGAGCAATGACACTCACAGCTTCATGGTTTCCAGAAAGTGGTCCTTACAGCCACAAAACATATGACAAGGCAGCACCACTGCTCCTAAGCTCCACACAGAGCAAGCAAAACCCACTGTAAACTCTGCTTATCAGGTAACTGAGTACCCCAACATTAACAGAAACAATGCTGCAAATGTCCATGTTGGAAGGACAGGAATGAAATATATACATAAACAGACAGTCTGTACTAGCAAGGAATGCAGCACAGTGAGAGCATCAGTAGCATAGATTCAGTGCTTATCTTCAAGCACTTGAGGGGAGAACACTTCTTAAGAAGGCGGAATAACTAGTTAACAGTCTTTATGCCACCATTGCTGACTAAAAAAGTCTTACCACTGGTGATGGACAATGTACAATATACAAAGAGAATATAGAAACTGCTTTAATGGATGCTGTCTATTCCTAATTGGTGTAACCATATTTAGCACTGGTGAGATGGGCAGTGAGACAGAAATAGCCTACATAACAAATTCCTCAGCCTTGTTTGCTTTTGCTGTTTGTCATAAGACAGATGGCTTCAGTGTTTGAGTAACAAATCAAGCTTTTACACATTCAGCTTCACTGATTTGTGTCCTTTTCCTGTTTTGTCAACACAGCAACATCCATGTGAGGGTAGCGTATTCCAGGAAGCCTGTACTAGTGTCTATCAGAAAGCTGCCTGAGGTTTTCTATACAGAATAAAAAAAAAACATCCATGAAAGAAGGCAAGTTCAGCAGAAAGAGCATCTCCCCTTGGACCCATGCTTGTCAGCATACAAGTTTTAGCAGAAGCTGAGATTTTAGTGATCCTGTGGAGACAGAAATAATCTTTAAGCTTTGAAGTATAGTAATGACTATCTTTGTCATAATGCCAGATTTTTCCTATTATCCACCTCGTAAGTCAATACCCACATTTTTCTCTTGTTCTAGAAACACAGATTCATTGCTTACCTGTAGCTGGTAGATTGCCTCTGTCAGAGTAGTAGCTGTCTCACTGATCTATGGCTGTGATCCTCTCATAAAGTAAATTAAATTCATAGATTTTGAGGAAGATAAATTGTCTTAACTGGTTTTAAATATTTTTAAATATTCAAAACTATTTCCTGATATTTAGCACTTCTCTTTTAGAATATATCCCAGGCAGTAAATTATTGGGTAATATAGATTAAAATTCCCTTTAAAGATCTCTGAAGTAAAATTTGTGTTAATGTTCTGGAGTTATAGTTCTTTACAGAATAAAGGAAACATAATATCGTGTTCTATAATGTTATTTCTCATCATCCAAGGCAACATTTATTAACAATTGTAGTGTGTATGATCTATTTCAACTGTTAAAAGTCTCTGTTGCACTAGTGTAACTCCTGAAAAGTTGCAGTTTATTTTAAATTGTTATATATTTTTATTGAATGTCAAATAGTAAAAAGACAATTTTTCTAGCAAAGAAGCGTAAGTTACTGCAGTGTTGTTCCCAGTTATTGCAAGTGTAAGTTACTGCAAAATAATCAAAAAGTGTGGTTTGCTTCCACCCATTTCTTCCCACAACCTATGTCAATATTCAGAGACCTCGTGTTTATATGAGGATATCGTTTCAGAGCCCTCAGTTGGAGAGCGGATGCCTAAACCACAGTATTGGGGAGGAGAGAAAAACCAGCCATCTAAGCATGTTTACTTTCAGTGACAAGGAAGTTCTAACATCCCCAAGTGGTGACTCATTGGGTTGGGACTATAAAAGTAAAGGTAACTGCTCTCTAAAACATCAGGGCTTCAGACTTCAGAAATCCAACATGATGCAATCAAGACTTTCAGCTGTTTTCTTTTTCTTGTTGGGTTTGTCCTTTTGCCTGGCAATCCCTATTCCCCTTGAAGACAGCCATGAATTCACAGAGAAAGACCTTCAGTTTGCAGAGGTACAGTATAAAATAATTCAGGTTTCATAAATAGTAAGTTGTGTAGTTACAACTGTTTGGAAATGAGCCTTATTACTTTTTTCCCCCTTGTTAGCGCTATCTCAGGACTCACTATGATCTCCATCCAAATCCTGCTGGTGTAATGAGAAAGAGTGGAAACACAGTGGCATCTAAACTTCGGGAAATGCAAGCTTTTTTTGGCTTGGAAGTGACAGGCAAACTAGATGAAGAAACATATGAGCTGATGCAGAAACCAAGATGTGGAGTCCCAGATGTGGGGGAATATAACTTTTTCCCCAGAAAACTCAAATGGTCAAAAATGAATTTGACTTACAGGTAAATGCATGGTATTTTGAGTTTTATTATTGTTATTACTTTCTTTCCATATTCCTTGTCCAATAGGTCTCTCAGTATATGAGACTGATGGGAGAAGGAAGCATTTGAGTATGACAAAATTAATGTTGCAGTTTAAAACCCTTAAAGCCCCACTTTTGGAGATGTGCCCCCAGCCCACACTGCAACCCAAGGAATGTTTTCCATTGTACTTGTTATGGAGGAAAGCTGGTGTGATGTAAGCTAGTAACTCATTTGGCCTCCATATAGACTTTTCAGACACATCCATCCAAATGAAAGAAGAGTAGGGACTAAGATCATGCATTTCTCTAGGTCACTCCTTAACTCTGTTTGAACCTGTCTTACAGTCTGTTTCACATAGGTCTTGTCCCAGGTAAGCAATGTAGACGCAAACCAGTCCGTGTAATGTGGCTGTGAGATCAAGCTCTTCCATTTCACATTCGAGATGTAAATATCTGTTTGGTCAAACAAATCCCTGTACCATGACCTCAAAAAGCTGACCTTGGGAAGGGGAGGTGTTGAAAGTTCATATGGTAGCTCCTTCTCATTTAATTCTGCAAAGTCCTCCACCCAAGGTTTTGGTCAGCTGCAACCTGAGTTTATTTAGCAGATTCCAAATATGAAATCACTGAACTCTATTGGTTTGGTATCTAATGATAAATATTAATTTAATATGGATTATTCTAGCCTATAAAAATCTCTTTGGATGATGTTCTGTTCCTCCAGGAAGTGAGGATTGTGAGATATTTTATGACATTAAAAAAAAAAAGTTTGAAATTGCTGATACAATTCAGCTTAATACTGAATTTATCTGTCATCTTCTACATCTTCTGATGCATAAAAAAACAATTAAAAAAAGCTGTTGGATCATTTCAGATGTCTCTGAATTATTTCAGTGAAGATAGAAATGGTTATTTCTATGGTTATTTCAATTTTTTTTTAATATTTTATGCAGCTACTGAGCTCTTTGTTATGTGCTAAGAACATAAGAAAAAAGCAAAAAACGTTTAATGATGTGTACAGCCAGATAAAAGTGCATTGCACATTACTTCAATTCACACAGTTTAACCGGAGACATTAATCTGTTTGACAGAATTATGAATTACACTTCAGATCTGAGACGTGCTGAAGTAGACAGAGCTTTCAAAAAAGCATTTAAAGTTTGGTCTGATGTGACCCCACTGAACTTTACCAGAATACGAAGTGGTATAGCCGATATCATGATCTCCTTTGGCACTAAAGGTAACACGGAACCAATTGTTTTACTTTGTAGTTATACTCCTCCCAATAAGATGGGGTAGTTAATTTAATTGGTTTGAATTTTGTTTTGCAGAACATGGTGACTTTTACCCTTTTGATGGACCCTCTGGATTACTGGCTCATGCTTTTCCCCCGGGTCCAGACTATGGAGGAGATGCCCATTTTGATGATGATGAAATTTGGTCTGATGATTCTAGAGGTAACAGAAATTTCTGAGATTATTTGAAATGGTGATAGATAGAAAATTTTTCCCACATTGAAATCTGTGCGCAGTTTGTTTTGCTTGCTTACTGTTTCTTTGTCATGTTCACTGTTCACAAACAGAAAGCTAGGTTTAACCTACAGTCATAAGTAGAAGTTTAATATGTGCTGAGTGTAAATTCTAAGACAAAAATCTCCCAAGTGAAATGACGAAAAAAATGCCATAAACAAGGGATTTTGCCATTTTGTCTTTTCACTGAGCCCAAGGTCAGCTAGTTCTGATCACAGACTGATGGGAATTACCTTACTGAAACCTGTAGAAAACACATAATCCAACTGCAGATTGTCTGCTTGCATTTAACTTGAAAATTTACTACCTTGCGTATTCAGGACAGAGTTTTAATAAAAAAAAACACTGTTTTTTCAACACTGGATTAGCTCCCCCTCCTACCATTAAAGCTAATTTCTGCAGTACTGAAAATAATATGGATTCTCTATTGTAGGTGAATTACCAACAGAAAAATGTTCTTGATATGAGTAGGGCCAAGATTTCATGCTAGAACATTCCTATGTTGCCAAAAAATTTCAAGAAATCTAAATCTGCCTAGATAGCAACACTGTCAAATAAGATTTAGGCTGAACACCAACTATGAGATTCTAAGACAGTTTGGCCCTTATTAACGGAAAACCCATGGTAGTTTGAAAAAGGTTAGCAATTATGTCTAGAGAATGGTGATTGGAACTAGAGGAACATTAAGGCCTCAAACCATTGCATGATTTTATGAATTATGGATAATTTTCCCATTTATTCAGTTGTCTCATTTATTGTCCCATATGTTAGAACACAATGTTAAGGTTAGTTGGTTAGTTCAAGTCCCCTTTGGTGATGCAAGGAGATATATGTTTACTTTTGCTGTGGTTTGTTTTAGGCTATAACTTGTTTCTTGTTGCTGCACATGAATTTGGTCATTCGCTGGGACTTGAACACTCTAGAGACCCTGGAGCTTTGATGTTTCCAATTTACACATACACTGGAAAAACTGGTTTTGTTCTTCCGGATGATGATGTGCAAGGGATCCAAGAGCTCTATGGTAAATCTGTATAATATATGATATATATATGTCCTTTATAATTATAACCTGTTATAGATGCACTGCACATTTACTACAGAGCTGCAGATGTTCAATAACAGCAGTGTTGACTGATCAAGACCGATTCACTGGAACAGAAGATGCTTACATTTAATAGTTCAGAGGGGAAAAAAGGAACTAATACTGCAGGGGACTGTTGATCACTGTGCTGTCTCCTCTGGTGGTAGGGGGTGAAGTAGAGTCTTTATACATTTTGACCTGCCTCAAAAGAGAAGATAAAACAGAGTCTAAAGGGAGAAACAGAACTATCCACATTTCATCCTGGAAAGAATAAAACTCTTGGGGGACCTTCAAAACTTGGGACAAAGAAAGCAAGTCCATTTAACAGCTTTGCACTGCAAATTCTGTGAATGTACTTGGCTAGTGAGAGAGAATAGACTTCCCCACTACAAATGTTTTGTGCATTATGTTTGTATGTTTCATGCTCTTTGGGAACTCTTCCATGTCCCATTAAATATCATGATCAACAGAAAAGAAATGAACATTGTCAAGCTTAGATTGTATGGTATGATTCCAGGTGCTGGAGATAAAGATCCCAACCCAAAACATCCCAAAACACCAGAGAAATGTGATGCAGAATTATCACTAGATGCAATAACAGAACTTCGTGGAGAAATGCTGGTCTTCAAGGACAGGTAAAAAGATTTCCATGTCACAGATGGTGGGTACTGGATAAATTATGAGCAAGCAAAAACATCATTTCAGTTTTTTACTAGAGATTTGTGTCACCATAAATTTAAAAGATCACAAATCAATATCGATGTCTTAAAGAAAGTACATAATTTATCTTTTTAGGCAGGATTTATAATCCAACTCCTGACTTCACTGCCCAGTAATTTGAAATGAAAATAATACGGCTGAAGAATGACACTTTTTGTACACGCTTTTCATTTCATGGGACTTCTCTATCATGAACAAATCTACTAACCTTAATTTGGGTACTACATTCAGAAGCTTTACATCCGACAACTGTGTTTCTCATTCTAAATGATAAAAGGTTAAAATGTATTATTGTTTGAGATGATTGCTGTGTGACAGATATGATTTGTATCTAGATGACTATGAGAAAAGGGAAGGTCTACAAGGGGCTCTTTGTATTAAATATTCTAAGTTTTGTCAGTAACTAAGTTTTACTGTAACACATCAAAGATACTGCTAGTCTATGGTATGACAAGAAACATAAAATATGTCTTCTTTTTCTGATCTAGGTTTTTCTGGCGACTGCACCCTCAGATGGTTGAGGCAGAACTGGTGTTACTTAAGTCGTTTTGGCCAGAGCTTCCAAATAAAATAGATGCAGCTTATGAAAATCCCATCAAAGACCTCGTGTTCATGTTTAAGGGTGAGTTTTCTATTTTGTTGTTGGCAGAAAAATATAGATGTTTAATTAAACTCAGTAAGTGGCGTAAAGGTAATCAGTGGAAGAACAAAACATCCTCTCTTCCTTGCTCAAAATAACCAAACTGTTGATTTCACCTCATGCACGTCTATACAGTTTTCAGTGAATTAAGAGACGTGCAATTAAGATGCCTGGGATCATAGCATAAATAGTCTAGTACCTGCAGAGGATGTGACCTAAAGACCTATTTGTTGCATGAAAAGAGGGATCATGGCATCCTCATTTCATTCTGCTTTCTAAGTCAAGTCTTTACAAAAGACTCATCCATACTTTGTTCTTATTTTCAGGAAAGAAAGTGTGGGCTTTGAATGGCTATGACATAGTTGAAGACTTTCCTAAAAAGATATATGAAATGGGATTCCCAAAAGAAATGAGAAGAATAGACGCAGCTGTCCATATTAAAGACACTGGCAAAACTCTCTTTTTCACTGGAAATAAGTACTGGAGGTAAGTTGGGGACAGATCATAACCTGTCCAGACGTGTCAAAAAATCAGCAGGTTAGTTCAAACCAGGAACTTGTCTGTGACTCATGTTTCCTACCTGTGGTTTTCACTGGTGCCATAGCTGTGTACAACATGTTGTAAGGGTGTATGCAAGAGTTTTCTGAACATATGAGCACAGACTTTAAAAGCTAAATGAGTGAAACAAAGGAGGAGAATGAAGTGCCCTAATCCAGGAGAATTTGTAACATGGTCGTGTTTGCCAGACAAAAGTCCCATCTTGCTTCATTGTGTAACTTGTGTGACATAAAGTGGTATCAATACTGTGAGATTAAGAAATCTGTCCCACCCAGGGTGTTTGATTGTTTAGTGTCCATGAGTGCAGCTCGCAGCTAGGTCTGATGCATAATTAAGACATTGCTCTCCCTTCACACTATCTCTGTGCCCAGGAGCCTTAAGATAGGCTTGTAGTGCCAATACATCCAAGTGCAATAAAGTCTATAAAATACATACTTCATAGATCTGTTCTGAATATGTAGCTCTATTAGTTTTGTGTTTATTCCACTTCTAGTGGAGGTCTGCCCTCTTTATAGCCCTGAGTTTCTTTATTGCACTAGACAGAAAGCACCTAAAGGCTGCTGGCTGCTTCACTTATGAGTCGCTTCAAAGCATATAGAGGGCACACACCAAACTCCCAAGGTGCTTAAATCCTCTGATTTTTTTTCCTTTTTTTGTGTTTAATATAGTTATGATGAAGAGACGGAGGTTATGGAAGCAGGCTACCCCAGGCTGATAGAGGAAGAATTTGCAGGAATTGGTGATAAAGTGGATGCAGTCTATGAAAGAAATGGTACGTAATCTGATAATAAAACTTGGTTACCATTAGTTGCCTTTGAAACTTGGGATTAATACCCTGTGGAAAACTCTGTCATTTGTAATTTTGATTTTTTTCACATCAACACCTCTGTTCTTGACTGAATCAGTTTCCTGACCTGACTTGTGCTGTGGCCAAAAAACCACCTGCTTCCTTGCTCAGGGAACCTAAAGTGATATGCTGAATATGGAAGTATTATAATGTGTCTGTTCCTTCAACTGGGGCCCATTCCTGTCCAACTATCAAGGAGTGTTTCCAAGTCGGAGTCTTAAACATTAACATGCAAACTCTGTGTTTCCCTAAGCAAGTGCTCTATGGTAATAAGATGGAAAATTTGCCACAAGATTAAAAAATATAAATGATTTAAAAACTCTGATCCAGGTTTGGCCAATGGAATGAGGATCTTTAAAAAATTAAGCTTAGTATTCTAAATACTAAAATGTTATATTTAAAAGACTTATTAAAAACAGAAAAAAAAAGAATTTCCATTTTAAGGATAATTTTATTATAACAGCTGTTTTCTCAGTGTTAATTCATTTTAACTTTCCTTTTCCTTAGGTTATCTCTACTTCTTCAATGGACCACTGCAGTTTGAATACAGCATCTGGAGCAAAAGAATTGTCCGTGTCCTGCATACTAACTCCATATTTTGGTGCTAATTACAGCTGAGTGCCATGTCATAGGCTGCAGAGCAGTTTGTAATACATGGAAATGATAATAATGTGGGCATGTAGGTTTACTAGAGGACAGCAAGGTTCCGTGAACAAGCACTGGGCTACCTACCACCAAAAGTATACTGTATATATGGAACTATATAGCTGTATGTCAGTCTGGAACTGAATTAATTTAATAGGAAAGGAAAAAAGAAATCATCAGCATTTCAAGGGGCATTACACCATGTAGAGTTTGTCTAGTACTGAAGTGAGATGCTGGATACATCACACATGATCATGAGCACTACTAATTTCTGGTAATTGGAGCATGTCTAGCATCTTTCAAGGGTCTTCTAGCTTGTCCCAAGAAATAGAGCTGATAAACCTAGAAGCATTAGATTTTCAAACTAATCCTTCATCTCTTTTTGAAATTCCTTTTAATGTACTGCGAATTCAGATGTGCAATAAACAGGGGAGGACTGCATGGTGATTCCTTGAGCAAGTAACACCAGGCAGCAAAGATGAAGTTAGAGAATTCAAAGGCATTTGAACTCATCCCCATTTGAATGAGAATGTCTCACTAGAAGCAGATGCCTGTGTCATCTTTAGAGCAACAAGAAGGTACAGATGCAGTGAGGTGTCATTCCAAAGCAGACAGAAAAGCAGGAAAAGGGAAAACTACTTTCTGCATAAATCATCAGCCCGTATGATACTGGGGAAACTAGAAAGAAGCAACAAGAGAATCATGCAGGTTGAAACCTTGCATGATGCTACATCTGTTATCACAGCCCATGCTTTCAGCTGATGTTAACTGAACTTCATGTCTATAGAGGTTATGTCTAGCCCTGTCAGAAGAGAACCTGATTATCCAAATCAAAATATTGAAAAGAATATATTTTTTCATGATTGCCACTCTTTTTAATATCTGTATCAATTGCTTCATTGCATTGTAAGTTTTTGTTTTGGTCTGTTTTTTCAATCAATACAAATTATGTGTGACTGTGATTATTTTTTCAATTTTTAAAAATAATGTTAAATAAACTGAAAGAATAAACTGACATTGTGAAATTACTTAAATTAAAATCTCATATTCTGCCTGTCATAGAAGCAAGATAGTGTTATTGGACAAAAGAAATCAGGAACCCTAACCTGTGCATCTTATTCATTAAAATTTCCACTTCTATTTTTTCTTTTTTCCCCCCAAGGAAAACCATTTTATAGAAAAGAGGAGGAGAGGAAGACAGAAAGAGAGGTAAAATGAAAGATTCCTCAAATATGTAAAATAAGAAAAAAATTGGGATTAGTAATTATCATTACAAAGAGAATAAGAAATTTTTAAGAAATACTGGAAAAATTAGTTTCATGTTAATTTGAATGTTAAATATTAAAAATTAGTTGAAACTACCTTGTCCTAGTCTGCCTTCTCAAAACCAATCCCTAAGTTAATCTGCCAGGCCTGCCAAGCAAAGCCCACCAACAATTAATACCTTTAAGCAGACTTAAATTACTGGGCTTACCCACTAGATGAGATTAATTCTGTAATGTACAAAACATAGACGGTTAGTGGAGATAACCTAATAGATCCAGAGGTCACTTCTGAATGTAGAACTGTGAACTAATGAATTCCAGACCTTAACATGCTTAAAAGAAGCGCACAGAAATAGAGCTGAAAAAACCCTTTACAAATGGACAAACTTGAATTGGACTAAAATCAAAATTGTGTTCTATGATAAAATATTGATAAAACTGCTAGGGGGAAAGTCAGTACAATTGTCTATGCATAACGAACATAAATTGGTTCAATTATATATAAAAATCATTTTTGACAGACTGACATGCCTGAAAAAAAATATATTTGATATTGAGCTGCCATTTAACTTAATTATTCAGCAATGAAATAAGGATCTGGACATGTAACCTTAGTCCTTGTTATTCTCTTGCTGAAAAATTGTGTTAAAGTAATACTGAGTCTTCCACAAGGGCTAGTTGTTGAGTCTGAGTTCTTTGAATTTCGAAGGTCTGACTTGAGCTACACTGGATAAGGGAACGTGAAGGTGGGCATGGAAGCAAGGAGATGTCTTTCATATCTATTTGGATTTCTGTTAATATTAAACATTTGGCAGAAGAAAAAGGTATTGCATAAAAAATTGGTCTTTCAAAAGCCTTTGTCATGATCATACCCAGATGCTCTCCAGCCCAAGCATAAAGATTCTTGCTTGCTGCTCAGCTGATTGGAAGTAGCCTTCAGCACAAGTCCAAGCATGGCTCCAGCTCCTGAGTCTCCAACCCCAGTGAGAGACAGGAGCTGTTCTGTGGTTAGCTCTACCTCAGCTAAGAAAAGTACCAGGCTGTCAGTTCCTGGCATTTCGTTGAGAAAAAAATGGAAAATATTGCTTGTGCTGGGGAAGTGGAAGGCTGAGATCAGAGCCAGAGGGACCTTATTGCTGCTGTCAGTCAGAAAGGAAAACTCTCCACAGCATCCAGTGCCCTGGGACACACTGCCCTCACATGAGAATAATATTTCATGAGTGTCTGGTGGGGACCTGATGGGATACCACACAAAACCACCAAGAATTGAAAAGAAATGTCTTTTTCTCAAGGGAGAGACTGAACTGACTGCTTTTCCTGAGACGCTGAAAGGACCATGAGAGGCTGAGACAGATGTCTCCCAGGATGCAATATAAGCAGAATTAATAACTTCACATTAGGTTGCTGGTTTTTATGTGGAACCTAATAGTACATGAACTGTTATTGATTAATGTGTCCTTTATATCCATGTTGATCTCTGTTAACAACAATCATTTGAAGGGGGAGAAAGGATAAGACAGGAAAAGGAATCCGTCAGATGCTCCTTAGGGCTAGTTTCTCTGCTGGTTACATGGTCCTGAGCAAGTAGGACTTAGAGGATGCAAATATTTATTCCAGGAGAGACAAAAAAGTGACCAAACATCGTTTAAAGTTTCCAGAGTGAGAAACTAGACAACACTGTAAGGGCTTCTATGAACTACGTGAGATTTACTCGTAGCCGAGAAACGAGAAGAAATTCAGTGTACGAAAATGCATTTTTTTTTCTTAGCATAGTCTCTAGAAACCTGCTCTGAAGACACTAGATGGCAGTGACAGCTTTGCTTCTTAGAGATTCTGCACAGAACAAAAAATGATACAGTGGGTGAGGAAGCTACAGCTAACTATAGTGAATTCTCACATTTGATGATGATATAAAAACCCCTGACACTAATAAGTAGAATTTAATGACTCATTCTATTGAAGTGTGGATCTCAGAGTAACAACTTAGGATATTACAGTGTTCAGGAAACTATTAGATATATTCACGGTCAGGACTACTAATTTTTCAGTCTTTTCCCAAATTCAGTGAAATACATTTAAAATGGTATACTCTTGTCCTAGGAATAACGCAATCCCTAGGAATAATGCAGTGTCCTATGTATAATGCAAAACCTCAATCACTGGAAGATTACACATACTTATACATAGACATGTTACAACACCCTGCGAACATGACAGCCTTTCAAGATACTTCCTGAATCTGGGCAGGAGAACTTACTGTTTCAGTATTTTGCTCAGATTGAATTAAAAAATGGTTTAGACTTCAGTCTAGGAGAAAGAATTGCACATTGACTTATTTTGCGGTGATTGTCTGTTCATCTGTCCTGCTGGAGATACTTTTGCTTTACACATATACAATTAAACTCTTTGGAAAGTCTGATGGCCCAGTAACCAGAAGGCTCCTTTGGGATGCAGGATCAAGATCTTCCATCAGTTATGTTTGGGGGTTCTTTGAACGAAGTGGGGTGTCTACAAACACTGTGAGTCCACACCAGCTTTTGGTTTTGATGGTCCTGCTGTTTCCAATAAAAAACAACGTTTTCAGAGAAAACCTTACTAGTTCTCCCTAAGGTGATGCAGAGGGCATAAAGCCCATGGAGGCTCTGTCTGGCCTGGGGATCTTTCTCTTTTCCATGTAGCACAGTCTTCATATGATTGGTACATCCATTTGAGTCAAAGCCTTTTGATTACACAGCAGTTTGAATTTCTGGCCAGTGCTGTTCAGGAGTATATCTGGCACTCACTTCATCTATCCCCTCAACTTTGTACACCGTATCTCCCATGCACTGTGCTGCAGAGGGTATATTCTTTGTCACAGAAATGGATGAAAGAACGTTTTCCTCTAAGTAAACTCTTACCAGACATCAGAGAATCAAGTTTCAGTTTCTTATTTACATATATTTATATATTTACATATATTTACATATGAAAAATTTCATACTGCCATAACAATACAGGGTGGTGCATTTCTGTGTGCATCTGAGTGAGCCATTCAAGTTGTACAGACTACAGCAGTGTCCTACTGGGCAGGGGAAGGTTTATGAAGCAGTGTCCTCAGAACGGTCACATCCATACTGTGTAGTTTCTGCTGGACCTCACATGATCTTGTTCTGCCTTTCATACAAGAGGCAGGTGGGTCATTTCCAGGGTCAAGTTTTGCTTTCTCAGCCCAAATGGCATTATTACAGCACTTGTAAGTTAACCATTACAGGGATTGTCACCCTAGGAAGAAAGTAAAAATATTTTCCTTTTTATATCTGCATGATTTGTTGCCTGAATGTATTCTTCACATGAACACAAAAATGATGCAAGACCCTCTACCTCTTCAGATGCTGTCAGCCTAAGACGAACCTGTAGGAGTCTCTTGGGAGCCATCTGTATCTGAAGGGTCTGGAGTTCATAATGTCCTTCCCACTATTGTTTATCTATCAAATGTCCTTTTCAGACTCAGCTTGGACTGTCTCCTGAGCCATGTCCCACATTGTGCCCCATCCTGGGAGGGGTAAGTAGTTCAAACACTGTCAATAGTGCTGGACAGCAACAGCCCTACACTAACTGAGCGAGCACTAGGGAGGAAGTACATGCAAGCAAGTGCGGTTGGGAGGAGGTATCCAATTCAAGGGGTGTTTTTGCCTGTGGTCTTTGTTGGTGTCCCTTAATTGATTCATACAGACAGTCCATAGTCTCAGTCAGTTAAGGACATGGACAGTTGTAGCTTTGGCTGGTGGGGTCAGTGCTGTTGTAGAGGGATCAAAATAATTTAGGTGGCCTTGATAGATAACCATGACTTCAGGGTTCCACTAGTCAAGACATACCATGCATATATATATGTCCCTGGCAATGGCAGGGGAGCTGGAACTAGATGCTCTTTAAGGTTCATACCAATCTAAACCATTCCATAGTTCTATGATTAAATTAATGCTTCCAGGCTGTTTCCAGGTGAATCAGGTGAATTTAACTTATAGATCTTACCCTTGGTCCAAATGATATGTTGTTTTGTTGTAACACATGGGTGATAGCAAGTAAATCATGAAGAGCTGCACGATCAGGTCAAAAGACATTAATGGTGTAGAGAAGAGAAGGTGAGACAAATGCCAGAAGAACTTGACCATGGAAAGCCACAAGGACCCATGGGATAAGATGTCATGTTTTAAGTGTCCCAAGGCAAACTATGGTACAGGTATCGCCAGACCATTAGAAGGTGCCTGCAGTGGCATGGAGTGCAGCCTCAAGAAGGGACAGCTTAATGAAGTGATTCACCAGGGCAGTGAGAATATGGCCAGGCAGCTGAATTGAGCTTGATAAAATGCTTGCTCTCCTTCTAGCTACATATTTTGATTTGCTAGTCTCAGTCAACTAAATTAGACTCTGCAGGCAAAAACCGTAGAGCAAAGAAATTTTTATTATTCTGGTAGAGCCTAGATACAACATTGGTTTATGATTCAAAGTATTCCATTTCAGAGACTTAGCTGATGCTTTGGTTATCCAGCTGTCATATCCAGGAATCACCCAAGGACCTTTTCTTGTGGAATATTTGGGTTGGTAGTACTAATAATTTATAAGAGCCTTTTTTGACAAAATGCTTAGGGAAGATTGTACTTCCAATGTGGATGTCCAACTGAGGTCAATTTCAAATTAAGAGTAGCAAAAATTAAATGAGACTCTTATAAGTAACACAGAAAATATTGTCTAAAACTGAAAATCATGGTGCAAATAAACTTTATTGGAAATAAAATGCACCTAGTTCTATCTGCAGTGACAGAAAAGAGTGAATGACAGTGCAGTAATGCAAGAGGGAGATACAGAGGTATAACAGAAGAAATAGGATGTAGTAGGAAATATAGAAAATTACTATATTTGTATAATTATTATTAGCATCTGAAGTGTGAATACTAGGAAAGAAATAATCAATAAGAAGCCTGATAGAGTCTGAACCAAAATTCAGACAAAATAAAAACCTCAACACTGACTTCACTTGGTTTTGGTTCATGGAGTAATTGCCCAGTTAACAGCTGTTTTGCAGACTGCTTGGGAAAATTATTACTCCTGTGTAAGCAAACTCACATTTGATAATAGCTTGGGAGAAGATGCTTTGAATATATATTTTGGAAGAGCACCTGAATCTGGTACCATTCAAGTGTTTCCACCAAAGGACAGCAGAAACCTTTTGGCAGTTTTCTGCTGTGTGCTGAGGAGGAAACACACAGCTCACAGCTTCACATTCAGGAATGTTCTGTGTTATGTTCATAAGACTTTGGGTATGAGCTACACTCTCTGAAACTGAGTCACTTGATGCACAAAGTAAATATTGGATGTGCATTCATTTTCCCTGTATGAGGCTGCACAAGCATCAACCCCAGAAGGAAAATACCTCTTAAAATTTGGGCTCAAACAAACCAGTGCTGTGCATCCAGCCTTAAATAAACATCAGAAATTTTAAGTTTTATGGTTCTTCTTACTCTATTCACAGCTTTCTGGAATAGCATTTTCATGACACTTCAAGGAATGACTTGCATTATATTGACATATATTTAAAGTGTAACATTTCTCCTTGGAGCTAATTATTATCATCATAGGACATTGGCAATACCCAGTTGTCCAAATCAGAGACCATCTCGGATGATCCTAATCTTTTCTATCCATAAAGAAAATGAGGAGTAAACAAGATCCTATTATATATTTCAAGCACTGCTGAATTTTTTTATTCTTTTTCTTTAGTTCTTTATTGCATAGATACAGGCATTATTAATATTCTCAATTGAATCTCAGATTTAAAGTAATAAGCTCAACAAAATTTTTTGTTCTTCTTATGAAAAACTACTTCCTTATGGTCTATTTTAAACTATTGTCCTAGATCACTGAATGTGTCATTGTTCTTATATTGAGAAATAGCAAATAAGAGCACCTACTTTCTGTAAGTTTCTTGTTTATGTGTCTTTAGCAGTCTTATTTGTTTTAACTTTAAAAGTGATGTGCAATTTCTTGCTCTTTGATATGAGCAATCTTTTTTAATTTTCCTGACAGTTTTGGCAGATTTTTCCCTTGCTATCTGCTCTATAAGTCTGTGTGACTAGAACTAGACACAATATTCAGGTCAGACTGAATCAGGTCATTATGTTTCTAGATTTATCATCAATCTCTACACTTTATAATCTTACTGTTTATAGACATGTTTTGTTTTTTACTTATTATAACAGGTTTACTTTAACCTCTGTTGTCAGAGATACTATCTATTAAGGGAAGACAAGCCAATGGAACACAAGCTTAAGAAATTCCTCTAAAATTACAGACAAATAAGTCAGAATAAATGACATCATATATATTGCTTCAGTGATTACTTATCTGCCATTTACCATCTTCTCTGTCTTTACTGAAGGTCAGAGATTTACAAGTTCAATATGTTTCCACACCAAGTGCCAGTACTGAATCACAAAAAACCTCAGCCATGCTGTTATTAGGGAATCACTTGGGATTAAAGTAATAGATATTAGTGTCAAAGACTGAGGGTTTTGTGAAACTATGAATTATTTTTCTTTCTCTGAAGTATCTTACTACAGGGCACTGCTCCGCTCGGATTACTATGACAGTTTTGAGATGCCAACCTATGCCAGGTTTGAGAGAATGAGTTTAAAAACATCCAGAAGGAAAGAAAAGCAGCCTGAAAATACACTTCTCAGAAGTAAGGATTTGGGAAAACAACCTACTTTCTGACAGGATAGAGTTTTAATGAATGTATGGAATGCAAACTTTGGGAGACAGGATAGGAACAAACTGTGGCAACAGGAAAGGGGGGTTTGCTGTTACCAGTAAACTCACCAGCGCTATTATCCTTATAAGGGAGGATACATAAAAGCAAAACTCTCAGGAGCAAGAAATGTCAAGACAACCTTTACAAATATGTGAGACCCACAGTTTTGATCCAGTGCTGAAATGCATGGGCAGAATAAATCATCCATCATTGTAAATTAAGCCATAAGATTATGGAGCTGTAATTCCACCACCAGCAGCCCCCGAAACACCTTACAACAACCACAGCTGTGTAGATGGCACAGATGTGTTTAGGCTCCGACTGGGTAGACTAAATTTTGATGAGATGATATAATCAAAACAATTGTCAGTATTGTTTCTAGCAATGAAATGTCTTGCTGAAAATAGTCCACATGTAAAATATCTATTTTTAAAAATATCCCAGTGACATAATTAGCCTCACTTCCTCTGTCTGATGACTAAACAACAACATACTCTATGTCTGCGTAGTCAACATAGAAGTTACAAGCCTATATGATAGGGTAATCACTGTATCATCAGTAACTTGTTTGGAGAATGACTGAAAGTGACCCTTGCTTCTTCTGAAATGCTGGGGCAGAAGCAGAGACAGTCTTTAGGGGCCACGCAACTCCAGGTAAAACACTTTCCGTTTTGGCACAGGCATGCTGTTCCTTGCAGGCCAGGTAGAAGCAGTGTTCATAACCCCAGTTGTGATGAGTCAATTCCTCCTCCAAAGAGTGTACGCTTCAGGTAGATGTAACGCACAGTGAGCTGGCAGGGATAACCACAGTAGCCCATGAACAGAGCTCCTGCCCGCAGGAGTCAGAGCCTGTCTGGGGTTTACTTCCTTTCCCCATGTTTGAATGGCATGTTGTTGGTTGGAGAAGGCACTGGGCAGAACAGCAAAGAGAGAGAGAAGGACCACCACAAAGAGAGCCTGCCAGGGAGCAGAGAAGGGGAGGAGGTGCGTGATGGGCAGGGAAGGTGAGAAGGACAGGTGACTACCTCAGACTGCCCTGACTACAGGGCAGTTCAATGCTATGATTCATCCCACTGACATGGGAAATGCAGAGCGTGTCCTTTGCTGCTCAGTGTCCTTTCTGTGGCAGATAGTTTGCGTTTGATTTGATACCCAGAGGAAACTGAAACCTGAGAGCTCCCAGGTTGCTCCCAGATTGCTTTGCTTAGATCAATGAAAGATGTTTAAGGGTCCTGTCTTTCTTATAGGTCATATTAAATTCAACATTGTATCTTCAAATTTTCATACTAACAGTGCATGGTTACTGAATTTTCACTTTTAGAGTATGGTTTATACTGCTGCTTTGCTAAGAAAGCAGCAGAATCCAGTGCAGAGCTGGAGAAAGAAAAGGTTTCCAAGCCTGCCTGTTTATTCTCTTAGGACTGTTTTCAGAGTCATGCTGAACTCTTCCTGTTTGAAGTTTCAGAGGATGAAGGATAAGTTATTTTTATATAAACAGTAAACATTTTCCATGAGCTGGTTTACCAAATCCTGCATTCTCAAATCTCTCAAAAGGAAAGATTTACTGGGACTTGGTGTTCAGTTTTAAATAATGTAATTTCTTGAAAAAAATTTCTGTGGTTACTCAACACAAGCAATGCCAAGGAAAGTTATATAACCCCATGTATAGGTTTAACTAAGAAGCAGCTTTGGATTGTTGTATTGTCTTCATTCCTTCCCCTTATATTGATAAGAGAGCAAAGAACAAAAATGCTAGTTGACGGTAGAAAGATGATGTCAGAGATGTGCCTTCACAGGCAGAGTCATTGTGGTCACTTCCACAGTTTTTAACACTATTAAAAAATTGTTACATTTTTGGATTATCTGAGACTATGTTTAAGTGTCACTAAAACAGCTAAAACACTTTCAAATTAAATCAATTTTTCTGTGGAGATCTGAGAAAGTGGCTCTGCTCCATGCTGCTTAGCAGTATTTGCAGTTATTTCTGGTACTGAAGATTGCCATAAGCAACTGTTGGGTTTTTTCTTGGGAATATCCCTGATTTATTGTGTGGGTGTAGTACTTGCCTAGAATGATCCAGTTGACTAGTCTGCTTCCTCACTTTGAATCATTAAATATTTCCATCAAACAGATTGCATGAATTTAGTTTTATTTCAGCTCTCAGCTGCCACAAACCCTTTCTCATTTGCTGTGTCAGGCATTCTTGCTTCAGATGACATGGAGTAAATATCGAAGACCTGGAGGGCCTTTCTGCACCCAGCAAAAGAACAAATGTGCAAGGGTATGGTGCATCATGAAACAGGAAATAATGCTTGCTAGGACTCGCATGAAGATTAGTACAGTTTCAGTTAGTGTTGAAAGAGCAGATTTAGTCCCAAGTCTGATAATGTGCTTGTATATGATTTCCGCAGCAGTGTCTGCATTTCCATGTCATTGAAGCGAGCAAAATCCTCATTCTGATTGAATCAACTGGGATCTGCTGTCTCATAAATGACACAAATCGGGCATCTCATTAGGCATCTCATTTCTCCCCCCTTGCCCAGCCCCCAGTGCCTTAAAATTTTTCATGTTATTCAATTTCAAAAGCTACAGAATTGAAGTATTATACAGCAGAAAACACCCACAGGTAAGGAGATGCAATACAAATGTTCCGAGACCTCACCAAACGATTCTCAGTTACACTCTTTTCCCCAAACCACCTGGCAGTGAACAGGTTATAACACATGATGGCAGATGATGGAATGTAAGGGACTAATTTCTTATAATGAATGATTGCAAAACAGAATTACTCAATGAAGGAAGGTACAGGAAAACCTACAGGCCTGTTAAGAGAAAATATAAACTCAGAAAACAACATACACTTGCATAAAGATTTTTTTCATCAGACCAGATGAAATTCTACCAAGGTGTTACAGAAAAAAATAAAGAAAACTAGCTAGGTATACAATAGAAAGCAGGAAAACTTTTTGTGCAACGGAACTGCGGGATAAACTGTAAAACTCCTTTTTTCATACTTAGCTGTGAGACAAAAATGGCAAAAAAGCACACTGGAGTAATTGCTTCTTTTTAAATAGTGAATACTTCTTTTGTCCATTTAATCACTTCTGAGTTAATGTAATTTCTTTTCTTTGTATTCATTGAGTCAGAGTTCACTTAAAGTCAAATAACTGAGACATCATGAACATAATTTTCAATTTGAGTTTAAGAGAGAGGTGATGTATTTTTCAAGTAGAACTGCATGACAGTGAGAGAAAAGATAAATTGCTTTTTGAAAAGATAGAGATTATTTTGGTTAAAGAATGAGTTTGGTTTTAGAAATTATTTTTTTGTTCTGAGGGAAAAACCCAGTGGCTTTACAATTAGTTTCCAGAACTCTGGCAGGCTTGGTGCCGTGACCACTTCCATGGGCCGGCCTGTTCCAGTAACCTACAACTCTCTCAGTGAAGAACCATCTCCAAATGTCCAATCTGAATTTCCCCTGACACAGCTACATTCCATTTCCTCATGTCCAATCACTGGTCATAGTGGCACCATGAGTTATGTAAATGGAACAATTTTCCCAGAAACAAAAACACAAAATAAAAATATTTATTTGCTGGCCAAACACATAAAGAAAGAAGAAGGCTTTGCTGTTATTAAGGGTAAACCAATGCTCTAAATAAGGACGACATACTTCATTCATATTCATAAGCTAAACCTGATGTACCTTACCTAAGGCACTCTGGTTATTATTCAGTCTTACTCTCTTATTGCTTCATCCTGGGGCATCCCTGAAATTGTTCAATGTGCTTGATCATCTCTGTTGTTCAACAATGGCTCCCTTTTTTTTGCATCTCCTTTTGAGTAGGCCAAGGATTGAGCCATAGCAGAGATAAAAGGCTGAAGGCATCATGACCTACTGAATATGGTATCAGAAGAGGGATCTTCTTCACACTTGGGCTGGGCACATATTCCCAATAAGAACATGCCTTTGGGAGGCCAGGTATGCTTCTGTAATGTTGTGTTGGGATGTTATGGGGGTCTACTTCAAAGAGCCCCCTCTCTGCATGAACATCAGCTTCTTCACAGATAGTCTAACATTTTACCAGTGTAACAGACAAAATTATAAGAATACTGTCAGTGATACTCACTTAGAGTCCAATTTATTACAAAAAAGCTTGAAATCTGCCATTGAAACTGTTACAGTAAAAAACAACTTTCTGAGCATCTATCCCTTATATTTGGTGTTACATGTGGTGACTTGTGTCTGCCTTTTTCCATACCACCATTCAGTCCACGCAGAATAATTACTCACTGTTGCTGCAAACAAAAGCTAAATTAAAACCAATTTAGGTAATAATAGTTGTGTAGACAATTGCTATTACAAGCCGAAACAAGCTAAAATCTGTTCAAGCTGAAATGAGTCCAGAGAAATCCTGCCAGGCCAGTACAGAGACTACAAACTTGTTCTAATGGCAAAAACATGACCTAATGGGCTACACAGTGCTAAGAAATTTGAAGGAGCAAGACTTAAAAATCTGCTACTTTGAAAGCATTTATCATCATGGTATATATTCACTTTGTATAAACCTATCTCTACAAAATAATATCTTCAGGAAGCTTGTTCAGAATAGCTATTTTCTGTAGCTGGATTAGTCAGGACTTCCTTTTGTTCTCTTGCCTGTGTGGAAGACTTAAAGAAGATATCTGTTCATGAGCTTGGTTAAGACTGATAACTCAGATTCTGCAGTAAGGGGGACTTTGTAGCATTGAAAAAGAAGTGCTTTATTCCTGTCCATTCTGGCATAGTAAAAGTGACTCAGATGAAAAACTACTGTTAGAGGAAAGCATAAGATAAAAACACAGATGTTTGTTTTTCATTTCCTTACTGCGATCACTAACTGCAGGCTCTTATTCCTCATGTCCATGCCTAATGAAGGCCTTGCATAGCCCTCATGTAGGATTTCTGCCCGGTTTGCTGAAATGGCTGAGGATCATGGCTCAAGGCCCTTCTCAGCCACCTCTCCTGGTGTCACTCTCTCCCCCTCTGTCCCCAGTCTGCATCTTGGGTCCCATCCTGTTGGAACTCCCACCCAGCTCTGCCCCACTCACAGTCCTCTCCCACCTATAGTCTTCTGTAAAACCAGCACACAAAACCAGCCTAGGAGCTAATGAATGTTGTGTGAACAAGACTCACGCCAGAGGCTACAAAATATTTTAACAAACACAGCAAGCACTGTCTGACAGGATGCCTGTGAGGGTACTGAGTTCTCTGGTTTGCTACAGCATGATGAAACAGATACTGGAGAAAGGATTCAGAAGAGACTGTGAGCAATAGGCTCAAAGTACTAGCTAAGAAGGAGCGGTATACTTTACTACAGTATCTTTCATAAGTATTTTTTGTTAGTTGTCTTTCCCTTGTCTTGAGACTAGAACATTCAGCTCTCAACACCAAATGTGTTATCTAAGTTGAGTCAGCTTGTGTGGCACAAGCTGTGTCTTCACAAGAATGAAAGGACAGGTGTCTTGCACCTGGTGTAACTTATGGAAGAACTCTAGAGCTTCAATAAGTATTTTATGTTGTGTTGTATCTGATGCTTTGGGAAATATCAATACTGACAGGTGATGAAAACACCCCTTCGGCAAAACTTCTGAGGGTATTAGAAGGGTTATGACTAAGGAATCGTATCAGTCTGCTGGCAGTCTTCAATTTCAAATTTTCTAGTTTCAGTCTTTTTCTTGTATATGAGTTCCCAAGGTCATCCTGCATCATTCTCTTGTGTATTGACGGTGTCTCTGAGTTAGTTTTTTGGAACAAGTCTAAAGTTGTATTGCTAAAGAAGAAAGATCCCATGATATAGTCAGTTTCTCAAGATCCTCAATTCTCTTAGCATGCCCTGTAGTGATCTTTGTAGTTAGATGCTCGTTCTCCCTGTAGTTCTAATCATCATGTCCTCTATTTTAACTAATTTTCCTTTGGTATTGCTTCAAGTGCTTTACTGAAGCCAAGAAAATGTGATATAACACATTTATATTGTATATTAAAACATTTGCATTAGTCAAAGGAAGATACAAAGTTCATTTATCACACTATTTAGTTAAGATAATTTTTTTCCTTCTTCTTTTATTATTTTTAATCAAATTGTTATTTATATGCTGAGGTACATTTTGAATTTTTTTATTTTTTGGGTATCCAGTTTCTTTTTGCCTTTAGACCCCCAGAAAATTCAGATCTCCTCTCATTCAAGTACCTGAACTTTTTACTCTAGCTGGCTCCTGATTAATTCATTGATTTTGCCCAGTGAAAGTCAAAATGCTATTACTTAGTCAATCAATGCAATTACAAATTTTGTAGTCCATTCTTTTTAATATTTTTGGTGTTTAGCAAAGCAAAAGCCAAAACAGAAATACTTTATACTCGGGGCAATGAGTGCTGATAAACACCATGTTGACTGTAATACCAAGGTTCATCTGGACCCTGCAGCTGATTTTTTTAGGAAGCTAGGGTGAGTCCTTCTGGTTAAGCACAAATATTTAAACCCATGCTAACTTTCTTTAGTCTTATGCTATAGTTAAAGCAAAGAAACAGAATTTCCTTATAAAGCTCTATTAACATATTGTGTGTGCTTTAGGGTAAGATGAATCATATTCTCTGTATGTTAATCATTCAAAAGGAGAGATTCAACATTAAGGAAAGTCAATTTCATTCCTGAAGATGACTTTCCTAGCTTTTATTTCTCTAAAAGAATTCCAAACAATATGTTCAGGATCTACCTAGGAATCTCAATCAGATACTCAACTGCACACAACTGATCCAGACAAATTGCTTTCCTTTTGAAGTGACTTGCTTGCTTTTATTCCATCACAATTGCAATGCTTAAGGCTAACTGATCATCCCTTTCTTGTTTCTCACATCTGCCCAAACGTGCACACATAGATAATTATGTTCCGCTCATAGTTGTTGTTCTGTCATGCTATTGCTAACTGTGTCTTGGATTCTTGTTCTGAGGTACTGTCTAATACATTTGGAAGCCTTCAGAATTTAAATGTTTGATGTCTTTGTTTACAGACAAAAATAAAAGATTAACTGAGTAAAAAAAAATCCAGAGTAAAAAATTCGGGAATATTATGTAAAAGTTAAATAAAATAATAAGGATTCATGAGGATGTATAAGATAAATAACATATAGTAGCAAAAAGGAAGAAAAGCAGTATATTTGCTTGAAAGCAATTGTTTTGAATAAGTGAATCTCCATTGTACATTTGTTTTCAAACTATTCTTGAGGACATAAAAAATGGATGATGGAGAAAGATTCAGGGAGCCTCTGTGGTCAATAATGCTCTTGGAAAAATATCATAGAAGTGTTGGAAAAGACAGAAATAAGCTAAATTCTTGTTCTTATTGATAACAGGGAATTTAAGGAGGAAAATCAGATCTCTGGATAGGGATTACTAGATTTCATCTCTTTCACTTTGTTGTCTTTCCTCACGTAGCTTTCGCTATTATGAAGAAAAGCAACAGAACAGACCAATCAATATTGCACGAATTTTAAATTAAGATTTACAGACAGATAAATGAAGGCTTTTACCTCTTTTAATTATATCACTTGGCTTAGGATTGGTATTTCTTCTGCAGAGGTGTCTGGTAAGTAATAAGGTGCCAAAGTGTCGTGAGACCTTGTTTGGCGTGGCAGCCACCTGGAGGAAGGCTCTGCTCCTGGGACAGAGAGCACTGGACAATGTAGGGAAGGAGCCGCCTTCTGATTTCCTTTGCTTCCCAGCTTTAGCAGTTATCATGGCGTGTGGGGAAAATATTGCCTGCGACCATCAGAAGAGCCTACACCAAGGTTGCTCAGCTGGAAGGGACAGGGTGGTGGGTGACTGACCACAGGGTTCAGGGCTCAGCCCATTCCCAGTGCCAGCTGTCACCCTGCAGGCAGAGCCCATGGGCACACCCAGGCATCCCGCTGGACAGCAGCAGGGAACGGTGGAGCAGGGAGGGCATGAAAGCTCAGCCGCAGGAGGGCACACTGTGCTTTCCAGGATCGGTGGGTGATTGCCTTTGCTGAATTGGGCAGGTGTCCCCAGAGGACGCTGCCACCCTCCTGCTGCTCCCTGTGGGTACAGAGTGTTTGCCTACAGGACACAAGGTGCTGCCTCATCTGCACTGGTACCAATGGCACTATTTACTGATGTAGAAGTGCTCAGACTCAAAGTGATACACATTGAATGTATTTCCTCAAGCAAATTACTGGTACAACTATTGTCTTTAGCTACTGCTTTTTAAGGATCAGTTCCCGGGCCCCTGTTAGAGCACATGTGATTTTTAGAATATTCCCCTATCCTACTGGTGTTTCCTCATTCCCACAGACCTATGCCTCTTGGGCATTTGTTCAGTCCCCTCTAGATCAGTTCTGTCAGGTGTGGAAGTGGATACGTGACTGCTTCAGCAAAATTCAAATTATTCCCAGTAGTCTTTGCTCCAGAACGGAGTCTCAAGTAGATACTACTAATTGAATCACTCTGCTAGATGACTCTAATCATCTGAGTCATGCATCATTTTAATGCTGCTGAGAAAGAATTACCTTCAGGAAAACTGATATGAATTTCTGAGACAAAATTACTTTCCAGCAATATAATTTACGTTAAATGCTCTTCTCCTGAAATGCTTGCTGGGAGGGACTGACATGTACTGCTGCATTGTGCTTAATTTCACAATTGAAGTATGGTATCAATGATTGTACTGAAGATTTTTTTCCTAGGAAAGTTAAGTAGATATAGTTCTTTTATTGCCATGGGGACGAGACACTATAGAACAATGAAAATCTTATTGTACTTTCTACATTATTCTTTGTTTAACAGCAAACAGGATGCTTTTGCCTTTTTTTCATTATTGTTCTTGTACCAATAACACTGAAATCTACAACTCATCAAATTGAGTCTCCTTTACATTGCTTGTGAGCAGAACACACTCTTGTCCATGTTTGCCATTCCCTGTGCTAATGATTC
This sequence comes from Anabacerthia variegaticeps, assembly GCA_035583185.1. Taxonomy (NCBI): domain Eukaryota; kingdom Metazoa; phylum Chordata; class Aves; order Passeriformes; family Furnariidae; genus Anabacerthia; species Anabacerthia variegaticeps. Next base: position 40,541,197 of record JAWWEW010000001.1, on the reverse strand, counting down.
AGTAGTTAACATGATGGCCAGTTGATTTTGGCACTATTTTACCAAAAGGAAAAATACAGAATTATTTGTACAGCTGCACGAAAATGTGCAATGTCTCTTGTGGAAGGATTTATCTCACTATTATAAAACCCTTTTTATGGTCAGTGGACAAACAGAGGAAACTTTCTAAGGGCTAGCTCATGCCATCCCAAAGGAGTTATTTGAGGCAGTTTAAGTGAGTTATATTCCCCAGATACCTCTTGAGAGTAGTAGGAGCTACACTACCAGCAAACTGTATCCCTATCTTTACACAGATAAAACTATAAATGAACCTCATCTATTATATCCTGGGCTTTTAGTACTAATAAAGGACATGACTGCAGTGATATACTCCAGTCCTATAAAGCAGCTTATCCACATGTATAAAGAGCTCCCTTCATGTCCTTCTTCCTTCAGGCTTTGCTAGTTCAGTAGAGGAATTTTGTCTCTCTAATCTCTTTACCTGCAAATTATCTCTTATCCAATGTCAACTGTGTATCCAGAAATCTTATCAGACTTTTTTTAAGGTTTAGGGTAGAGAGGACAAGCCAAGGCATATATAAGGAGCTATTGTAGTTGTCCATCTCTTCTTGTTCTCCATCTGCCTTTGGGGACACAGATTGTGCTTAGGTTTTCTCTGTGATAGATGAAATCACAAGTCCTGCTTTGAGCATTGGTCTTCCCCAGCTCTGATGGGCATGGTTATTGCAGTTTGGAAGGTACAAGGTGGCTTTTTGTCAAAGATTGCTGCTTTTGTTTTCTTTTTGTTAGGATTGTGTTCAATTATTCTGTGTGTGTGTGTGATTATTAATCTGATATAATACTTGGGTAGTAAGGATGTTGTCCTGATCCAAGCGCAGGAAAGGCAGCCTGTTAGAGGGAAACATCAGAGCTCTAACTTTATTCTTTCATCATAATTACCCATCTACATTCCTGTGTTTGCATCCATTGTGTTGTTCTGTGTATGAGGTAAGTTCATAGGTAAACAGCAAAGATGCGTGCGTGTGTCCTCTCTGGCACCAGCGTAAGTTAATGACCATGTAACTCTGTTTCTGAGCACTTAGCTGAACATTAAAACTCCTTTATATACTGTGTATTAAGGAAAAATATACGTTTTCATGTTAAAGTTAAAATATGTTTGACAAGAAATATATACTTAATTAGATTTCATGCCATAATTCTAATAGTATTAAATAGAATTCTAAAAAAAAAAAAGAAGAAGTTTAAAACCATAAATCAGAATTTGCAAGTTCAGGAGAAAAACTGACCTCGAATGTTTTCAGTGTGCCTGTCACCAAACACCCTCTGAATTTAATGTGGCTTAAAAATTTGTTGTAAATAAGCTCTTTCCCTTTATTTGTTAGCTTTGGGCAGGAAACTGGTTTCTAAATATGTGAAGTAATAGGTGGTGTAGAAGTTTGGGAGGCTAAAAACTAATGTGGGAAATTTTAAGTGTATTTGACTAGCATATATTTTTAAGGGAAAGGGAAACTTTGTTGTTAAAGGAAAGAAAAAGAAGGAGCTGCCAAGATTATTATGCTTCAGAAATAGCAAAAAATTCTCTATTAACAATTTAAGAGTCTTCTATGATTACTTTTAACCCCTATTCAGTGACTAGTTCATATTACATGGAATTTCTCAAGTGAGCAGCAGTTTGTTTCATTTTCTGCCAAGGGTGATTTTTATTAAAATTGAATGATGTTTGAGCCATTATTGCAACAGGGGAATTTTTCCCACTCTTCCATTAGTGAAATCTCTAGTAACACCAAAGACGATTCCGATCAGCTTGTTGCTCCCTTTGCATAAAATGAACAACCTTTCATGTCAAACATACTTTTCTTAATTTTATCCTACAATGACATGTGAATAATCATCACAGGAGACAAGACGATCTTTCTTTGCAAGATTTGGAAACAAACAATACACAACACTTCTTTTCAGAAGAAATAAACCATGGAAATAATTATTTCCATGGTTTATAAGTATTTTTCCATGTATTATAAGCTGGTTTCAGATGCATAGGGATATGAATTGGGGTAAACTGTTCTTTGAACAAATCTTTTTTTTTCCCTTACCTTTACATTTTTCCAGAATATAAAGGAAGACACAACTGTTTCTTGCAGAATTTTGGCATGTCAAAATAATGAGGCTTTTCATCTGAAAAAAAAAGAAAGAAATCTATATTTTAAATATTCCTTCTCTCACTGCATATGTTCAACTAAAAATAGTAATACCTGGACAACAAAAATGTTATTTTCTTTATCTTTTTTTTTATCTGCTGTGAATAGAATGATAATACCTCTCTCTATTTTGTTGCTTTTTTAATTGCCTCATGAATATTATTTGTGTTCTAAAGTAGAATGAGGAAGGACTATATGACATAGATGTTAGAAGAATGAACTAATGATCCATTTTACACAGCATCCCCGTTCCGACAAAACAAATTTGTATGTTGCAAAGACAAATTCCCCACAGCGTAACTCCTTTGAGAGTTCCAGTGTCCGAAAAGATAATGCTGTGTCACCTGGGGCAAACTTAGCCTTATATTTTGCAGTGCAAGTCCAAAGATCAGTAACCACTTCAAGGAACATGAAAATATGAAAAAATTATGCTATATAGATAAAAAAACCCATGCCTATTCCCTGTGGCCTTTTGATATTTGTAGTTCTAATTAAACTGAATCTGATCATTATGTTTTAATGTTATAGGTATCTACTTGCTAAATAGCACAGATAAAAGAAACTCTTATTTGATAGAAAAATGTTCATACTAGAATTTTTTTTTTTAGGGGATGTGAAAGAGAAGCACATGGCTTCAGGATCAAACGCAATATGAGATTATTTATTTAATTATGAGTGTATCATGTAGTCTCTATAGGCAAAGATAGTTGCTATATGTACAGCTGAGAAACTTATTATGAGACAGGTATGGCTAATCAAAATTTCACTGGGAAATAAATAATTCCGTAGTTATCTCTGGAAAAAAAGAGAAAGACAAATTTTGACCTGTGGACAGGAGGAAGAGTAGTGACTGGGAGGGAGATCATGACGTTATAATTGTGTGTGTGTGTCAATGTTGAGGATTTTGGTATTCAGCACAGCCATGTGATTTGGTTTCCAACTCATCTTTGAAAGACGTTGTGTAAGTCTTCCCTAGTTTGTCCTTACACAGCTACTGAAAAAGTACCTGGTGTACTGGGTGAAGTGCCTTCCACTGTGAAAAGTTCATGTGCAATGTGGAAATCATAATGGTATTATGATGAGATGTTTATGGTAAGGATAGAGGAGATAAACTGACAAGCTCTGTGTGTTTTGTAAATGCATGACCTAGGGAAAAATCAGTCACTATGAATTACACAGCTGCTTATTATTTCATTCCTCAAACTCCGTGACAACTCACACAATTTTCTTCTGTTCACATACACCTGATTGGCTTCTCTTAGATTTGGGAACAGTTTAGTCTTTAGCATGTAAGGCATTATCTTAAGGAATCTTGGAGAGAGAAGATTGTGATCAAGTCTTACAAATCCATAGTGAAGCATCACACTGATGAGCCTGCCTTCTGGTTTCTAGATAACTGGAGGCCAGTAGATAATCATTTCCAATGAAGTCTTACAGGTTCGATTTCTTGAGAACACTGTGAGCATGAAAACGCAACTTAACATCTGAGCCCATCCCTCCTTAACATGCTTCACACACGCAGAGTTGCAAAGGTTTAACAGTTCAATTTATTTTGGGTGAGGTAACATGAATTCATTTGAATACCTCAGCTAGATATTCTGAGAGCACAGCAATCCCTGTGCAGGCAGATAATGTTGAGCTGGAGGAAGCCACTACTGGAAAGTGCTGTATTAATTAGTAATTTCACATCTATGCTATGACCTGAGTCTGCATTCCTGGAATCACAAGCGGTTCTCTGCTATCTACAAGAATCATATGCTCAAAGTAAATTTTTAATATAAATTATATAGATTGCATACTTATTATTTTTAGTATTTATTAAAAATCATCCTTTTTTATCCAAGAAGCATTTTGGAATTTTGTTCCAAGGCAGTTTAATGTGTTAACTGTAGTGTTTGATCATTTGAACTGGTATGCAAAATAGGAATATTCTTTGGTATTCAGGCTTAAGAGAGATGTGAAAAGCTGATTATTTACTTTTAGCTTAACTTTGCCACAAATGCAAAATGACAGCATCTTCACTAATCAGTGTTGTTATAGAAGTGGTTTGAAACACTGACTAGCTTTTTTTTTTTTCCAAGAGTTTTAACTAAATATATATTTTCCATCTTTTAGACATAGAAAAATATTCAATTCTTTTGGCTTCTTATATCTGGCAATTGCCCTCTGGTCTGTGGCTTCATGTGTCAGAACATTCCCAAAAACTCTTAATTGCCAATTTTATTACAAAGCTGATAAATAACACCCTTGTCTGCTGTGGTAGCATCTAAATATTTCCCTGTTCATCACATCTTTCAAAGACATCCTCCTGTTAAGTGAAAGCCTTGGGAGTTCAGAACTGCTCAGAGCAGGGCTCTAAGCTGGTTTTTGGCACTTCTGAGCAGGTGAGCACCTCCACGGGAGGTCCTGTCTCATTGTGATTTTTGTACCACCTGAAAGCACAGAAGCCATTTGACTCAGAAATATGAAGCATTCGAAAAACATGCTTTTGTCAGTGGTGGAGGCACCAGAAATTTTGAACCAAATCGTGGTGTCTTCCACTGTTTTATGTGTTCCCTTACCACCTCCAGCTCTCTTTGGCAAAGCCTGTCTCAGAGGGTGGAGTCATGTAAGGCATGTACAGTGAGGACAAGATAAAAAACTGTGTGGCTTTACATCCATACTACCATCTCCCAAATGTCTAGAGTGCATCTGATGCCCACACATATGAGATTTTAGAGGAGGATATATGGGGGTAGTTGGAATACACTCTCTAACAGAAATTTGCCAAAGTAAAGGAATAATTGATTGCTCAAATGATATTGATCTCCGCTAAAGATGTTAAGTAATGAAGGTAAAATTCATGTTTGATACTAATGGTCTACTGGCAGCTATTTAAGGTTCAGTGTAAGCCACTATATAAAATGTTGGTCATATCCAGATCAAAAAATGGTCAAGTAAATATGAAGATGTCAAAGAATATTAAGTTTATTAATATATGAATCTCCTTCAAAAAATGGGCCCTTGTCACAGAAAGCTTAAGACTCCACCTATCACTGGTCAGGTTCATTACTCAATATTTAAAATATTCTATGTCTAGGCTCTGCACCAGAATAGAAAAAGTATAATATAATATATATTTATATAATATAATAAATATACTAAGTATCACAGGTCATTTGTACCCAGAAGACTGTCCTCTTAAGAAGTACACAAGAAAGACAGGGGTTATTGTATGACATTCCAACACTGAAATATACAACATGAAGACCAAGATTTTCAGTAGCTGATTACCTAAATTTTCAATTATTGATTATGACATATGACAATAGGATGGCATACAGTTCCCTAGAATGCTTCCCTGCTCCCCTTACTCATGTTCTCTTTTAGACAGAGAACTCAGGCTTCTTAAGGGGATCTCTTGAATTTCATGCAGTAATAGCATCTTGGCCGAATATCTCAGGGCTTCCATGTCAAAGTATAAAAGCTGTCAACCTTTTCCAGTCCACATCAAAAGGAATTTCAGAAACGTTTGGAGATTCTTTACATAGTGAAGCTCCCTATCTCTTCCTAATACTCAGTTCAAAGCATTGCAGTCGAGTTCATATAACATTAGCATGTACTATTAAACCATTAACAATATGACACATGGCAAAGCATTTTCTGTACACTTATTTCTTGTTCTACAAAACCAAGAAACTACAGTAAATGTTCTTGAGGCTAAATGACCATCACCTTATCTAACAACCCTGAGACCTGGAAGCTTCTTGATATCCTTTGTATGAGACCAAGAATCACACAGGTTTAGGTCCTTGACCATAAAAGAGTGTGCATTGGAGGAGAGAGAAGTGCAACATTTTATTGACCATTCTCCTTCAGAAGGAAAGGCAGGATCATGTCCACAGTTCAGTTTCTTCAATGGTTTGGTGTGCTGGGCCAGTGACAGTCTGAGTCTCATAGGGGCCAGTATGGGAAAGAGGAAACAGTGAATTAATTGTGTCTCACAACCACAGTGCTTCCTGACTCACCCACTACTCAGGGAATGTCTAAATTCAGAGTATGGCTCTGATATACTGCCACTTATGAAATAAAGGTGCTATAATTGGAAACTTTTTTCTTCCAGTTTAATTCCTGCAAACCTCAGAATTCTTGGGCATTTGATTCTGTTCTAACTCTTGTTTACTGATGGATGTTATAACACCGATGGACTGAAATCACTTTGTGATCATGCCTTCTAAGCTCCCAAGTCAGACATTGCTGAGAGGAAATGACATGCAACTTATGAAACTTGTTTATATACTAAATACAAGTGAGGAAGTGATTTCAGCTTTGTTATTGCTGATAATACTCAAGGAGAGGATACAGACATCAAAAGAATAACTGAATTCCTGTTTAATTAAAATCATCCATTGAGCCAATCTCTACACGCCATCTCTCGGTTTGCAATAGAATCTGGACAAAATGCTCTGACAAAGTAGAAAAGGAACTAACATGTTTACTATTAGCAGGTCTATATTATGAAACTAGGATGGAGAGATCCCACTGATAAATGGAAGTATATGGACAGAGAGACAAAACTGTGGAATTCAAGTCAATACCTATTTCAGGCTCAGTTTCAATACTCCCAAAATGCTGTCTTTCAGAGAGAAATTGAAAGTGTTTCATTTAGATTGAAAGCATTTCATTTTAGTAAGTATTCTGTAGTTTCCCTGAGTCTTTTAATAGCAGACCTACTTTTTATCATGTCACAAATTTTCTGTTTAACTACGTCCCCCAGCCACTTATTTGCTATGATCCTGCTGATATTTAGTAAAGACTGGCTCTCTAATGACATAAAAGGCTTGTGTCTTTTTATGTTCAGTTACTGTTCCTCAGCTCCCAGAATCTTTTTGTATACAGTTATCTCCCAGTACAATTCAAGTGAAAAAACCCAGCAGCTTCTTCTGTGTCTGGGTATGCCCAAGTCCTTCTCAACACATTCTGCTTCTTTGGCATAGGTAGGTTAAAGAGGGAGAGTTTAGAAACAGTGTGAGTGAAGAGGAGGTGGGAAAGAAGATACATACAGATCCTTCTAAAAATTTAAGAGGTGAAATCAGTGTGCGTGTGTGTGTTTATTTAGTTCAAGCTTCCTTTGACCTAATTTGCTGTTGTTTATACAGTTAATGATAGCTGTTTAAATTACTGTGTTAAGTATCCTTCCACTTCTTTCCATAAGTCAAAACAGAACTGGAATGACATTTCTGAATGGAATCTCAATTATATAAAGATGAGAAATGGCAAAATTCCCAGGTAGAGTTTTTACAAATCTGCTAAAAACCCTGGCACATGGGTAGACCCCACAGGATAATGTGAATTATACTGCTAGAGGACAAACAGTTCTGTGACAGAGGAATATTAGTCTGGGTGTTGGTAGGCTTCCAGTGAAATGCTCTGTTCTGCTGCAGGGATCTTCCTGGGAAAGCACCCATTCTTGTCCCTGAGCATGTGATTAACTGCTGGCGATATGGGACATATGAGTCTGAGTGTGGATTAGCTGAGGGAAGAAATGAGCAGTATTCCTGGACCAATTCTGGCTGCTTTGCTGCTGCATAAGCTGGCAGGAGTCATCACTGCTGTCTGCATGGTCTCCAACCCAGCTGGAGAGCAACAGTGACTTCAGGGCACAGAAGGGAGCAGCCTCCTAGGACAGAGGGGAATATCAATGTCTCGTTACCTATGGGGCCAAGGCATGAAACAAGCATATGACCTGCTTAGCCTTGTCCAGGATTGTTTCTGCAACCCCTGAAGCAGAATTCATGAGCTAGTCAACCTATAGGTAAGGCAACAGTGCTATGTGAGGTCACCTCTTCAGCTCAGCTCAGCTCACCCCATTTAAACTCAAGCTGTGTCTTTACCAATAAATCTTCGCTATGTCTTTACCAATAAATCTTCACTGTGTCCACTGGCAAGGTAATATTCAAGTACCTTAAACCTCCGACTAACGCCACAACACAGTCCCTGTTTGCATCCTGCAGTGCCTACACCGAGGAATGAATACCCATATGAGTTTGAATACTACAATCTGCTGTCCTTGGGGTCAGCACAAGAAGGCAAGTCACCTCTTGGACTCACATATAAAGATCACACTTGCTAATACATCTCAGAGCCACACAGGCTACTTAGCTGTAAATTTTCCTCACTCCTGCTGCCAAACACACTAACAAGGTAAGATACAGCTCCTCCCTGCAGCCCTCACGAGCCACTCCATAAATGTCAGCTTGAGCATGAAGGCTCTGGAAGAGGAAGCCAACAGCTCAAAAGGAGCTGTAACATGCCTATTGGTAGCCATGCAAAAGTCAGTGAGAAGAAGTAGCTTCCTAAGCATTCAAAAGGGCTCGCTAAAATGTTGGCCAACTGGTTGTGCTGCATCTCCTGCTCTGACTGCTTCACCCCTAGACACAGTAAACAGGGTGTTTACAAAATATTTAGCTAAAAGCAGGCGATAAACACCATATGGAAACCGCTGCTGCCAGGTGCAGAGATACAGCACAGTATTCAAAATGGCCTTGCTTTGTGTTTGGATTTCTTTGTGGAAATGAAGACATCATACTCTACAAAAGCAGTGTGGAATGCTCTTCCATGACCAGCTGCCAAAAGGAGAGGTCCTAGCAAAAAAACATACCTGGCTGCCTTCCCGTATCCTTGTTTCCATCTGTGATATCCCACCCCTCCTTCATGGTAACTCTTCTCACCCCTTAGGGAGCCACTGCAGTTGCTAACTTTAGTAGAAAACTGTTGTTGATGTGGTTATTTTTCTGGGCTGTTTCCTGTAGATTCAGCCTTCTGAATCAGTTCACTGAGGACACATTTGATACCAGAAGGGCACCGGAAAACAGTAAGACTGCTGGACAGGATGGGAAGACCCCTTTACAGCAGCACTGAGCTACTGGCAAAGCTGCCCTCATCACACTGCAGCCTTAGACATAAACATCTGTGCCACCTCACTCAGGGGTTCAGGCTCTGACCTGGGTCACACATACAGCGTGACCTTACTCCAACCAGGCTGTCCAACACCAGTTTCCTTTGGAAGGAGGCCATGCCACCTTGCAGACTGCAGAGCTCAGCTGCTGTGGTGCTAGGTTTGTTTTTATGAGGTCTCCAATATATTTGCTCTCACTGTAAAAGTAGTTTCTTTTCCTTCTTTTTCTCATGTTCAAAAAGCAGTGGATTATTTTTAGCTCATGTTTCTCCTTTTGAACTTGCATGTGACCATTAAGTCAACATGGGAGAATTCTGCTTTGAAAGATGGATGTCTCAGAAATTATAGGCAAAAGAGAACCAAGTGACAGTGGTTCTGCAATCCCTGCATAAAGTACAATGCACCACATTTAGAAAAGGACATAGGAACCAAAAGCAAGACTTCTGGGAAAATGGAGAACTTGGAATCTATGTCTCAAATCCTCATCATCTTCCATCTGAGGTTGGAGAAGTTTAATACAAAGTTCCACTAAAACCTTTGCAACCCAAAGGTGCCAATAGACCTCTAGGACAATTTCTGCTGTTTGTTCTCTAGTTGTGAAACTGCCCTTGGCTGATAGGCCATGTAAACCAGGATATCTGATTTGGGGTGCTCTACTGAGACCTTTACATTGTGAGGTGGGGGAACAAAGGGATGAAGCCTTAATCTGTGATTATATGGACCAGATAGCAGCACAGGTGATGATTCTGTAATAAAGCTGGGATTTCAGGTTCACAAAAACAGAAATTAATCATTTGTATAATAGTATATGTCACTAAAATTATCAGGCACAAGGTGGGTTAAAGGAAGTAGTTCTTCCCTGGCATGCTGAGGTGCTGCATAGACACCACACTGAGAAAACTGAAGGGCAGTTTCTGAAGGTCCCTTATCATGTACTACAAGGAATTACAGATTGTTGTTCCTCAAAAAGGTCCAGGTTGCTTTAGCACCTCTGGAAAAATGAAGTGGTTTTTATCCAGTCCAGTTTAGGAATGAAGAAAAAACAACATACTGCCCAATTATATGATTGCGAAATCAGGGGGGTTTGGGCAAGGTAAACTGTCATGTGTTAGCTTGCTTCTAAAACCAAATTTGTTTTCTGCGTTTCTGTGGGAAATCAGAGGATGTTATAAGCTGAGTCATGCCATTATTGACTTTAGCAAGCACAGCACTAATATAAATAGTGAAACACTAGGGAGTCTTAGACAGAAGGAGAAGAGATTGAGAGGTCTTCTAGCAAGGGCTGGTGGGACACGAAGACAGAAATGAAGACAAAGATTCTTCTTTTCCTTGGGTTGCTATATGTTGTGTGTTCTTCTGCTTTTCCAGTAGTTCCAGAAAAGGAAAATGAAGATATGCAATTTGCTAAGGTAAAGACTACAGGCAGAACTTAGGAAATAATTTAATGAGAAAATGAACATTCCGATATATTAGTGATATAGAATATCTTATTAACAGCTCTTTACATTTGAAAAGAAAGTTTTCTGTTCTAAATTGTTTCTTTTTCTTCCCTATCAGAAATATCTGGAAAACTTCTATGATTTTAAAGAAGAGAAAAGTTCCCTTTTCAAAGCAAAGAACCTCGATCACATGGCTGAAAAAATCCGAGAGATGCAGTCATTCTTTGGGCTAGAGGTGACTGGGCAGCTGAACCATAAGACACTGGACATGATGAAGCAGCCTAGGTGTGGAATACCTGACATCCGTTCATACAGCACCTTCCCACACAGCCCTACGTGGAAGAAAGAAGATGTGACGTATCGGTAACATACATTAAATCATGTGTTCCTCTACACCACTGGGAAGCTTTGTGAATGCTAGGCAGAAGGAATGTCAACAGGTTCTTTACTATTTATACCTGTATTTCTCTCTATAAAAGCTCCATTCAGGATGAAAAGGCCATGAATGTGGGGACTACTCAGACTTTAAAGCAGTGATGAATATAGCAAAATAGGAGTTTACATTAGTTAGTTAACAGCCTACTAAATAGTATACTCAATGGATAGAAGGGATACAACTGAGAGTTTCTGAAAGACACAAACAAAAACTGTGAACACTTCATCAGTTATGTAGGCAAATATTTTGAAAATAAAAAACTGAATACACACGAATCATAATAACCACTGATTAAAATATATGACCTTGATACCATATGTCCCAGCCACATGTGATCTGGTTGCTTTTAATTCCTTTGTCCTTATTTTACAGGATTTTGAACTACACTCCAGACATGCTACAAGCTGATGTAGAAGAAGCAATTGCAAAAGCCTTTCAGCTCTGGAGCAGTGTTACCCCTTTGAGATTCACCAGGCTCTATAGCGGTCAAGCAGATATAATGATCTCCTTTGCAGCTGGATGTAAGGGGACTCTGTTGTCTGTGGATGATACTATTTGTCACTTCTTCTTACTGAGATGATGAAAAGCATCACTTTTTTTCTCCTCTTATTTTTAGTTCACGGTGACTTCTATTCCTTTGATGGTCCAGGAGGAACTCTGGCTCATGCCTACCCCCCTGGCAGTGGGATAGGAGGAGATGCCCATTTTGATGAAGATGAAAACTGGACCAAGTTTACTACCTATAGTGGTAGGTAACCTTAAATATTGTGTTGCCTGTTGTTTATTAGATAGCATTGTCTTGAAGATTCTGTAAAGTCTTATATTCCATAGCAGTAGTTCCAGTATTTACTGAGGTGTAAAATAGTTCTGCATATTTTAATCTGGGCTGCAGTCATGACAGTCCCCTGAGGCTAATGCAGGCAGCAATTACAGCTCCAGTGAAGGAAATGAGATTAGCATGGAATAGCAATATTGGGTAATATTGGGTAATGACTTTGTAACACAGGGAATTTTCACCCTCAGGTAATGACCTTAAAAGTCATAATACAACCTCTCAATTATTTTTTTTTTTTCAATTTAAAGTGATGTATGTCTTTAACTTCTGGAAAGGAAAAAGAAGAATCTTGAGTTTATTGGTAGATGTTATTAAAAGAAACAGTGAAGTGTTCTGCTTTCCAGCAATGTCCAGGGATTAAGTTACATGTTGCTGTTTTTTGTGAAGTAGTTATGAGGTGAATTCAATGTAATTTATTAATCCTGGAAATATGACTAGATGACTAAAATGTTCTCATCTGGTTTTTAGTCATTATTAAAGAAAACTTGATTCTTTGTTCACAGGAAAATTTCGTCAACGTGGGAAAAAACTATTCCCAGACTCGTTTTCCAGTGTTTATAATTCAAATATAATTCAAAACTCATTTCTTCTCCAAGATGCTAGAGAGCCTCTAACTTGGGGCACTGTTAGATTTTGCTGAGGTTTTAAGACCATGATCAATATATCATGCATGAGAGGATGACACCTGTCTCCCCCTTCTATGTAAAAAAATAAATATTTAGTGTTTGTTGTTTGTGGTGGGGTTTTTTTTAGGATACAATTTATTTCTCGTTGCTGCTCATGAGCTGGGCCACTCACTGGGTCTTGGTCACTCCAACGTGTTTGGTGCTCTGATGTATCCTATATATATGGCCAAGGATACAAGGGACTACCAGCTCCATCCAGATGATATTTATGGCATTCAAGCCCTCTACGGTAAGCAAGAGGACACATTTTCTTAGTGAATGATGGATAATAATCTGTAATTAATTTTACCCAACAGCTACAATGTACTGAACTTTCTACTAAAAGAAGGACACTGTGGTTTAATTTCCTGTTACTACTTTTGGGCAAATCTCTTAGGTTTTTTGTGGCTAACAGTCTACATCTTCATAGTAGAATCTATAGGCTGTATTTATGCCAGTTAGTCAAAAGATCCAAGAGTCTTTCTCCAGTGACACCAGAGGAGTAATCCATGTTGTAGTATTAAGGTCTTTTTATGCTCCACAAAAGAGTGGTCACCTGACAAGTAGCCTATGCATTTGGCTCTGTATGGTACATCCTGAAGCCCTGCAACATGAGCTACTCTAATCCACCTTCTAATTCTACACTTATCTATTTTACAAAGGATCCCCCAGAGAATCTCCTGTACTTCCAACAAAAGCTTTTCCCCCGCAAGAACCAACTGAAATGACACCTGCAGAAGTACCAACTGAAATGCCACCCCATGAAGAACCAACAGAAATTACACCCTCCAAACCCCCATCAAGACCTGAGGACTGTGACCCTCATCTGACTTTTGATGCTATAACCACTCTCCGTGGGGAAATACTGTTCTTCAAAGGCAGGTAAGTGCTTTCATTTCTAGCAACACCTTTTTGTGAGACTGGCAAAGGCAGAACATGGAGTTCAGTTTAAAGAATTTGTCTTCCATTGGTCACAACAGAAGATATTTATTTATGAAAGTGTTATGGCAACTTTGCTAAATTTTACTAGCCCACCTGGCTTGGGCGAGTAACATGGTTTACTGAGAGGTGAGTAAGCCATCATACATTGTCATCCAAATTTGTTAAAATTGTGCAAGGCTGAATAATTCCAGTGTCACTCCTCAGCCTGTTGTTGCCTCATATGCAGCACTGTCCTCAACACAGTGTCCTGTGTGTGGGCCAGGGGGCTGTGGAAAATGTCACTCATGACTTTTTGTGTCACTCTGGCCTAGGAGTCTGCACTAGACCACTGCCCAGTAATGCCTGTAAGGAGCCCTGCTGTTACAGGTGTCCACTTTTTTGACACTGACACTGGCACTGTAGTGGGTTGTTGGCTGGGCACATCCACTCTGGAAAGGGACAACAGAATGTCAGGCTCATGTTTTCACCCACTTCTTGGATTGGGCGCTGTGCTTTGTTTGAACAAGCTTCCTTTGATGATGTGAGTCTGACTTCCCTTTTAAAACACATAATGAAGAATTGTAGCTTAAAATTTTAATAATTTTCAAGGAAGTGGAGGAACCCTTAAACTGGGTTTTAACATGTTTCTCAAGAATGTTTAATTAACATTTTTAACCAAACTGAGATGAAGAATGCAACTGTGTCTACTTGCATGAGTCATGGTGAAGGGAAAGCTGCAATTGTCAGCTGTACCACATATATCATATATTGTCCTGGACAAGCCATGAGGATGCCAGTGGAGAGGTATACAGGGCCACCAGCTCTAGGTGACCCTGCCTGAGCCAACAGGTTGGACAAAACGACCTCGAGACCTCACTTCCAGCCTCAGCTATTCTGTGACCTCAGAGCAATGCACAGTAAAGGGCAAATATCTATGTGGGAGCAGGGCTAAGTGAAGCACTGAAATCCCAAAAGGGGTGATATCTCTACCTCACTGGGAGCACTGGCTCCAGAACCCAGACAGCAGGCTTCAAAGTATATTTCTGGGCTCCTGATCTACTAGTGAAATACAGATAATGAATCACTGCTGTTTTCATTTCTATCAGTTATGTCTGGCGCAAAAGTCCATACTTCTCAGAAATCGAGCACGACACCATCTCCTCTTTTTGGCCATCACTGGTAGCTGGCTTTGATGCTGCTTATGAGGTTGACAAGACTGATCGAGTGCTATTTTTTAAAGGTATTTCTCTTACATTTCCATCAGTCGTTTTTATGAAAAAATGAAGTTATAGTAATACTGCTAATGCTATTTAATCATAATGGAAACAATATTATACTAATATACATCCTAATACTTGTACTACTAGGGCCTATTCTTAATATTTAAATTCATCTGAATTTTGAAAATTCTGTTACTGCCACTAAATAATTCTACTTCACAACAGTCCTGTACTGTATGATATTACTCTTCTTTGATCAGTGAGAGAGAAAATCATAGCTGAGACAAAATTGAATGCTGCATAAAGTTATTTAAATACATTTTTGAAGGTGTCAAACATACCTAAAAATATGTTGACTTTTAACTATTAGTGTATAACTTAATGCCTACAAAAACATGGGCATCCAACAGCTGTGAGATATTCAAACTTATGTGTGCCCTAGATGGTAAAGTTTTCAGCTGGACATCTGTGCTGTTTGGTGACATTTGCTACACAGAAAGCTCTGGGACTTTGAAGAAAAGCAGATCAGACTCCTCAAGAATTTTATAACTTTTTCTGCTTTCCTGCAGATGACCAGTACTGGGCTGTCAGTGGCTACAGCATAGAGTCAGGCTTCCCCAAGCCCATTCAGAACCTGGGCTTCCCCACCAGCATCAGGAAAATCGATGCAGCTGTTCATGACCAAAATACCAAGAAAACCTATTTCTTTGTAGGCAACAAGTACTGGAGGTAAGGCTCTTTCCCATTCTGTACAGCAGGTAACCAAAATAGCTTTTAAAATCAAGTTATATCATTTTTTGCACAGTTAAACTCATGTCCTCTTGTCAACCTTCCTGGTCAGTAAAAGCTGAAATTCAAAGACAGTTACTCAAGTCTTTTCATAGAACAAAGTCTATAACCTCTGAGATAAACACAACATTCATTTACCCTTGTTTGGCTGTTATTAATAGGCAAATGAGCTTTGTTCATTCATTAGGAAACAGTATGAACTTAATATAAAAGGTACGAGTAGACTTTGTAGTTGTATCATGTATTCATTCAGTAACAATTAAAGGAGAGAAGTGTTCTGTAAAATCTATAAATGACAAATCAATGAAGAAAGTTTAGGAAAGACATTAAAATATTTACTTCTTAAGAAATAATTCAGCTAAGCAGTAATCTTAGCTTTAATAATTAATCTGTAATATTATCTAAAAAGAGTATTATTACACAAGAAGTTTGCATTTCTCTTATGGAGTGACTTCATAAATTCTATTCTGTAAAATCAAAATATTAAGTTTGAATAATTATTTAAGTTTATCACTTAATATAAACCCCTGCCAGCCTTATTGTCAGTCTCAGAGAATAAAAGTGAACTCTTTACTCTGATATTCTGAAAACAGCCTTACACAGACCACTAAAGATGTAAATATTAACACAGCCAGAATTTATGCAGCCCTATGAGATCACAGATGCTTGCAGTTACTGGATTTTCAGATAAGAGTAAGCATATTTTGTAAAGATTCCATCTGGTTTCAACATTGAACATCACACGCTTATTTTGTTTCTATGCAATTTCTCTATTTAGTTTCAATGAAAATACCAAATCAATGGAAAGGGGATATCCAAGAAAAATAGCAGCTGACTTTCAAGGGATTGGCCATACAGTGGATGCTGCCCTCCAGAAAAATGGTAAATAAATTAAAATGTAATTAAAAAATAATAACCCAAAAGACCATCAACCAAAGCCAAAAGTGTGTAACTTTCAAATATATATTAAATGTTTATATTTATTTTTTTAATCACCCAAGAAAATATGAAGTGTATAACAATAGGTACACAAAAATGAAATATTAACTTGCTCATATTTCGTCCTTTCTATTCTAGGATATTTCTACTTTTTCCATGGATCAAACCAGTACGAGGTTGACATCAAGAAAAAGAAACTCATCCGTACAATGAAGAGCAACAGCTGGTTTAATTGCTAGAAATATTAAGTGACGGTGCAGGAATGTATTTGTACCAGAAATGGTTTTACAAGTTCCTTGGTTATAAACAGTGTTATTCAGCTGTTACTGTGCATCTGAGTCTGAAATGATTAGCAACTCTAATTTAAAACCTAATGTACAGTTTTAATTTATTTTCTTCTCAAACTATTTATTAATCAAATTGGTTATGAGTAATAAAGGATTTTGCTTGAGTGTAACAGTGTTCTTGTGTTCTGGTTCTGTCCATTGGAGACAAGCCATCTGCTATAAGCACATGCAAGCCTGAACAGCACCATCACCATTTTCAGTAGGGCTCGGTGTCTGTGGGGGAAAAGTTAAAGTGAAAAAGAAGTAGTAAGGCAGTTGTGACAGACAGTAAGAAATTAGTCAGGGGACAGAGGAGGAAAACAAAGACACTCAGGAACAATGTGGGGGAAGCATAAAAGGTAAGAGGAGATACTACACAACAGTGTGTGAAAGGAGTCACTGAAACTTGGTACTCAGCTGCCATGACCCCATGACACAGGGACAGAGCAGTCAGGGCAGGGATGGGGACAGGTGCCACCTAGTAGGTGGGAACATGGCAATGGGTTGAGAGGACCATTGCTCCAGTGCTGCTGTGGGTGGCTTTGGTGCACAGAGTTCTTGGTAAAGCAGGACGTGAGTGACCAGAGAGAAGGGTAGGTGTCCAGTCTGGGGATGGAGGTGGCATACAGGCAAGGGTGGGAAGTCACAGAGACAGGATCACAGGGTTGCAGGGAGTCAGTGGATTTGCATTGCTGGTCTCTTACCATGTAGCTTAGGAATGGAATCAGGGCTGGCAGTCCATCTTGCAATGCTAGACAATAAACGACTTCCCAGAACAAACAAACCAAAATGATAAGGAAAAAACCCAGAATTTTCATGTAACTACCACGGATGAATCCTTCAGAGGATGACTGTTGAGACACAGGGGAAAGCACATCTGCTTCCTCTGTGCACCTTGACTGGGTTCCCCTCACAGGGCAACAGGTCAGTGACCTTAAACACCCAATGTAGTGTAAGAAAGCTTGGCTGAAGTCCATCCTCTCTTTGAAGGGATTTGATCTCATCTTTCACAACACTGCTCTGATAATCTGATTGTGCAAGGAAGTCAACTCACTATTCCTCTTTCTCTAGTGGAATCAGCAAAGGCAGAAGGAGATGATGGAAATGGCTGATGAGGACAGTATTTCAGTTATCATACCTCAAACCCCATTAGGCAAAGGAGAGATTTGCTCCTGATCTGCACAGGGCAGATCCCTCAGATATCTGGCCAAATCACACACTGACACCTGTTGCACCATCCATCAGGGCCAGAGGAAGCCACATGTCTCTTGGTGTACCCACAGACACTCTACCCCACGGTGCTAGCAGGCAAGACCAAAGAAAGGCAGCAGAGATGCCTTTGGATGGGTCTTTGGGAAACCTGGTCTAGTGAAAGGAGTCCCCCTCTGTTGTAGGATGCTTGGAACTAGATGACCTTTAAAGTCCCTTCTAGCCCTAATTATTCTATAATTCTATGATCCTGGAACATCTCTTCTCTGTCATGTTCTCCTCCTCATGCATTCTTTGTGCCATGCTAACTTCACTCTGAGCACCTCTAAAGCAAGGTCTAGAATGAACATATGTTAGAAATTAAGCCATGGCTTAAAAGTCAAGTAGAGACTGAACAGCTCAGCATTGCCACAGGGGCAGTGCTGCATCACTGTGAAGTCATGGACTGACAAGTAGGTGAGCTTACCTGGCAGCAGGCCAGGCAGGGCAGAGACACAGGAAAACTGGTGTTGCCCCAACATCTCCCAGTATCTTTCTCAATAGTTTGTGCTGTGTGCAAAACCTATCCTGAGGGAACTTCAGTTCAAGAACTTTAGATGGGTCCAGGGTTAGGCAGGGTGCTTGTGAGTACTGTTTGTACATAAATAACGGGGTTAATGCCCTTTGTTTTTTATAATGCCTATATACTTTGATATCCTAACTAGACGCCTTCTTATATGTGAGAGCTACCTTCAGAATTCAGGCCTTTAGGATATGGTTGTTGGCTGAGACTTGAAAGTGGTTAAGGAAGAACAAAAAACAGTATTTCAGTTGGAGTGAAGCAGAACACTGTTGATCTTTACAATGACTTGCATTATATTAACTTTTTTTTTTTTTACATATGGTTGGTACATTTTTTTTAGTTATGACCTCAAGTAAACATCAAAATTAAAATATTCCCTCCATCTCTGGGTATTAATTACCTTTAACTCCCAGTACCTGAAAAATGAATGATATTTCCTTGGCTGTGAAGGAAAGTCTGGAAAGTTTAGCTTGGAGCATAAATGGAAGGCAACACAGCATGGATTTCACCTGGACAAGGGGACTGGTGAGATGTGTTAACCATGGAATTTCCATCTGTATTTCTGTTTTGTTAATGTCTTAAATTTTGAAATGAAAGAAAGTTACTTTTGGCTAGGGAGAAACAATGAAATTCCGGGCAAATGAAAAACATAATTCAAATGAGTCTGGAAACAGGAATGTTGGAGCTGCCTGTATACACTTAGTGGGCAAGAGGTTTCTTGTAAATATGATTTTGTTATAACTCATAAATGATTTGGTGCCAGAAGGGGAAATCTGTCCATAAACATAATTTTAAGTACTCATCTGCTATGAATAAGAAATTTCCCTGGAGCCTGAGGTCAGGTACATAGAAAAGAGAGACACACAAAATAACCTGTTACGCCTCAAATTTGTTACAGCACATGAAATCTTAGGCAAAAATGCCTTAATGACTTCACTGACTAAGAGCAAGGGTGGCCTGTGTGCAAGCTGAGTGGAACTAGGGGGGGCCCATCAGTGAATCAGCATTACCATGCTGGAAACCAAGAACTATGTAAAAGCCAAAAGTAGGTCACACAGTCATCTTTGTCAGCAATATGATATTTTTGAAGCTAGGTTTGTGCTGCCAGGTTTGAGAGTTTGCAGCTCAGCCATAAAGGAGGTGCCAAAGGCACTGAGTTAAGCAATGCTCATGGCAGAACAGGCTGAAGCTGCAGTTTTGCATCTCAGAAGCTTCCAGTGCACAGAACTGCTCTCCCAGGTTTTGACCAGGGCTAGGACCAGCCTGGCTAGGACACTGAGAGTGTATATGGCAGCAGAGTGGGGCAGTTTCAGGGTTCATGTAGTAAAACCCTTGGCTTTGGAGAACTGGGCAATTTAATTATGTCCTGTTGAGGCTCTATGAGATGTTCTTTCGCTTTTCTCTATGCTACAGATTGCATTAGTTTTAAAATATATAAACTGTGAATTAACAATAACTTTGCCAAAAAAGGGACAAATTTTAATGCTTTTACCAGTGTTACATGACTTCCTTTGGTACAGCTATCAGGGACTGGGGCTATGAGAATGCATCCAAGGCAGAAGATTGACTCCAGAAGAGGGAGAGATAAGGGCAACCTTAGGAGCTTATTCAGCTACTTTCACAGGTTGAAAAAAGGAACATAAAGTTTTTATACTGACCTCTTTAAGCCAAAACAAGAGATTGTCATTCTATATTGTACTACTCCTTGACAAAGTCACCTCAAACGACAACATCAAAGCAGAACTTTGTGGTTATATAGTTTTCTTCATAAACTATATTCTAGATTATTGACCTCTCGAAGACAATGGTGAACAGTACCAAGAAAAAATGAGAAAGATGTTGACAGAGTAGCAAAAGTATGTATTTGAGAGGGCTGGTAGTCAGAAAACTATAAGCATTTCATCAATAGCTTCTTAGAAGGTTTTGATGGCTTCTAATAGCCCTCTCATTACAGAGAAACATGAGTGAGAAAAAGGTATCAAGTACTGCAGACTGGAAAGCTGCTTCTTCCTTCTAGTACACACGGAGACAATATGGGAAGAGAAAAAATACTGGAAAGTTATAGCGGAGCTGTAAGTTCCAGAAGCTATTTCTGCAGAGAGGCATTGTGGGTGTGTAAGCTGCACAGGAGAACTCTACACCCAGTCTTTAGATTCATCCCACCCCCTCAGAGACACCTCACATAATAATGTGAGTGGAGTCATCAGAAGCTCCCTTAGGGGATCACTTCCCTTTGGCTCAGCTGCCCCATTTCTGGGTTGTCCCCTCAGCCTGTCTATCTCCTTCCAGGGCTAGGGAGGGGGTCTCTGCCCTCATGGGAATGCCTCAGTTAGGTATCTGCTCAATTACCAGACAACCCCTGCAGAATCCTGTTTCAGCTGCCCAGACCTAGCAGCCCCCCATATTCCACCTGTGGATGGCCACGGGCACTCTGTGCACTGGGGATCTTTCTGGTACTGACACAGTGCTCTTCAGCAGGAAATAATTTTAACAAATACCTCAAGTGTACAATATATTTATAACCTCTACTTTCACATCTCTATTATGCCATCAGCATAATAATGGAAGAGGATTTATCTCTCTGAACATGTAACATCCCACTTGTCCTGCAGTGCCGCAGGTTTACCCTAAATCCTGTGTCAGCCCCACACAGAAGTCTCAGATACATAAGACTGTCTGAAATGACAGCAGACATCTCTTTTCAGGATTCCAAAGGGACTTCACCATCACCACTGCTTTGTCCTCATTTGTGACAGTGCATGGAGGGTGTGACTGGGCATGTAAAAGAGGACCCAACACAACAGTAGACCTGCTATCGAGTCTTAGCAGTTCTCACCACCGATGGCAGACATGGAGAACAGAGGAACCTCTCCTCTGACTAGGACAGCCATCGTACAGTTTGATCCAGAAAACCTCAGTGCTTTATAAAATCTTACAAAAAGTATAAAAGGAGACTGTGAAATACAAAGGGCAATTCTCTGAAAACAGTGGAAAAATTGCTGAATAAAAGCAGCAGGAAAACATCTTGGCTGAATTCTTATATTTTTTATACATATTGGGAAAAATGTTTTCATTTCATTGTGTTAATTCCACATTTTTCTGCAGATAAGAGAAAGTTTCATCCAGGTGAGAACTGTGTTTAAGAAAAACTGCATAAACAAAGCACTGCTTCAGCAAGCAGGGAGTTATGGCACTGCCAGGACTCTGTCAAAGGGAAAGCTGGGGGCAGTAGAATCGCCCCCAAAAGTATATGTTCCTGTACTAACAACTGCAGGAAAAAACCAACCAAACAAAAAACCCAACAAACAAAATCAACACAAAAACATAGAAGACAAATTTTCTGCTTGTCCTGTAACCCTCTGTGAATGTTTTTTCTTTCAAGTACTTCAACAACCCTTTTGAAATTAATACTAATTTTGAATAGAAAACATTAAAGAGATATATTTTAGGTTTTGGAAAGTAAGACTACATTTTAAAAACTAAAAGGTTAATATCCTTATTAAAATGAATGACAAGTCTATTATCTTCTCATTAATCATATTTCCATGTTGTAAAATCTGCACAAGGGTGGAATCGGATGAAAGACAACACCAATCTGTTTTATGGTAAAATTGGTTTTTTGCATGTTCTGTTGCTAACTAGAAATTGTGAGAATAAATGAGTTAGGGAAAACTTTATAAAGCAAACAAATATTATATAAAGGTGAAGCAGGAGTGTGGCAGACTGTAAAAAAGACTAAAGGCTAATGGAAATGGGAATGGAGAATCTCCCATTTCTTCTGTTGTTATGTGCAGCATTTTCTTGTGCTTTTCCTGCAGATACAAAGCAGAAGAAGGAAGAAGGCATGCAACTTATCCAGGTGAGGAAGGCAGATCTCTGGGAAGAGCAGCTGAGAAACCAGTAGAATAAATAATGTGCTTGAACAGTTCTGAAAATGGCAGAGGGGTAGAAGATGGGTGGGGGGTGTAATCATGGTGGCAAAGGCTTCTTTAGCCCCAGCTCATCTTGTTTTAACTTTTTTTTAGGAGACAGTTAAAACTGATGATGCATTCATTTATGTTCTGGTTTTACAAGTAATTAAACTCTTGAGTCAGTCAAGGTTTGGTTTGCAGTTCAGGTGGAAATATGGTTATTTATGTGACTTGTGGTATTATGAAACATAGGTTTTCATTAAATAAGTTGGGATTTTTAATAATTGTTACTGTCAAAAATGTGGGAAATGGGATACTACTGCTGAAGTTTTATATTCAATCATATATTCCATACTGCCTCTTCTAAGGGACTCTGGATAACCCTAGGACACAGCCCAAGTGAAGGGCTTCTTATCAGAAAATGATAGACAAATGCTAATTTTAAATGCATTTTGAGTTAACTGCAAAACGTTTATGGGGATAATATAATGTACAAAACTATCATTAAGAGAAAATATATTCATACAGGCTTTAAAAAACTATTATCCATGCTCCCATAGAACAGAAAGAAAAGTAGCAAAGGCATGTATGAGATTCAAAAGCAAACATCACTGTCTGTCTTAAAGCAATTTTATTGTTTTTATTAGATGTACCTGGAAAATTACTAAGAAAGATGGGGAATCTTTCATTTGGAAAAGTAATGGCCCGGTGACCCAAAAATTAAAAGAAATGCAGGAATTCTTTGGACTGGATGTGACAGGGATACTGGATTCTGGCACTTTGGCCTTGGCACAGAAAGGTTGCTGTGGATTCCCTGACATAGCTGTGTTCTCCACCTTTGCAGGAGAGCCAAAATGGGCAGAACAAGTTCTGACTTACAGGTAATTACAGTGGAATTCGTCATGTCAAGACCAGCATAAGTGGTAAGAAAACAGCTGGGTTTGTATCTTATATTTTAAAGGATATTAAAACTACACATCAGACCTGCATCCAGGAGATATCAATGCAGCGATCAAGAATGCATTAAGTGTTTGGAGCAGTGCAACTCCACTGAGATTCATCAAGAAGGATAGAGGTGATGGAGACATAATGAACTCTTTTGCATCTGGAAGTAAAACTCCCATTATGAGTTATTGCCAATTGACTGCCTATCTGGCACAGCTGACTTGAAATGTTGATGATTTCTTTCCTAGATAACATATGTGACATTCAACTTGAACAAGCAGACAGAAAACACAGTTCTTGCTCAAGGTGCTATGGCTGTAATACTTGACAATCCTTGTGGGAGGGTATAGAGACAGATGAGGAGAAGGAGAGAGAAGATAAATGTAAGGAGCTGCCTGTAGTTCACTGGATTTATACCTACTATATTCTGCCCAGTCTGTGCATGAACCCCCAGTCAGCTATGTATGGAATTTGATCCTCAGATCGTGATGAATTCATCCCCTTTGATGGTCCAGGAGGGGCCCTTGCTCATGCCTATGCACCCAGCAAGAACATTGCTGGAAATGCTCACTTTGATGAGGACGAAGCTAAGAAATTAAGTTCTCCAATACCTTCTTGAAGCAAGTTGCACACGAAATCAAGAGTGCAGTGTCTGTCTCCTCTCTCCCTTAAGAAGTCCTTAAATTGCTGCTGGTTTGGAGGGGCATTGGTCTATGGTTTCCATAACTATAAAAATCCTCTGGGCCTCCTGGTTAAAAAAGTCACACTGGATGGAGATTTATTTGGGAGGGGCCCCCTTCTCCACACTCCTCCAACCTGCTTGCCTCTCCCCAACAGTTACATCACCTGCACTGGCCTAGGGTTCTTCTCCCACATTGACTTCTGCAGGATCTACAGACTACTTCCTTGTACTCTGCTACATTGATTTCATTATTTTTCTTTCTGACCAGAATTTCATCTCTAACTGAATTTCCCACAAGACCTTCACTTGTTTAGGCAAGCACTTCTCAAAGCTTCTGACATGCCTTATGCCTTTCAATACTATTCAGAAAAAAGAAAATACACCACTCTCCTATTATATGTTTTGCTTGTCTTCAGGTGCAAATCTGTTTTATTTTGCTGCCCATGAGTTTGGCCGTTCACTAGGACTTTTCCATTCCAAAGACCCCAATGCTCTGATGCATCCAGTTTACAGGAAATTTGACCCTTCAGTGGTTTCTCTTCATCAGGATGATATTACTGGCATTCAGTACCTCTGTGATGATTTACAATTATTAACCAACTAGTGCTTACAATTTCAAAGACTTTGGAATACCTTTCAGTGACATTTTTGTGTTCTGAATATACCTCAATGACTTTTCACTATAATTTCTTCCATAAACTGCTTCTCTTAGGACCATCTTCTAATGCACACAAAAATCAAAGGGAATCTACTGAGATAAAAGACACAACTGAGCCAACAGGTCTGGCACTGCCAAACGCCTGTGGCACTGATTTAACTTTGGATGTTGTCACCACTTTCTGTGGCGAAATATTTTATTTTTTTAAAGGCAAGTAAGTCAGCTTCTCACAATAAAATAACTGGTTATCATTTTTTAAATTATGGCCCACAGCATGGAAAAATAACTCTACGCAGATTATCTGCCATTCTAGACAAGAAGGTAAGACAGGAAATCAGGAAAAGAGTTGAAAAATAAAGACAAGGAGGGGGGTGGTGAAATGAAGAGAGATATGTATAAGGAGGAACAGGGCATGCTGTGAATGGGGTGGGGAAAGGTGGCTCCTCTGCAAACGGGATGTTTTCACTTTAGGACGTAACCAAGTTCCAAGTGTTCGGCACGTGGGAGAGTTCAGCTTTGGCAAAACACATCACCAGCTCTGGGACACTTGACACCTTCATTGTTGTCTTTGCTTTAAGAGAGCTGAGGATTTACCAGTCGTGACACAATACCTCCTTGAAGAACCCCAGTAGTGGTGATTTACGATAATAATAAAAACAAGGATAATTGATTCAGTGCTAAACTCAGGCAAAGTGTTCCTCTCCAGGGCACGACATCCCAAGGTCTGAAGGAGAAGGGTAAAGGAGCTGATTCTCCTCCTTTTTATGTGATAGGGCTGTGCTCCCCCTGCTTCAGACCTTCCCCAAAAATCAACATTAAAGCAAGTTCTGACCCAGAGTTTGGAGTCCACAAAGCCAAGAAAGTGTTATTTCACAGAAGAACCTCACACACACTGACTGTTTCTCTAGACTGGTGCTGATAATCCCACAGTGGGCTTTGTTCCCAAAATGCTACACCATACCAACCATATGAGCCACGTCTCTCTAAGCTCCACTTCTGCATAAGGGAAAATAAATGTTCTGACAAAATGGTTCCTCTGACCTATTTTAGATGTCTAGATCAAGACGAGACCAATGCCACCATGGAAATAAATTTCCTTACATTAAGATTACGGGTGCTTAGTATGACTAACTAAGGTACATGGTTGGATTTAGTCAGATAAATCCTGCCCTGAATGCCATGATGTGGTTTCATGCTTTATTCTGTGTGAACACCTAATTTTATTTAAAACTTGTTCTGTATCTACTTAAGGCATATTTGGCACAAATATCCTGCAGTCAGAACAGCTGATTTTGATTTAATATCTTTGTTCTGGCCATGGCTGCCACCTGGTGTTGGTGCTGTGTATGAAGTTTCTGAAAAAGATGAAATGGTCGTTTTTAAAGGTGAAATGTTGTCTTTTTATTTTACTGTGTATTCTTCCAAGTAGGCTTAAAAGTTTGTGTCTAGTTTAAAAACCACTTAAGCTTTCTGTAGAATTCCACAAGCTTGATTTAGTCTAAAAAAATAGGTGTGTTTCAATCACAGAGATAACAAAAGTAAAATCCAAGATAAAAAATATGTATCTTATTTCATAATATCCATATAGAAAATGTCCCATACTAAATAAATATTATTTTTCTTTCTTCTTTTTTTTTTTTCTGAGAAATTATCTATTGAATTTAAAAATGATACCAGCTGCTTATTCTAAACTTGTGGGAAACGGACATAAGTATGAAGGAAGACTGACATTTCAGTTTTCACAAAAAGTGATGTGGAAAACTATCTCTTTTTTTTGGACTCTAAAAGTAGAATGTTTACAAGTAAACATTATTTTATGTCTGCATTTTTTCCATTAAAAGATTAGCTTTCATGAAAAGGATTGTGTCATTCCCAGAAGTAGATTCTGATAACAAGTTGTCATCAACTCTTCTTAATAGGGAATGAATTCTGAGTTGTGAAATGAGATCCCATACTTCCTGGATACCCCCAAAAACTCTACATCCATGTTTACCAAAATTGATTCTGCTTTTTATAATGGAAATGAGGAGAAAATATATTACTTCATAGTGGAGAAATTTTGAAGGTAATATTTCCTGTGCTAGTTTCCTAAACAGAAGCAAACATAATCACATGATCAATATCCTGTCATGATTTAGGAGGCATTAGTCACACATTTTGGTAATCTCTTTCAGTGTCACAACTGTGGAAAAATATTTGAAAGGGAGCTGAAATATAGTGCTTTTAGCTTTTCTTTTAGTTGATTTAACTATTTAGTAATTTATTTATTTATATATATTCATTTAGCTACCTCAGGGAAAAAAGTCATCTCAGGAAATCAGTCAGAACCTCACGATGTATACCAAAATGCTTCCACGAAGGAAGAAGGACAATCCCACCCCTTTTCTAGTTACTAACAAATAGTTTCATAAAGTTGCTGATGAACAACATGTAGTGCAAAGAATTATCTTCTGTGCAGGGTTATTATTTTCTCTTTCCAATTCAGTGCCTACTGCTCAGGTTTGTCTTACAGGACACAGATTCTTAACAGCCAAAGGAGTTGCACCTGTAATGGAACCAATAAGTAACCTTAATTTTTGTGGATGAGCAACAAAATTTCTCTTTTGTCTGTCAACACAATGCCCAAGTCATTGTACATGCAGAGATCACCCCAAAGTAACTATTCAGACACATATTTGCAGTTTAAGAAGATCAGACTTCCACATTATAGGTCACACTCAGTGACTTCAAATGAGAAGTTTGATCACTAAATCTCTTGATGAGCAAAGTTATTAGAAATGAGAGACTTTCAGAAGCCTTCTTATTCCAGCACTGATAGGCAAACTGGACTTCACTAAAAATAGAATAGCTTGCTGTAAATAACTTTGGTAAAATTACTTAAAATAACTTATAACTTCAGAAAAAGCCCCACATTTTTCCCAATAAACATTTCTTAGAGAGATGTAACATGAAAGCAATCTTTTTTATAATCTATTATCTCCTTTAGGCATGGTCTCTTGGAAAAAATATTAAGCAGATTTACAATGATGGTTCTAATATTAAGTATTCTTAGATGTATCTTGAGGTCCAGTAAACAGAATCAATTCTTCCAGTGCAGCTAACAGAATAATAATTACTTACGGCAAATTGTGTCTCTGTCAATGTTGCCTAAATTGTACTGAAAATCTTTGATGAACTCAGTTGCATGTTGACAGGCAGAAGGTAATGAGGTGAGTTGTTTGCAGTTTTCATTGACTCCAGGTTGTTTATCACTTTTCTCAGTTATTATAAAAGAAGGCAGTCTATGGAGAGGAAGTCATTACTGATAAGAGATGTCTTTCCAGGAATTAATGGAAGACTGATACTCTTTTTCAATATAAAAGTGTGTAACTGTTCCTAATAAAATCTCTATGAAATGCTCAATCATAATGGTGAGAGAGTTTGGGCAGAGAGTGGCACTTCTAAATGATCCTCAGAGCCCTCAGGGTGACCAACAGACATATAACATGTCCATGCTTCACTTTATGCCCTTGAAAAATAGTGATGGTATACCTTCGGTGACAGCTTCACACCTGGAAAGGCCATCTCTTTATTTATGTTGACATGCACACCACACCATAAAGAGCACCACTCAAGACAGTGACATCTCAACAAGGTCTACATGCTGTGAGCAAGGCTATCACAACCTGGCCTTCTAACATAAAATGTGACTGCTATGAGTCCCAATTGGCACTAGGTTCTCCTGCACGAGGGTCAATATTACTTTCACAGAAAGACACTGGAATAGACTCAAAGATACATCCATATTGCCAAATGACACAGCTTCCTGGTTATCTCCTTGCTCCTCATCTCCTGCTCATCAAAACCCATGCATGTTGATTGTTTCATAGCAAGTCTATCATCTTCCTCCAAAATGAGTCTCATACATGGTGGTGGTCCTTAGCTGCAGACCTCACTCTGGAGGGCAGTGTGGACATGACTGCCCCAGGCTAAACCTCTCCTTTCCTGCATGGCATCAGGCAGCACCCACCAAGCTAATACCTGCTCCACAGTGGACTCTGCAATACCTACCCACAGGTGGCTCGTAGTGCACTCACACTGAAGGATTTCAACATAGCTGATGTGTAACAGCAGATATTTTAAACTGAGGAAACACACAAGATACACGTTTTGTAGTGTTGCTTTGTGGGATTCACTCACATTATGCATTGTGTGTATGGCTGGTTTGCCACAGAATGTGTCCCCAGTGCTGCTGTACAATGCTTTGCAGAAGTTACACCTGGGAGTAGATGTTTTTGGCAGCATAATTGTATCCAGAGGGTAGTCTGAGGTCTTTCTGGATGTTGTTAAAGCATACTAATCTTTACAAGATTTTACTGGGATTTCTGGGATGCAGGAGGTGAAGGCCATCCACTGTACTGGGAGGACTGTGTGTCTATGACTAGCTGCTGAGATCCGCCACACTGTTTGTATTTCAATGAAAATGTTTCACCAGTGTAAAGAAGTCCTCATCAGCTGAAGGTGAGGAATGGGATGGAGCAGCCAGTCCTTTTCATATTTGCCCAAGTGCTCCATGTTTTCTGTCTGTGATGGTCTCTGTGGCCAGCCTCATGGCTCTCTGGACCCAGGGAACATACATGAAGCAGCTCTCAGTTCAATACTGCTGGCAATATTCTCCCTGATGCTGAAGTCAGACATCACTTGGCAGTGCTCCACAGGGGCCCACAAGTATTCAGACGGACAGCTAGTGAGATCTAAGGTCTTGGAGAAGGCACCCTTTCTTTTATGCATGTAAAAAAGTCTCTCCCAGTACCCAAAGTCCCCCTCTCATTAGACAACTTCCTGAAAAAAAGGGAAAAAAACAGAGAAAAAAACAGTTCTTACATTTGATGATTCTTCTCCATGAACCACAGAATCACCCAATGAATAAGGTTGGTTGGATCTCTGAAGGGCATCTTTTCAACCCCACTGCTTGAGCAGGGCCACCTACAGTGGGCCACTGAGGCTCTATGTGGCTTGTGGAGATACTGCTCTTTTACAAAGAGGGAGAATCCTCCATCACACTGGGCAACGTGTGTGAATGTTCTGTCACCCTCACAGTAATAAAGAAAGTGTTTCCTAATGTTCAGAAGGAACATCCTGTGTTTCAGTTTGTGCCCATTGCGTCTGGTGCTGTCAGGATAAGGCAACTGTATTGTATTTAAACATAAAATTGTACTGCAGAAATGCTATGTGATATTTCAATACACTGTATGGAACCTTTTTTCTGACATATTTTTAAAACCCCTGGTAACAGAACTACTCAAATAGGGCAATCCAGTGTGAATCTAGTCACTGAGAAATTTTTATATGAATTCTATAAAGGTGAAAAATGTTTTATGCCATTGTCAGTCTTGCCAGACGAATGCTGCTGCCACACCTGCTGTGGAAGTGGCAAACAAGGCTTTCCTGGCCAAGTAGAACTAGGGTCAAAATTGTTAGGTTTAATTGCAACGCCTCCAGAAAAGGAAATGAGTGGCTCTAATCAGTGTATGATATTGTCAACATCAAGAAGGCATGTTCAAGTCTTGTAACTTGGAGGTTTCCTTTGAATTTAGTAGGAAATATTCCAGTGTTGTTTATTTCTTCCTTATTAATCTCCTCAGCTTAGCTGACTCTGGTAGTGTCTGTCTTACTATAGTTCAGCTGGTTTAGTGTTGGATGCTAGTATCTTTTTTTGCTTCACAATTCTTATTTTAAAAATGTCTGGTACCACTAACAAGACAGCCTCACCATGTGAGTGAAAGCAGGCTTTTGAACTGAAGGTGATTGACCTGTATTCAAAATCCTTTGCTCTTCTGAAATACAGATCTAGATCTGAATTAGATACATTCACAGTCGGTGGTACACTCGGTCCAAGCATCGCAGTTATAGTTCTCTCAGTCTTCTAAACACATAAGATTTTTCCATGTTCTAGCAAATTTCTAGCCTGTTTGTGTAGAAAACTGGGTCAAGACTAAAGTCACAAGGAACAGTTTTATGTGACTCTAGAATTCAGGTCATAAAAATTATTTTCTTCAATGTTTTATTTATAATGGTTTCATTTGTTGTAGTTTTCACCATCTCGTCTTGGAGGAAATTTTGCATACCTCTGAATGTTTTGGGCTCTTTTTGTTTGGTTGATTGGTTCGGGTTTTTTGGTTTGGTGTTTTTTGGTGATGGTTTTTTGGTGTGTGTGTTTTGGGGTTTTTTGGTTGTTGTTTTTTTTTTTTTTTTAATTTGTCAAGGATCCCACAGTGCATCTATCAGAAACAATCCAGAAGGTCCAAATGGGAGTCCCAAAACTATCTACCTGAGAGAAAAACTGTTATGTTTGTATGTTCTTTTTCTTACTTTTTCTTGGTTTTCTTGGTTTCATACACTCATCCTGACTGGAAGGGATGAATGGCATTTGATATTTTTCTTGGAAGGATTACATATGTATTTTCATAAAAGGTAGGTCTGTGATACTGACCTAAACTGAAAAGCCATTGTGTATTGATTTAAACACTCAGACTAAGAGCAGAGAGTTTACCACCTAAGTAAACCAGACAAAGGTAACTGATAGGTATTGGTAGAAGAGAATGAGATTAAAATGAGTTTATTTAACTACTGTGTTCACGAGCTTGTTCCTAGTGAGATGTTTGGTTTGGTTTGTGGAAATGGCAAGGGCTAAAAATCCTTTTCTGGTGATAGAAACAGCAGATTTGTGGGTTCAGAACTGCTTAAGGCAACTTGGAACTACAAAGAGGCATCTCGCAACTGCCACTGATATCCCAGAGGAAATATTTAAAAGCTGTCAAGGAGCAGACTTTGTTTCCAGATTATTCTCTGGCAGCCTCTGAACTGCCATCTGGCTGCTTTCCAGTCAGTGTGTTCATGTTTGCTCCCTGCCAGCAAAACAACTGCCCTTGCAGGTTCATAGGCAGTAGCTGTCTCATGGGATGTTTTGGCATTGGTGCCGTGTATCCAGCTGGGGGACTGAGTCTGTAGGAGTCTCACTGTATCTCAGATGGTCCAGATCCCCAGGGAATATACAGATTTATTTTGTAGATCAGTGTGGAGACATTGATCTCTTCTTGCTTCTTCTTTCAGGGCAAGTTTTATAACTGCACAGCTTGTGTGACAACCACCTAGTTTAGGGGCAAAGGACTTCAAGTTGGTAAGGTTGGCTCTCCAAGACATCCCAAAGCCTGTCTGCCTTCTGGGAAGTCATGCCCTGGACACAATAGATCAGGTTCTCATCCCAGGCAAAATCCCAGCTGCAGGGATGAAGACTGCAATTTCATTTTCCTGTCTTCAGGAAACAGGTGCTTGGCATGGAAAGTGGCACTCCTTCCCTTCTCCTTTTACTGAAATCATTGATGATGCCATGTCTGAGACTGTGCAAGTCACTGAGGTGTAACTCAGGCACTGCCCCAGCCTGTGACTGGTCACAATAAATTGCTTTTCTACAATAGGGTAATTGGAACTGATTCAGCATCTGACACCCTGAACCCTATCACGGTGGCCTTTGGACTTCTGAGAGGCTTGAACTATAGAACTTTGCTTCTAACCCTACCCAGCACAGCACCCTGGTTCGTAAACCAAGTGACTGATCGTTTACTTGGAGCAGTACCAACAGCAATTTGATAAAGGACATGTTTAACACTGTGTGACGATAAGCCATGAACTTGTGCAAACTCTGAGACCTCTGACTTGAAGGATTTCAGTATTAAAATATACTTGGCCCTAGAGTATTTACTAAGGTGAAACTAATGAACTTTCTAACTTCATGCAAATATCTGTCAACCAGTTGAATACCGCTTGTATAGTGACACAATTTATATCTTTGACACTTCAGTCTTCCCATGAAAAGTGATATCCTCCAAGGAAAATAACTAGTCTCAGGATAATATTCTCAGTTTACATAGAGATTTGCATTTTGTTATTTCAAAATAGATTGGAAAACTACTAAGAGATTTAGATATACATAAGAGCACAGAATGGACATAAAAGTACTTCCTTCAAGAAACATGACTACTTTGTAGTGCCACCTGCTATTGAGAAAGCAGTTACAAATATCATTGTGACAAAATTATAACAGTAAACAATTCTTAGAATTATGAAGTACCACTTTTCATTTTTGCAACATTAAAATTACAGAACTACCAATCAAAGTTCCTTTTTCACTGTAATTCTGTAGTGAGAAACTCGATTTAGGGAAACCCCACTATGAGTCACACTGTGAACTTATTTTTTCATTATTCAGTCAGGGGTGTGGGTGGAAGTCATTTGAACATTTTAAAATGTTATCACAGATTGCTAGGGAAAAGGAAAATAGCTTCAAGAGTCAAATCAAAGCCCTAGGTAAGCGAGGTACAAAGTAAATGGAAGTCACTGAGACAGAAAATTGTTCAAGTCTGGAAAAGTCTTCTGGGAAAATACGTCTTCTCGACACTTCTGCCTAAATGTCCTTTTCAATTAATGCTGAAAAGGGAAACCATGCTGGCAGTGCTTACATTCCTTTGCAGACTTAGTGAACGAGAAACAGTGAGTAGAGTACCAAGAAAAGGGACACTTTGAGGTCTCTTGCCTCAACATGAGTAACAAGGGTGCTGTTTTCCTAAGAAAGAAGTGTGCAAATAAAGTAGGATTATTGCTAATACGGGGAGACACAAACCTGTACTGCCTGGGTGTACACTGGAAAAGCCCTTGAACACTCTGGCTCAGCAACTGTGACACCCAGTTTGAGTTTAGCAGTGGCTTAACAGGTAGGTACCAGACCCAGCCAGGTGATTCGGGGCAATGTGAGTGAGGCACTGATGCTTGTGGTCCAGACAGGAGCTGCCTGTGAAGAACTGTTGTGAGTAGGCAAGTGTAAGTTTGACCTCTCTCCTTACATGGAGATTGTTCATGCAAGCACCTCTGCTATGAAGACAGGCTGAGAGAGCTGGGATGGTTCAGCCTGAAGAAGACAAGGCTTCAGGGAGACCTCTTTGTGGACTTCCTGTACTTAAAGGGAGATTTTAAGAAAGAGGGAAAGGGACTTTTTACAAGAGCAGATAACCATAGGACAAAGGCAAATGGTTTTAAACTAAAATATGAGAGATTTAGGAAGAAATTCTTTACATGGAGCATGGTGAGGCACTGGAATGGGTTGTCCAGAGAAGTTGTGGATGTCCCTTCCCTGGAAGAGTTCAAGGGCTTTGAGCAACCTGGTCTAGTGGAAAGTGTCCTTGTCCATGGCAGATGAGATGATGCTAGATGATCTTTAGGATTCCTTCCAACCATTCTATGATTCTACAATTCTACAATTTTAGGCAAACTTCAGGCAGGGACAGAATGTTAGGAGTTGTCCAAATCTAGTACCCTGCTAGAGGTGTAGCTGCTACAGCTCCATGACCCCAGCCAGCAGTGTGACTGCACTTGTACTACCAGTAGGCACTTACACATATACATGTGTATCAAGTGGACTTGCATGCACCCTGTCATCTTTCCAGTCACAGCACCACAGACACAGGGGCTTCCAGCCCCTGGTCCAACCCCAGAGCCTATCACTGAGACCCCCACAGGCAGGATAGAGCTCTTCACATGGGAAAATAACTAGAAATGGGGTTTAGTGAGAGCCCAGGACAGTCAGATGTAGGTGCAACACAAAGGTCCCACAAGCGAAATAAGGAACTGTGTAGATACCAACTAGCACTCAGTAACAATTCTCATGTATTCTGATGGGGTCTCAGTTTCATTTTGGCATATTCATGTCCCATTCTGTTGGGTTTTGAACTTTTATCTGAAAGCAAGTGTTTGAAAAGGAGAAGGTGGTGATGTGCTAACTGCCACACCATGGGAAGAGCAGATGACTGAATCTGTCTTTTCCTTCAACATGAATTTAAGGGAGTTGTGCCAAAGGACACACAGTCAGAAGCCAATGCTAATGGTGAAACCTTGTAGCACAACACTGTGGAAATTCCCAAGACAGGGGAAGCCACTGTTTCTGCTTCCTCTTCCTGATACTGCTTAAGGTTGTTCACTTGATGGTTCTTCAAATGTATGAACTGCTCCCACAGCTACTGCAGGAGTCCAGGACTTTTTAGTCCTTCCACTGGCTGCCTTGCAAAGTAATTTATTGAAAGTTTCATGGAAAGCAACCATATGTCCCCTCTGACCCTCTGCTCAACTCAATATCCTCTTGGTCACACCAAAATTTGGCCACAGACCCTTAGAAACTTGCAAGGCAGAAGAATCTCTGTATGAAAGACATGTTTTCCTTACATTCCTGTTTCAACCGCTGGATGCATCTGATTTATCTGTATCTCTTCTATGCCTATATGTATTTGGACATGCCTTTAATGCCTTCAGAAAATAAAATAAAAGATGGAAGAAATGAGAAATTAAGTACTCTTAGAATAAAAATAAGAAATTAAGATATTGAATCAGGAACTATATAAACCAGCCTATAGAAACACATAAAGAAATATTTGCATGGAAATACAATGAGTTTAAAAACAAAGTTAGAGGAGTTAAGCATCATTTCACAAATCCCAGGATTATGTGAGTTGTAGCAAAGTCTTTGGAGAAGTACCGAACCCACAAAATACTTTTTGTGCATGTGGGGAAATCAAGATGGGTTAAAAAGAATCAATAAATACTTTTCCTTGGACTATGAATCATGAAGTTGAATTTCTTTACATCTACAACAGCTGTGCCCTTTGAGGAATTATTGTTCTAGTCATTCCAAATCCCAACAGAGGAATGCTGCTTCTGCTTTTGAAGTGTCCTGTATTAGCTTCAATCACTCCAGTGATCATTATGTTAATCACATTGGAAGGTATAAAGTAATTTGCTTTGCCCAGGAATGATGTAAGCTCTGCTCAATCTAGATATAATTAGGGAGTGTTACACTACAGTGAGTCTAGAACTTCATACTAAGTATATTATTTTCCATTATGTCTGGGAAAATAGGTTAAGAACCTCCCAGCATAATTAAAATAACAGTATACATTTGTATTTTCCCCTCTCACACTAACATTTACTGTTTCCCTCTTAGGGTTTCCAAGGAGGGTCCTTACATCCAGTAAGAACAGAAACACCAAAACCATCCTGATAGACATCCAGCCTGTACCTGACATCTGCCAGAGTTTGCCAACACACAGCCGCCTCAGGTCAACTACTTTGGTGCCTGGATGTGCTTGCAGTCAGAAAGGTTTTCCTCAATTTAGGGGTCTACACCGTAGGTTCCCATATGTGTCCAGGATATTTAAACTCCTCTTATCACTCTTAGACACCTAGCCAATACAGTCAATGAAGTATAGAAAAAAATTCATCTCATTTTAAAGTCCATGTCATAAAGTTAATTGAATCACTCTCTAGAACTTATTGTCCAAAATAGGGAACTTAGAGACCCAAATAACTTGCAGATATCTGCACAAAAAAACCCCTTCAAGCAGATTTCATCTCATAAATCATTTACTTGTACTTGAGACACCTGCCAAGGGCTGGGTGGCACAACACAGGAACTATGGAGACCTAGATCCTTCCAGGGCAACTGGACATCAGGTGTGATCCCCTAGAGCATCCCAAATAGCAGTAATACTCAGGCAGCCGAATCCCAAACGTCATGTCTAAACTTAATCACTGTTGCCTAAGACCACTCTAGAGTCTTGCAGTATAGACACTGCTTCTCTTTTATTAAAGCTTAGATTTATCAGCTTTTATCATGGCTCCACTCACCCCCCCCTTCTATGAAACAGTGAATGTAGTGTCACAAAATGCTTACTTTAACCTTTCTTTACAACACTGATGAAAATTCCAGTTGTGTTTCATGGAGTCTCTTCCTCCCAGAGCTCATCTCTCTCTGCCTGAATCCAAACACGCTGTTGCAGCTGAGACCTTATCTGTACTGGAAAGAGTATAAATATTACTTACAATGCATATAGGAACCCAGATTATGCGTTCCAGTAGCATGACTGATTTTTGTTAATATCAGTAAAAAAATGTTGAATCATTTTAGCACTCAGTTCTGCTAACATCATAAGATTGTTTTAGATAAAAGTTTTAGATAAATGATGACAGTCTTCCTGAAGTTATGCTGCTAATTATTCCTGCATAAGATTGGTTCTTTGTACTGTCTTTTATATTTTGTTATTACATATTACAACATAATATAATATGTTAAATATTAAATAATATATATCATGTAGAACATAATTTGATTCATTGTCATACAATAGATTATGTTGCTGTTACATGGGTTTTAATATAATTTCTACAGTTTATTGAGACTTTGTGCCATAAATAGTCTAAATTCACAATTCAAAAAAGCTTATGAAATGTAGCTCCACATTTTATGTGGAAAACATTTCCTTATTTTTAAACACGCTACAAAATCCCCCAAAACAGAAGACTTGGACAAAATTAGGACAGTAACATTAGTTAAACACATTACGTCACTACCTGGTGATGAAACAGTTATGCATCAGTTTTACTAATCAGAGGATGTTGTACAGCATGAGTCAGGCTGTCACTGATTGACTATTAGCTATATAAACAGAGCTGAGCAGTGCGTTCAATAGCTCAGGAGCGAAACTGAGGCAGAGAACCTTAGATGAAGATGAAGGTTCTTTCACTTCTCCTGTCACTATATGTGGCCATCTCCTCTGCTTTTCCTGTGGCTCCAGAAGCAGAAGATGAAGAAAAAACCCGACAGCTTGTAGAGGTAAATATTTTTTTTCAATGCATTTCTAAGGGACACATAAGGTAGTCTGAGAGATAAATATAACTGCAATTCACAGAATATTGCTTGAAATGAAAGATGTACCATTTTGCAGAGGTTTTGAGATAAAGTTTTTCTAATCAATCTAGAAAATGTGTGAAAATTATGTGGAAATTATTTATCAAAAATTCAACTGAATATTGCATATTTCACTTTTGGCGTTGTCAGTAAAATGACAACAAAACTTGTAAAGCATAGGTTCTAGCAGCAAGGCTCTGTGACTCTGCAGAAATAGTCAAACAGCAAAAATTTACATTTCAGAATGTGCTTTGGCACTTGTGATATGGCTGGTCTTAGTAACATAAAGAGGGAAACTTGCTTGAAGCAGGTGTTTGTTTCAATATCTGGCTGAATAGATCTTTTATGGAATATTTTGGGAAAAGGGACATCTATGAGAAATAGATGCACTCACATAGACACAAAACTATTTGTTGTAGACAAAATTGTTGAAATTTAGTAGGAACACCTGAGTTACTAATATCATATTTTGTAGTTAAAAATAAAAGGCATGATTTGACATGTCTGACTGTCTAGTCACCCGCTTCAGTGGAAGTCCTGGTTGTTTGGAGTCTCACTGCCAGTCTCAGTTTCCTTGAATGAGATCAGATATAAACTTCCTCATAAGTTTTGCTGTTAGAGTAGTGGGGCACCATAAATAATGTGGAATATTTCTTAGCAATAAATATTAGATTTTCGAAGCATTTCTTCATATCAGTGAAAAAAGAAGTTCAGAAAACTGTAGCAAAACCAGAAGTTATGCTTGACACCTCACAACAATTCCTGGACAAAATAAGTTGCTCTTACTCCAGGTAATTACAGGTGATATTAATATGGGAGTATTTCAAGATTACTTAGAAAATTTAAGTGTGACCAAGGACAGCACTGATATGTCATAATGCTCTTTTTTTTTTTTTTTCAACTCCCTTTCAGAGTTATCTACAGAGTTTCTATGACCTTCAAAGGGATCGCCATCCTCATTTAAGAAGCCATGGTGAAAACCCCCTTGCTACAAAGCTCAAGGAAATGCAGTCATTCTTTGGACTACAAGTGACTGGAAAACCTGATCTTGACACTTTGGAGGTGATGAAAAAACCCAGATGTGGTGTACCTGATGTAGGGCAATATGTGTTCACAGCAGGGAATCCCAAATGGAAAAGAAATAATCTGACATACAGGTAATCTTTCCTAATCTGACTCAAAAAGATATAAACCTAACATTCCAAATTAAGGGGGTGGTGTCTGAATTAGTTGTGTTATGCCATATATGGACTTAGGGAGTGATTGAGTGATTTCTAGAAGAAGACGGATGCTCTAGAAGGCAATATCTTTGCTTTCAAAGCCATTACTGTCATTCGCAAAAGATACATCCAAGATTTTTTACTTTTTCACAAGTTATTATTTTCCAGATAAAATGTTGAAATTTCAGCTAAATTCTTAACAATTACATGTTGGTTTTGCTTTGAAGGATTCTGAATTACACCCCAAAGATGAGAAAAGCTGATGTCGAAGAAGCAATCCGAAAAGCTCTCAGTGTCTGGAGCAACGTGACACCACTGACATTCCAAAAGGTCGAAGACAAAGAAGCTGACATAATGATTTCTTTTGCTTATAGAGGTAACAATGATAACTTTGCATATTAAATAGCCATCTGCAGTGACAGAAGTAATATGGGATTTTGACTGATTTTTAACCTCTTCATTTTAGACCACCGTGACAATTCTCCTTTTGATGGTCCCAATGGGCAGCTGGCTCATGCATTCCAGCCTGGTGAAGGGATTGGTGGAGATGTGCATATTGATGAGGAGGAAGCTTGGACAAAAGATGGAAGAGGTAAGGATTTTGTAACTGGATCCGTTTATATAGTTTTACCCTGTACAGCCTTAGGTCATGTGATGCATATTAGTTCATCACTAACTGGGGGCAGAGAAGGGAGCAAAAGGAACACAACTCATCCTTTACAAGTGCTTTGCTCTTTTTATTTTATTTTAGGAATTGACTTGCAGAAAATAGATTTTTAGATCATAATTGTTTATAATGCTATATAAACATTTAGGTTATAATGGTTTATAACAAGTTTAAATTCAGCACTTTAAAATGCTTTTTTGTTCAGATGAAAGCTGGAACTTGGATACAAGAAGATCTGATGGGAGAGTTTTCTAGGCAAATCCTTTTTCTTTCTTAACCTAGCACTTCAAGGCTGGGTGCTAACTACGGTGTTCCAAGTATCACCAAAACTGTAATCTCAGTGTTTGTTTTGAAGCCTTTTTTTCTGTTGGATCACAATTACTCATCATAGGCATGATGCTTGATCTGAGCAGTTTATGTGACACCAGCAGCAACAGTTTGTGTTTAAGACAAAAGGACACTAGAGAAAGGACAATGAGACTTCAGTTAAGGTCAGGCATTCTTTAGGTACTTCTATAGCTCTTCTGCTACAATATTTTTGGATTTTGATGTTGATAGAATACTTATAATCTTTCTTGTACTTCTAGTGCATTTTAGAAGGAAGCATAAGCATTTCTTATTTAGTCAGCTGTGCTGAATAGAGAAACAGATTTTACCTTGTTTGCATCATTTTTATCATACAGGCTACAATTTGTTCATTGTTGTTGCCCATGAGCTTGGCCATTCACTGGGTTTGTCTCATTCAAATGATCCTGGAGCACTGATGTACCCAACTTATTCCTACACGGACCCCAATGAATTCCTTCTTCCCCAGGATGACATTGATGGCATTCAAGCCATCTATGGTAAGAAAAAACATATTTATTTAATATTTCTACTTGGAAGGCTATTAAATTACATAAAGAGTGTATCTAAAGTATGTATATTCCACCAAAATGAGAAGTTTTAGCAGTTGCTGGAAAATGGGTAACAAAAGTTCTGGGTGCAAACTTCAGCTGAAGTCCACTTCTGCTAAAAACTCCTTTTGGAACAGATGAACACAACCAGTTTTATCAGCATTTAAACGCTGCATTTTGTGACAGACTTTACTTTGTATCCCATGCCATTCTCTCTAAAAAGAGGTCTTTGTGTCCTCACAGAACTTCTGAACACTGTCTTTGTATTTCTTCACACTAAACAATAAATATTCATCCTATAGGACAGTCTACTGCTGCTGTGCAGCCAACAGGACCTGTAACTCCAGAAGCCTGTGACCCAAATTTGACATTTGATTCTATTACTACCCTACGTGGAGAAATATTCTTCCTCAAGGGCAGGTAACAACAATAAGTATATATATTATCTCTTTAAAGATTCAGTAGTTTAAAAAAATCCACAAGGGAAAACTGTCCTTTTGGAATCTAGCACAAAGAGAAGCACTAGAAAACTACCATGCATTTACAGAAGCAAAAGAGTTTACAAATCATGAATCTTGAGCCCTACTTGACAAGAGCAGGCAAGGTGACAAGGGTTTATACGTTGTTTTCCTACTATTCTACTACTGTGGCCACTGCTGTGACAGACTTGTCTCTGAGCTCGATTCAACTAATAACAAAGCAAAAGCATTCATATGTCCCTTAGCAATGTGTCCATGGATCCCACACTCTCCCTTAGTACAAGAGCAGAGGCAGAACTGGAAGCTCTACTATGTAGAAAGGTCAGCTCAGTGGTTACTGAAGCCAGATCTGAGCCTGCTTGTCCTGCAGACAAATGGGAGGGCTTGTCTGATTTTGCCTAATTTTTAGCATGTAACTGAGGTGCTAAATTTGCCTGATTTTTAGTATGTAGCTGAGGTCCTAAATTGCTCTAAATTTCCTTTATATTCATTATAGGAAAGATATTCACACACAAGTACTCATTTCCCTTCTATATACTCCAGGAGCTATAATAATTATTTTGTGTTTATGATAGGAGTGGAACTATTTTATCACACAAATTTTGTTTAACACAGATATATGCTGCGCAAACATCCTGCGAGGACAGAGACAGAGCTCAATTTTATCTCACTGTTCTGGCCAAAACTACCATCAGGAATTCAAGCTGCATATGAAAATGTTGACAGGGATGAAATTTTATTTTTTAAAGGTAATGGAATCTGAAATTCTCTACTTTTTCTGACCTGTTGCTCTCACTCCTTTGCAAACTAAACAGTTATAGAAGCCAAAGTATTCATTAAGGAAGCGAAACAGAGAATCTTACAATTCTACAACTAATAAAACTGGAAGATCATAGAGCTGTAAGGGATTGCCAGAGGTATAAAACTGAAACCTAGCCCCTCTGTTATAGTTAATGCTCTGAACCAGACATGAAAATATCTACCCTTCTTCAGGTCTACTTCTCTTCACTTAACAGCACTTCGCTCTGTGCAGAAGGATTTTTGCTGAATTCAATTGACAAATAAAGGCACTATGAGGCTAGTGTTACTGATATGCTTATTAGCATTTTGTGATATTTTGGGAAAAGAAGACCTGCAAAAAATGTCAGTGGAAAAGCATACTGAGAGGAAAATTGTTGACTCAACTAGCAATGAATCCTTTTCTTTAGAGGTCTCAAATACCCTCTAAATATCTCAAATAACTTCATTATATACATATTACAGTACATGATATATTACCATTTATAAATATGTTCACTGCATCTAAAATTACCAAAGTATTTTTATTGGATACATATGCTCTTTTTAATAGTTTAATCTGATGCACATTGACTAGTTTTCAAAGTATTATATAGCTCTCTAATCAAATAACATATTACAGGAATTTAATAAATTCCATATTCCAATCCAATGTCAGTGGATTAACTTGTCAACCACCAGTCTTTCCAAGTTGGTATCCTGACAATTTTTATCCAGATAATTACTTTATATTCATTTTTTAAAAATGGGAAAAGTTCTGATTATACAACTTATGATTCTAGTTTTCACTCATGAAAACAAAAGACTTTTCCACTGTCTTCACAATGTAGTCCTAGCGTAAGAATTAGAAACATTTTTTAAAGTAGTAAACTGAAAGGAATAATACCGACATGTAGACGTACTGTTTCCTACACATCTAAAACACATAGAAATGGTGTTTATAAATAGCAAACCCAAATGCAATTTGCTTGTATTTTTCAGAGGATAAGTATTGGGTTGTCAGGGGATACGACGTTGCACCTGGCTATCCTAAACCAATCTATCGTTTGGGGTTCCCGAAGACTGTTAAAAGAGTGAATGCAGCTTACAGTGATGAAAGCACAGGAAAAACTTACTTCTTTGTAGCTGACAGATACTGGAGGTAAGATTTGATGTTCATTTAGGAGAGGGCCTATTTTCATTTGTCCCTGGGGATTGATGTACTGCTATAAAATTCAAGTGTAATGATGTTTAAACAAGTTATATTCCTCAAATTCAAATGTAATACTCTGAAGCTTTAAAAAATTAAGTATTTGCTAGAAAATGTTAACTTTTCTATAGAGTTTTTTGTTTGTTTTTTTTTGCCAAACATTAGATTGCTGTAGAAGGAACTTGGAACTGAATGTAACAGCTGCCCAATTAAAGAGTGTTTTTCTAGTAAATTACTCACTTTTTCTCCATGACAGTGCTGCTTTTCCATGCAAGTATCATAGTGTCCCCTTTTAATTGACTTTTTAAACAAAATGAACTGTTCATACAGCATGTTGTAATTCAATTTTTCGATGAAGAAATTATATTCTTCAAAATGCACAGTTAGTTGTGTTTCTAATTCAAGTTTATGACAAATTTCGGAGAGCAATTTTGTTTAAGAAGTGTACTACTGACATTAATTGAACTATGTTTTTGGGACTGTGCTACTGTCTTCTCTGTTTTGCTTTTGTATTGAACTGGATATTCAGTACCTTGAAATAAAAGCTCTTTCATACGCAAGTGATGGCTAAGGAAGGCTCTGACAGTTCATAAATACATTAATAAATTCTGGGATTCTGTTCCCAGGGTCCCTGAGATCCTTCTTACAAACTTTACCAGAGGTAGGATTTTCAAATCTCAGGACACTCATCATGTGAGAAAT
Source organism: Anabacerthia variegaticeps (assembly GCA_035583185.1). Taxonomy (NCBI): domain Eukaryota; kingdom Metazoa; phylum Chordata; class Aves; order Passeriformes; family Furnariidae; genus Anabacerthia; species Anabacerthia variegaticeps. The sequence goes on along the minus strand of JAWWEW010000001.1, from coordinate 40,497,805 downwards.
CTAAAGATAATAGGAAAATTCAAAAAGCTACTTTAATTAATCTTTATGAGGCTTCTTAGTAACAGTAGAGTTGAGTATTTGTACGAATTTGCTTTTGACTTTCAAAATATTGTCCGTTTCCTCACAAATTGTAATGATCTTTCTTGTTCTAAGATATGATGAAAAGAAAAAATCCATGGATCATGGTTATCCCAGGAAAATAGTCTCTGACTTTGGAAGAATTGGCAGAGTTGATGCTGCTTTCTGGAAAGATGGTGAGTTGAACATACTTTTATTGTGTGTTTACTTGAACATTTGGACTTCTGTAGATTGAATAATATTCAGAAGTTTTCTAAAAGCTGTTATTAACCTTAATGAGATGAAATGAAATATATAAAATCTACATCAACTGTTTATAATGAAGATTTTTTTTTTCCAAAATACTGAAAAAAGTCACCTCTGAAATATAATTGGATTAAATTTTTTTTCTAGGCTATGTCTACTTCTTCCATGGAACCACTCAGTTCCAGTTTGATCCTCGTGCCAAACGGATTGTTGGACAAATGAAGAGCATCAGCTGGTTTAATTGTTAATTGCGATGTTTTTCCACATGCACACTGTATGTTTTTATGTACTGGATTTTTCAGCATTACCTGACTACCAGGTCAGAATGGATTTGTGTCCCAATTCTGAGTGCAGTCTTAACAACTATTTATTTTAAACCAAATACATTTATATAATTTATGCCAATTTCACCTGTTCCTGTTTCCTAATAAATTATGTTTCTCATATAATTGTGTCCTTGATGTCTTATTTCCCCTAATGTTAAAGAGCCAAGTCTATCTTCCAAACACTAAAAAGATGTATTCTGGCAGGAAATGTCAGGGTTTTTTTCCCAAGGACGGAGAAAGCAGCAGACAGCTGTCTCTCAACTCTGTCACCGCACAGATGCCCTGGTGAAAATCTGATGAGTAATTAAGCCAGTTGGAGCTCGTTATCATCAGAGTATAAATCTACTTCCACTTTCTGTTCCTCTTTACCCAACTTCCACTCTTAGTCTGCTCTCTGTGGTTTATGTCTTTGCAACAAGGCAGAGGGGTGGGATGCATGTGATGGTGTGTGATATCATGTTTTTGGGTTTAGAAACTGGTTCAAAGCCTGGAAATGTAAATTATAAAGGACTCCTGAGGTCGCTGAAACAAGTCTCTTGGTATCACAAGTAGCCACTTCACATAAACCTCTTCAATCAGGGCCTTTTCAAATGCTTACTACTCCAGTAGTTAGTAAATTCCTCCTATTTTCCATGGATCAAAGAATCAAGAACTTTGCTTAAACTATGAAAATTCTTGGCCAAAAATACTTCTGAAAAAGACAGTTTGACCCAGTTTAACCATATTTTTTTGCAAATACCCTCAATGGGGTTTGAAGGGCTATCCACTTCCTCTTTAGTCTTTGTAGATCAGCTGATAACATTGAAAGCCATATGTCTGTAATAAAGTGTATTACCTTGTATAACACCTGCATTATTCAACATACTTCAGAGGAATATTTGAGGTTACTGTAATAGAAGTAATTGCATTTTGAGAAAAGAGTGTGTAACCTCATAAAAATAGATCTGCTTCATTTTTTTCATTACTTCCCTGTCTGTATTAGAAGACATTCCCTGTCTCTATTAAAATATATCCTTAAGGAATAAAGAACAGACTTGGTAGTTCTTATGTTTATTAAATTCATGAGTAAGGTTACTCTAAATACTACTCAAAGATAATAAATTGTATCATTGAAAATTAATTATATACTTTATAAAATCTTAGGAAATATTATAAAATAATAAAAATCAATTACAGACAATGAAAGGCTTTAATTAAAAAGTTAATTTATGTGGATCCTGTTCTCACAAGCTATTATAGGTACTAGTTCTTTAATTTGAAGCCTTAGTACCAATGTTATTTAATCATATTTTCTTGTGTAAACTAGTGCTACTGAACTATCAACAACTATTAAACCAAAAAAAAATTAAAAATTTTATACATCTAAATGAATTTTTTTTTTGTTTTTTTTTTTAAGAGAGATGGTTTACAAATATAACAAAAAATTTACAAGGAAAGATATATTAATAGAACAATTATATATTAAAAATTAAAAATTGGGAGCACACTCGCCTCTTCAAATACAATGTAGAAGCAGAAGATCTCAAGGCAATGACAAATTTAGAGCAGAACATTAATCCCTCTCTAGAAGAAAAAAAGTAGTGGGTACTCAAGGAGAAGAAAAATGTTAAATGGGAGATAAGGGGTAAGGAGGTGGTTATGTTCTAGACGAAAAAAGATAAAGGGTAATTTGCAAGCCATGGAAGATAAAGAAGTTAAAAAGAGGATGAAGTTTCTAATGGCATATTTTTAGTCCATGCCTTTTGGTATCCTGCAAAGTTCTTATTTTTAGTTTCCAGGCACATTTTTGAAACTTGCCTAGCACATTTCCAAATTGCAGGAAGACCAAGAGCTCAAAATTATTTCTTTGTGAGAAATCTTTCCAGTGCTTATGTGAGTGAATGTTTCCTCTGCCTGCGTGGATGTGGTGATTGCTCCATCCCAGCCACACCATTTGGAGGAGGGCCCCTCTGGTGCCAGTGGCTCTTGTCTGCCTTCAGGCACATGCTTTCAGTAATTTGGAATCTGGGTATTGCTTCCAGCTCAGTTCACACAGTCATCTGCCATTTTCTTACTCCTTTTTAATAAGCTTACAGTCCTATTTACTAATTACTGCACCACTCCCTGGTGTCTTGCTACAGGTTTGGTGTGTAATCATAGACCCTATCATTACTAGCTGAGACATATTTGCCCAGGGACAAATTCAATTCCCTAAATGTGTTTTGTGCATTTGAGGTGCTGTAGGGTGTCCAAGTAACCCATGTATGAAACTGGATTTCTGGGAGACCGTCACTTCCCAAAGTTCCACAGAGCCTATGATGTCTCTAAGGACTTATACTCAGGTGGTTGAATCCCACCCTCACAGGCTGCAGTATTTGCTAAAGGTTTCTCAAAAGTCAAAGACATTTCCTGAACCATTTACCTTTGTCCCATGTTTTTCACTCGACCTGAGTAATGATTCAACTTTGTTGACTCTATGGAAGGATTGAGCCTGTAAAGTAGTGACTCAATTCAGCTGCCTGAATTCTATGGTGCCATTAAGGTATCTGAAGGTTTCCAGCTGGCTTCCAACTACCAGTCCAGAAGCCACATGCCCCCTCTAGTTTCTGTGTCAATGTCTCAGGTTCACTGGACTGTCTCAAAAGCACAACAAATCACATTTTAGGCAGCTTAATTGCTGCCTAAGTGTTTTCGTCTGATCTCACACTTAGGTTCTCACCATAGTTAATGGTGTCAGGTCAAAATATTTGGTGAGCTCCTAAGAGCATCCTTCCAAAATTTATGTCCTACATGTGGTGAGATGAATTGCTCTCTAGATCCCATTTGATGTAATTGATTAGATTTCTGTTGATATAATGCAAACTTAGTTAAGTCACAGACACCCACATTGTGAACAATTAGCACTGTTAAATCCCTGCTGGTATTGTGTGAAAATCACCATGATGCAGCAGTATTGCTGACTTCTGTGATGCTCTGTGTAACATCACTTGGTACACTGATGTGATGAGGCCAGGCAGTGACCTTTCTGGGGTAAATCATAGGTCACTGCTGTCTGGATAAAACCAATCCTAAAAGGAGAAAAGAAGTCATGAGGTAGATCAACATCCAGCAATTCCAACAAATGTCAAAGCATTAGGTAACCATAACCAGAAGCTGCTTATACAGCTTCTTCTTTTCCCAGGCCTCAAGGCCAGCTATAAGGATTATTTGTGAAACATCACTTGTGAAAAAATGTTTGGGTCTTTTTCCCATGGGCAGTGGGAACTGGCTGCTGTGCTGTGTGGGTGGCCAAGTTGCAAAACCCTGATAGTGCTTTGTGTGATATAGACCTCCATGACCTGTCACTCAAATGTCTTGTGAGGAAATGCTAATGTTATCTGAAACTAGAAATATAGTCTAAATTAGTTCTTTAAGCTTCTCTACATTCAATGAAGACAGAGAGCACCTACAGAGGTCAGATTATTCTATTCTAAGATAGTTGGTTCAATAAGTCTCCAGGGATATGTATTTTTCTGTTATATGTAGAAGAATGCTTAATTAATAAATACATAGTTAGGAGCAGCTGATCTTAACCAAGTTGCTCTCACTGTCTCTATCCTTCCATTGCTACATGGCAGACAGCTGTGGGGATCTGATCGCCGGATACAGTGGGAACAAAGATAACCACTTCTCCCAATTTACATCAAATCTGCTCATAGTGCCTCACTTTTTTATGCAATTAAATTCATATCAACCAAAATATGTTTTCCAAAAATGTGTTCTATTACCATCAGAAAATATGTTTGGTGCAAAAGCCAAAGAACAGGGATTTGTCTTCTGTGACATACACATGTATATAGTCAGACAGTATCCCTATGGTCATTCCTTTTAGCTTTGAAAGCTTTGAGACACACGAGTATATCCATTTAAAAACATAAGACAGCTCTCAAAAAAGAAAATCTGTACTTCTGGATAAACTCACACATCATTTCCAGTATCAGTTCAGTGGAGGTCTCCGTCTCAGAAAATTTGTTGTCATAGTTCAGTAAGAAAACTGAACAGGATCCACACAATGCAAGGGTAATAAAAACAATTAAAGGGAAGAGTTTGATATTTTTTAATGGTAGCTGAGAAATGCCATTAACAAACAAGGCTATTGGGATGGAAAAATCCATCATTAGCATCTCCAGCTCGAGAAAAAATGGCTGCAAGTGCCAGTAAAAAAGCCAAAAACATGGAAGCAAGGATTTCTTGAAAAAAACACAATTCAATATGAACGCATTTCTTAAAACTGTTCTGTAAAAGTTGAGTATGTGCTGTCAGAGCTCCTCAGAGGTGCCAGACACCTTCAGCTCCCTTTGCTGCCAGTGGAAGAGGAAGGTGCTTGGCCCACACTGAGTGTAATCCCATTATTTGTCACAGCTTGTGTGACTCTTGAAACTTCCCTTATTCTGAATTACTTAAGACAGGAAATAATCATATCCCCTGTGGCTAATGTGGTTAAACTGAAAAAAAACTTTTGTGATGAAATGGTAAATAGATAGGACTTACATGCATACATACATACATGATACAAAATTATTCACCTTCTTTAGGCTTGATTTATAAGGTAAAATCTTTTTCATTCACATATGTCTTGGATACTACTAGTATAATTTAAAGGAAACACCCATTTTCAAAGAGTTGCAGGGAAGAGGTGGGGAGTTATTTGGCATTTTCATCCATTTTTCAAAGCACTGTCTCACTTTATGTCCAAGGTTATGAATCAATTTGAAAAGAAAACTTTCTGCTTATAGTAATTTCTCACAAAGTTTAATTTATATTTTTAATGGGCTTCATATCTCATTCACAACTCCCATTTTTTAGGCTGAGAATGGTTAAGAGTCTCTCTACATTTCGTGGCCCCATTTCACACAGCTGGGTCAGGACAGCTTAAAAGATTTTGCACTCGTCCACCATTTTTGTGGCATGAAATTGCTCAGATTTTCTAAAATTCAGTGTAAAATAACTAAAATTGAGTACCAGTTTTGAAATGTTAGCCAGGCAGCTTGAGCGTATTCAGATAGTAACCAACTTCAGATGACTGTGAAAGCGGATGGGTTTAATTAAGTTTTATTGTGTCAGACAGCGCAGTGTTATAGCATGTGTGGAGGTAATCAGAGCATGATAAACTCTGAGTCAGTCTACAGCTAACTCTACAAAGCACCCCATAGCTGTACAAACTGGGATGTGAGAAAGCATTTACCCAGAGCAGAAAGCACACTGCTCTCCTACCAGGACAGGGATGAGAGGAAGAATGAAGATTGTTTCACTTTGGCTTTTAACATGTGCAGCTGTTTCTAATGCTCTTCTCATCCATCCAGAAAGAGACAACAAAGAAGATGCAAAGCTTGTACAGGTAATTTTGTCCACATCTGAGATCTATTGAGCCCCCTATTTGTAGATATAATCTGTGTGTTCCAGCTGCACAGCAGCTTGCTGCATTTCTGAGACAGTGTTATTGCATAGAACTCTGCTGCCCAATTTTTACTAAAATAGGATAAATCTTTACAAACTGAAATGTCAAGTAAAAAGGAGTCAGGGACAATGTTGTCTGTTTGTGTCTAGCTACATCCCCCTGGAAAACATCTGCTGTGCTCAAAAATCACAGGCAGAAGATTTTTTAACAAAGTACACAAACAATATAAGTCCTAAGGTATTTGTTTAAGAAACAGATCAAAATGTGAAATGAGTTTACTTCTTATTCCTTCCCACCCCCCACCCCACCCCCCCTCCACTAGGACTATTTAAATAAATTCTATGCAGTTGAGCCAGATCCGAATCTGCTTGGATGGAAAATAAATGCTGAATCCACCGCTGAAAAACTTCAGAAAATGCAACAATTTTTTGGTTTGAAAGTGACTGGGAAACCAGATAACGAGACATTGGAAATGATGAAGAAGCCGAGGTGCGGAGTTCCTGATGTGGGTCTTTATGGTGTTACTCTGCCAGGATGGAAAAAAAACAAACTGACATACAGGTAGTATTTCAGTAATTACTTTCTGAGTTCAAATTTTAGGTTTATGGGTATCCACTCTTGTTGCATTTAAGTATTACTTATAGCAATTGTTTCCAGTTGGGAATACAAATATGTTTCTCTTCCCACAGCTGTTAGCTATGCACACTTCTGAGACTCAAGCTGAGTGTTTCGCATTTTCTGGGTCAACCACAGTATTTTGTCTGTCTTGTATCACTCCTGTCAAATATTCTATGAGCCAAACAGGAACAACAATTGCACACTCTACAAGCCCCATTATCTTCAAAATTTGCTAAAACCAGCAGTTTAGTAGACACAGAAACCTGAGGAGATAACTTTCCTCAAACTCAAGTGACAATCTCCTGGCTATGGGCCATTTTGAGACAAAATTGATACTGTGTACATAAGTATTATAATGAAAAAGATATGTTGGACAGTTATCACATACCTCAGACTTAAGTTCAAGCTGAATCTTGGGGGCTATTGGCTTACAGGTTAAATTGCTTCTTATACATTTTTGTTCATCATCTTAAAAATACTAGGGAAATTTTTTCTTTAAATATTAAGTATTAATCCTTAAACTCTCATAACCATAGAATTGTGAACCACACTCCAGATATGAGCAAAGAGGATGTGGATAGAGCAATCCGGAAGGCATCTAAAGTGTGGAGTGCTGTCACCCCGCTGGTTTTCACTCGTATTCATGAGGGAATAGCAGATATAATGATTGCTTTTGGGACCAAAGGTAATATGCTGACTGCATAAGCCGTAAGACTAATTTATAGATTTTCCAGTTGTCATAACATAAACTCAATGTTCTTTCACCTTCACATTACTTAGCTCATGGACATTGTCCTCGCTATTTTGATGGCCCCCTAGGAGTCCTCGCTCATGCCTTTCCACCTGGCAATGGTCTAGGTGGTGACGTACACTTTGATGAGGACGAAGATTGGACCACAGGCTCAGCTGGTAGGTAAAAAAAAAAAGGCTTCTGAAGTGTTATGCAGAGGAATACATTCCTTTCTGATTTTAATTAAGTGAAGGAATAGACTGAGAAGAAATGCAGCATTAACTGTAAGAGCAGTTTGAGGATATTACAGGCCACCCTCCAACCTGGACACTTACAATGACACAGGCACAAACTCAGCCTGGTCTACTCTAGTTCTTATTTACCACTGGTAAAAACACCAACAGTGCAACCATTTTCAGGTAGGAATGTTGCAGACATAGCCACTCTTACTTGGGGGCTGGTAGGGCCCACCAGAGTTTGACAACCCATCTGCTCCCCTCCACCTCCAGGCTGGTCATACAGCACATACTGCCTCTGACAGGCCTCTCAGTACACAGGCACATTATCCTTTTCTCATCCAGTTTTTGGGATGCAAAACTGCAGAGGGTAACTGCAGCAGGGGAATCAAGGTCATGCCACAGGAAGAGCAAGGAACTAATGAACAGGAAGGTGCTGTAAATGGAGAGTGTGGGTTTATTGTGGTGGAAAAAACGCAAAAGGGATGAGGAGTAGACACGTCATGTGATAAAATGTAATGTTTTCCCCACGCTGGGACTAAGTGGGTCAACTCCAGATTTGCTGCTGTTCCTCAGCAACGTGGCTTCAGCGGCCAGGCATTGCAGAATTCAGAGAGCACAGAGGACTCATGAGAAGGGAGGACTGACTGGAAATATGTGTGGAAAAAATGAGGCTTTGTTTGGCTTGGGTTTTTTTGAGAAACAAATATTTTGGCTTCAGCCAGACTTTCTTGGGCAATCAATGACCAGTCCTCTGCTCTACCACAGCCTTGTGATCTTCACTAAGTCTGTTGACATTTTCTGGCACCTGGACTGTTGAGCAGATGAACATTCTTCCCTTATTCAGAAAGTCATGTTACTTGGAGGGATGCATGCTGAAGGAAATTCCATTTTTATCTATTTACCATGTTGACATATTTCGCAGGCAATAAGCATGCATAAGCATAATATTTTAAAAAATATTCTGTTTGGCAAGGCTATAAAGAAACCATAAGCTTCAAAGTCATAATGGCAGGCAAAGTAAATTGTTCTGCTAATGTTTTGTTTTTCCTTGTCTATTCATGATCACACCTTTCTTTCTCAAATTTTAGGAAGGAGGGTGACACAGAGTGACACTTTGATACCTGAAGTGAACACAGAGTGTGTTGTCCTACCCTTGCCCTGGAGAGCTGTTAGTTTGATCTGACTCACTATCTAATCTATCTCAGCCAGGAAACCCTGCCAGGACATTCCTCAGGGCTGCACCCACACTCCCATCCAGACATCTACTCATGCCACATACATACTTTCAGTAGCTAACAGAAAGAAAGAGGGTCAGAAGCCACTCCCTTCTAATGGAGATAGACCACAACCTTACCACATATAATAATGTATATGCATACCCTAGTCAATGTCAATATATTTTATGACTGTGACTGAGCAGTAGTCCCGCTGTGATTGCATGAGCCAATTGCAGAAGGAAATCAGACTGAACTCTGCTTTCTAACCATTTTTTAAGGATTCAACTTGTTCCTTGTTGCTGCTCATGAGTTTGGCCACGCTCTGGGTCTCTCCCATTCTAATGATCAGAGGGCGCTCATGTTCCCCAATTATGCCTACATCAGCCCCAGTGAATCTCCCCTCTCTCCAGATGATATAAGTGGCATTCAGTCCATTTATGGTGAGTAAAATCCATGGTTTAAAACAAAAAAAAAAAAAAAAAAAAAAAAAAAAGAGAGAGAGAGAAATCTCTCTTGCAAAGTTTCACCATTAAAATAATTATATTCTCATATATAAAAAAAAACCTTTATATGTGAAACCTTAATGTTTCTACAATTTGATGTATTCTTTCTAAAATATCTCCCTAGGTTTCCCACCAAATACCCCAGATAAAAAGCCAGCCACCCCTGACTCACCTAAAACTTGTGGATCCCAAATGTCTTTCGATGCTATAACAACTCTTAGGCGAGAAGTCATTTTTCTAAAAGGCAGGTAAATACTGATGTATCATTTCTCTCTATGGGGTTTATTTTTTCTTAATTTATACAAAGATTGAATACTTTTGTGGTTCACATGGTTAGAGAGTTTACGGTGAGATAAACAGATTTCATTTCATAGAAATAAAACTTTAAGCAAATATGAACTATATTAATATTTTTACAGGATCCCCTGATAAAAAAAGTGTTGGGTTTTTTTCCAGAAATCATCTCAATACCAATAAGACTTTATTCCCAAATGTATAGATGTTTTGACTACAAATGACTGGATTAAATGCTGAAATAATTTCTCAAGAATCATAGAACGGTTTGTGTTGGAAGGTACCTTAAAGATCATCTATTTCTAACCAGGGACACTTTCCACTAGAGTACTTTGTCCATCCAACCTGGTCTTGAAATACACCTAATTAAGTGTTTAATTAATTAATTTAATTAATTAATTAAGAAATCAGTATGTTTGACAATATAATTGAGCCAATCTCTCCTCTAGTCACCTTTGCAAACCCAAGCTCATCCATGGAATTCATCCATGGGATAGATTACAGTAAGGCTCATCTAGGATCCTATAACTCTTACTCTATGGTACAGCCTGAAATTTTCAGCTGTTTATAGCTGATCCCATTAATCCATCAGGACCAATGAGAAGGGTAATGTCAGAAAGAAGGCATAACAAAAACCCCCACAAAAACCTTTCCACAGTGGGGAGTGTTTTTCTTTCTGACACATTGACCCAGGTAGCTCCACTGACAAGAAAGAACTTGTAAGCCACAATGTCGTTCACATTCTTTTGCACATATAGAAATGTCTGTGGTTTACTATGTACTATAAAACCTGTTTCATATTTAAATCAGGCACCTATGGCGGGTCTACCCTGATAAGTCAGAAGCTGAACGTGAATTAATATCTGCTTTCTGGCCAACTCTGCCACCTGCTATTGAAGCTGCATATGAGAACTTGAAAGATCAGATCCTATTTTTCAAAGGTGAAAGATTTCTTTAATTTTGTCTTAACTTTATTTTTGTGGGGAGAATGGAGGAAGAAAGGGTAGATATATGTGAATAAAATTTGCTTTTCAAATAAACAAAATAAAAATTTAGGACATTTTATCCAGTTTTTCTACATCCTATGAGAAAAGAGCATATTTTTCCTTTTATTGTTTGAAAATGACAGGTGAAATTAAATGTTTTTATTTCTTTGAGCAGGCAATAAATTCTGGGTTATCAATGGATATCAGGTATTGTTTGGTTATCCAAAGAATATCAACACCCTGGGCTTCCCTAAAGGAATCAAGAAAATTGATGCAGCTGTTTGTAATAAAAATACAGGGAAGACAGACTTTTTCATAGGTGACAAGTACTGGAGGTAAGAAGAATTGAAAAATACTTTCTTATGAATGATTTCAGTATAATCTGAATACAATTTAAATTGTCCATGTGACAAAAGAAAATAGACCTTTAAGTAACTATAAGTAATAGTAATTACTTATAGTTTAGTAATTAATAATAGTAAATAATAATTGGTAATTCTAGTAATCCTACTTTTCATAGAAATGGCTCTTTGTCAGTCACATGGGGAGAAGAGTATAGCTTTGGCTTTTGAGAGCTTAAGGGCTGAAATGGGCATTCAAACTATGGACATGCTTTGATGCATAATGCCTGGTAGATGAAAAAAATCCAGGATATAGAGATTTTTTACAAACACAAAAGTGTCTCCAGAAAATAAAAATGTGAACATTAACCTGCCTCACTAGAAGGCTGGCTGGGACAGCTTGTGCAGGATTTCTCTGATATCTGAAATGCCTTGGACTATTTTACCCCATTCAGAAAAATAAAAGTGAGTTTCCTGTCTTTGACTGGTTAGCACTGGATTTTCAATGTGTTTCTTCTAAATCCTATTCCCAAACTGGAGTGAGTGATTCCAAATATCCAAATACCAGGCAGGTGAAGGTAAAAAATGAGCTTTGGTAAGTTGATAAATTCCTTCTGTGTTCAAGAGCAACGGCTGCAAAGGCTTTCTGCAGGCAACCAGGAGCATGCCTGGGTCACACAGACTTTATCGTGACTAATTAGGGGGTTCCTCAATGAGACATGCAGTGTCAGCTGGATTTCGAGATTCTTGTGGTTTCTTGTCTTCTGCTTTTGATTGTTTTGGAAAGAGTCTTTACAATATCTTGCATTGCTATTTTACTGTCTTGGACACAAGACAATAGCATGCAAGAAAACCACAACACATATTTCTTACCTAATAACTCATTCTCTCAGACTCATGTCTCTGTGAAAAATATTTCTTGTATCCAAGGAGAAGTAAAGCAAAGGCTTACTTATTTGGTTTTTGGTTTTGTTTTGGGTATTTTTGGGTGGGTTTTTTGTTTGTTTGTTTGTTTTTCCTGAGCGGGTTCCTGGAATCTGGAAGAATTTCTTAGGTTCTCCTTTCGGCCCCCTTAATTCAGTTCCATCACATAAAAATTGTCCCAGCTCAGTTTAGAACAACTAGATTGTATTAAAAATAAGCCAGCTTCCTTTCCTCCATTTAAATCTGTTAGCTAGTAGAGGACTATGTGCAATATCTTATGAAAATCTAAGAGGATTTTAAAAATTCTTACAATAAATATGTGCAGATTCTATAGCAAAAAACGATCTGTCCAGTTTTCTTGTACTGTCTGTGACCCTGCTGTCATTAGAGGAGGTAAATCGCAACCCTGCTGTCAAAAATGTGGGTCTTCCTTCAATTTTTCTCACTTCAAATGCTACTTTGGAGCTGTATCTGCCTTTATCAGCAAACAAGTAGCAACTTCATGGAAAACGCAATGGCCAGCATCCTGCAGACATTTGTGCGAGTAAATAATACAAATTTCTGTTGTCAACCCAGGGAAATCAGTCAAACTGAAGATGGCAGGCACATTTCAGCAGCTGGTAACTCTGTGCAGAATTGATGTCTATACTCTGTAAAATTACACTTCTCCCTTCATATGATTTAGGTTTGATGAAAACAGCCAGTCCATGGAAAAGGGTTATCCCAGACTGACAGTCGATGACTTTCCAGGAATTAGCCAGAGGGTTGATGCTGTTTTTCAACAGAAAGGTAAATGGAATGAGCTTCTAAGTAAAACCACTTCACTTCTAAAGATCATAAATTGGGAGGTTATGATTAATGTCATTATTGCTGTATCCTGCAAAAGACAGAAATGAAGAGATACTCTCCTGTGTGTACAAAGATGATGTTCCCTGATTCGTCAGAACGAAGCTATATCTTGTATCCCTAACAAAATTCTTTGCTTCTTCATTTCCAGGATTATTCTATATCTTCAGTGGATCAAAACAGTGGGAATTTGACCCTGTTGCTAAAAAAGTTATCCGAGAAATAAAGAGTAACAGTTGGTTAAACTGTTAATGTCATTCAACTTTCTTACATTCAGCACGAGACAACAATAATCCTTCTAGAGATCTCAGACATTATTCATATATGCACTACCGTAGAGACAAGGCAACAGGACTAGTTTTCATAGATGCTTTTCATGTATTTAAATACATTAACATGTCAACTCAAATTGTATTTGCAAAAGCTAGAAAGAACCTGCATTTTTCCTCTAAGTACAAAATGTACAACAGAATTTATTACTTTTTACTCCAGAGAATTTTTCAAATATTTTGGCAATAAACGGTTTTTGGTTGATGACACCTGTTTTCTGTTTCATCTGTTGAAGGCATTCTATTTCTGAGGTGTGAAAGACTGCAGGTTAATACCCTAATATCCTTCCAACATACAATGTTTGTATTTTGCTTCTTTTCTCTCCTAAGAGTGAGCTTCTTTTCTCTCCATATGCAAGAGCCAGACTGTTCATTAGCCACTGGCTTTTCTCTCCTCTCTCCTGTATCTTCTCCAGATCTTTGACTATTGCAGCCGTGTTCTTTTCACATCATAACAATATTTTGCCATCAAAATCACCCACCTGTCTAAATACAATATCTCACCTGATAATCACCCTGATCTGTTTTTATAGCATAGCAATTAGCATTTCATCAGTGGCCACGTTTTGTGAAGATATGAATTATATCCTTCACAGATCAACCCTGTCCTATTAAAGAAATAGATTCATTACCATTTCATGGAGCACGACCTTTTCCTCTGCTAACAAAAACCATTGTGCTTCAAGTGCACATACATATGAGATTTATTGCATACTGCCAGTCATACATGGAGCAGGCTCCTCACAAAAATCAGAGAAAATCTGTAGAGTGACAGTCATATCCTGTCTATGTATTTCTTTGGCATTTGGTTCTGGAAACATGCCCAGAACACACTGCCAAATGGCCGGCCATACAGCCTGCATGGCTGGGTATATCTGAATTATAATACTGAGAGCCTGGTCTCAGTATTGGTTTGCCCTCCTGTTCTCTGGTTCTCACATATTTGGCTGTTTCACACATCTGTAGCACGCTTGAGTAAAACATTTCTTTTTGTTCTGTGCTTTTACAACAAGGCACCAACCCCAGACTGAACCTTTCCCATGTGATTTAGTGTAAACAGCAGGAGAACCATCATTTTGCTGTTATTACCAGCAGAAACCTGCTGGCTTTGTTCCCACCAGGAAACCAAAGTAGAGGCTCAAATATGCTGTTTCACTGATCTACAAAACTAATCATGGTGAATGCCATTATAATCTAGATCCCTGACAAAACCTTAAATTAGGATGAAATGGTAGACATTTGAGTGAGATTCATCTGACTACTTTACCTTACTGTCTAGCTACATATCTACATGGGTTAGGGAAGATCCCTGTACTGAAAGAAGGGGGAGAATTTCTTCAAAGTTCTCCACAATGTAAAGCATCTCATCTCATCTCATTTCATCTCATCTCACTCAAATACTGTGCTGGGGCAAACCAGCGTCTTCAGCCTCCAGCAAAAACATCTTCTTGCAGATGAAGGCCAGCCAACAAGCTTGGAGTAGCTAACTTTCAGATAGATAAGGTTTGGTGGAATTTATAGTGTCTTTGATGGGTATCTTTCAGTTTTTATTCAGAATACAGGGGCATTCTACTTTTTTCCTCTACAATGTTCGCATTTTGGCAAGTTACAACAGCAGCTTTTTGTGTCGCCACAAGCCAGTGACAGAGTTGCCTGGAGGTACCTGCTTGGACCACCACTGTTTGTGGTGTGATTGTGATATCCCATGAGACAAGAGCAGAACATGCTGGAGGCAGGTGAGATGGAGACAGTTCCTTACCTATTTCTGTATTTCCAGCCTTCTCACCTCCGGCATTCAATTCAACTGGTGTCTATGTAGAAAGCACAGTTTAACAGCACAGTCACAGAAGCTGACAAATTGCACCTAAGTTTTTATATTCAGAGGCAAGATTACTCTTTCACACACACTCTGCTCTGCGTGTAATACAATTATCATTTTAGCTGCAAGACACAGTTAATCACTGAGTCATCAAGGAGATTATTCAGTGCTTTGTAACACATGGGCAAGTTCTTTTGTCTTCAGATGCAAATAAACATCATAGTTACTCTGTGTTCCTTCTTTTCTCAGGTCAAACATTGCTTCATAATTTATATAAATCCCTTCTCTTAAGGGAAGTTAATATTTAGCAGTGAAATGTTGTTACTGAAATTTTCTCACTGGCAACTTTGGCATTATGTTAAACCAGAGTGGGGTGCATTTCCACAGGTCACCTGCAAAAATAAATAAAGCAAGGAGTTCTGCTTTTTCTTTCTTTGCAAAGAAGGCCTGAAAAATCACTCCAAACACAAAAAGACTTGACTTCTGATTAGTGATAACAGCTTGGTCACTCACTTTTCCCCTCCTTGATTGTCATTTCATTGGAGGAATAGGAACCAAAATAGGAGTGTCAGAGCAGAAATCCAGTAAGTGGTGAGCGCTTAGTGGTTGTCCCATCCCTGCATCTCTGCCAGGTACCTCACCAACATGGGATTAGGTCTTGCACCTCACCATATCCTCCCACAACCCTGAAGAGCTCCCAATATCACACCCACAGCCCCCCTCAGTACTCTTTTGTGCCACCTGTAGCTCTTCACAGTGCCTGTCCCCATACTAAATTTAGGCCTCTAGCTAAATAATGCTGTGTAGTTACCTGTGGGGTGACCAGTCACAGGCCCCATGGCCCAATCAAGGGGTGAGTTACCTGCCTTTCCATTAATAGGGTTTTTTTCTTCTCTAACCAGCTCAAATTTTCTAAAAAACCTAGTTTGGCTAAACTGGCCAGTACCTTCAGTTGCTGTGGGACCAGATGGACACACAGGCACACAGAAAACATGATGTCATGTGGTCAAGTTAAAATAATTTTCTCAATGTTTTCAATGAATATTCTTCCTGCTTTGCACTGCACATTTCCATTTAGTTTTGTAATATCGTATTCTCCCTACTGTTGACCAGAGGAGATTGGAAGGGCAGACGCGGCAAAGGAGAAAATACATATAAAGCCAAAGAGAAAGATAACCAGTTGTTTCATATCACTAAGAAAAAAAAAAAGGTCATCCAATTAATGTTTTTACCAGCTGTTTTTCAAGTGAATCATAAGGTTGTAAGATAATGAGACTGGATTGAAATGAGGAAATTGTACATCTTAATGCAACATGTTGCTGAGATGTAAAAACTACAGCATTCCTGGTAGATTGTCCTGAAAAGTCCTACTCACTTCTTTGCCTGCAGGAACCTGGTCTCCCAACACTGATGAGGGAGTGTTTCAGATAACAGAGTGGGGAAGGAACTGTGAATAATCAAATACTTGCCAGAGCAGGGCTTAAAACCCACGTCTTCCTCTTACCCTTTCATATGAGCAACCTCTCCCCTGTGCTCTCAGATGACAGACAGTTGTCCCAAAAGCATAGAGAAAACAGATAATGAATTTTTTCAAGGGTTTGGTACTTCAAAGGAAATAAAAAGACAAGCATGGGAGCTAAAGTACAGAGAAAGTCATTACCTGGATGTACATACCCACCCTTCCCTGCAGTCACTCATAACGTCACGCCTCTTGCTGCTTAGCTGTCTAATTCCTGATACCAGGAAAGAAGCTGTAAGGCCAGTGTTTAAGTGCTGATAGCCAACATGCTCTTTGAACAGCTTATGCAGTTTGAACCTTTTTGAACACTGATCCTTCAAACATGCCAGAGCCATCCCCAAGGCAGAGAACTGAAACCAAGTACAGACATTGTGGGTGCCAAGACAGAATATCAACAAGGAGTGAGAATGAGGGGCACAGTGTGCCAGGCAAGAGAGGAGAGGGCACTTCTCTGAGGTCTACAGACAAAGAGAGATGCCTGCAGGGTAAGCATTCCTAATGACAGCCATCTCAGTGACCTTACTGAGTGTACCCTGTACCTGTAATTTGTAGAGACGACCTAAAGGTTTGATATGTGGGTTCTGTGGTTCTGGCTGTGAATCAGAGTTTTTCATGGTCTGTCTGCACTCATTGACTAGATCAGCTTGGGAGAAGGGGTGTCTCTCAGGTTCTTTCCTTATTCATCATGGGCTTCATGTGTTTTTATGATATATAGGCACTGTATGTCACTACCTTTCTATAAGTGAATGATCATAGATCTGCTGGTGTATTTGTGCCTGTGGGTTTGTGCAGGCTCTGTTGGACTCTGCAGCCTGAAGAGTCTAAGAGAGCAGGAAATCTCAGCTGAGTGGAAATGCCTTCTCGCTTTGTTGCAAACAAATGCTGCTTGTGGAACCAAGGGCCATACAGCCTTCCTATAACTGAGCAAGACAAGGTTTTAAACTATCAGTTAAAAAAAAACAAGATAAGCTCTTGAAGACTAGGTCTGGGGTGAGTAACTCAGCCTTTGGATATTGTGAATGTGGGGTATTTGAGCTTGGACTGATGAGGGTGAGGGTTAATTTTTGAGCAGTTGCTGCAAGTATGGGAAATTAGCACAGACTGACAAAGAAAATGCTGCTTCTTGCAAGAGATTGGAGTTGCAAAGCTCACTGTTCCAAGCTAAGCCTGCATGTGTTATGGCCACAGCCTGCAGGGACGAGCCAGAGCTGCCCACTGCCTTGCACATCGGGGTTCCCCGGGCTGGCAGTGGAGTGTCACAGCTGTCGCCACGAGGTCACAGCTGTCACCCAGCGGTCACAGCTACCACTGAGGGGTCACAGATTGCAGCCAGTGGCCTAAGCTGCCATCCCACGGTCAGAGCTGGCGCCCAGCTGTTACAGCTGCCACCCTGCGGTTACAGCTGGCAGGCGAAGGTCGCAGCTGTCCCCCCGCACAGCTGGCACCCGGAGCTAGGGTTCCACCCTGCGGTCACTGCTGCCACCCCGCGGTCACAGCTGCCCCAGCAGCTGCTCCAGGACGGCTCCCGACAGCTCAGCTCAGCTCCTCAGAGCCTTAAATTAAGCTGTGCGGTTACTCAGCTCACGATTTTCTGAACAACAGTTTGCATAAAGGTCTTTCATGCGAAGAGAAGCACTTAAATTTTAAAATGAAAAATGCTTTGTTAAATCTATTAATAGTGCAATTTAAATTACATAAATTGAACCGTGTGTTTGCAAACATGTATATAGAAAAGCTCTGATAGAACTCTAGAGGCTGCGTCCTGAAGGACTGAGCCCCCTAAATTATGGGAACTGGTAAAAGCTGTTTAGCTGTAGACTGAGGGTTACAATGGTTAGGATGAAAAATCAGTATTTAAAAACGAAAGTGTTTTTTTAAAAAAATAGCTTACAACCATATGGAAAATGTAATTATTAAACAGAACAACTTGGTAATAAAGACTTGAAATATATAGTTTACAAAATGCACTGGAAAGCATTTTTTAAATGTGTGTATGGTATAAAATACAAATACATATGCATATTTTCCTCTGTGTTTCAGACTAACATCATTACTTTTATAACCACTGCTTTTAATTTTAACCCAAAAATTACAGAAGAAATAAATATGAAATATATGAATATATATCAGTAAATATATGAACCCTTTTCTTTAAATCATTATGCAGTTTAGCTTAGGTTATTATATTTCTCCAAGCAGCTGAACAGTGTATTTATCACTTCATACAAACAGGATTCCTGTGAAGGAACCCAGCTTTTAGTGTAAAAGAAATGCACTTTGTATAAGGAAGTAAGGAAAGTTTACACCGATCTCAGAAGGAGAACAAACGGGCACAGGTATGTTCTGGAGCAAAATTCTGCAAGTTAACAAATGTTTGTTTACAGAGATGTAGAGAATATGGAAGGTGAATGGCTATTATTAGAGATATCCTTTTCATTTCTAAGCATAATAAACTCTTTCCTCATTTCCAGGAACACAGTGTAGCCTGTGTACATCATGAGCTACAGAACAGGTTTTATTTAGAGAAGGAGGTGCTGATTCAGCAAAGCCTTTGAGCTTATGCCAAAATTCAAACACTACTTTTGAAATCTTTTGCTCAGTCAGTCCTAATGAGACATATGTGCTCATTAAGACCATAGAAATGTACTGCCACAGCAAAGTTCACACAAAGCATGGTCATTCCTCAAGCACTTGAATGAGGAAATGAACATTCACACCATTACATTCAAAAGTATTTATACACAAATGAGAATGGACCCCACTGTCTTCCTTTCCTTTTCAGTCCCCTTGACTCTCATCCCCAGAGCTTAATCTGCCACAGTGCAAACCTTTCTGCCTCTGCCTGTTGTTTTGCAAGGTTTATCCTCAGGTGCAAATTATTGGAGGTCGTAATTTTGGGAATTGGTGCTATTAAAATTGTAGAAAGGGAAATACACATATCATTCATTCATTTCTGAATATGCTGTGGGATTTTTTTTTTGCACACATAACATTTCTGTAAGAATTTGTTTAGAATGTGAAGGCCAAGTTCTAATTGTCTAATTATTTGATTTCCACTTCTATCTTCGTGCCTGGTGTCCTCTTGACTGGATCTGAGCCTTTAAAGATACTTAACCGTCAAGAAAAGTCTCTGCAATTTGGGATGAATTCGACCATCATGATGTCATTCTTAAAGCTTTAAGGTGACAGTGAAACAAAATACTCATGGAAAAAAAATTATCCTGAACTTAGGAAACATACTGCCAACAGGCAGGAATAAAGATTTTATCTCTTAGAGCATCTCTCCAGGGAATGGACAAAGGACCTATAGACTTTAACACTGGGATAAGCGCTTCTAGAAGGCATTAGCATTATATTTCAGAGCAGCATTGTTTTGAAGTCAGCCTCTTCATTATCCTCAATTCCCATGAATGGCTTTAGTTTGTAGAGCACTTTGTGGCCACAAGAATCAGAATTCTGGTTAAAAAAATTATCTAGGAAGGTCTGCCAGAGCTGCCTATATGCCTGATGAAGAGATCTGCGCTCAGATCAATGAATGGTGCTTTGGACAACTCCAAACTATGTGGTCAAAACAAGTGACCAGATCTCAGACCCAAGACTCCTACAGAATGCCTTGCCAGGAAGGAATGGCAACTGGAATTACCAGCATTGTATGCTATCTGACAAAGAGACAAAGGTCTTGTTTCATTACCATGTACAGTAGTAAGTTTATCTCCGTGTACAGTAAGTTTATCTCTCTCTTTTGACAGAATACACAGTACAAATAACAGCAATAGTTTTCCTGTGCTACTGATAGACAAGGGCCTGTGCAAGTCACAGCGTATGTTACAATACAATCTGCATATTTGAAATAGAAAAGCTGAGCAGTAATCATCTGCAAAATAGTAATCACTCTAGATTTTAGAATAAAGCTGTTGTTTAGACTTTTTTGCCAAGTTTCTATTTGCTTTAGAGAAAACTGTTGCAAATGATCTAAATTTGTCAAAATCTGAATGTTTGCTACCATAGAAAATTCCCAGATTACAATCTCCTCTCATTCTGAATCAAACCTCAATTCAGCATGACCTAATTTCAGTACAAATAAACTATGATGCCTTTACTGCTCAGTTTCCATTGCCACACTTTTCTAATAACCATGTGTTCATCTAGATTATTTTTTTTAATCAACATTTCGTACAACACAGATTGTAGAATTTGCGTTGGAAAATATTCAATATAAGTCAATCAAAATATTTACATGTCAGTGAGCAAAATTTGCTTGAATTTTTCTAGTTTTTTTGGGGGCTTTTTACAAGTATTATACCAAAAAGGGAAGGCATCAGTGTGTAGGGATAGCAGCAACTGCATGACAAGAAATCTCAGAGATGCAGGTATTACTGTGTGTTCAGGTGGCCAGGAAAGGGGACTACAACCATAGGAGCATGAATGATTCAGAGGTAATGGTGTTCTTAACATAGCAAACTACCAGCTCTTTCCAAGTGAACCCGAATGGGAAAAGAATCCATGAATACACAGGGGATTAGTTGTGAGTTTTCTGGCTTTGGAAATGAGTAGCCATCATTTGGATGATTTGAAAGACCATTAACTTCTTAAATTTTGCCCATGTTGTCTCTTTTTAGTCTTTCATATATTTTGTTTCCATTATAAACTCAGCAAGGACTTTGTAATAAGTCTCTGAGATTTATTTTTTTTCCCCCAGAAATTACTAGTACTTAAAATTAAGGGAAGACTGCTTTATAAAAAGGCACAATACAAGTTCAAATGCACAATACTTCACCTGTTTTAGTGAGAAACATACTTGCTACTGCACCACTAAGTGCATTGCTCTGTATTAGGAAGACTACCAATTTAAAAACATTGGCTATCACAAAACGAAATGATCTCATGATATGAGATCATGAATGGCTGGAATTTTCCCATAGTATGACATCCTCGGCCTTGTTTTCTACCTCGTCCCTATTGCACAGTGCTGCCACTAGATGTCAGATGATGAAAGGTCCCCAATAGGCCCCACAGGCCAGTCTGGTCAAGAAATGAATTAAGAGAAAATAGTGCACAGGGTAACAGAAGTGGCCAGGTGAAAATGGGTAACTATTGATCTTTAGCTTTTGGTAGTATTAAATGATGAGTTTTCTAGGAAGAATCATGCTGTCGTGACACACAAGAACACAGGAAATCTCCTGAAGTCACCTTCTTTCTCTGGGCTTTTACACTGTTTTCAGAGCATCTTTCAAATTGGCCCCTGATTTATTACAGGAACTTTTCATCATTACTACAATGCTAACACTAAAAAGCAATAGAAAAATGAAATTCATAGATTACCCAATGCAAATTAAAGTCATATAAAGAAAAATAAATTATCAAGTCTAATTCATTAGTCAGTATAGACTTATCCATATTTACATTTCAGCTGGCTCCATGGCCCTGCCCTTCAGCCCCATGCTCACAGCTAAATTATACTAACTAATGGGGCTTGGGAATGAAATATCATGTTATGTTCACATTCAAGAAAGTTGTCAAACTGGACACTGTCAAAGAAAGGACACATGGTACATCCTCTGTGCCATGTCATGGAGTTGAGGAATACTCTCCATAACAGATTAAGGGAATTTTTGCAAAGATCAGAGCTAGGAAGTCAACCCTGGACCATGTCCTGGCACCCAACAGAAGGACCAGCCTTGGACTGTGAATGCCATCATGGTCACAACTTCCCAGGACAAGAGCTAAAAAGAGAAGGGATAGGGAAAACATAATGTTCTGTGTATAACAGGAGAAAAAAACTACCCATTTTCCTCTGCAATCAGGACAAGCTCTGTATTCTGTGATTACACCAGTTCAAACCAGTTTCTCTATCCATATCTATAAGAAAAAAATATGCTTCAGAGAACTTGATTCTCTTCCAGTACTTGTGTAAAGTGGAATGATGCAAAGGGATTTCGGTTACAGTGAATGATACTAAAACCAAAGCTGATGTAAGATTTATTCCTTTCTAACTAGAGAGGGAAAGCCATGGGACATAACTCATACAATGTTGAAGTTAGTTAGTTAGGATGAGTTCAAATTGCATCAGAATGGTGCTGTAATGCTATTTCATGGCATTGCACAGCCTTAACCCTTCAGCTGAATGCCTTAAGGGGGTATGAAGCATTGTGTTTGCACTACTGGAGACTCATCTTCTGAAGAACTACTTTCCTCCCCAAAAGGGTCTAAATTATTCCTTTCCATGGAACCTTTCATTCACTGTTCATGGTCACAGCTGTGAAAAGACACCTTCTCCCATTATCTGCTTCCTAGTCTGATGATAGGTTATCTTTCCTTCCTAGAAAGAAGTGAGTCAGTTATTCATTAGTTTCTGAAGTATTATACGTGTGTGGGTTCTTCCTCTTTCTTTTGCATTATTTGCTGCATCATCGTGACTCTTACACCTTTGATAGTCCACGTGTGACCCTGGCATATGCTTTTGCCCCAGTGAAGGGGCAATAAGGGAACAATAATCTTGAAAGCACAAAATAAGTGGACTGTGGGAACAAATGTTACATGGAAATAGCTTACAAACACTGTAAATTCAAGAATTTCCAGAAAAACAACCCTTAAAATTTCTTTCCAGAAATCAGTCTATTCCTGAGCTACCCAGGGATAAACAACATAACGATGTGGAAAGTCAGAACAGTTTAAACTGTAAAAGTGTGAAATATGAAATCCTACATCAGGGAATAAATTTGAGGTAAGTTTGAAAAGTAAATACTACATGAACAGACTGATAAGCCTTAATCCCAAGCAAACTCCTTGAAACAATCAAAAAAGAAAGACTATAACTTTACTCTTTTAAAACTGGATGATCTTAATTAACTCTGAGAGAGTTATTTCTGACCTATCATTGTGTAACAGGAGGTGGAAGGACAAAATTTAATCCATCATTATTTGCAACAATTATTTTTAAAAAGCCCACAAGCCTCAGCTTTTGCTGATGGTCAGTGAGGATCGAGATAATTCTGTATATGAACTCATTATATTGCTTAGTGTTAGAGTTTTCTAAGGAGCCACCGGATAACAGTTTCCCTGTTGTGTAGGGCCTTAATATGAGGAATTGCTGCTTTAATGTTAGGCCCATTCTGAAGAGCTTTGCAATATCAGCACTGAATCATTTTTCAGCTTGTAGCATTGAGAAAAATCCTGAAATATCTGTAGGATATACTGGTACCTTTTCATCAGGGAAGTAAATTAAGCAGCAGCAAAGTAACAGTCTATACTTTAAACTATTAGCTTTGTCCCTGACACAGCTTTGTCCTGGGCAAACTAGCATTTGGACATGAGGCAGGAGTCAGTACAGTTCAGAGACTTGCCTCAAGAAATCAAGTGATCTGCATGTATATGCCCTGTTTTGAAAGATAATTTTAAATAAGAAGAGAGTAGTTTCAGGTCTATTTATTTTAGCAGTGTTTATTCTTTGCACCCTGATGACTTGCCACATTCATGTGGATAAGCATGACATACCTGATCCTGCTTTCATGTCTATATCACCACATTTTCTTCCCATTTGATAGGCTATCTGTCAAGCACCTGAGTCTTACCTAATGCTTTTCCCTTCAGGGTGCTCTTATAGCACATCCAAGTTTTAGTAACCATTCTCTTGGGAGCTGGTAGGGAAAATTAGCTGGCTCTTAGATTGGAGTCATAGGTCCAAACTTAAAACCCTGTAAAAAATTGCAAAAGTCTCCTTTTTTTTTTTTTTTTTTTTTTTTTTAATCCTGGATATTCCACTGTTTCATAATATGGTTTTGTGGCTTCATTTTTTAAAGCACATCCTCTCAATCATCTCAGTCCTGTTTGGGTGGATTTGCTTAGCAGTACCACAGAAATCTAATGCCATGGAAGTTCCTGTTCAGTGTCTGCCATTTGTCCAACTACACTCTATAAAATCCTCCAAGGCAGGCTTAAGACTAATGTATTCTATCACTTTGTCACTCGGTCTTTAGTCAAAACAACAACCAACTTTAAACACGTCCAAGGTATCTGGCAAGCCACTGATTACAGATCTCTTTTTCAAACCTCAGGCCCTTCAAAGCTCTGGACTATCTTTACCCTAATCTGCCTCAGAGCTCAGCTTTCAGCTGCTTCATTTCAGCATCTGTATAGATTGTATCATCAGAATAATTTGGGAGCTAAATCCAACATTATTTCTCTAGTCCTCCAATTTACCAAGAAGTCCAAGTCCAGCCACAAATCACTAACCAAAGTGACTTGCTATCCCCTAAGCAGATGCTTCAGCAGCTGGGGAGGGGGAAGATGGAGGTACACCTTTTATATGAGAGCATCAATCAAATTATTGCTTAGAAGACACCAGACCATGTTTGCTTGAATCCATTTCAGCCCAAGTTTACAGTAGAAATCCCAAACCCTGAGCTTTACAGGCCTGCCACTTTAGCTACTGCAAAACCAGGGACCAAGGGGGACCAAGAATGCCTTCTGTGAAAAATATAAAGTTCTTTCAGACAACCATCAGTCAGCATTCTACTTAAAGCTGTGACAATCACCATTTCCCTTGGGCCTTCCAGACTCGAAGCAGTCAGCATGTTTGTACCATTTCAGAGCAACAGTCTGGTGAAAACCCATATACTGCAGCCACTCATGAGCTGGTAGAGAGTCATGCAGGATTTTACTGGACTAGAGCCTTAACAAAGTTTTGCCAAAAATAATGAATGTCAGCAAAATCCCTTGGAAAAATAAAGGGAACTTTCTAAATAAATTTAGTTTATGTGATTTTGCTTTTTCATCAGGAAATTAAAAATGCCCCAGATTTCATAAATTGGTTGCCATATCCTTTGTGGTGTGTGAATCATCTCCTAGATCTGTGTCAAGGCTAATTCTTTTTTGTTATTACTATTATTTTTTTATTGCCACTCAGTCTCTCATTCTGGGGTTCGTTGAGGAGATACCACCTTCAAAAATGCCTGACATGATTGCAGGTAACATGATTGCAGCTGGACTAATACTTTAACTGGTGCTGGGGACTAATCTCCAGCTGTAGATATAACCAATATGATCAGACCAAAGAGAAATTGCAGGACTGAGGCTACTAGACTAAAGCATATAAGATGACATTTCAGATGAAACCTAAAGCCTAAGGATATGTCTCTAGCAGGTATAAAAATACAACTGAGACCATTCACAGATGTGGTGGCCAAGGGGCATGCAACAGCTCACACCCAGGCTATTAAACTCTCTTAATCTCTGAGGTAGTTTCTCTACTTCCAAACAGGTTATTTGTGGCTTGCCTCTGACACATGGCGTGCCATGAATAGTGCCTGGGAACCATCCAGAGGGTTTGTCTGAAACGAAGCCATGAAGAACCACTCCAGCAATTTAGCAGGATAAAGGATGAAACATAGAGCCTGGGAATACATTTTAGTGCCACAATATTTACTAATACCAGTCAAAGCCTGAGCATCATTCCACCTGTCTCAAAGTCCATAGAACATCAGGCTCACAGATGCCAGTAGAGCAGTTTTCAGTGAGGCTCATAAGAAAAATGTTTTCTGCTCTTCTCACCTAGACTACTTCCTTTTAATTTCATGAGAATTTAGTGTGTTCTCATTTAATTTTATGCCTGACAAGACAATTTATGTCTGACAATAGAATTCAGATGACTTTGACAAGCAATTGAATCAGAGTTGCAGCTGCTGCTGCAACCATTTCGCAAGAGGCAGCATAGCAGTGGCTTCTAGGCAGCTGTGACATCACAATTAAAAAAACAAAGAAATTATAAAGTAGGATCTCGTTCAAAAGAGATGTGAAACACATCCTAGTGCCAGGATGAACAGACACAAGATTATGTTGGAGAGCTAGCCCAGGAAAATAACACAGAATCGTTTTAGATGCACACACAAGAGTACATGTGTATATGTATAGGTGCATACATTCATAAAACTAAGAGAAGAATTCAGGCAACATAATTCAGAGGTGCTCTGTATGTGGTAGCTGCACAGGGACTTGTGATTTACTCCAATCTCTGAGCAATAGTTTAGAGGGTGCCTCCACGGAACAGAACTATAACCAAACAAGGATTAGTCTGCCACCTCTCCAACCTCCAAAAGGCTGCTGGTTTCATAGATAGGGTGAAATACATGCTCATGCCGAGGTTGAACACAGAGCACAGGTATGGTTCATCAAATCTTGGCTCCTGCAGCTTCAGAGATATCAATGTCTAGAAGATCCAAAAAGTACTTAACCCATAGTCTTTCAAATAGTACAGGACACAAAATAGTCCTGAAATAAACTGTTCAGAAAAAGATCTTCTGTAAACACAGCAGACGAGAGTAACAGACATCAGACATATCCACCAAACCACACCAAAAGAAGAGCGTAAGAGACGTCACAGATATATCCTAAGTCCAAGGTCATTAATCAGTGGAGAATGTATTAGAAACATGCAGCAGATCCCTTCTTAGCATGAGCGTATTTTCCACTGTCACTGCTGCTCATTCTCTCTCTGGAAAGATGCTGGGGGAAAATACGCACAGCCCAGAAGCCAGTCTAATCAAACCTATGTTTAAAGTAGAATTAATCACCCTTAAAATATTCCAGCTTCATCTACACAGGAATGTAATTTGAAATATTTACAGCAGTTAAAGAAGTAAAGAATAAAAATGTATTAAAAGTGGTAAAATTACAAGAGAATCAGTGGAAAAGCAGTGATTTTTTTTACATAATTTCCCTCCTAAACAATTTTAATTATTTACCTCTCTTACCTGTCATACTGGGGTTTTTTTCTGACTCATCTAAATACAGTAAAATTTGAAAAAAATAATTTGTTGTCTTTGTTTTTCCTAATGAAATGGGAAAAACAAATCTTATCTGAAAATTGAAGAAAGAATTACTCAAAAAAAAAATAAATTCCCTGACTTTTCCAATAGAAATCTTCTGGAAAATTGTGACCCACCTTTCTTAAAATCAGTTGACACTTACTAAGCAAACGAAATATGGATGTATGTAAAGTGAACACAATATTATGACAGCTGTTCCAAATGTTGAATGGACACATTGATTCATCCTAAAGAAGACAGACTTGAAAAAGCTATGAATTCTTCATAGAAGGCATTAAATTCATTTGACTTGGTGAATACAGAACATGTGCATATTCTGCAATATGCATGAGTAATAAAATAAATACTTACAGAACTAAACCAAATGTCTGTTGCTGGAGTTAGTACTTAGCAAAGTTGCTATGAAGATTATCTGACTTTCTTTGAAGATTTACATTAAAAGAATCATCAAATCTTTTAATCTGATTTTTCTGATCTTGTTAGTGGATACTAATCTTACAGAAAATCAGCCATGAGCTGGTATTCATGAGCCTTTTCTACCAGTTCTAGAAAATTTCCATTATCCTAAACCTAATGATGTTTCTCGCAGTTTCTGTAGCTTTCTTTTCAGATCAACCAGTTTCCTATGGGTCCCTACAGATTTTCTACTTAGCACACTTAACCAAAGTCTTCAAACATTTGCTTTTCTGGTTTATTAGTCTGTATTTTTTAATGTATGAGAATGTCTAGCTGTATCTATGAAGACTATATTATGTTAACTGTGCAATCCAAGTGAAATTGTCTAAACCCAGTTGTGTAGGTGAAGAGGGAAGGTTAGTTAGCCATAGCAGGGCCGCTAGGAGTAAGCAAGTAAGTGTAAGGGTTGCATGCTTTCCTAAGGGAAGGACAACAGAGAGAGGCAGAAAGGGATTGTTTATTATCTTATTGCTCTTCATACACCACCCATAGGCTGAAAAGATCTATCTCTGCCTATATTTGATATCACATATTCAAAGTTCCCTATCAAAGTCACTATTTAGACCACACTTGTCCCTGCCCTCAGCAGGGTCGTTGGAACCAGATGATCTTTAAGGTTCCTTCTGATCGAAATCATTCTATGATTCCATTGGTCTATGATTGTAGTGAAGAAATCCTGCCATTCCAAATATATTTTCAAAAGTATGAAAATTACAGCATTAGCAGTTTATGATTACTGTCTCTTCTTCCAAATCTGTGATTAAAAAAAAATAAAAAGAAAGATGGGTAAAGACCATCCAAAAAGTATTCATAAAGAATTCAGAGGAATCTTTAGCCAAATAGATGCAGCACTGGAAATGAATGATGAGTATTTAACCACACAGCAAAAGGTGTGATCCTGCCAGTCTGTGCTCTGTAGAGGTAAGGAAGTTAATGTATTAGCACATTTATTGATTTAATTCTGTGATGAAGCTGAATGAAATTTCCTTACCAGGTGCTCTAACAAAGACCCTGAAATGTATCAGCTCCGCATCCAAGCTGCGTCAAATCCCAAGATAAAATTCTGCTCTTCTCTCTAGGATCTGCTGACAGGACACAGGTAAATGGTTCAAAGCTGCACCAGAATAGGTTCAGACTGGACATTAGGAACCATTTCTTTATGAGAGGATGATCAGACACTGGAACAGGCTTTCTGGAGAGGTGGTTGATGTCCCAAGCCTGTCAGTGTTTAAGAGGCATTTGAACAATGCTGCTAGTAACATGCTTTAACTATTGGTCAGCTCTGAAGTGGTCAGGGGTTGGAGTGGATGATCATTGTAGGACCCTCTCAACTGAACTATTCTATTCTGTTCTGTTTATTTGGTGTAAGACCTACCATAACAAAGAAGTGAGTGGTCCACATTGAACCCACAAATATTAATAGTAGTCAGAGATGTTAGTCTGTACTGACACAAGTATTTTAGAATTGAATTGACTATGAATTTGAGTTAGTTGACAATGGATGTATCAATGTGCTACAGGTAATGCAGCCCAGACAGCCAAGCCTGCACTACCTTTGGGCACTATATGTCAACAGCTCAGGTATTGCTAAAAATGGAAGTGGGATAACACAGGTTTCAGTGTTGTTTAGTGGTGTAAGCTGTGTCTCTGAGGCACACTGGTGAGGTGATAGCCATCACTGCAATGAAAAAAGGAGGTTGTAGCAAGGTGGGAAGCAGTTGTCTTTTCCAAAGTGACTAGTGATAGGACAAGAGGAAATAGCCAGGGGAGGTTTCTGTTGGATAGTAGGAAAATTTTCTTCCTGGGAAATGTTGTCAAGCTTTGGAACACTCTATCCAGGGAATTTATGGAGTCAGCATCCCTGGAGTGTATAAAAGATGTGTAGGTATGGAGCATAGGGACATAGCTTACTGGTGAATACAGCAGTGCTGGGTTAATGGTTGTACTTGGTGACCTTAAAGATGTTTTCCAACCTAAATGAGTCTAAATAGGTAAAGAAGTCCCCATAAAACAAGCTTCTTTTTTCTTTTTTTTTTTTTTCCGAAAAAAAAATTTAATTATTAAAACAATTATTTATTTAACAGCTTCTTATCTTTTATTCACAATATAATTAACGTGTCTAGAACACTAGAAGGAGATAAAAAGAGAATTAGTAACAACCAGGTAAACAGTTTTTGCTGTGGCAGGCAGCAATAGCTACTGACATGGATTAAACACTAAACAAGTTCTGAAGATGTTCAGATGTATCAATTCACAGCTGATGGTGCTCACTAGGACTCACATCTCATGCTCTTCAGCAGCAGGAACTGCCTCTGGGAGCTCTGCCTAGAGGTGATTGTGAAACTCTTCTCAGTAACAAATACGATCATGTGGGTTCACCAATAGACATTTTAGCCCACAGTGAGCAGTGGAGGTATTTCATGAATGCAGGCAGGATGTTGCAAGCCTGAGGTTCAAACTGAGAAATTCTTCACCAAGGTTTTCCCCCATAACAGTAAGTTAAAGATGCATGACAGTGAATTTTTTTGTTCTATCTGAAACCTATCATTGAGATTCAGGCTAAGTCTAGATAAAGCACCAGTTTAGATTTGCAATTTCTTTAATGAACACATTTTCCTGTTTTCCCTTTTCCTGTTTTTAAGGATTTATTTACTTCTTTTCTGGTCCAAAAGCCTACAAATATGACACAGAGAAGGAAAATGTGATTAACATTTTGAAAAAAACAGAGGTTTTCTAGAGGATTTGCTATATTGGTTGCTCAGCAGATCATCAGATGCAAGTAGAAGAAAGTGAAAACTGGACCATGAAGACCAGAAACATGGTTGCTCCTTTTCTGAGCTTTTCCTTTTATGTAAACACAGGGCACAATGAGTAATGCTACAATTCAGCCCTGCAACTTAACACTATTCCAATAAATACATCAGTGTTAGCATTTTGAAGAGCTTCAGTCTCACCTCAGAAACTCCTGGACCCAGAATGCTTTTGCTTTTCTCCTACCTGTTATCAGTTCTAATGAAATTCAATGAGAAACCCTTTCTTACCACTTCCTAAATACCAGTGAACAAGACGACACAACGGGAAACCATTGAAGAAACTGTGACTCACTAAGTGACTCACTAAGCCCTCTCTCTAAAGAACCAGAAAAGTACTCCAGAGTGAGCAGCTCTCTGGAGGAAGAACCATCTTGTGGTTTGAGTGGTCCTATGCAAGGTAGATGAGCAAAGAAGCAAATAATTCACACCCAACCAGTATCTTATTATTGGAGTTCAGCCTACAGCCTCTCAAGCCTGTGCTTTCAACAACATAATCTGTTTTTGTCAAGGAGATGTTGATGAGAGAGCAGAAGCCAGTCAACACTTCTCCATTTTGAGTGTGAAAGAACCTACTGTGTGATGTAATGATGGAGACCTGATACAGTAACTACACAAGTATTTAGGTGAAAGCAATGATGAAGGATTTGCATTAAACAACATAAATGCAAAAGCACTGTGGAAGCACAGTTTAATGTATGGATATGCATAGTCTGGTGCTTTTTGTTGTTTTTCTGCTGTCACAATTTGTTGCATTATACCAAAAGAAATTGATAGTTAAACAGATGTACCTTTCATATTCATTTCTTTGTGCCTTTTTATGCCAATTGTGAGTTTTCTCTACCAGAAACAGCAGCATCCAGGATGCTTTAGATGACTGCCAAAAGACGGGCCAATGGAACAGGCTTGCAGAGAAACTGCAAATGTGTGAAATACTTGCACCCAAAGCAATTTAAGCAAGATCTTAGCTGCCTCTCTTCCATTTACTTATATGATAGAATAAGATATTTTAACCCCCAGAAGAGCCTGAGACCAAGGTATAAGTGGGCCATAAAGCTGTTATGCCTTCCTTCAAAACTCTGGAACCTATGCAGAGGACAAATATATTTCATTGTATGGTATCTGTAATTCCTTGAATGGCTTTGAGTCTTCTGTACTTCTTGTGGATGGATCTTACTTTTTATCTATTTCAGAACCAAGTGAAAGGGGATAAAAGCTATGATCCAAAACTGGGACAAATTTGTCCCTACTCCAACTAGCCTTCAGTTTTGCACATCCAAATGACAGCCCTGCACACAGAATCCCTTTATTACCTACTGCCAGGAGTGAAAACCAAACCTTTTTTCATCTCCAGTTCTTCAAGAAAAAAGAAAGAGTAAACAAGATTTATCAAATATGCTGATAAAAGGGAACAACTATTTATTGCTGTTATTGAATTTAGCAGACATTATTGAGCAATCCTGAAAATCAGTATAAACAGACAAGGAAACAGCTCTTAAGAATTTAAGAGACTTCTTCACATCCACAAAGGTATGGGAAAGGACAGTAAATCTTTGCATCAGTGTTCATAAAAGACTGACTAAGATAAAGGCAGATTACTCTTCCCAAGATAAGACATGCAGGTATCATTTTAACAGATGAATTCTCCATGTCATCAAAATCTTAGATTAAGAGCCTGATGTTTTTCGGTAATATACCTCTCAGATGCAGATTTGGAGAAGTCATAAGACCATCTCTCCATCAGAACAGAATATTCCCAGACAAAGAAAACAGAACATTTAATAAGATTTTGGCCTTCTACACAGAGAAAGGAAAGGAATAATTACTCTGTGGAGGAAAATGAACCTAATTGTGGGATGATATGCACTAAATGATTGATCTGATTTTTTTTTTACTTATTCTAGGTTACTGAATAACAACATTTTAAAACACTAAAATTAATAACTAAACAAATATGAAAAAATGTGTATGCTGTAATTAAAAATTATTGAAATACAGCTTCTAGGTGATATTATTATCATAGTAGAAAATGTTTATGTGTGGACTGATAAGCTAAAATTTAATTCATATTTATAATTCTTGTATTTAAATATTTTTTGTATTGAATTGTAAATATGCCAAGAAACTTGTGAGTTAACTGAACTTTAATGTTCCATCAAAAATGGTAATTTTCTAATTAATAATTAAATAGGATATTAAAATCTATTTGTCCTTTGTTATGTAATGTTTCTTGTTGGGATTTTAGGTGCAATTTTGAGAATTTTAGCACGATTTAGTAGATCTGAGACATCCAGATGCAATTATTTTCCAGTTATTTTCATGCCAAAATTCCCGAATCAAAGATAAGATTGGAAAAGATTCAGACTTGCACAGTAGGAGTACATCTTTCCCTAATGTTTTCTTTTGGGACAATGCACAGAAAAGGTTTAGGTTTTTAATAACCATGATTTAAAAAATAGCAACAAGCTTATTTAATGTCATCAGTGAAAACCTGTTGAAGTATTAGATAAACTTTCTAAAAAGATGACTGCAAAAGGGTCCAACATATTACCACTATGAATTTTCAGAAAGATACTGTGGGTTTTGCATATTGAAAAAGAAGATCTGTTTTTTTCTCAATTTTCTCTTTGAAGAAACATATTGTGCCTGCAGTTGTTCCTATTTCTGTAAAGTAAAAAAAGAAACTGTGACAGTCTAGTTCAGTTACAATTTTTGCTTACTGGAGGATGACGTACTGAACAGTGACAGTGAAACAGTTCTTTATGTTTTTTCTGTATGGGTTGTGAAGCAGTGGCAGCTGGTGAGAATGGGAGGAAGAGATCTGAAGGGAAATGCAGGCCTTATAGAAATCAATGATTTTTAACATTGGCATCAAGGGGTCAGAGGTCCCCCCCCCCCCCCCAAGACTTAAGATTTTTGGAAGCCAGGATCCCAAAACTTGGCTCCCACATATAATTTATAGTCACTTGAAGTGTGTTGTATCATGCTTATGTAGGCAAAATACTGCAAAATGAAACCAATATGCATGTCTTTTCCTTGCTCTGAAGTTTCTCATAATCTGGGGTTTATAATAATGGATCTTCTGTTATTCTCGCATAGTACAAAGTTGTGTGACTCAGAGAAAATTAAGAAAGCACTGGGTAATCTAGCTCCATTCAGGAGCCCTGCACTAGCCCAGGTGAGCACTGATACTTGGTGTTAGCCCTCCCTTGAATGTCTCCTCTCTCTCTAGCTGAGCTACAACACAGCACACTCGTATCTGAAAAGCCAAGGTACAGTCAGTCACGAAGTCCATATTGCCACATACCACTGAGCACACTATTTTGGGACAGGTGTATTTGTCATTGCTGTCACCCACCATTTTTCTATTGCTGTCATAAATAAGAAGGATAAATACAGAAAACAAAGGATTTCTAATGTAACCTGAGCATACCCAGCAAGGTAGAACTTAAAGGATGAGGCCTATGTGAAAGATATTCTGGTACACCCAATTCAGAGCAGCAGGAAAACACAAGAAATATTCTGTTCAAAGATTTACCAACTCCTCTTTTGAAGATACCTCAGTTACTGCTCTCACTAGAGAGCTTCATTCCTCTGATAATTAGAAACCTGCTTGTTATTTCTCTGTTGGATTTTTTCCCACATTAATTTCTATATCCCAAAAATTCAATGGCCTTTCCTCTAGTTAACTTTCTGAGATGTACTTAAGAAAATAATCATGTCTCCTCTTCACTGCTATGATGGGAATCATTGCTGTCAACACCAGTTTTGACATCAGTTGTGAAATTAACAGCTGTTCTCCCATTACACACAGGCACAAAATTGTCCCAGAGCAGAAAGCAAAGAACTTGTTGCACCAGAATTCAGCAGATTTAGCTCTTCTGACACCAGTAAAGACGACAGTAAAGGCAAGTAGAAATCCAGCTTAATGTGTGATGAACATCTGTGGAGTTAGGTCATAGCTGTGTTAAAACAATGCAGTTATCCATTACTTTGCAACACATTGTAGATGAATCATTAACTACCAACAAACTTGGGCACGTATAAAAATACCTGTAGGTTAGTTTTTAACTACAGCAATGTGTATTTTAGCTATCACCAATGTGCATGAAGATATCAGTGCCTTGTCTTCCTTCAGTCAAAACTTCAACTTCTTTCTGAGTTTTTTACTTTTTCATCTAAACTTATAGACTTCATCTTCCGAGAATTTGTCTTATTTTCTACAATCTGTCAATAAATATACTGTATAGCACTTCATTTCTTCAGCTTTGAGAGCTTCGAGTGATTTTACCCCAGATATTTCTGCCATACTGTGCAAACTGCTACAGTGATGAACTTTGGAAGGAAAGGTAATCCAAAGATATTTAAGGGGAGGGTATAGTGTTGTCCTCACTCTGTAAACTTGTTGAATTTTACATTCATTTCTTTCTCAACACATACTGTAGATATTTCAGTGGTGGATTATTCTGTTGATTCAAGAGCAAAGATAGTGTGCAGTGTAAAGGAAAACCATTTTTTCTTTGTACATGCCTTTGTAGCTCATGGAGGCTTTTGATAGGGAAGCAGTAGGCTTGTGTGTTTGGACCTGCACCAGAAGTAGACATATAGTATGATGGGAATGAAAAATGAATGCACTGGTGTGCAGTGTGAAAACAGTGGAGAAAAAAAAAACAGTGGGAATGGGATGGGGGACATACAGCTTACTCTATTTTGGTGCTTAAGCCTGATTATAACATGGCTTGATCACATTTTGTTCATGGACACCATCTAAAAAAAAAATCCACAGTCTTTGCTTCATATTTCTGCCTGATCATAGGCATGTTCTGCATCCTTGTGATGCACTCTTACTTCAGCTTTTGAAACTGATTATTCAAAGTGTGATCTTGCACTTTATTGTTGTGTATGGGTTGTACTAATCTGATTTTCCCATTCAAAAATAAGCGTATCTGAAGGGCCCACATACCAAAACCTCAGCATTCCTGGGCTACTGTTTTCCCTTAAGGATGTGAAGACAGGCTGGCACACCTGAGGTTGTACAGACTGGAGAAGAGAAGGCTTCGGGGAGGCATTATAGATGTCTTCCAGTATCTAAAGGGAACCTGAAAGAGAGATGAGAGGGACTTTTCACAAGGGCATGTGTGATAGAACAAGGGGGATGGCTTTAAATTGAAAGGGAGAAAGTTTATATTGGATATAAGAAAGAAATTCTTTACTGTGAGGGTGGCAAGACGCCAGAACAGGTTGCTCCTGAAAGTGTTCAAGGTCAGGTTGGATGTAAGCTGGTCTAGTGAAAGGCATCCCTGTCCATGGGAGGAGAGTTGGAACTAGATGTTCTTTAAGGTCACTTTCAGCCCAAACCTTTCTATGAATCTGTGATTTTACGTGCATGAATGAAGGACACCAAATGACATGAGTTACGTTTTACAGTTCTGTACTTAGTGCATTAAAGCACGTTTCACATTGCCCAACAGGGCTTGCTGCCAAGAGCATCATCTGGTTTAATACGGAAATGCAAAGAGGAGTTAAGGGCTGGATAGAACACTAATACAAAGCCAATGTTTGTGAACCCAAGGGTTTCATTTCAAAAGCAAATGTGAAATTTCAGGAAGCCATACAGGATGCCAACCCCAGCAAATTCATACTGATACACACCTCTTCCTTACTGTACTCTCAAATAGAGGAGTGTTCTTTCTCTGACTTCAGTTCTGGTAATACTTATAATACAGAGAAAATATCTTGCCTCAGAGCAAATGCAAAGCTAAGCAAGCACAATGAAATGTGAAGAACTCAAACCTTCTTTTTAAAACTGTCTTAGTTCTTCCCTGATTTATGGCTCTGTAAATTTCATGCATCCTCACTGGAGCTGAAATCAAACACGTGGAAGTGACCAAAAGAATAAAATCCACAATAAGAAAGAAAAAGTCCTAAAACAGATGCAAATGTCAAATTTAATAAATATAGTTTCTTCTACATATCCCAACCACCATAGATCCTGTACACAGCACCTCAGGCTGCAAGCATAAACAATTTATTTAACATTGCCATGAGAGACACCCTTTATTCTTCCTGACTGCTGTGCAAAGTCAACAGGAAATGGTGGCATCAAGAAATCTTTTTCTTCTTTCTTAATGGATCTCATAAGGAATCAAGTCCATCTTGCATTGAAATCCTGGACTGATTGAAAATTTTCAGCAAAGTTGACAGTGACTTTAAGACACAAATGACAATACCTTGGTAGATGAAATTCAAAGTCTCCATGACAGTCAGTGACAGCTGCTTGGAAAGTACAAAGCAAAGCATGTAAACAATAGGTCCTGCCCTGGCAAAGACCTTTAGTTTTTGGACAAAAAAGTTCACGTTTTCATTTATTTTACATCACCTAGAGATGATCAATCCAAGTCCTCAGGTAAAACTAACCTAACATTTGATCTTCTTAGTCTGGAAGAAAAGTGTTGTATTCTTCAGAATTAGATACAGTAAATATTATACCATTTTAATTCTGGGCAGTGGAAAGAAGAACAAATTTTGTAATTCCAGCAGAAACAGGACTTTCTGATTCATTCTTATCAGGAGTGAGGAAGTAAAGGCAACCTCTACCTGAGCATGCTTTATGGGAGAAGTGATTTCCTTCTCCTGCATTGAACTTTCCCCTGAACCCAGAATCCTACATCCAAGAGAAGACTACAGGATGTCTCTTCAATGCTAAGAAATGTGTCTTTGTTTCTGATGAAGGTTTTTGAGAAGTTTCCCTGATCTTCATATATGACTTTCAGCAGCCACTGAAGGTTTTCAAATTCATCTATCTCCAAAACAGACAAAAGGAAAAGGATGTAGTTTTATTTCATCTTATCTGACACTTTAAATAAACAGATATAACCTGTCTATTGTTTGAATCATAAACAACTGTCTGTTAAGACTGACCTTCACCATCCTGTATTGAGAAACTTAGAGAGCATGCCACATAAATAAGGTACATTTTTTTTTCCGAATAAAAGGACTCTGTCATGTCTTTTAGAATCCTTGTAGAATAGACACAATGAAGTAATGCAAAAGTTTTCAAATTGCTGTGTTAGAGAAAAAAAGAATGATTGCATTAAAGTACATAATTTAAGAATTACGTTTTTGCTTTCCTCCATTATTAGCAAAGAATCAAAACTGCAAAAATTCAAGTGCTAGGTCAATTTAACAGCGTGACTACTACTTTTAATTTTCATTTCCATGGAGAAATGTTCTAACCACAACAGATCATTACATCTGAAGACATGCCAAATCACCATGCCTTCTCATTTACTCTATTGCCCATTAGCAATGTCAACAGTTAGCCTATCAGAACAGGCATGATACTGAGGATGGCAAACACAAGAAGAAGGTATATTTCTTTAAGGAGCCTGTGGCTAGTGTGGCAATTGCTAATACACTTCTAGGAAGAGAGAGGCAGAAGGAATGGGTAGTAAGCTTGAAAATGGAAGAGGTTGATGTGAGATGAAGTTTGGTGAAGTGACATCTGGTAGTAGCTTCTAGTGAAGGAGAATGGGATCAAAAACAAAGTAAGGTTCAAACTTCCCTAAGCTATAGGCTTGGGGAAGAGTTGCTGAAAGCTATCCAGTGGAAAAGGACCTGGAGATGTTGCCCGACAGTGGCCACCATGAGCCAGAAGTGTGTTCAAGTAGCCAAGAAAGCTAAGGGCATCCTGGTGTGTATCAGCAATAGTGTGGCCAGCAGGACCGGGCAGTGATTGTCCCCCTGTGCTCAGCAATGGTGAGGTCACGCCTCAAAACCTGTGTTCAGTTCTGGGCCTCTCACTGCAGGAAGGACATTGAGGTGCTGGAGCATGTCCAGAGAAGGGCAGGGAACCTAGTGAAGGTTCTGAAGCATGAGCCTTATGAGTAGCAGCTGAGGGAGCTGAGCATGTTTAGCCTGGAGAAAAGGAGGCTCAGGGGGAATTTTGTCACTCTCTACAACTCCTTGAAAGGAGGTTGGAACGTGGTGAAGGTTTGTCTCTTCTCTGGGTATCAAGTGATGGGATGAGAGGAAATGGCCTCAAGTTACACCAGGTGAGGTTTAGATACTGGATAGTACAAAAATTTCTTCACAGAAAGGATTGTGAATTGTTGGAACAAACTGCAGGTGGAGTCACCATCCACGAAGTATTTAAAAGA
Organism: Anabacerthia variegaticeps; assembly: GCA_035583185.1. Taxonomy (NCBI): domain Eukaryota; kingdom Metazoa; phylum Chordata; class Aves; order Passeriformes; family Furnariidae; genus Anabacerthia; species Anabacerthia variegaticeps. The sequence continues at coordinate 40,459,126 of JAWWEW010000001.1, read as the reverse complement.
CATGCAGATGTGGTGCTTAGGGATATGATTTAGTGGTGAACACAGCAGTGCTGGGTTAATGTTGTCCTTGATGACCTTTTACAGCCTAAATGATTCTAAATAGGCACGGAAGTCCCAATAAAATAAACAACTCTTTTTTTTTTTTTTTTTCAGAAAAATTTATTTACATATTAAACATTTTGCTGTCTCAGACTGCAGCTTCAGTAGTAGCAGCCGAAAGGTTTCTCAATCTTGGAAAAAGTTCTGAACTAAGGATCAGAAATAGATGATATAAACCCTGTTATGGAGGAAGACAGGACCCATGGTCAACATTTTCTACTCTTTGTTTCAGTTTACTAAGCATTTTTTATTGCCTATTTTAGGACAAGATAAATCATTTCCTAGCTGTGCTTGTTTGTCATTATTCTCAATAGAAAAAGCACACATGACCAGCTGACATTAGCAGACTACCTTGCTTACAAGCCTGTAGACACTGATGTAGCAATTGGACAGGGAGAAGTTCCCCATCCAGATGATTCATACTCATCTGCCAACTCATGTGTGTGGCTCAGAAAGTAGAGAAGAATTAAAACAGAGTTTGAAGAATAAGTATGGAGGACTACTACAATAGCCAACAGGGACCATTGGAAAAATTTTAACATTGTAGCAATTTCTGAGCTCATGTCTTGTAAGGACCTCAGACACTGTCCATGAACCACTGAATCAAGGTTCTAGAAGAAGAGACTGAAGGTGAACTGCTAAGAACAGAGGTGTGGCATCAAACCACACAGGGTCAAGGGGCAACTCTCAGTTGCTTATTTCACTGAATAGTATAAAGGATGGGAAGAAAGACATTCCCATATTGCTTTGTAAGTAGGCTCAACAAAACAGAGCATGTGAAGATCAGTAACCCTGTAGATCTGAGCTGAGGTCATGGTAATTTGTCATAAATGAGAAACGACATGCTTAGAGAGAAAATGGTAACTTCCAGTTCATTGTTATAAATTTGTCAAAAGGTAAAAGTTTTCATTATAACTAGCATTCCTAAATAGCTCCTTGGTCCTTCCTTTTACTTGATATAAATCAGTAAGTGCCCAAAGACTAATTGCTGCTCATTGTGCAAAAATTTACCCAAAATCACATGCAAACAAGGGTGCACATTTGAAGAATAAAACTAATAATGTGATTTTTTATGAAATGTTCTGTGAAGAAAAGAACACAAAAGTGTCTCTCTTCATTGTCTTTGAGTTCAGCAAAGTTCTTATCAGACACTGCACATAATTAAGCTTGTGCATCTTTGAAGACAAAACTCATTATAATTGGATCCCTGTGTTATCCAAAAGTTTCACTGCCAAGTCAGGAAGCACAGACATGCACTATGGATGATATGACAAATCACACTTGACAAACTGAGATTAGTCAAAGTAAACAGTTTTGAAGCAAACATAGTTTGCAACCACATCTTCAATAAGACTGTGAAGAATGAATGTATTCATTAGCAATCTAATGGTCAAACCTAAGTACACTGCAGGTCTGTACAGAGATCCTTTCCATAACAAGGTCATTTGGAACTCTCTAGTCTAGGCATGTTTGTGTAACTCTTGTCAAATCTAGAGTTGAGGAACTGGGCTGGAAAATTTGATTTGAGAATGTGACTGAGATTCACAGTGGGAAATTCAACCCAGAAATCTATTGTTTCAACTACAAGAGGTTAGCATCCTCAGTAAATGATGGTTAACTTAAGAAGTCCTGGAACTTCTCAGGACGGAATAGGGCTTTGCATGATTTGGTACTAATTGGAGGAAGTGCTTGCTTTACTCTTTCATATAACACAGCTGCACATCTATTGAATTTTTTTGACTGAATTTTAATGAAGAATTCTTTGGCATATAATTTCTTTTTTGTTTTCTCCTTGCAAGACTTTTAGGAAGATTAGAAGATGAAAGGATTGTTATTCTTCTTCCACTAAATTTCAATTAAAATCCACTAAATTGGTGTGTCCTAATTTCTGTAGATTACCTTCTTCTGGATACCATCCAGAAAACAGAGAATAAGATTGTTTGGCGTCTACTGAGTAAGGGGGCATTCAAATAAAAACACTTGTTTACCATGAAACACATTCAGCCACAGTAAGTACATCCAGTATAAATAGTAAATGCAAATATTACAACAGAAATTGCTATAGAACAGAAAGTGGGTCAGTACATCCAATACATTGAACTGCAGAGAGTACAAATTAGGGCCAACTGTTGAGACACAACTTAAAATTGTCCTTTTGTGTGGTGTTAGTCTTGTATTTACTGTCCTTCCCATTAGCTTAAAACAATGCCAGATGTACATCCTGCTAATGCACAGGGATGAGCCTGTAAGACCACAAGGAGTTAAACATTCAAGCCATGTTTTGCTGTATCCTCCTAAAGTTTTGATATTCATATTATCTCATTTCAAAGAGAAGGAACTGGTTGTACAAACCTCAGTTTCCCAGTCAAAATACCCTTTGTCCCAGTCACATCCCTTTAGAAAAATTACGTGCCTTCCTTTTCAAAACCTAAAGAATTTATTTGAAGGTACAGTTTTATTCCAAGAAAAAATGTCCAAATACCCAGGAATCAAGTCCTACAAATATTTGCAATCAGGGTAGCTGCCTTAGTAGTAAGATTACTGCATAAAGTGATCGGCACTACGTGTTTGGAGCAACATATATCATCTAAAGTCTCTCAGTAATAGAAACTTATATTTGGACATCATATTACAAATAAACTGATTTGCTTCAATACTCAAACAAACAATTTTGTAAGTCTCCTGGTGTAATAGTCAAAGGAAATATTTCACCTAGCTTGAAATGTTTCAGTTGCTTCTTCTAAAACTTTAGCTGCGTGCAGCTTTGAAATATCATCAACAGCATGTTTCAAAGTTGTAAAATAAACAAATATTTGGGCAGGCCTGAAATTATTTAATGAATTTGGACTAAGCTCACAAGATGTTGTGTGCAATATGAACCTGCACTATTTTAGCCAATGAATAATTTCCCTGGATTTCAATCCACTCTATTTCTGCGGCTATTTGAAATGTGTTAGCAAAAAGCACCCTCCTCTGTTACTGCACTACAGGCACATTTGCACAAGGTGTATATCCAGACATCACCAGTTGTTAGTGACAAGGCACAAAGGGAAAATTTGACCAGACAGAATCAGTTTTAAGAGTTAATTATCACCCGCTACGTACAAGTGGGGTTTTTTTCATCATCCTTTAAGTACACTTTCAACAACATTCTTCCTAAAACATTTGATCCATCTATTATCATGTTGCCATCTCCGTAATAATCTTAGGCCTGGGAGTGAACTCCAAGTTATGCCAAATATCAGTAAGTATAAGTCACAGGGAGGTTGAATGACATCCATAGAGCCAGAGAAAGTTATGGAGGAAACCAGTTGTGAGAAGGAAGTTCTGTTAGAAGACACCAAGTAAGGAGTTCAGTTTTCCTTATTTGTTAAACTCGTCACTGTATTTATGATTAACCTTGCAACACAAGCCTGAAGGAATAATTTAACATGATTTTCCCTCAGCCAAAATACATACAAACCCTTTCACATCCTGGGAGGCACAAAAACAAAGAAGGCAGGATCTTTGAGTCCCATGAGTGTTATGTCAGGCTCTGAGGGCTGCTGCATACTTTGTGGGACAGATCTTGATCTCATTGCCCTGGCTAAGCTACAGGACTGCAAATAGCCCTAGTCAAGTTAGCGTGAAAGGGTGGAGTAAGAAGCTGTTTGTTATCAGCAAGAGTTGGTGATACGCATGAAACAATGTCCTTACTCAGACAAACCAGATGGAAAAAGAATATGCCTGCAGTAGATGGAGGGGCCTGAATTAGCTCCCAGGATTTGATCTGACTCCAGTGGGTTATTTTTGGTTGATTCAAGACAGCTGAGGCCCACATATGTCAAAGTCCATGGTTGGGTTGAAGAAATTAAAAAATGAACAAACAGTGCATCAGCTTCAGACTGCACCAGCACAGTATTTTGGTCATCATTTTAAATGTCATGGTTTGATTTTGGAATAAGCATTGATAAATCCTATATAATGTGTTTAAATTTTATTTTCAAAATTAACCTTAGATACAACAGCATCTTCGGCAGCATCAAAAGTAGAGTGGCCAGCAGGATGAGGGCAACAATTCTCCTGTTCAACTCTGCTCTCCTAAGAACCCACCATTAGTGCTGTGTCCAGGTCTGGGGCCCCCCAGCATAAGAAGGATGTGGACCTGTTGGAATAAGTCCAGAAGAGGGCCATGAAAATGATCAGAGGACTAGAGCACCTCTCTTACAAAGACAGGTTTGAGAAAGTTTGGGTTGTTCAGCCTGGAGAACAGAAGGCTCTGGGGAGACCTTAAAGACACCTTCCAGTATCTAAAGGGTTCCAGTATCTACAGATGGAAAGAGACTTTTTATGAGGACACACAGCCATAGGACAAGGGGCAATGTCCATAAACTGAAAGGGGGGAGGTTTAGATTGGATATAAAGAAGAAATTCTTTACTATGAGGGTAGTGAAACACTGGCACTGGTTGCCCAAAGAAATGGTGTACGTCCCATTCCAGGAAGCGTTCAAGGCCAGGTTGGATCTGAGAAACCTGGTCTAGTGTAAGGTGTTTCTGCCTATGGTAGGTGGACTGGAATTTGATGATCTTCTGGGTCCCTTCCAACCCAAACCATTTTATGACTCTGTAAATGCTTGGGACATAGCATTTTCAATTAATGACTACCTTCAGTATCTTCTGACCCTAACACATGCCTGCTTTGGGGCAGATTGATTTCCCTCCTGTACTCGCAGTGTCCTTCAACTCTGTCCAATGCTCATTCTAAGCAACAACTCACACCCCGAAATAGTAATGCCTCTTTCAACAAGACAGCCTGACATGCGGGTTGGAGTGGCAAATGAGGTTTCCTCTGTTCTCCAGCCTTGGTTAACAGCAGTTTGATTCATGCTGCCCTCCTTGTTCATCTGTTATTCAGAAAACAGAAAATAGAAATGGCAAAGCATATACTTTCTTTGAATTTTTATTTGAATTTTATTTTTTCCCCAAAATATCAATTTTCTTAGGTTTTCTTTCAGACACTAGACATATGACCTCTTGTTTTGAATATCTAGTTCATGACATGAACAACTTCTGAACCTTCTGCTTTCAAACAGCAATATCTGCCACAGGTTTACAGCCAGTTCTTCAGGGAGAGCTAGCAGTTATGCTCAGTGTGTCAGAAAGATGATCAAATAAATGCAAACTTTCTTTGGGTTTCATATCCCTGGCAATTTGGATGCTCAGAAAGTCACAAAGATGAAGAATCTCAGTGCAGAATTCCTGATGTAAAGAAGCAGCAGTTCTCTCCCTCCTCTTGGTTTCATATGAATGTAACAGCTTGTTGTTTGCCATCCTTACACACTGTCTGCAGAACTAATACTAACTCAATTGTGTTAGAGATTTAGAATGGTAACACAGTAGAGAGGAGTCCTCTTTTGGTAATACCTAAAATGTTGCACTCTGTTGAAAAGCTAATTTAATAAATAAAGACTTAAAAAATAAAAAAGCCTATTCAAAAATTGAATACGGTTTGGGATTTCTGTAGTCACATTGTGATTGCCATAGTCACACTTACATAGCCTCACATCTTTCAGAATCTTAAAGAAACATTAACCAATGCATGGCCAAAATATACTTCCACATTAACAGAAGGGAGAATAACCCTGATGTCCAGGTGAGCACTATAGAGTGTGTGTCTGTCAGCAGTTTGATGCTGCCATGCCATCATGTGCTGCTATAACCAGTACAGCTCTCTGCTTGGGCCTCTCTCATTCCCTGGTGCATTTCCTTCTCCCTCAACCATTTTTTTGGGAATCAACCCAAGCATCACTTCCTGGTCCTGCTTTGCAAAGGCACGTGTTCCCTTTAGCTTACAATATTTGAATATATGTTTTGACCCTCAAATTTGTTGGTCAAAAGAGACATGATGACATTCTAACAATATTTCTGTTTATTTTGTCATTGTGAAAGCATAATATGATGACATAATTCAAAACATCCATAAAGTGACGCAGATAGACCTTTTTGCAGAACTGGCTGAAGAATAAAATACCACTGCATGGAATTCAAAAGTAAGAACTCTTTTGCTCAGTTAGCTAGTGTAATGTTATTGTCATCCAAGTAAGTATTTGAAATAAATCTGACTGACAAGTTTGCTTCTACAGAAAGAGTAGCAAGAAACACAAATGCTGAACATTTTTAGGGCAGAAAAAAGTATCTGAACTTTTTTAAAAAACTACTTACTGAAGCCACATAGTCAGCCAAAATCCATCCTGGGTCAACCTTCATTGCTCAGAGTAATTAGACCATTAGGCAATGCTATTTTAGAACACTGTCTTACAGTCACTACAGAACAGGAGCAGGATTTCAAGGCATGTGGTCAAACACCTTTTTTTGTTGTTGTTTGGGTTTTTGGTGTTGTTTTTTTTCCTGTTAAGCAGAGTGTAATCTTTTCTCTGTGTTATGTGCAGACTTTGACCAGTGGTCCATATCTTTCTCACCTTGATTTTTGATTCTAATGCACCATTACCTTCAGACCAACGAATTCATGTTAAAAGAAAAGGTAAAGAAGATATTCTGTATCATTCTGTTTAAACAATACTTAAAGGTAGATTACAGTAACTCTTCAGGATGTGATAAAGGAGAGAAAACACTTGCAGCTTCCTTGTGCCTGCAGACAATTCCCCCCGCACAAAAGGAAATCCCAGTGTCAACTACCTTGGATGTACTTAGTACTGCTTGTATGAGACTATAAACAAAGCAGAACTTCCTAGACAGGAGAATAAAATACTTGTATATTAATTTGGATATTTTTTGAACTTTTCTTATATGAAATGATACAGATGAATCAGGAAGAGGTGACAAATAGTTATAATATCTCTAAGGAATACAAAGGATGTGACATCTCTGTACTCTGTGTAAGTGAAGACACCAATACCAAAATAATAGTTTCTAAAGGTGTTTGATTTTCCTGTGTTGGCAGTTTGTTTTTCCTGTTTGGCTGTTTGGGGGTTTGGAAGGGGTGGGTTGGTGTTTGTTTTTGTTTGGGGGTTTTTTGTTGGCTTGTTTTTGTTTTCTTTTTCATAAATCAACTGCCCAAAAGAAATTTTGAAGGTTTTCTTCTAAGAGAAGTGATGAGGATCTTCCTGTTATGTCACCTTCTCATGCAAGCACTGCTGTGAAAGGACAACTTGTTTCAGTCTTAACACATACAGGGGACTTAAAAGAAAGTCAAATTAACAGGGAAGAAAAATACAAGGGTTATTATCCTCTGGGCTTCAAATTACAGTAGTTTCTGGTTGAACTGTTTACCTGAGTACAAGAACTGCCCGCAAAAACCCAATATGCATTTTGCTACAAGAGAACATTTTCCAATTTGATGGATATCCTATCTGCTAGCACATGTATAAGGAAGAAGTGTGAAAGTCCAAAACCACTTGTGTGCAGTAGCTAACAAACCTGCCACTCAGCAGGCAGGTTCGCATTGACCTTCAGTCAAAACTGGGGGTTTCCCACCAGGAATCTTATATTGTCATTTGTGCCAAAAGGTTGAAGATCAGTTTAAAAGAATCCTTTTAGAAAGAGTTTTGACTATTTCCTCCTATTTGCTTGCTCAGGTGGAGAGCAGATTTATCTGCATGGAAGGTTTAGGGTTATTGAACATTTTCTCAGCAGTTGTCATTCATTAGCTCCTTTCAGCTCCCCATCCATAGTGCTGCTGCACCCAAACAAAATCATACATTTCCTCTGTAGCACTCAGTACTGAAACATACTCACTCCTCTGTCAAATCCTTTTCCCTATGTGTTCCTGATTTCAGGCCAAATTTGACTTTCTCCAAGGAAATTACTGCAGGGCCAGTACCCTTGGAAACTGCAGTCAAAGGGATAATGGAACCCAAGGAGACAAGTTAAATAAACTCTTTGCTTTGTGCTATGAATAAATTCAAAATAAATTCTCACAGCTGTATCTTCTGGTATAAAGATCCTAAGTCCCATGTGTTCAGTTTACTACAATGTATCACAGAATGCAAAAATTATTCTCATGTCAAAACACCATCAGTTTCTTATGAAACCTAAACTATACTTCCAAATCTGATATTAGGCCTAATGCATTTTTTCCTTTGATTAGCACATGATCTGTTCAGTGGGTTAGGATAGCTCATGAACCTGACCTTTTTCTTGGACATCTTCACTATGTTGAACTTTTTCAGCTCAGAGGAATTCTATGCTTTCTATTCTGCCCTTGGGCAAGATACAACCCTTGTATGGCAAGTTGCACCAAAATGCTCCCCATGTGTATGGCTAAACTTCTCTCCTCCTCTTTAATACATCATAGCATTATAGCATTTATTCTAGTCTAAAATTGGATTAATCATTTATTGATGCCTGGAGGGAATACCATAATTATAAGTAAATGGAATATGTGAGTCTCCTTTAGGAATATTAGTCCTCATTTAAAAAAAATCATAAAAGTACTCTTGTCTGGTGAGAAAAACTCACATGTCCTCTGGAAAATTAGCTCAAGAAGAGCACCTTTCACTGCAGAACATTCTGGAATGAATCCAAAGATTTTTGGTACATATGCAACATATTAAAAAAAAATACAAAGAAAAAAAATATAAGGCTGAGCAAAAAGAAAAGGTGTAAATGTAATTTTTTTTCACATGTATTCTTCATTTAAGAATACACTACATGGCTCCATCAGTCAGCTATCAATACCACCTGTAAATTACTTCTGTTCTGCTTGAAACAAAATTATGCTTGTTTTACAATGTCTGTAGAGTCATAAAATAACAGACAGAGACTCCTGAGGCCACTAACACGCTGCAACGATTACTACAGAGCACAGAGAAGGAAAAGCAGATGTTCTTTGGCCATTTACATTGACATCATATTGGTCTGTGGTCCAGAAAATCAATGCTGGCTGTGGTTCAGCACACCCACTGTTTTCTTAATCTGAACAATGTTCATAGTCCTGCACACAATTCATAGGAACTAGGAGCAAATAAAATTCAATAAAGGCTTCTTTTTTTCTTTTTTTTTCTTTTTTTTTCTTTTTTTATATTTCATTTATGTTTTTTTCTGACTCTCAAAAACACACAAAACCCCCTAAAAATTGGAAAAAGTCCTGCCTGGATGTTAGTGTCTAGAGGCTTCAAAAGGACACTGCCAGCCTGCAGTTGCTGATCTGAATACTGAGCACTCCTTTGCATGCATGCAACTTTGAGCACGGGTACTTCACAAAAGACCTTTCATTATATTGCCACCTGTTGTACTGCAAGCAAATAAAACATAAAAAACCATATTTGGTCAAACAAGATAGCACCTGAAAAATCACTCATTTTCTAAATGAGATCTAAAACTGAAACACTGGAATTCTGGTTATCCCGATTCTGTCATTCTAAAACCCAACTGGCACCTAGGACTGTAGCTCCAGTTTTCCAGGGACAGTGGTAGATAAATGAGGGATGTGTTTTATCCCGCTATTCTTAAAAGTTTACTGTAATGGAGATTCTGAAGCCTCACCAAGCAATCTGCTGCAACCTCAATCATCTTGGGTTTAGAGCATTTGTCCTACTTGCTAATCACAGCAAACACCTTCTTTCCCTTTGCCACTATAGCCTGTGTAGCTATGGAGTGGTATCATGTCTTTCTTCAACCTTCTTCTTTAGAACTAGCAAGCCCATTGTTTTGATCCTTTCCACATAAGTTATGATTAAAATAGCATTCCTGTGGCTCACCTCTCTGCCCCCTTTGGCTGGTCCTCACCTTTCTAGGTGCATGGAACACAAAATTGTATGCAAAACTCTCCTCAGAAACACAGCTATTGGGGCAGAGCAGTGATTTAATTTGTTTCACTTCCGGGAGAGTGTTTGCCTTTTTAAAAAGAGCAAGCCGCTTTTCTTTACTCACATTCCATTTGTGATCAACTATTAACCAGTTACTCATCCTGCATGGTAATGTGCAACACTTAAGCACAACACAGCACATCTTTCACTGGGTCTTGGAAGTTGAAGGATAAGTTTCCAACTTAAATATGTATCACTGATTTAATGTGTACCTGCAGATTCTTGAAAACTTCACCTCATCTATCAACAATACCTGTACTTCACATGAAATGAGTCATTAAAAAAAATCTTTACTTGATTTTGTTTCCTAACTCTAGTATTTTAAAAAACATTTATAATTGTTTATTCATGTCTGTGAGTATGTTTCATATTAATTCTTTTTCTTTACCTATCCACCATAAGGAACTGGTATGTCCTTGTATTTATTCCAAAGAGGGACTTAATAAGCAATAACTTACTTGGCAAAGCCTCAACAAAACACTTGCTGTCCTCCATGGATTTTAGCTTCCCTTGGGTTATCCTCTGCAGTATGCCAACGCCAAAACTCAGTTCTCTGTTCTCTGCTCCATATAGAACAATAAGCTGGGGAACCCAAGTTCATTGAGTTCTCATCACTTTGAATGAGGCACTAATGCAAATCATTCTCATTTTCAGTAAGGTGGCCAGACAGAACTTAGCTAGGTCTGTTTTATTTAGATCTGATAGCACAGATAGGTCTAGTATCTCACCTGGTCACTTTAAGCATTTTCCATAGCACTTACAACAGGAATTTAGTATCATACAAGACCCATATTTAAATTTAAATACAGAACACCAAACTAAGCCAAAGCACTGAGAGATGGAATGAGTGGTACTATACAGACTTCTTATCAATCTTATTACTCAGTTTCTAGAGACAAAGCAATGTGCTTCTGCTGATAGAAGATAATGTCTGTCCGTGCAAGCTCCTTCATGCAGGGCCCCAATGGCCGGTATCTTTGGCTCACTCCTAAACATACTGGTTAATTATTGCACTGGGCCAAACACTACCCCTTCTGGAACTGGACTTAATAAGCTTTAATGAAACCAATCATGAACTCTGCTTGTCTTCTTTTAGCCATATACACCCTTCAGCCACCTGCTGAACCACTCCTTGACTGAGGCTCATACCTGTGCTCTGGTCATCAGTAACCGAGACACACAGTGGGGATTGTACAGGATAATGTGATCCCTGTGGAGAAAGTAAACATTGCCAGTATTTATCACACCTCCTAGCTTTTGACAGCCTTGGTTTCAAGGCCATATTGCTACATTCCATGTTGACAATGTTACTCAATTTGCTAAAATTGCATCTCATGTATTCTTGCTTTGGGATCACTTCCCTCATTATGGAGAGTTTAAAGGGCTTAGTCACTTCCACCAAACTTCCACACACCTCACATGACCCCAGTAGCTATTTTTGAGGACACATTTCCTCTTACTACAGCAATCGTAGGTTCATTTATGGCTATGAAATTGGATGAAATAGTACTTGATCTTCTCAAACACATCAAAAATCCTGAACTGGGTAAATATATAGTATGATTTCCACTTCTGTGGTCGCCCTTTTAAAGGGAATTGAGTCCACCTTCACCTGTGCAACTTTGGCTCTCTGCAGCTGAGAATGCCAGTGTGAAAGTTGAAAAGCTAAGGCAAGAGAGTGTAAGAGGAGAAAAAGCAACCCAAAAACTGAAGGAACCAGATTGCTGTAGTTGGCCTTTCACTCAAGTGATTAGTAGGGTGAGAATTAAAAAGAAAAACATCCTGCAGAAGACTTTTGATAGGAAAAGGATTTCTGATACACTGTGCTGCCTGGAAAAGATGAGATTACCATTCTAACTAAGATTTCAGTGTGTTGTCTAGATCTGAGACAACCTGGGGCTGAATGGACTGTATTATGGCAGAAGATGGTGTAGAATTACCAGCTAAAAAAGGAGAGGTTTGATTAGTTCTCTCTCCTTGATGCTACTTCTCCCACTCAGAGAAGGCTCAGGAGAAGTACCGCAAGCCAATGAGCCCTTTTTAGAAAAAATGGAGGCATGCAGAAGGGCCAAATCTGATAACATCTCAGGTAAAGATAGAGTTTGGGATATACATGCATATATTTTTAGGCCATGCTTTCTTTCTTTCCTGCTTCCTACTGCACTCTCTCTTCCACTTGTTATGAAATTCTTGCATGTCACCTCTGTCAGAACAGTAATAGCTTCACATGTCTTATTTTCTGCTACAGTGATTTCATAACAGCTATCTACTATTGTAGGATTCTCCTCTTTCAGTCCCACAGGGGTATATTCTATTATCATTAAAAGCTAATGTAACTTCTATTGTTTTTTCCTTGCTGCATGGAAGAAATCCAGCTGTTGGGAAGAGCCTGGAAGCTGTGAAGCAGATGATTAAAGTTCTAGTTCTTATTAGACCACCTCTAAGTACATCACAGTGTGCAGCTATTACTGATCTAGCCCAGCTAAGCTGTGTGAATTTACTGTCCATCCTCACCCACTCTAGAGCATAGTAATGGTGCTATAACTGTGTTAACTGTGCTCTGATTGTAAGATAAATATAATTTGAGAATAAAGTTATAAATATTCAGACTGTTGTATTTAAAACAAACAAACAAACAAACAAACAAAACTAGGAATCCTGAAAAATGCAACAGTTTTGTTCCTATGTTACCACAAGGCTGAAATTATGCTCCCTGTCAAACCAGAGCAGAGTGGTTTTGAGAATGCAGGTCTCTCAGGCCCTGCTTCTACAAATCCAGCAACTTTTTCTGATTATCAAGTCATAACATTCATGCATTCAAGAGCACCTTTAGCTGTTTGAGAGATGCAACTGATAGCTCATTACTGACCTTAGTCTGAAACTTCTCCCACCCTTGACATTGAAATGAAAGCTGAATTTTATTTTCTTTGGTAATGTTCAAAGCATGTTAATGGCAACAGTGTACAGATGCCTAGCACAGATGAAGTAAGCTAACCACAAAAAAAGTTATACTGTAGTGTCACTGTGTGATGGTGGCTAGAAAAATGCTGAAAAAGATACACACTCATATTCAAGTGGGTTGTTTTCCCAGCTCACTGAGGAAGTGGGGATAACTTCCTGATCTCTGGAAGGATGCTGACATCCCATGATGGTTCAACCAAATAAGGCCTCCACACAGTTTGATGGTAAGTCAGTAAAGTTGCATGAGGTTGCATCCTTAAAGAGGAAACTTTCAGAAACTGGTTTCAAGCAAATTCATTGTTCAGAAACTTTTTTTCCAAAATTAACCACAAAATTTTTCACATTAAGTGTAGGCACATTCAAATCTTTTCTCTCAATTTCTCCTCCTATGTATTTCCAACCATTAAACTCTCATTGTTCAAGTAGCCTAATATTCCCTCAGCAGGTTAATGTATTCATTTACTGCTTGTTCCCCACATAAGAAGTACATTGTCATCCTGAGGTATCCTCATGTCACACTTTATTCCATTCATAGCATTAGGCTCTACCTATTTCAATTACCCTTATGTAGAGTCCCAAACAATAGAGCATCTATATTCTTCCATTACACTTAGTTTGCAAATTAATATTGTGCTACTATGTAATTACATGGGTTGAACAGCCTGCTAGCATGGTTACACTCTATAAAAAAATTAGTAAATAATCATGTCTTCTGATTTCCCATGTTTCTCTTCAGTTTAAGTTCATATTACAAGACAGAATTGCAAAGAAATAAGGCCTATATAAAGTCAACAAAATAACATGTAGAACTAAAAGAATCATGGGAAATGTCTTACTGCAACAGTCAAATTCTGTAGAGGTATAGAAGATGTTATAAATTGTAGAACATCAAATTCTGTAGAGATATAAAAGATATTATAAATTCTAGAACAGGCCAGCTATGCATCAGGTCCAACAGAGGAAACTGTCAATCACCATAAAAACAGTTGATCTAACATTAATCCAAATTTGCATCTTAAAGACCTCTACTACAAGCATATGAACTTTTATTTCATGCAACAATGTCCACAGATTTGTCTTGGTGTGCAGGTACAGAGTTGTTTTATGATCAGCTCCAGTTTTTGGTTGGGCACATATAGTTTAGGGGTTTTTAGAAGCCTGGGGACAGGTATAGTAAACCAGGGCAGAGTTCCCCAGAAGTCCACTCCTGCTCACAAACTCTTGCAATTAATGTAACTGCCCTCAGTGGTTTAGGCCAGATGTCCTAAGTAAAAGTAAAACAGTAAGAAGGTTTTATTTCTTCACAAGGAACTATGATAATAAGGCAAGGAATTAAGTCTGTTAATTCTACAAATACTGGTGTCACCAAGAGCATGATGCAATTGTTCTTTAAACATCTGGCACTATTGCCTATATTAAGTGGAGGAAAAGACACCCCTCCTTGACAAAAACATTCACATTATTGAAGTGACTACTTTTATTCTCAGGATTTGGGAAGCTGCCATAATCCACAGTGCAACAGGTACAACAGACAATACAGGCTAATATCCTGCTGTGACTTTGACAGGGAGCATATCCCTATGGCAACGCTTCTGGTTTCACTGTACACAAGAGATGAATTTCAACTAATTGTAAACTACAGAAAAACAGTTGTACTGGAAGAGTGTAAAACATACTGGGTTTTCTTTTTTCCTCCTTGTCATGGTACAGTCATGGATCTGCTACTAGTGTCATGGAGTCAAACTCCTTCTACCCTCTGCAGAGCAATAACTGACACCTACTTCCAGAGCAAGCCATAGTAATGGCAGGCTGGAGCAAATTAATTCTTACTGCAAAGGTGCTGTTTAGTTATAGGGGGAAAATCAGAAAGAAAAGAAAAACAAATAAAGAAACATGAACATCCACCTCCCAGTGCCAAAAAAAAAAAAAAAAAAAAAAAAAAAAAAAAAAAAGGAAGCAAGTAGATTAGATTCCTCCTTCTAAAAAAATTTAAACTTGTATTATGCAAAAATCCAAGCTTAATTTACAGTAAACTTTTGGGACACAGTATGAGGACTGGAGCGAGTCTTCCTTCGATGTGCAATCTGTTGTTACACATTAATGTAATGGATCATGAAGGATTAAAGTATACAAAAGCCTATTGTTTCTGAACTGTGATAAACCCTAGTCATCTGACAGCAACAATTGCCTCTGGAGAAAATATAATGATGTCAAGTAGATTTTAAAGGGCCAAGGTGTTGGGTGTGCCTCCAGGAGTGTTCCACTCCAGACCAGGTGCATCTTTCCAAAACCAGTTTCCTAACCATCTGCATTTGAATTCACACCAGGATTACCAGGGTATGAGCCAAGTGTCCCTTTCAGATGGTGCTGAGCAAAAAGACACCCTTCCACTGACGGATACTCAGTCTGCTGCACCAGATCTGGAGTATCCCACTCCCACTTGGGTGCCTGGGCCACAGCACTCACTATTTCACTCTCCACAGCCACTTAACTCCTTAATATAGACATAGACTTTGGTTAAAGAGTTACTCAAATGTGGATTGGTTAAGCAACCACTCAGGCTAGTGAGCAGCTGTGTGAATAATTATTCTAAAGTTAGCAAGGCTTCTTTGTGACTCACTCTTCACCATACAACTTTGAGTACTCCTTATTTGGTTGTGCAGTTTTTAATGCTTGTGTTGTTTTTTAATGATGACAAAGTCAAACTCCACCATGTTGGAAAACTCAGTGTAATTTGCTTTGTGGAAAGCAGAGTCTGCACCTCTGCTCAAGGAAGGAAACATTCGGTGAAAGAAGAACTCAGTGATATAACTGAGTTTACCAATGAAGTGAACTTGTTGTCTTTATACTCAGTTACTGGAAGTCAAACAAAGTAATTGAAAAGGACCCATCCCACACCTGGAGGACCTGTCTGAGCAGCAGACAGCTTCCAGCCATGAATCAGTGCTGGGAATCAGGAATCATTTGAATAGAGACAATAACGTGATCAAACCTGACAACTTTCAGTGGTGGGAAATGGCGTAAAAATTTTTTTTACCTATGTGTTAACATGTGGCTGGTTTTAGTCTTTTGCAATTCTCCCAGCTGAATCTCAGCTGTCTCTATTACACATGAGGTAAATTAAGCTTCTGCATTGGTCTTATGTTTATGACATTCAAATTTAATCTCACACTTTCTGTACTAGAGCATAAAACCCTGGAGGTAAGTCTGTAATTCCTCTGGAATTACTTTACTGCATATCAGTTTACAAAGAAGTCTTGTACCAATTATCTTGTATTTCAAGGCTGTTTAATTTTTGTATAGAAGTAGGACTTTACAAATAAGGCTAAATGCAAAATTTTGGTTGATCTCATTTATATTCCCAGCACTTTTCCCAAATACTTATACAAGACCATGAAGCTCAGCACAGGTAGAGTTCTGCAATGTCTATCCTGTCTTTCAAACCCTGGTTTCCATGATCACCAGAGCCCAAACTCACTGTGCTGTCCCAGCATGTATGGATATGTACGTATCATCACGATAGGTCAAGAAGAGCTTCAGACGTTGACAGCCCCTTGGTTTGGGTTACAGTCAGTGTGGACAGATCAAGTCCAGCATGCCCCCTGTGCTGTCACAGCTACTCTGCCTGTCCTTGCAACACCACTACCTGATCACTCTGGTTTAGGTGGGACTCTGCTGCTTGTCACAGAGATTTGCTGCAGGTTTACAAGCAGTCTGAGTTTGCCTCAGTGCAACTGCTAAGTAAAAGATTTACTACATTAAATGATATGGTTTGTCAAGACAAGATGTATGCAGTGCTTTGGATTACATCTTGTTTCAGTCATTTGAAGACAGCGTTGAGACAGACTTATAAATGGATGTGGACAGCCAGCTACAAAGAGCGAATTCACAAATGAAAGCTGACTATGGAGGTTATGACACTTGTCCTGCACAGTCAGGTTTTGACCTTCACTGCAGTTAAATGAAGCTGACTGACCTCCTGCCCTTTTCCCTTCCTCGTGTCTTGCACATGTGCTTCTGGAGGACAGAAAGACTGCATACAACTAAAGGTGATATCTATGGCTTCAATTTAAATTGAATAAAGCCAAATTATTACACAGAAATTTTTTAGAGATCCATATGTGTATCTCCATGTGTATCTCCATAGCTGGAGGAAAGAGATACTCCAGATCACTGACCAAAGAAGCAGATAAATTAAAGAATTGAGGGTGTCAGGACTCACACAGGTAGGTTGTATTTACAGGAAAGCTGTTTCTCTTGTGGTTTATTGCTCAAGATTATTATGGTAAAAACTTATCTTTATATTTGCATCTTTTTCCCACATGATGTCCTAATTAAACTGTTCTAATTCGAAGTCATTAAACACATAAGAATTTTAGACACTGTGAGAAAATGTTAAATCCACAAGTTGAGATGTGTTAAGTTTGATTGCTTAATTATTAGTGAATTAGATGTGCTAGTTGTCATTGCATTGTTTGTGCTGAACCTGAACATCTAATCCCTTCCTCAGGCCTTTCCTTCCCTAAAGCAGTGTAATGTGAAGTAGATCTTTCTGAGAAGCAGCTCAACACACCTGGATCCAGACAAACAGGAGGGAAGAACTGGCTTGCCTCTCTCCAGGGACAGGCTGACGCACTGCTGAGAGGTCCTGGCAGGACCTCAGTGCCCGGGAAGAGATGACTGGAGGTTTTCACAATCACACAGTCTGCAAAAGTGATACATGTATCACAGGTGGCAAGGTACTCTTTCGAAGAGAGCCCTGCAGGGGAAAAATCTATGGAAATGGAGAGCAGAAGGTGTGGAGATGTTCTTCCCTCCACAGTCAAGGCCCCAACCAAGAAAAGTGGCCTGTAACTACCATGAGGGGACTTCAAATTTCTGTTACTCAAAGGCCATCTGGCATCCAAAAGGAGTGTGCTGTGAAAAGCTGAGAGAAGAAGGATGAAAGTTCATTTTGTGGAAAAATACCAGGAAGGTTTTGAACAAGACGGTGCCACACTGGACTTAGCCTCAGAAATTGCAATGTAAAAATACATTTTACTCTGTACAAATATTTGCCATGTTTTAATTTTATTTTTTGTTAGTCAAATAGAATAACCAAATAACATAACAAAACCAATCATGTGTCCTGCAGACCATAGAAAAACAGGTCAATCCAGTTTGGTAGGACTTTAAATACAATATTACATAATTCACAAGTGACCCAAACAAAACATTTCTCAGGAATTTTTGGACATTCTTTTTGCTTGATAGTCACTGTAGTAGGTAGATGACAGCCAGCAGCTAATCACCCACATAGCCACTAACTCACTCCACATGTGCAGGGGGATAAATGAGATATTAGGAAGTGCAGAAGAGAGAAAACTCATATATAAAGACACAGGCAGTTTAATAAGTGAAAGGCAGGGTTTGGAGATGAAGAAAGTGATGCACTGGCTCACCACCTGCTCATCAGATTGATGTCCAGCCAGTCTCCTATCCATGACTGCCTTGGAAGACAACCATCACTCCATCTTCTTCTTCTGCTAGCCCAGTTTTGCAGTTGAGCATGACATTATTATCATATGGAATATCCCCTTGGAGAATCCAGGTTAGTTGTACTGGTTGTGTCTCTTCCCAGACTCTTTCCCACCCAGTCTCTCCCATACACTGTGAGAGCAGAGTGTGAATGGAGAAAGTCTTGACATTTTGCAAACACCGTTCACTAATACCCAAAGTACAGATGTGTTATCAAAAACTGGTTATGCAACAGATCCAAATGCAGACTGCATTGAATAAATACATTCTATCCCAGATCAACCCTTAACATTCATGAAAATATTTGAGCAGCATTTGAGTTGCATTAACCCTGTTGGCTGCACCCAGATTGGGCAGAATGCAGCTGAGTCGTCTATCCAAGCCAAATTACCAAGAACAGCAAGCATTCACCACTGAATCATCCAGTTCTACTTCACTTTTTCATCCCACTCATGTCTAAAGGAGACACTGATCTTACTTTCTATATGTGTCTTTTTCTCTAGAACTCAACAGCCCTGTTGCCAATCAATGAATTCCACACAGGACGTAGTTTCATGAAACTTCTTCCTTGTTCAAAGCAGGGTTACTCTGCTAAGAAAATGTCACAGTGTAAACCTTCCAGTGGCAATACTGTGAGTCTTCTTAACATAATTTTAGACCATGGAACACTTTTATCATCACCATGTGGCTACAGCAACTTCTATCATTAAACTTCTTTAACAGTGTTTCTTCTGATCTCCTTGAACTTTCTCTACACCAGCTGTATTCTCCAACAGAGGCACAGGTTCTCTGCTGAATACAAATTATATGACTATAATGACTACAAATTATCTTTCCTGACTCACAATGGCTTTTATCACTTCAGATCAAGCCAAAGCAATAAAGTATGCAAAATTCACATAGTTAACCATCCGTTCTTTTATTATATTGATCTTATTAGAATTAGATTGATTATTACTGATTTTGAGCCCAAAGAACTGAAATTTTTTTTCACTACCAAATGTTCACCAAAATTCTCTCTCTTTTGGGGAGAAAAAAAAAAAAAAAAGACCAGACTTGACAAACTTCCAGCAGAGAATTAAATGGAACATGGTACATGTCCTTTTTGATCAAGATCTTGTGTTTTAACTCTCATTCTCAGTTTTGCCTGAGGCCTAATTAAAGACAAATGTGACTTGCTCAACAGTCCATTAACTATAATGGAGCTCTGAAGCCTTCCTCTTGTGTATGAGGAAATAATCACTACCACACACTGGAGTCATGAAGTTCAAAGTGGTTTAAACACATCCTCATCTCCTGCCACCTAGACGCTGGTTCAGATCCAGCTTTACTACCACAGTCAGACATAAAGTCAGCTGTTGAGAAAGAAAAAGATGAACTTGGTTCTAACATAAAAAATGGGGGGGGGGGGGGGGAGGGGGGGGGGA
>JAWWEW010000001.1:40387139-40439216 GCA_035583185.1 Anabacerthia variegaticeps | reverse complement strand
GAGGGAGGGGGGATGTGTGCATTTCATCAAGCTTTATAATTTGGACAAAATGTACAGAAATGATCACATGTGGTTATCTGGGCTGTCTTCAATATCAGGTGGCAGCATCATTCCTTTAGCAACTGTTTCAGACATTGCTGTGTACTGTATTCCTCTCCTGCATAATTCAGCAGTGTTTTGGTGTAGATCATCTTTCTCATCACATCAGTCAGAAATACAGTGGACATAAGCTAGTAACCCATAAACTCTTCCATGCATGTTCATCTATGCCCATATGAGCTGTCCTAGTGTGAGAAATAGTAATGGTATTTTTCTATTTATGTGCTTCTCCATTCAGATTAGAGCTAATATGGTCACAAAACTGAGTACCCTGAAATAAAAATCACAAACCAGCCTGTGGACCAGTGTTTCCAGGCCTCAAAAACTATCAAGTAGAGTTTAGTGGAGTGAAGATGAGACCAGTGTTGGTATCCAGAGGCCAGGGAGGTTGTGGCTATCCTGCTCACCTTTGGTTTTCTCTGCCAGTGAATCGTGGACTTCTATCAGATTGCACTGGTACAACTGGAGGTTGAAGATAATTCCACCTTTGCTAGTGTAAGCCCCTTCTTTTCCTGAGAGTTTTTGCCCATTCTTGTTAGTTAAGTTTTATATCCAGTTTTCTCATGCAAAGACACTCTTCTGAAAGGCCATCTTGTTTGGAAGGAAAGGGACAAAAGTGTCTCATGGCTCCTTATTTCTAGAGGGCACATTTAAAGGGCTCTCTTCTGATCTCTGTGAAAACTGCAGAAACCTCTTAAAGTTTACTGAACTGGGCAGTGTTGTGCATGCTTCCAAAGAAATGATAACAGTTTCAGCGAGACAGTGTTCACATCCATCTCAGCTCTGCTTCTACACCAACTGATACAGGCAGCCAGCCAAAGGGCTGTTGCAAAACACCTTTTTGTATAAGGAACATGGGAGAAGCACAGTAAGAAGTGATTACACAGTAACTGTACTGATAAAGTTACAGAAAGTGAACTTCCCCGTGACCTTGTGGTTTCACTACTGGAATAATATGAAAAGAGAGAGACAAAGCTGGCTTCTAGCTGTGATGTGACATCAACAGGGAAGTTGCAGGAAAGATTTGTTTAATGTGCTTCTTAGAAGAGTGATGACATTACATCAACACCACCAAAAAGTGAGTCACATATGTAACTGCCACTTGGACCTATCAGGATCTATATAAGCATTTTCAGCTGTGGACTTGGGAGAGAGAAGGTCAGACCTTTTGTGCTGCAGCAAGGCTCCTTAGCAAGCTGGGCACCATGCAGTACCTCCTACTGTATGCTGCTGTCCTCCTACCTCAGAGTCTTGCTTTTCCAGTACACCTGAACATAGATTCATGGAGCAACGTAAACCTTGAGACAGTAAAGGTATGTTATCAGGGGAAAATGTAACTGCATGATGAATAATCTGATTTTTGATTCCGCTTCTACATTTCTTTTCCTATCTGTTTATATTATCCTTATCTTACATTACCACAACAGCTTTTGCAGAGGTGACAAAGGGTGATTTAAACTTGCTGACTAGTTTAGACAACCTAAGTCTAACCTACAAAACAGAACAAGTTCCAATTGGTAAATAAAGGGGAGCATGTAGTTTTTAAAACATCCCAAAAATGTTAGGTAGACTGTGTTGGAAGGTTGTAGATTTGAATGCTCAGTAAATTGTATTCACTTAAAAGGATTTCTTACTTACAACATTTCATTGCTATTGCCATTCTTTATATATATGCTGATCTATACTACCGAGAGAACAGAATTTGGTGAACTGAAATGGGAAAGAAAAATACAACTAAAACTAGACATAACTGTAGGATGATTAAAATATTCAACCAAATGTAAAATGTAATTACCAAAACATCACAGATACATGTACTAATTTTTATTTTCTATCTCTTCTTCCAGGCATATCTTGATAAATTCTTTCCACTTTTTCCAAAAACACAACACCTAAGCTTAGAAGAGAGGATTAAAGAAATGCAAAGGTTTTTCCACCTGACTGTAACTGGAAAATTAAATCCAGAAACAGAAGAAACAATGAAACTGCCCAGATGTGGAATGCCTGATATAGCAGAATACCAACTTTTTCCTCAAAGTCCAAAATGGAAAAAAACGCATTTGACTTACAAGTTAGTGATGTTCAGGTTTTATGGGGAAAGAGGTTGCTTTGTATTTAACTATGTGGGTTTCCTTCATACTCTAAATGACATTAATCTGTTTCCTTTTGCTGCCAGGATTGTCAATTATACTCCTGACCTATCCAGAAAGAAAGTGGATGATGCAATTAAAAGGGCTTTGATGGTATGGAGTGATGTGACTCCACTGCAGTTCCGAAGAGTACACATTGGCCGTGCAGACATTGAGATTAGATTCGCACGTCGAGGTGAGAATACCTGTCATTTTTAAAATACAACAGCCAATATTTGACTCAAAGAATGCATTTTTGTAGCCACAGCTTTAAGAAAAAAACAGTTTGGAATTATGTTGGAGTCTTCATAGATTTTATCTTCTCTTTATCACATCACCAAATATGTATGTTATGATTCGGTTTTACTCGTATGAAACTATAAGAAAATCTTTTTAGAGTCGTAGTTATGAATTGGAGGGAGAATTCAGCTCCAGAACAAGAAACTTAGATTTAGATGTTCAAGGTCTGTTTGCTTTGATAAGTAGTGCAAACTAATGGGAAGATTAAACCAGCAGGTTCTGAAGATCCAGCCTTCACAGCCTGGATTAAGGCAGGTTAAGGCAGGTTTACTTTGGTCTAGACCTAGTCTGGTTCCCTGGGCTAAACAGACTTTGTCAGAATAGGTGCATTAGGTTTGGCCAAAGAGAGTATCTTCTGGTTTTGCACTCTGAGACTGCACCAAGGGGCAAGCCAAAGCATGGTAAATGGGGATGACCAGTAGAGTCACCTCAAAAGTTTGCTTGTGATCTGGAATATCATATGAGGGTAGCCATACTGCGGCAGTCAGTAACACAGACTCTGTTTTGGGGGTAAAACAAAATCATTTATTGCAAGCACATTTCAAAATATATAAGGTTATTACAATTAAGAGGCTGGGTTATGCTAAGCAGGGGATGGAGCATGGTAATTAAGAGAATACATTATGTTAGCTAAGGGGGGGAAACAGGTACCTAGAGTTAATCCATTATTCATGAACACAAGGGTAGGGGGAACAATACATGTGGTCAGGTGAGTTTTGGCAGGGGACAAGGAATACACAAAACTGCAAATCTTGTCAAATGCAAATAGAGTGTTTAGGTCCAGAGATGGGTCAGTGTCTGCAGATTGGATTAGCTCTTATCTTCTTTGGGAAGCTTCCTGCATTCTGGTATTTTTCAGTTTTGTATTCCTACACTTTACCTTTAAGTTGTGCCTGGCACCTAAACGGACTCAGCTTAGACAAACTAAATGCCTGCTTTAAGGTTATCTGATTTCTTCTATAGATCCATTGGCAATATTTACTAGAGTTCCACTGACTATAAGAGAAGATCAGATACCTTGTCTGACAAGCAGATGACTGCACATAAACACCAAAATGTCCAAAGCTCACATGTCACTGATGGGAAGCGTATTATGTTGCCATGAAGAGGTGACTTAAGGGGTCAGTTAAAGTGAGAAAGGATCCTGCAAACTGGAAAGCGTTTAATGCCATGTCATACACTAGGATTAGGTCTCTTTTGCCTGTGTTAGCCCTGCTCCAAGCCCATCCACGTGGGCTGGGGAAAAGGACTCAGAATGGCAGTTGAGTCCCCAAATACTCTTCAGTCAAGTCAGAGACTCACTACAAAGTATAGGGAAATTGTCAGAGTTGGTACAAGTTGTGTACAGCTCTTGCATTCAAGGCAGAAAACAATCATATTCCACCTGCACTATGACAGAAGTAGGTACTAGACCATACCCCAAGGCTGGGGATAAATTAACTTGGCTTTTCGGGAACATAGCTATCTATTCCACATCACTGTCTCACACTGAAATCAGTGCAAGTGAGAATGTCTACAATTAATGTTGCTCAGCACTTTTCAACATTGAAAACATTCAGATGCTTGCAATGTTTGCAAGCATTAAGTATTTATTCTGAAATAATCCCTAATTGCTGTCTCAGAACCACACTTACGACAAAGGCTCAGGAAAAAAATTCAGCTCTTTCTGAAACATGAAGCAGCCTGAACTATCAAATACAAGTTTTGAACTTAAGTCATTAATTTGGAGAGTGTTTCTTAAGCCTTGATTCTCATTTTGACAACCTTACTGCCACTGTAGGATTTTTATTTTTTTTTAAGAATTGGTAATCAACAAAAACAGCAAAAACATGCTTCAATTTGGTGAATTTAAATATGATAACTGATGCCATCTGATAACATTTATTTGTTTTCAAATGAAGATCATGGTGATGGACATCCTTTTGATGGAAGAGGTAACACACTAGCCCATGCCTTTGCACCTGGAGAAGGGATTGGTGGAGATGCTCATTTTGATGATGATGAAAAATGGTCAGAGTACAATCAAGGTAAAGCCCACATGTGTGTACAAAGGGGAAAGACAAATATTGTACATGTTGTAACAACATCGCCACAGGAAATGTTTTCCATAACTCTTCACACTTATGTACTACTTTAGTGCCAATGTTTGTGTTCTTTGCAACTAACTTTCTAAGCTCTTGTGCTTCATTACCATTAGCAGCTACATAATGCCTGTTCTGCCCATATTTTGAAGCACTTTTCACAGGCTAAACAAGGACTATGAGCCTCCATTTCTACCTAAATTATGAAAAAGCAAATTGACTTGCTTTTAGGAATAAGGTTGACTAAAAGCAGAGTTAGAAAGAGATTCAGAGTCTCAATATGCATATGCAAAAAATTGGTAATGTTTCCATAAAATATTTTAGTGACATAAGAAATGTAATGGATTGTAAGCTGCGGGTTTCATTCCAAGATGAATGAAAGATACAAATTCTCCTGCTATTTTAGTTCTTTGTATTCTAGAAAGAAACACCATACCATTAATACACTTTTTTGTGTTTCTGTGATGCAGAGGTTAACTTGTTCCTTGTTGCTGCTCATGAATTTGGCCATTCTTTGGGACTTGCTCATTCAAATGTCCGTGGAGCTCTGATGTACCCTATCTACTCATATGAGAACCCCGCAACCTTCAGACTTTCAGTGGATGACAGACGAGGAATTCAGAAGTTATACGGTAAATTCATGACAAGATTTGATTTTCAAGGTAAAACCTACTGGGATACAGGTTTCACTACTCTCCTTGACTGTAAGGGCCTCATCATGCTATGTATTGCCAAGCAAATCCTGCAGACCTTGTTCTGCAAATGAGCTATTTCAGGGAGTGGGGTACTGGCAGGAAATGAGAGATACTGTGCCCCTTGACAAGTGCAGTGAAGGCAGAAACTCCTCAGCAGTAGGGGGAATATTACTAGAATTGACCTGACAAGGCAAACTTTGCTAGGCTTGCTTTTCTTTAGGCACCACCTTCCTCAGAGCATGCTAGAGGAACACTAGGAATAAAACACACTTGTCTGCATTGCCAATTTGCAATAGAGTCTCCATGTTTTGTGCTTTTTTTCCACAGGTAAAAAGTCATCAAACTCTTGAAGAAAGTACTTAACAAAGACAAAGGAATTCACAGTTCTGGTGTTCTGAAACAATTTTAATCCTCTGGCTAATTAAGGCAGTGAACTCCTGGGCTGCACTTTCTTTCCCAGAATTTTTATATTGATTTATTTTTATTTCACACAATTTCATCTACAAATAAATAAAAAAGAAATTAAAAAACCACAAACATGTATATTCTGTTTTCTTTTTTCTTCTGGCATTTCACTGGGGGATTAAATAACTTCTGCATGCATGACAGTCAGACAAATATCTTTCTGAACAGATTTATAGCTACCTAAATAGCCTGTGTGTATCTACTGATGTAAGAAAAACTCTCTTGCTGGCTTGATTTCAGTTCCCATGCATGTTCTGGCACTCCATAGTACATGCTGCTGCCTCCTCAGTATCACAGTGTGCTTCCCTTATGGCTCACACACAGAGGAGGTCTCCACAGATATTCCTTCAGTATGGGCTAGGATGTTTTCCAAAAGGATAAGTTTTTCAGCTTCATGTCCTCCCTGGCTTTTCAGAGAGGCAGGTTTGAGAAGTAGTGGACTAGGATTCCGATTTTCCTCTGTGGTATTCAAACAACTCATAGGTGTTTTGAAAAAACAAAACAAAAACAAAAACAAACAAAAACCCAAAACAAACAAAAAACCAAACAGGAATTCTTCTTTCCTCCTTTGAAAGACTAAAACAACATTTTCAAAAACACAAGTACAGGCAGGTATAATCCTGTGTTCACAGAACATCACAGAACATGCTGAGTTCGAAGGGACCCAAAAAGATCATCGAGTCCAGCTCCTGGCCCTGCGCAGGACCATCCCCAAGTGTCACACCGTGTACTGGAGAGTAAACACACTAAGCTGCTCACTTACACCCCCAACCCCCGTCCCCTCCCATAAGGATGCAGGAGAGAAATGGAGAAAAAGGTAGAATTTGTGGGTTGACATAAAGGCAGTTTAACAGCACAGAAAAAGAAGGGAAAATAATAATTAGGATATAAAAAGCAAGGGAGGAACAACGCAATTGCTCATCACCCACAGACTGATGTCCATGTAACCCCAAGCAAAAGCCCTGGCCAACTTTCCTCCTAATTTATATGCTGAACATAATGCCATGTGCAATATAATATCCCTTTGGTCAGCTGGGGTCAGCTGTTCCAGCTGTGTATCCTCCCAGCTTCTTGTCCACCCTCATTCACCTCACCAGTGGGGTGGGGTGAGAAGCTGTAAAATCCTTAACTTAATGTTAATGCTTCTCAGTAACAGATAAAACATCAGTGTGATATCAACACTATGCTCATCCCAAATTCAAAACCCAGCACTGTAACAGCTACTAGAAAAAAACCCAACATATACCTCACCTGAAACCAGGAAAATATTCACCCTTTATTCTATACTATTTATATCATGCTCACAGTTTCCAATACATCCTTTCCTGTCTCTGATATAAATGCATAGATATCATTCCCTTAGTCAATGGGTCACCTTCTAAAATGTCCTTTGAGTTCATTGATGTCTTGGGGCTCCACCTGTCATAGCAGAGCAGGAGACATGGTGTGTGGTGTTGCATTTTTACATGCTGAAGACAGTTCTGGTTCTATCATTGCTTCACTTTCCCAGTTTCATAAAAATCCATTTCTCATTAATCTGAGTAATTGTTATTGTAATACTGTTGACATGAGATGCATCAACCATACTAGTGAAGACATGCAGTATTAGATAGCAACTAACATCACACAATTCACATCCATCTGTTCTCACCCAAAGTCAAATTCCTTTGAACTATACATCAGACTTCTTCATGCTTCTGCATTGCCCAGCAGATACCCAGACCCAAACTCAGATGGGTTTGCCTTTGCCTGAAGCAAGAATAACTCTGACTGCTTTTCACACTATATTTTTATGTGCTCTACAGGGACTTAATCCTGTTGTACAGTATGTAGAAGTTTTGACTGGAAAGGGCCAGCCCAATTGGCAGACCCCCCGGTGCTGAGTAACCAGGTGGCTTTTCTAAATGTGTATCCCAGTGCTTCAATACAGCCTCGGTGCCTATTGTTTTGTCATTAAACCAGAGACCTTTTCTTTCCCCTGATGGTACTGAATAGTGTTGAACAGGGCTCAGTAGTCCTGGACCACGTCCCAGCACATTGAAGTGATTTGTGTCTCTCTGATACTGCCAAGGTGAAAGCCTACTTTTTCCAAATATTTTACTAGCTTTTCAGGATTCTGAACTTGTTCAGGGGTGAAATTTCAAAATGCTGGAGGTGACCACTGTCTTAGACATTTGTGCATACTATTACGCACACCCCGCCACTCATAATTGTCCAGCTTCAGGATAGATCTCTAGGTGGTATTCTGTAGTAGTTGATTAACACTAAACCAGACTTTAAACACCTTCAGGAGATATAGCAATAGGATCATGCTGGTTTGACCATCCTGAGGATATTTAAAATTGTCAAAATTATGGAGGTAAAAGGTGCAATTATTAATAGTTCCCAACAGATGGCTCCCAATGCACAGAGATGCTGAGCACAAATACCAGCTCAGTCTCACAATCAGAAACTTCACCATCTCATAAGCCAGGGTTATGCAATATAACAAAACAATAATGTTAACCCAGCCCCCAGAGGTGATAAACAACACAGCAGGGAACACGTACAGCTTACACAACACAACACAACTCAGAGAACATGCATAACAACTCTGAGAGCAAATAAATCAGCATTGTGACCAGTGACTATTACACTAATACAATGAATACTTGTATCGAATTTGATTTAACATGCTCTGGTCAGATCTGTTCTTATCTCAAACCTTCATGCCTCATGTTTGATGCCAAAAAAGACTGACACAGTTTAACCCAGCAGGTAACTAAATACCACACTGCTGCTCACTCACTCCACCCTCCTCAGTGGGATGGGGGAGAGAAATGGAAAAAAAGTAAAATTTGTGGGTAGAGATAAAGGCAGTTTAATAGGACAGAATGAAGGTCAATTCCTCTCTGTCACATTGGGAAACTACCTTTCCCTGCTTTCCTTCTGACCTCTTCTAATTACTCCCTTCCCAGCTGACACTTTACCTGCACCAGAAAAAGGATCTTCACCATTCATGCAATCCCCAATACTCTGTGATTGCCTTGAAAGTGCCTCTTGCAATGGCAAAGGAGAAACCCTGCAGCCACCTTCTCTGTAAGGAGACAGAGCAACCAACTGAAGAGGGAAAGAGAGAATTAGCACTCCAGATCTGCCAGATGGATGGTAGTTTATTCCGAAAAGAGTTCCTATTGGACCAGTCCATCTAGCATAATAGTATCTGCTGCAAAAAGCTGCACCAGTGGGATGGCTGAAATAAGTCACTGACAGACATCCAGAGAGTCAAGGATATCCATGGATAGGGCATGAAGCATAGTTCCTCCAAGGGCCTCCCCCTCAGAAATGTTTCTCATCTCTGGTAAGACACACATTTGAAAACACTCCCATTGGCTATGAGCTGTTTCTTCCCTGTGATGTGGAAAGATTAAGTAGCTAGTGAATATTATTCTGAGAGCACAGGTGTCTTGAGTTTTGAGAAAAACATGAAGTCCCAGAATAGAGGGTCAGATCCAACCTGCATTAAGGACTATGAAGAATAGAGCTAGTGAGCTCTGTGGCCTGTGTGGATGCTCAGTCAACTTGGATTGACATGGCAGGTCCCAGAAAGATGCAATGCTGACACAAAGTACCCTGTTCTCTTGGCCAAAGTCCTCAGAGGGAACAAAGCACAAAGACACACCATGCTCTTTATCAAGCTCAAGTCACTTGCTAGTGTTTCTTAAGAGAAAACAGACATAGAAGACCGACTTCATCAGAGAAAAGACCATGCAGGAAGAACCACTCTTCTGGAACAATCCATGTACAATGCTGGAGGAGGCACTGTGACAAATGAAGAAGCCAAGAGGATAAATACTTTATTGAAAGTAGCAAATTTGTTTTCTAGTAAACAAATAATTTCCCTCTGAACTGAGATGAACGGGAAAAACTCCAGAGGTATATTCTAGGAATACTGTCCTGACAATGGGACACATCTGGGAGGCAGCTTCCTGTGAGCACATGAGATGACTGGTCTGAAGCAGGGCCAGCACAGGTGGCAGTGAGACACCCTTGTGCCTTGAAGGATGCATCTCAGAGAGGCAGCAGTGCCAAGCTAGCATATCCACAGCATGTGATTTAAAGTAAGAGCCAAGATTACTGTCTTCAGAGAGGGCAAAGGTACCACTGATAAGCTGCCAGAAGCATCTTCTTGCCGAGCTCGTGTTGCCCTTCCATTTCCATACAGGACCTCTCTTTTGGGTAAAGGCTGCCATCGGCACACTTAACCCCGCTCACCAGGTGTGAACTCTGCAGTATCTGCCTCCATCTAGTGGTACAGTTCGGCAAACTGCTCTGATTTTACACCCTGTTATAAAGTGCATCTTACCTGGGTCTACAAGAACACAGCAGATACTACTGGACATACCATACACATGTAGAGGATAAGATTCACTCCTCTTTTTAAAACATCATAGTTACTACCCTTGAGAAGGTCTTATGGGACTTACTCCGTTTTCTGGGTATCCTGAGCCTACTCCACCCAGACAGACTGTTATTCTGAGGGGGCAAAGTCAATACCTGAGACAGAGGGATTAGACCTTGGGAGAATAACATTAATTATACCAGCAGCAATTCCAGCCTTAGCAATGTATATTAAAGCGGGCACACACCAAAAGCTTAAAGATATGTCATAGGAAAGACCTGATGAGCTGCAAAAGGATAAGTAT
This sequence comes from Anabacerthia variegaticeps, assembly GCA_035583185.1. Taxonomy (NCBI): domain Eukaryota; kingdom Metazoa; phylum Chordata; class Aves; order Passeriformes; family Furnariidae; genus Anabacerthia; species Anabacerthia variegaticeps. Next base: position 40,428,762 of record JAWWEW010000001.1, on the reverse strand, counting down.
GGCCTGGCACAGTAATGTCCTCTTGACTATTCCTTTATAGTTTTAACTACAAATTTCATCCAATTTGAAGATGTTTTTTTCTTTTCTGTATTTATAAAGTTATACCTTCAACAAAATCTGCCTCGAGCAGGATGCTCTCAATGGTAAAATTATGATATTTTCAGTTTCAGCAATGCCAATCTGAAGTAGCTCCACTGATATCAATGGAATTATTTTGTATTTATCTTTAAAAGTAAAAATGTTAGCAAAGGACTAGAGAAAATACTACCTGTTTTGATTATTGCTACAGCAGGAACCCCCACAGATAGTCACTCCTTGTTGGAAAAGGCTGCAGAAAACTGTTTGGGTGTGAAAATTGTTATTGTTTTCTGTCAGCTCTCTAAAAATAAAGTGCACAGACAGTAAAACAAGAATCATGGATAAAAGCAGCTTGCTGCTCAGGTGTATAGGAAAATATGGAAGTCCATCCACATTAAGAAAACAGAAAACACTAGAGATCTTCAGCTTGGCCACTTGAAGTGAACTGACAGAGTTGCTATGAGTGTATTGAGATATACATTACTTCTTGTATCTCAAAAAGTGACATACACCTAATTAAATGTTGTGGGAGATTTTAAATGAAGAAGGGTGTCGGTTTTTACATAGCAAACAATTCAGTTGTGGAATTCACTAACATAGGGTATTCACTGATGGTGGAGACCCAAATTCACAAATGGAGTTTGGAAGGTTTGCATACCTTTATGTAGCCTAACAGCTACTAATCATGTTGGCAAATGGTGGCTTACTGTCTTGCTAAATACCAAAAAAAGAATCAATAAATTTATCCAATTTGGCTAACACTGCAAATCTTACTGTAGGGAAAAGAAAACACCTCCTCTGCAAAGCTTGGATAAAGATTGCACCAAACATTTTAGTTACTGCCTCGCATTACAAGATCGTGTGAAACTAGTTATCTACGAAGACTTTTAAGTGCTTCTCAGAATCACTGCCCCACCACCAAGGGACACCATCCTGCCCTAAAGGCTGTATGAGGCTGAGAGGGCTCTGTGGTTCTCCTGTTGGCTTTCTCTAGATGAAGTATCGCACTCAAAGCAGAGATATCTAGGAGAAAAGTAAGGTGATGACAAAAAACCAGTTTGAATTCAATACCAATCTATGCAGTTCAGGCATGGATTACAGAATACAGTACATTGCCAAAAGCATTTGTCCATTCTATAAACTGTTGCTTGTTGAAAAATTCTGAAGATAAAATGGAGCCTCTGATGTTGAATATCTTTTATTTTCAACTACAGGATGGTGTCACAATAACGTTCCTGATTACATACTGCTTCTGAGAAATAGTTCGTTCAGAGTTCAACCATTACTCTGAAATCAACAGTTCCCCAATAAATAAATAATTTATTAATTACAGAAGTGAGATTTTCAAAAAATCAAGCCTAATGTTCTTGTCATTTGTGATTGGACATGGGATCAGGAACAGCCTGAATCAGTACAGTTTCACCTTCTCTTGAAGAGAATCATTCTTGTTATAATAACAGTATTTATGACTAGCAGGGCCTTTCTTTCTCATTATGGTTACAGCAACAACTTTTAGCAGTTAAGGATGAAAGGGAAAAATACTGCAAAATACATTAAGAGTCTGCCTAGTGTTACTTTAATGTTCCCAGTGTTGCTGTATTTTTTAATATTTGGCGATATGAACTGACATTGCTTTAAAGTAGAAAAGTATACAAAAATGGTGGGTTTGTGTCAGAAATATTTTTGCCTCAAGCTTTTTTTAATATCTCCAAGTGGTTCTAAATACGCATGGAAAGAGCCATAGAAGAGGTGAGAAAGAATCATAATATGCTGAAGAATCAGTTTAACTTTTTCTCTCTGGTTATGTTATTTTCGTCATTCCTACCTTCAGTGCCAGACAGAGGAATGAGGATTGATTCTTTGCATAAAAACGTTTAAGCTTTTACCTCCAGGGAATAAGAAGTCAAGAAATAATTGGAGCAGAAGCCAAAATGCTGGTGCAGCTTAATACTGGCACAATACTCTTTTAAGTGTGCCTTAGCTTTGCAAGTAAAATTCAATCACTTAGAGTTCTCCTTGAGACAATTTTCCAACCTATTAGATTATTATCCAGTCCTGATGTAAAAAGATCCAAGTGCTTAGGAATTCAGCATATCTATCACTTACAGAATTAATCCTAACCTTTGTATGCTGTCTTCCTGAAATTTTTATTGTCCTGTTGTCTCTTAGCTTTAGTTTGTGTTGTAAATAATGTGTTTTCATCATGTTATATGGTATCTCAAATGATTGACCCTTGGTTCTGTTTATTTGTCCTCCTTGTTATTACAGAAGAGATGGCAGTATAAAATAATATTTTCCCCTCTCCAACAAATTAACTACATGATAGACTTTGGAAACATTTGCATAAGTGGTAAGCAGATTTCTGCTTATGTCTCAGTTAGAAATGCTACAGATCCTAGATCCTAGATGTCTTAGCAAGTCCTCATGGTTAACAATTACTAGCAGTCTAGATGACAATCAAGCAGCTGTCCTAAGTAGTACCTTAGCACTAGTTTATTTAACAACCAAAAAAATCACTTGGCAAGAATTCCAGTGTGCATATCCTGGAAGCGCCAGATCAGACCAAGCACACTGTTTTAAAAAGGATCCTGTGTATAGAGTACTTTTGTTAACCTGACTGACATTCCTCCAGGCAGCCCTGGCTTTTGCACTTCACTTGTGAAATGATGCCACTATTTTTCTTTGAATAAAATACATTCCATTGCAATCTACTTATTGATTTTGAGAATACCATGTTTTTTTCACACCTTCAATCCCATTTGTCACTCTTGAGATCAAAGTTTTCTGTTACGAAGTAAACTATGCAAAGAACCTGCATAAAAGTAAATAGAAGTTTTAGAAATCAAACCTTAAGGGCTTAAATGCACTTTTTGTTTCAAACAGTAATTTTAAAAGCTCAAGCAGAAACATCATCTGGTAATTTGTACTACCAGAGAGGCACAAACAGTGAAAGTTACATTATTCTCTGTTGCTACTCTATGTCTAGGCTATGTCTATAAAACACAGAAAAAAATGCCATTTTTATAATTACTTCAAATTTCATTTCAGGTATCATATGATATAAATTGCACATTCACAAGTTGATGTGCATCATGCACAGGCACAGATGCCTCGAGATGTACCTTCTTCAGCAGAGACTTATCCTTGGGCCACCCTCCTAACCACAGACACTTTAAGAAATACCTGTTCTGCTGAGGACTTAGCCAGGGCCACAGGTGTCTTGGGATGTCCTGCTCTTGAATGGATTCATCCATAGGTCAGAATCCCTTCAACTACAGTTCCCACTGGAGTCCCAGCCCACCCAGTAGAGCAGCACAGACACAGCAGCGATGTCCTGGCCATCTGCCAGCCCAGACACATTTCCTTTGCTGTTATCAGAGTGTGCCCAGGCACAGCAGTCAGATGATAAGCAGCACAGCACTGCAGTGAGCAATAAAAGCAAAAAGTGGCCAGTAACAAGCACTGGGATCTAATAGACAGTCAGGCAAGTGAGCGCAATGGCAAGCACAGGAGACTGCCAATTAATAAACAACAAGAACAGCTATGAATTTGATCTCATATTTCCAATAACATATGTCATTAGCTCAAACCCTTCAAGCCCCACAATGGGTGCCAAAAAGGATTATTGTCATTTAACCTCAGAGGGTTGCCCGGATTTTGTGTCAGCAAATGACTTAAATGAAAAAATTCAGATTAAGAGAAGATGGATGTGCAGACCATCACAGTGAGAAGCTCAAATATTTGGACAAGCTTTCTCAAAGTACCAAGAGTTACTGATGGAAAATAGTTTCTGTGATAGTGGTTTTTGCCTTGAGTCCTACAGCACGTTTTTTCAGTTCAGGATCAAAGTTTGTTATTTTACCCTCATTGGTTTATGAGAATGTGCTTTCCACCTTTGTGTCATTGTTACAGTATTGGCCCACCTGTACCAATTCTGTGCTTCTCACAATGAGCAATGTCTCAAAACCCCAAATGAGTATGCAGCTCACAAACTGGTGACCCAATCTGCCAAAAAAAAAAAAAAATTATGACCTGACTGAAATAATTCTAGTATAAATACTTCGTCTTACTTATAAGGGAGATTTGAGCAGAAACATAAACAGAATCCTCTGGAATCTGAACCATTTACAAAACAAAGCCTTACATTCCAGCATATTGCAGCAGTGACCTAGTTTGCATGTATTTTCATAGCAACATCACATATATCATTAGTCTTTGCTTAAAAGACATCAGTCATAATTACTATCTGGAAACAGTATCAGTTAAAGTGGATGAAAACATTTTAAGACTATCAGTAATGAAAGAATGGAACTATATGACAGACATAATTTACAGATTTTTTCAGCTGCTAAAACACAAACAGTATTTCTTGCTTGCAGAAAGAGTTTGGTTTGTGTTTTATACATCAGGACTGATTCACTTGCCTTGGCTGTTTTTCATGAACGGAAACAAGAATAAACAAGAATATATATGCAACACACTAGAAAATGCATCTTATTTCAGGATACTCAATAATAAATAATTAATTAAATAAATTTTAAAAAATTAAAAAGTAATAAAGCGCGGGCAGCCCTGTAGCTGAAGTAGACTGCTGACCACTGCCTTCAATGTAATGTACTGTCACAGAGTGCTAGGCTCTAAATTAATAAAGTTTAAGGTTAAGAACGCTTTGTGGCTAATCAAGAGAGTTTGGCTATTTAACAATAGAAGTAATTACATCTTTTACTAATCTGTAAACATTTTCAAAGGAAGCAAAAGGACTGCAAGGCATGCTTATTAGATGGGACTGTGAAGAATTTACTGGATGTACTAAAAAAATTATATGAGGATTTATTATTCTTTTTTAATAGAATGTATCATAAAAAGCTGATATTAGAAATTTTAGGTACTTGTATGTTTCTAAAAGTATTGCACAGAAAGACATATGTACTCTCCAACTTATAATCTGTCTGTTGGTGGTCTCTCCATCTTTATATATGCCATAAAATTCCTATAAACAAACTCTAAATGTTACATCAGAAGATTATATACTACTGCTTTGAAAATAAACAGTGTGATTGTATTATGTCTTATTATCTCAATTGATGAAGCTTTTATTTAAATTTATTTCAGCAAACATTTGACTACTGAAAAGTTTACTTTCTAGCAATGTTCATTAATGGGAAATTTGAACAACAGAAAAATATTCGTTCATTTTGACATTCTTGTCAAAAAATTAGATGCTGTATTTGCAGTTTTAGGTCACTTGCTGATTTTATTCATTTATTTCTTCAGACTTGCTTTCACACTTGGATGAAAGAGTCACCTACGTGAAGCAAGACTGAAGGCAGATTTTCATCACAGATTTGCCACAGCCACAACAATGAACTCAGATCTATCTTTTCTAAAAGGAAAACTTCTTTGAAACCTGTTGGATTACAAAACAAGACAAAATGAAAACCCACCAAAAAAATCCAGAAAATTAAAAAAAAACTTTGTAAAGACTTCTGCTACTTTTAAAGCATGAAGTTCATTATTCTATGCTAATTATTCAATTTAAGACAGAAAGGAACAAGAAATGAATGACAGAAGGCTTGATTAAATATGTCAGTAACGACAACACTACAGTAAACAATCCACTCTTGCTTTAGAAATCGTCATGTTTAACCACATGTACATCATCCCTACTAAACTTTATAGAGATCATACAAATATTTTAAGATGAAAAATTTTGTTAGACTAGGGTTAAGTTCTTATTATGTTGCATCATTGAGCTCACCTGTACACAGTGAATGTTTCTATAAGCAACAAAACAATTACCACTATGGAAAAATTCAAACAATATGTTGTTTTTCCAAAGCTGAAGTGAAATAAAAATTTACAATTTGACTCAAAATTTCATTTTTTCACTGTTTTCAGGTTAAAAAAATACACAGTGTTCAGTTTAATAATCCCAATTGTCTTAACATTAGGAAAGTGAAGGTTTGCAGAACAGCAAAGTAGATAATGTGCAAGTGATTAGAAATTTTATGTGGGAAACTGTAGTCTGGGGGTTTGATTCAAGTGCTATGTTCTGTTCTCTGTCTCTGTGAATTTTCACCTAACAGTGTTAAAAAATAACATTTCACTGTCTCTCCTATTTTCTCCTAGAAAACATCCATTAGCCATGGAATTCCCTACAGATTGATCTAAAGATGCATATGGCTGTTATTCTGGATTTATTAATTACAGTATTACCATATAGTGCATCAAATCCAGGGCAGACTTTATTACTAAAGCATTTCTTTCCTCAATATTGCTTTATGTAGATTTTAAACTCCCTCCAGATCTCAGAAATTCATAAATCTAAGTCGATGATAAGACAATACTGGTATCTTATAAATACCTTGGCAACTTCCCAAAGTCATGGTACAATCTAAATTTTGCAAAAGCATGTAAAACAACTTTTTATGATTCAAACATCTCTGCAGTAGACGATGTCATGAGAGCTGGCACAGCACTCTTTTAATTCCTCCTTAGTTGAATCTCATTTGCCACCTTTCTATGATCATTTTTATTATTATTTGAATAAAAAGAGTCATTGAATATATTTTAATAAAAAATAAAAGATACTGCTAATCAGATAATACAATGCAACTAATGTTTCAGAAGAGAATACTGTCTAGAGGAGACTCATAGCCTTACATTCATTGGAAAGGTAGCATGTGGTGTTCTTTCCTTACCTTCTGTTCTGATTTTTCAAGTCACACCTCTCCCAGAAATGTTAATGTATAGAAAGAAAGTACATAAAAGTCATGTTTTCCAAAGCCAAGTGTGATATACTCATGTTACTCAGTGCTGAGAAGAGGTCAGTTTAACATAGGAGGACTTGGAAGGACATGCTAATTTGTGAGATGACACATAATACAGTTCTCAGTAAGACTGAGTCTGAGCTAACAAGTGCACCACACCTAAACAGACCGGGTTCAGTCATTAGGATCAGTGCAAATCAGTACTGCAAGAAGCAGTAGCATCAAAACTTCATGTTCAATAAAGAGCAATCATCCCAAAGCAAAGAATTTTCCTGGCCACGCTGTCAGCCCAGTGAACCCATTTGCACTATCCAGCTCCTTCAGGCTCTGGCAAGGTCAGCAAAAGCTGCTTGCATCACTCTTTCTATGAAACATCATCATTAACTAATATTACTTTATTGGCAGTTATTATAATATTTTCTTAGTGTATTTACTATTTCAACCTATGTGTCTGATTGCTCAGAAGATAGAAATCTTCATCATGATTGGCACAATATTCAGCTGGGAGGAAAGTCTTGTTTTCCAGAATTTGTCTCAAATAGAAATATAAAGCAAGAATAATTTTTATGTACTCTCTTCCAGTCCTTATTTCCAAGTGTTTTCTGTTTCATTATTAATCTCTTCAAATGTTAGTTTTACATTGGATCATACTTAACTCTGGAACCTTTGTTTCACAAAATATAACACAGCAGTGCATTCATAACAGGCCTGAATGAATGTTTAATAGGAACAAGGAGAGCACTAGAATTTTCCTCCTGCCAGAACACAACAGAAGGCAAAAATGAAAAAGTCAGTGCCCACAAGAAAGTCCCTTTGAGTGCTGACAGCCCCAGCCCCCATACAAACACAAGAGAGCAAAATACTCCTCACAACAGCAGCAACCATGCATGACCTGCAACAGCCAGAATTAGGGCTCAGCTCTTCTGGTCTGATGATACTGTAATAATGCAAAGGCAAACCAATAGATTGGTAAAGAAAATCAGGACATTTCTGGCAATGGACACCACAGAGTGCTGGTGCTTCGTGTGGGCACTGATGCTCAAAGCTAAGTGTCAATATAATTTAGAACTTAATTCCTTACTCTTAAAAAATAGGCATGAAGAAACCCCATGCAGATTTGCTAATGCCCTGGATTAAGAAGACTGCCAATTTGGTCAACTTGTGTTCTTATCTCTCCTTCTACAGAGCTCTGGTGTTAACACTGCATTGCCAAGAAGCATGAATTAAAACTTGTCAGCATTTCAGCAAAACATGTTGCACGTTCCTGTCTTTTTTGTGATTAAAAAAACTTAGCTGCTAGCTAGCAGTATTGCTTTAATTCTAATGCCTAAGAATATAAAATGACATGATTTGTAAAGCAAATGTTATGTTTGGAATAAGATATTTTGGGGTGGAGATTAAAAACTAATTTACAAGTTGGATCTGTACAGAACAGACATGAAATTATGTACAGGCTGGGAATGACTTTTCTGGTTGTTACTTAAATCAATATCCCTTAAACATCCTAAGAGAGCCAGACAGCTGATCAAGTATGTCAACTAGGAGAGATGACAGCCTATAGAAGTGAACTTATATTGAATTACAATGAGTTAATAGTTGATGAGATGTACAGAAAACTGCAGTGGTCATAAAACATTTACTGAGAAAATACCGATTCCATATTTTTGAATACTGAGTGGGATTTTGTATTTTCGGATCCCAGTCTTGCCTTTGTTGGTCTTTCCTGAGGACCAGGCTTCACATGTGAATTAAAAGAGTTTTTCTTCTTCCATCTGGGTGGTTTTGGTTTTTGATTGATCATTTTTGTGAGTTAACACTGTGCTGGACCTTTTTGGTTTCACCTGCACCATCTCCACAAAGCCATTTTAACATCTTATAGACAAAATGGATCTGAACTGTTTAAGTTTGGGATCCATGGATTTTGACAATTCTGTTATGAAACTTTAATTTGTAATACTTGTGTGAACGTCCTAGAAGTTACACACCTACCTCAAAAACATAAGAACAACTTCTATCAATGAAGGACATTCCTCTGAAAGGTCAGGCTGTACCTCTGAAAGAACTGCCTTCAGGCAGTTCCTGTCAGAGCTCTGAGTGCTCTAGTAAGCCTTAACTGGTAATAACAAGCCCTGACCAGCCTCACCTGTGACCTCTATCCACATGTCTATGCTCATTCATCCAGCTCTATTTAAGCTCTTGCCTGAGGCCTCAGTCCCTGCCTGAGCTGTAACACAGCTATGCCTGTTCTCAGCCATGTGTCCAGCAGCCCTGATCTAGAGACTGCTCTTGCTGAAGGGACTTTAGACTGGCAAAGATGGTTAGCCTTATATCCTGTCCCCTGGACTAACATGTGACCTAAGATATAGATTGTTTCTGAATCATCTCCTGATGTTCCTTCCCAGCTGGACTTCTGGATCAGGCTCATCACTTTGACTTGTCCAAGGCTGCTGGTGGACCCTGTCACTATCACTATCCCACCATCCTGCTCAGTCCTTTTGGGACTGCACCCTGGTTGGTGACCCCTTGTGGTTACCTGCAGGACCTATTCTTGCTGCTCCCTGACACTGGTTATCGTACAAAATCAGGAGGGGAAAAAAAAGAAAAAGAAAAAAAACCCACACACAACCAAAACTCTGACAAATCTTATTTTCATGTGGGAATCTGGGAAATCGTTACTTACACCACGTACCAAAAAGTGGATGACAACTTCCAGTAAATTTTCCCAGAATGTTTCCTTGTCAACATAGGAGCAACTTCCAGCCACCTCAAAACACTGCCAGAAATTCATCTCTCACAGAACATATATCAAAGGAAACAAGATCATGCCAAAGCAATCAGCACAAGAACTTCCAACCCCTCTGTCTTTACACAGTAAAGAGCCTGTGCAGTTGTTACAACATGCCTCAGTGCCTGCTAACTCATCACTTCTGTGGGAATTATGGTAGTTATCTCCCACAACCCTATGACTCCTCTTTTTTCCGTGTATGTTAACTACTCTCTTCCTGCAGATACACGAGTTGAGCAACATTAATTAGGCTGTTCCAAAATAAATTGTTTGCAGTCTCGTTTAAACCTGATGTTCACTGGAGTTGTGCAAGAGCTGCAAGACTTAGACATCTTAAAGACATAGATATATCTCACATAGAGAGATATCCTCTAAATAAATGTCTTTTTCTTACTATAAGCTTTACCTCTGTAACCAGAGGCCCTTATACTTAGTAATATATGAATTACTAGTCTTTTTAAGCATACACCATTTTTTACTGAATGCAAACTCTGGAGCCTAATGAGGCTCGATTAAAAAAAAATTAAAATAAAAATAAAATTATTCAGTATTTTAGTTCACCACTTGCTTGCTGAGACTTAGTAAATGCATGTCTGTGAGTAGGGAAGAGAGCTAGGTTTCACAGAGGACCTGAGTAGAGTTTTACCACCTGCCTGTGTGCTCTTAGGCCACTCACTTTCCCTCCCTGGCTCAGATGCATTGCTTAACATGGGAACATTATTGTGCTGCAGCAAACATAAAGGGAATACATAGAATCATAGAATCAGCTGGGTTGGAAGAGACTTCTGAGATCATTACGCTCAACCCTTGATCCAGCACCACTGTGATTACTCGATCATGGCACTATGTGCCACATCCAGGCTCGTCCAGGGACCGTGAATCCACCACCTCTCTAGGCAGGCCATTCCAATGCCTAATGTGAAATATTCCACTGCAGCTTTACTTCTGATTCTTAATTACCCACACTAAAAATAGCTTTCTCTAACTTATTAGAAACCAGTTTGTATCAGTGCATAGTTTTCTTTTCTTTGATAAATATTTTTCAAGTTGTTTTTACTCTTGAGAATATGTTAACAAATTCCCCCTGGAAAATAAGTTCCCAACATTAACTTTGTATTAGAAGTAATGGTGAAAAAGAACTGAAGGTTGTTGCCTTTCACTGTTCCCTATCCCCTTTGCAGTTGATTTCACGGTTTTCCATGTGCATCGGGAAATTGCAGGATGCATCTACGGCGTTTGCTCTGGTGACTTAGGAGCCTAAAACAACCAGAAGCTGTGTGACAGCCAGCACCACGCACCCGGACCGTGGGAAGGTGAACGGAGAGTACTGGCACCCTGCTGTGGGCCAGGTGGGTGTTATCGCAAAGGAGGATGAATCCCCGACGGAAGCCGCTAAATGGCCCTCGGAAAGCGGACAGCCTCACACTAAGGAGCCGTGAGCGCTCCGGCAGCCCGACCCCGCTTCCAGGGCTGCTCGCACACCCACACAGCGCCGCCCGGGCGAAGCACGGACACCAACCCGACACTAGGCTGTTCTCAGGGATGCCGCGGCGCGCAGCCTGCCGGAAAAGGGAAGGGAGAAGGGAAGGGAGAGAGGAAGAGAGAGAGGGACCCCGGCGTGCGGGCTACAGGATGCTCCGCCGGCGACGCCGCGGCGAGCGGAGCGGAGCGGAGCGGAGCGGAGCGGAGGGGACCGCCCGGCCCTGGCCGCCCCCTGCCCGTCCCTCCCGGGGGCGGGGGGTCCCTGCCCTGCCCTGCCCCGCCCCGCCCCTGCCCGCCCCATCGCGCCGCGGGGGCAGACGCGCCCGGCGAGCTCCGGCGCTGCCATGCGGCTCCTCGGCGGCGCGACCCTGCTCCTCCTGCTGCTCCTGCTCCTGCTCGCCCCCGGCTCCCGTGAGTAGTGGCCGCGGGGGAAGGGCCGGGATGGGCAGGGCTGCCCCCCGGCCTGGTGCCGGCGGGACCGCGGCCCCTGGCGCTCTGCTGAGGGGCGCACGGAGGGTTTCTCGGGGCACCGAGACAGGAACGGGGAGGAGGGGTTAAAGCTCGGGGTGTTTGTTCAGCAGGAGCAGCAATTGCAGCAGGAAAACGCCCCGGGAGCGGTGCGGGTCCGGTCTGCCCGGGGATGCGCGGGCGCGCCCCGCCATCCCGCGGCGCCGCTCCCGGAGCGGACGGGAGGGGAGGGAGCGGGGGCACGGGGGGAGGTGATGTCCCCGCTCCCCGCCGGTGTCCCCGGCACGGGAAGGGCAGGGCCCGGCTGGAAGGGGACCCCTGTGCGGGATGCTCTGCGGGGCTGCGCTTGGGGCGAGGGGCTTTGGGGTCACGGTGGCGCCGCGGGTGGGACGGGCGCTGCGCTTTGTCCCGCTGGTGTCAGGCGCTGGCAGCAGCAGTGCCGCTTTGTGGCGGCCGGTTCTGGCAAATACACTGCCTCTGTCTGCTCCTGCCCCAGCTCAGAACGCCGGTCAGGCGGTAATCGTTGACAGGCACTGAAATAAAGCGAGAGATATAAAGGTCTGAGCTGCCGTAGTTGCCTTTTCAGAAGGCTGAAATAACCCCGTACGGTGGCCCACAATTTTCCAAAGTAAAAAAGCCAAAAAAATAGGTACCTGAATTAACCTGCCATAAATACTGTTGAGGAATCTCAGTCAGTCCAGCAGTGTTAATATGCTGTTGTTTAATTTGATGAAGTTGTAATAAAATTTGTACCACCAAAAGAAAAATAAAGTTGTTTGCATTCCTTATTTTATTATTGCCCTCACAAAAAAAAAAAAAAAAAAAAAAATATTAAAACTGTGCTTTACAGGTAACCTATTTATTGCTTTGCTAAGATCTTATAGCCTCAATTTAACAATAATAGACCAACATTTCATTTGATATAAGATTGCACTGATCTGTTTTTTATCATGCTGTTTCCTGAGTGCATGTGCAGGTTTAACTCAATGTACAGCCAGTGCTGTCTCCTGAGACAAATACAGACCTTCTTCTATATGTAAATTTGTTGTCTAAGGCCCAACTACAATATGTTGAGAGAAGTTGTGCCCTTTTAAGGCTCAGTATAATGTATCTGTTGAACTAACTTATTTTTTTTCCCTGCTCACTTAGAAACTTCCAGAATGTACTGCTGAGAGTTGTGTTGGCTTCAGCAAAAGTTTGTGATTATCTAGTTGACACAGGAGAAAGTGTGAAACCTCAAATCCTGTGATTTGCAAAAAGTGAAAGTGACAGTAAATTTGTCCTCACTTCAGTTTACTTCTGTGTGATGGTCAAGTCAGTGGAAGAAACATCACCAAAATGTTGTTACAGTGTAGGAAAAATCCTTCCCACTATGATGTAAAATCCATCTGCCTTCCTGTTATCTGAATAAGGAGAATCCATGCTCCCTGTGAGGAAGTGGCCCCCACCCCCTTCCTGCTCTGTTTAGAAAAGATAGCTAGTGACATGTTCCAAGAATTTACCTGTATACAAAACTATTTGCAATACAAAAAATGATCAGCAGCAGCAGCCTCCGGACCTGAAAACAAGGCATGGCATTTTGATTTCACAGTATCCTCCTACCTCTTAGATATTCTTGGGTGACAGCAAAAAGTGGTATAGTTTTTCAGCCTCAAATTGACAAGGATTGAGAATTGGTTGTATGGGTCTGTGTTTTTTCCATCTATGCAAATGTATTTATGTTTTCTTTTGCAAGGCTGGGAGACAGTTTCACAACGTTAAGGCATGAGGACCTGCCCAAAAAGTTTTTGAAGTAATTGTGCCTGACCTCTTTCTCAGGATGACCTACCTTTTTCGTAGGTCAAGAGCATCAGATCAAAAATAGGTACCAAAAAATCTTGTTGAATCAAGGGGAAAATAAAGTTTCCAGAAGGCAGGGATTTGAGTTTATAGTTTGTCAGAATTGCCTGGTAGGTGTTACAGTGGATTTGAGGTCAGGGGTTTGCTTTGATTTTGATCTCCAGAATTTTAATTTTATCCATTTTAACGGAGAAGAATGAGTATGCTGATAGCAGAGACTATCTACGGGATGGTTATATTCCTGTTGCTGCTCTAGCATTTCTGCTTTAACCATTCCAGTTCCTCATCTGGATTGCTTAGAGGTTACTGAGTAAGTGGGAGTTCTTTCTGATGGACTATACATTGTCAGTGCTTCTGTACCTTTTGATTCTTAAACACACAAAAGTGGAATGACTTGGGAATAAAACTCTCCTGCTTACCTGATATACATCAAACTTGAAAAGGGAAAATGCCCAGAGAGAATTTTATATATGACTTTTGAAATGCCCCTAAAATGAATGTGTAGAATTGTGCTTAGTAAGAATGAGAGTTTATGTACCAGCATCTTCCTGCAGCATGAGGATTAGCTGCACTAGACATAAAGCATGTGAGTCATTAGAAATGTGTCTGTCTTACGTGTGAAGGTGGGAGTGGGCAAAGTGACTTTTATCAAATGCAGGGAGTTGAATGAGTATTGCCACTCATGAGTGTAGGTTTCTTCCATGGAGAATAGTAATTTGGTGTGTGTCTGAGATGGAGAATACAGATTACAAACATGAATGTTATCCACTACGTTTTTTCAGGATCTGGCAAAATCAAGTCCCTTTGACATCTTGACCTGTTCATTTTCAACAAGTATTGGAGCTATCCCTGTTGCTCACCGTGCATCTGTCTGTGTATAGCACAAGCACAGTCTTGAGGTCCTGTCTCTGCCACTTGGGAATTCCAGCTGTAAAGCTGGAAGAGCTGACTGATTTTGCCCTTTGGGAAGTTTGCTTATCCAAATTGTCTCCAGCTCGTAACTTCTTATGCATTAGAGCAGCAAAACCACAAGAGGCCCTGAAAGCTCTTGCTGTGCCGAACTGTGACACAGGCTTTCACAGGTAGCATGCTTGCCTTCTGATACACCCTGCCCAACCACACACAGATGTGTTTTTAGCTGCATCCGTGCCTGACCTTAAACAGAGTTGTCTGACAAAAATTACATTGATCCCCCTTCACTGTCATTTCCCAGTGTGTGGTGCTTTGATACAGTTTTAAATTGGATATATCCTTGTTTTGGTTCTGTTTCATTGTGGAAAATGGACACAGAGATCCTTCCTTTCCTTCCCCTCTCTTCTGGCTCACAGTGGGAACGGCATCAGCACAGTTTCTCTACTCAAATTTTGTAGGCTCAGTATTGTAACCAGTGCTGTGGCCCAGAGAGCTTTGCCTGTGCTCCTGCACAGGATGCTGCAGCTGGCTGCCTGCTTTCTGCCCCCTTCCTTCCTGTACTTGCCCGTGTGTGTGTACACCTGGGTTGGCGCAGATTTCTAACCCTTTCACTTCTGCTTCCTGGAGAAGGCCAGAACCCCTCGCTGTTTTGCTTTGGGACACTTGCACTGTGCAGCCTGTGGTCTTGAATGAGAGTCTCCGCTTGTCAGAGCCATCACTGCATAAAAATTGTGGTGCTTTTCCCCTTGCTGAACCCAGGAGACCTTCCTGCCTCCCTCTGCAAAAGGCAGAATCCACAAGTGATCCTTTTGTATGCATGTGAGTGCCAGACTGGTCATTCTGTGTGGTTTAAATTTTACCACTTGTTTGTACACCAGGCCTGAGGACAAAGTGGTCAGTCAGTCTCTAGGGTATGATGATACTTCCTTGGAGGTGTGATCTTTCTCAGTCCTGTCCCCCACCTGCCAGATGCCCTGTGGATGCATTAACGTGCCTTTAGTCCCAAACTGAGCAATGCAACTTCTTAGTGGAGCTATTTGTCTTATCATACTGTCCACGTAGGGCCAGAGCAGGCACCCATCTGTCTGCACAGGCCTTGCAGACTTCACAGGAGAAGATTTAAGTCAGAAGTTCTTTTTTTTCTAGTCTAGATGATGCAGGTCAGCTATTATTACTGAAGGAAGGTGCCTTATTTTCTGCCTCTTTTTTTGGTTTCCTTTTGTCTCAAGGGAGACAAGAACTTGGGATGGTGATGATGGCATGTAGAACAGAGGATGGAAGGAGTTCCAGTTCATTTGATAGTTGGGTAGTATAAATGTTGTCACTTTTAATACTCCAAGAGCAGGGTGTTGTGGTACCATGCTTTTATGTCATCTTTATACCTAATTTCTCTCTGTGGTAATTTGGTCATTTATATGCCCCAAAGCACGTGACAGATGCGGTACTATTTTTTATTTTTTTTTTAATTCTTCTTAGTAATAAACCACCTAAAACTGTCTTATTATTCTTGGGGTTTTTTTAATCTAGGAAGTGAAGACACAAACAGCACCGCACCTTTTACTACGATTTTGGACCAGAGGTTGCAAGGTAATGCTCTTGACATTTCTGTTGCTGTTCCTCAGTAGCATAAAGAAAAGCAACATGTTTTATTGTAAGCCTTAAACTATCCTGTAGTAGTTTGTCCTTTATTGAATTGTGAGCAGCTGTAGGGCAGGAGGAAGATACTCTGGGACAACTAAAGATATTTAAGTGGAACAGTAGAACACAATTGTATTTTCATATACTTAGGTAGTCCAGAGCAACAGAGAGAAGAAACAAAATGGGAAAATTTTGTGTATAGAACTAGAAACACCTGGCAACATCAATTTACATTTAAAATGAGAACCAAGAAGTCTGCTAGGCTAGAATTCAATGATCTTCAGATAAAGGCAAGGCAGTTTTTTGTTTGAGCCATTTTTTCCCTGTACTACTTCACTCATCTAATTCATTGTTGGCCAAAAGTGGGATGCATAGCCAGTACCCTGCCCACTGACTCACTCTGTCATGTGTTCATTGCAATACTGACTCTCACACAAACTCCAGGCAGTACGTGGCTTCTTTTCATCTGTGCGAACATGCAGTCCACATCTGGAGTTGTCCCAGGGTTGCAGAAGTAAGAACTCAGAACCTGGAGGAAACACAAAGATGTATTCTGGTTACAGTATTGAGCCAGTGTTGAAAAGGTTTAACCCCAGGCATATCCATGGCTTATGCTGGTATAAAAGTTAACATATCCAAGAAAGAATGCCTCTGTAATTGTACAGTCATAGACTGTTTCTCAAAGGCAATTAAATCTGCAACTTAATACTTCAGGTATGTCAGTGTAAGGGTTGCATGTGCAGGGAGGTCTAGTTGGCTATGACTATACCAGAGAACAGGTGAAGTAATTCCCTCTAATTCCCCCACACTCCCATTTTTTGGTAGTGGTATGAAGGTATAAATTCAGTGTATTTGTTCTTAGGCCTGAGCCTGCTCATAGCACGTATGCAATTGCAAAAAGCATTGACAAAACTGTTTTAGACCAGACTTTTCCAGTAGTAAGAACAGCAGCTCCATTCACAGGAAATTGATATAGATCTGCTTCTTGATTGCAGTAGAGGTGTTGCTCTCCTCTTAATCTCTGCTGTTATGCACTCTGTTTTTCAGCTGTGCTGCAAAGCAACAGCACTGCTGATTTGGGAGGGTGCTGTAAAAGATCAGTTACTGCAGAGAAAAGAATAGTCACAGAATGGGCACACAGAATGAAGGGAGGAAAGTATGGGCAGTGACACTACCAGGAACGTCCCATTAAATCTTTGGCAGGAGGAAGAAACTTAACCTGTAAGAAATATAGAAGAGGGATGGATCAATGAGGACAGAAGTGAGAGTGGGAGGGTGTCTGAGAAACCTAGATGTTACATGAAGGGGCAGGAGGGGCAAGAAAAAGAGAACTGGAAAAGTAGAAGTGAAAGAAGAGGACAAAACCGCTACAACTGAAACATGGTTTGTATTTTATGTCTTTGGAAGCAGGTACATTCTTAAGATGCTTTTTGTGCAGAGAGAGCATAGGTCTACACAAAGATGTTTCACAGAATATCAGTTTGTCCTTGCTTGATTACAGTATATTCTGAGCATCAGCCAAGTTTGCAATAGAGATGCAGCAAAATGGAAGAAAAGATTGAGGGACAGGAAATGGAACTGAAATAGGGGAATGAAAACTACAAAGCATTCTCACAGTGCTTAAGTAGGTCATGAATGTCAGTGGCAGTATGGCTGTTTACAGCAAATGGAATAGAAGATGACATAGAAGTGGAAGAGAGCATGCAGAGGACATATAAAGGATTCAGATGCAGACCATTCGGACACTGTTGTGCATGCAGTGTAACTATGTTCTTGTTGCATTGAGATCTGGAAGCATTTTGCAGAGGGATAAAAATTATCTGCTTTGAGATAGAATAATGTCTTCTCTATTCCCGTTTGTAGTCTGCAAACACAGATACCCTGAGGACAGTATTGTGTTGTGGGTACTTTAATTATAGTGTGTCAAAATTACAATGAATAATATTGATTGTCTTGTTTTGGTTTTTTTTCTTGCTTGAAGACAATAGCAGTTTACCCAATGTCACTGCTATTGCATCCACGCAATCTGCAGCAACATCTACCAGAGGTATGTATCTGTTCATCTGTCCATTACTATGAACCTAGAAGTTAGCTCCAAACCTAAACCAGACAATACCAAATTCTAAAGAACAGGCCATCAAAAGTGGGTATTTGAGGGAGGTGTTAAAGGGCTGGGAAGCAACATGTAAAACAACTGTGTAAGGAATCTATACTGTTTTTCAAGTTTAGGTAGCATGCTCCATCAGTAATTACATTTGTGATACCATTGAAACACAGGATTCAAAATAAAAATTCAGGGAAAAATTTCAAGAAGTTGGTCCTTTAATGTTCATTCTTTTTCTCTAAGCAAACTTCTTCCATTTTTGTGGGGAAAAGGTGAATAGGGTGTTGTGCATACTGCATATCTCTTTAATGTTATTTCACAGTAAAGAGATTTAGGGTATAATGAAATCTCGGGAGCTTGAGTTTCAAGAGTAAGACTCTATGTCCTTTTGCGTAAGACTCAGAGAATCACAGGCTCGTCAAGGTTGGAAGAGACCTTCAAGATGGTCTAGAGCAACCATCAACCCAGCACCACCACAGTCACCCCTAAACTATATCCCCAAGTGCCACATCGGATGCCTCATGAACATTTCCAGAGAGGGTGACTCCACCACCTTACTGGGGAACATATTCCAATGCCTAACCACTCTTTCAGTGAAAAATGTATTTCTAATTCTAATCTGAACCTCCCCTGGCATAACTTAAGGCCATTTCCTCTCATTCTTAAATTTGAGACATGGTGGAAGACACTGACTCCCGCCTCACTACAACCTCATGGACTTAATATCATGGAAAATAGTCCCTATAGAGTTCATATCACAAAACAGTACCGTTAAAGCAATTTATGAGTGACAGATCCGGAACAATCCATCATGGCTTCTTTTCCATGGTTCTGGGACTACCTTATTTCCTCCACAACCTGGCAAAAGAACTGTAGGTAAGAATTATTTCCCAAGGCAGCAGTATTGCATTTGTGATGCTCCAACATAAGTAACATGTTAGCACGTATTTGTACAAAGAAGAAATAGTTGTATTAGATCAACTAGTTTGAAAGCAGGTATTTAACCTGAGACAAAAAGAAACAGTTCATCACTTGCATTTGAAGTGCTCCAACTGTTCATAGTGTTGGCTATCTCAATGTGAGATTAATAAAAAAGGAAATTAAAAAATTCATCTTCCGGAAGAACTTGCACAGGCAGATTTCACTACATTAGTAAGGACTAGATAAGAGTTAATGTCATGCAGTTGTTCAGGCTGTGATATACAGATAAAGGGTTTCATCTGAGAAAAGCTGGTTCTAGAAACTGCATCCCTTTTATGTTAAAAGCCATGTGAAAGCAGGGCAGAAATACTGTGTCTACCACAAGATACTTTGTGTACTTGTGGAGTTTTCTGCTGATCGTAAAGTCCCATCTATATCATTACATTTCCACTACAGCTCTTATTTTCTCTCCTTGTAATCTCCAGAAAAGCTCTGAGCTACAACACTCAGAAATTGCTTGTGTTTTCATTCAAGTATAAAATACTCACCAATAGGAACAAAAAGTAATAACCTCTCCAAAGACATACCTCTCTTCAATAGCAGGCAAGTGGTGCAGTGTCTCATTCCATTGCCTGCAGTGTACCAGTCCAAGCATGTCTAACTTGGAAAGTTGTGAGAATTTTGTAATCCATTTTTTGCCTTACAGCCTTCCCCTAAATGTGTCAAGCCATTGTTAACCACAGTGTTGCACCCACCGTCTGCTCTGTTCCTCCTGCTCTCTGCTCCAGCCCTTGCAGGTTTCTTATAGAAGTCTGAGCTTTACTGGATCTGCGTATTAACAGTAAAAAGAAGGCTGAGCCCTTTATTGTTAGGCACAGTGTAAGCCTAACAGATAGCTATGCTTTGCTGCACAAGGTTTATGATTCCCATCCTTCTTTTTTCTTTTTCTTTTTTTCTGTTAGAAACTTCATAGATTTTAATACAATGTTCATCCATTTTGATTATTTGTCTCAACCTCTTCTTGCTTAAAGTCTCTGCCATTATTTTTGGGGGGTGAGCAGTGGTGGGGAGGGAGCTCTTCATGGTGGAAGCAAGTCTGTTGTTCAATCATTTTCCATGCAAAGGAGAGTATTTATTTTAGGAAGAGTGTTCCATGATAATTTTATATGTTAGCACAGTGCTTATGCAATTTGAGTTTTGTGTTTCTTCTTCTTTAGTTAGAACACTAAGGGAGTAGTAGTGCATGCTGCTAAGAATTCTTATCTGTGTGCTATATATATATGTATATTGATTGATGAAATAGCATAGCTATTTAATGTTTAAACACAGGTAGCATACTAAGTAAAATACTTGTCTCTTTTAAAAACAAAGCATCATAAACCGGAACGGTATTACTGGCATGCATCCTTTTTAAACAATAAAAATTAACTCAGGCAGTCAAGGCTTGTTTAGTGTGATGTTCGATGAAGCCCAGCTGGTTTTTTGAGGGAAAAGTAATTAGGGAAATAAAAGATTAAAGGACAGATGTTACTGTATTCTTTCATCTTAACTCTGTTTGTAAAATAGTACAGGTAAGATTTTTCAAAGAGAACAGATTGGTGCCTGATTCATGTCAGCTTCCCAAATTCTCCAGCTGCCTTAGATAGACTCCCACTGATGTTTTGAAGTGACTGATGCTAAATGCATCATGACAAATAGGTCTGGAGATTAAACAGATTTTGCTGTTAATTGTACATCACCAAGGGCTGTAATCTTAATAAAGTAAGAAAAAAGGGATGGCTAGTAGGAAAGAAAGGTGGGAAAAAGTAATGTGCAAATGTGCTGAAATTTCTCATGGATGTTTGGATATTTTTTGTCGTGAATCGGGTTTTCTGTAGGGTAACTTGATACCCATGGAATAAGTACCATCTTTGTGTAAAATTGTTTCATAATGTTACACATAGAACAATTAGCCATTATATTGTTCAGAAACAGAAGCAGCTTTGACACTCAGAAATCATGGCTGAAAAAAACCCCTGCAGAAAACTGTCTGCTTGACACTTGCATTCTGATTTGTCTCTTTTTTTTTGGTATTGCTTATATGAGGAATGCAGTCACCAGGTGTGGTTTCATGTCATATAGCTGTAGGTGGTTTCCATGTATACATTTCCTGGCTTATTTCCTACGATGAGGGACCATTTGATACTTATAGATCATTGTGCCTTTGGGAAGTTCACCTGTCAGTATTGAAATGTGCCCTGAATTTTATCTGATGTATTTTACACATGCTTCATAGAGGAACTGAATTTCCTAGTTGTAACAAGGTAAGCACGTGAATATAGTATTCCAGCTGTTCCATCTCAATGAATGCTCATTTTAAAGTGTTTCCTAGGATTATGGCACAGTACAATTGCAACATTAAAGAACAGGAAAACAAATAACATTTACTATTGAGATTGTAGTAGACTGTGTCAATAGCTTTAATGTGAAATGTCTCAGAAGTGTTGTGTAGGCCAGTTCCTTTCTGAATGCTTACACTGCTGTATTGCTGTTTTTTTAAAAAGTTTTTATTGTTTGTATTAGTACTGGAAACCGTGATACTTAAATCGTAGCAAAGACACAGTTCTGTATGTAGTTCCTTATGTTTTACATCACACTTAGAAGAATGTTATTAGATACTGTATATAAAAAAAGCAGAAATTGAATATCAAGTTTACTCTGGATTTCAGATGAAACTGCCTATTCTTTAGTTATTTTAGTTTTACATAATTTCAAGAAAACATGGGTATAATTAGACATTTGAATGTCCATAATAAAAAGCTTTTGTGGTGTTTAAAATGAACCCAGCTTCTGTGAGGTTATAGAAATAATGCAGAAGTGGACAGCTACAAAGGGAGCTTTTTCTCTCTAGAATTCCTTCATACATAAAAGCTATTTGCCTCATACTGTCTGCTTAGAGAAATGTTAGTGGCATAACAGGCTCATGTTTTGTGTTAGTTCCTTCTTAGAAAAATAAGGAATTGTTTTATGAACATTCTGTGTGGCTGCTTTCCACTAAGGTTCTAAGAATTTTGCTATAATTATCGATCCCTGTTAATCTTGAATGTTGCATCATGGTATTTTTATTCTGAACAGTTCATTACTGTTTTCTGAGGAGGGAAGTGGACATGTTAACTAAAAGCAAAGCAAAAGTTAAAGATATTAGGTGTCAATTAAACTTGTGAAACAGCTTTCCAATCTGTGTTTTAACCTTAGCAAGACAGATCACTACTAAATAAATTATATAAGCCAGCAGATTTACTTTAGTTGAACTTTTATCATGTGTGGAAAACCTTTTGAACCTTAAGTTTCACACAAATACATCATTCTCTCTGGTAAGTTTTAATGTATATGGAGCCTTGGTAACACTAGTATTTCATTCAAAAGCAAATTAAAGATGAAATCATTACTAAACTTGGGGGTAGGGGCATTTTCATGCAAAATCTGTTCTTACCAGAAAAGTTTTGTTGTCTGAAAAAATGGGCATTTCAAATTGAAAGTTATTCTTGATCCAGAATTTTATTGCATTTCAAAATACTGTAAGTTAGGTGTGATTCTGTGGGATTGGATACTGTTATCAAAAAAAAGTTGACCCTTCTGAAAGTTATCATATGTTATGTAGGTTTTCTTTACAGCCTTTCCTTTAAATCCCTCCTGACCTTGAGGCCCAGAAAGGAGAAGTTAGGTCTTTCCAAAGCAGTCTGTATGCAAGCCTGGATACCCATGCAGTTGCATTCTCGTTGTTACTCTGTAGTTCTATTTGAGCATGATAAATGCTGTCTTACTCAATGAGTATGCAGTTGATTATTTTTATGTGTTTTTCTGTGTGGTATCACAAATAAAAATTTCCCAGGTGTGTCCATCAGTACTACTTATCTGACCAGAACCACTCAGCCCACCAGGACCAATATTTCTGTCATCGTGACAACTCAGCCCACCAAAACCAACCTGACAGTAAGACCCACCACAGCTTCATCAGTCACATCATCACAACTCAATATTACAGTGGTGACCACTTCCAAGATTTCCTCCACTTCTGTAACAGGTGAGTTCACAGTTCAGGAAGCTCGTAAAGGTTTGTATACACATTCATATGGGTTGTAGAATGGTTAGTTTTACAGTAGTGTAACAAAAAGAAGGAAGAAGGCATTTGCATGCTGAAAAACAAGACTGAAGTGGGATTTCATTACTAAGTTGGCTACAATAATGTTGCTCTGAGCACTCTGCTTACATAAATATTCATTTAACCTGAGAGAACTGACATATTTAGGGAAAGAAAAAAGGCAAATGGTCTGAACCAGCAGCCACCGGCAGAGAGATTATCAATGTTAAGGAGAAAGTCTGAATTTTGAATACAACTTCTGTGTTCAGCTCTCCCTTCTGCAGGTTACTTGAACTCACCCCTAATACTTCCTTTCTCACAACTGACCTGTATCTCAGAAGAGGTCTACTGGCTCAGTAAAAAGACTGAGTTCCCTTAGCAATCTAATGAATTTTATCCCTAACAGAGCATGACTATGCATAAGTCACATTTTATGTAAAAGTTGTCAAATACAGTTTAACAGTGCCCTTTAATACAAAAAAAGCGAGCACAGAATTCAGTATTTCCTGGCAGTTAGCTGCTTGCTCGCATCACTTCATGCTTACACTTCTAGACAGATTGGGGTTGCTCACATGTCAGTGGAGCATCATTGGGTAGGTGAAGCTGTCACCAGCAGAACTTTTAGCTGACCATGTAACATTCTCTGTAACAAGTGCAAATAGAAATGGGCACAGACTGAGTGTTTAGGTGGCGGTGTGTAGCAGGCGTAACCAGTTTCAACAGTGAAACAGCTATGGCTTATCTGAGGTCATGTTGTCTATGTCAATATTTGTGTTGGGCTGCAGAGCTGGTCTCACTTGGGACAGCAAGGGTACAGTTCCATGAGACAAGGTAAAGCAATCCAACAGTTCATTGCCACCAAGTGTTTTACTCCCACCATATCACTATACTGACTGACTTGGTGGATCCCTCTTGCAGACTAAGTATGCTTATCTGACTAAAAGAATTTCCTTTTCTGCTTAGGTTAATTTCAGGCCAGCTTAGTGAGTTAAATTTGCTTATGGAGGGTATGAAAAACACTAGAACTAAAGGAGGCTTGAGGGGAGAGCAGGGGGGAGGAAGTGCAGGAGAAAGAGGGACATGGAGAGGAGAAGGGGCAGTCAGTCTTGCAGACATAGCCAGCAGTTGGATCAGCTGCTCCCACATCACCAGAATGTGGTACTTAAAACCAGAGCCCTGGGTTTCAGTATACTTGACTGGTATCTTGGCAGTTGATCTTTGTTAAATTTGTCTAATTGAGTCTTTAGATGATATGTCAGTGGGGAGGGCAGGATGTAGAGAAGTCCCTCAAAACATGATTTTTGCAAGCTCTCTAAAAAGTGCCTCTTGTTTTCTTCTTTTCAGCCACATCAAACTCTGAGGCCAACATAGCAAAAACTTCCAGGTTTGATGTGGGCAGTTTTGTTGGTGGCATTGTGCTGACCCTTGGAGTCCTAGTTATTCTCTACATTGGATGCAAAACCTATCAGTCTAGAAGAGGTATCCAGTACAGAACCATGTAAGTTCACAAAGGATTGTCCCTTGTGTGTTTATTCCTTTCCTGAGGGGAACAGGGACAAACAGAATGGGTAGAATGTTATAGTAATATCATTAAGAAATGTAACTGTGATGTTTTATCTTTCACCACTTCAGCTATTCCTCACTAGTATTATGCCTCTCTTCTGTGTGGTTTTTTTCTCTGATCTATTATATAAAATATTTTATTTTTTTAGGGATCCTTGTCTTTTAGCTATTCCATGAATAGTTAAAATTTCATTGAAACTCTTTTTGCAATTTGCAAGATTTCTGGTTCTTCTTGACACATTTTCTTAGACTCCATTTGTCTGTTCATTCTTTAGTGTTTTCCTCCCCTTTGCCATTAATTTTTTTGTATTGAAATGCATTAAAAATTGTACCATCTCAGTCGCTATTTATACTCAGCTCTACTCAGTTTTCTTCCAGGCTTCCATACTTGCACACATTTAGTTTTAAGAACTAGGTTGCTTTCTTTTCCTATTCAGTGTTATCCATCTCCGTCAAGAAGGTTGTTTTAAGTGAGGTGATGTAATTAGATCTGTTGGGATACTGGTGTTCAGGCCTTGTGTTTTCTCTTCATCTTGACTCCTGCTTACTGGTCACGGAATTAAACCAGTCCTTGCTGCACATGTTTACCGACAGTGGTGTTTGTGAGTGGATATTGTAGATTTCAGATAAACAGTATCTTTAAAACAAAGGGAACCTGTTGCTACGCTTGTACAGTGGCTTTGGTAGACTGTGGCTACTGGGTATAGGTAAGACAAATAGGAGAAATGTGCCTGAACAACAGCTGATGTAAAAATACATGAATGAAATGTGAAAAGCAAGGTGTTAAAAAGATCACTGAGGTTGGAGGAGTGCTAACAAAATGAAATTCTTCCGTTCAGAGAGGACTTAACTCCCAGATCAATGTGCCCTTAGCACTTCTTAGCAACGCAGCATCTACTTGAAAAATAGCCATCTCAGCAGCAGATGGGTGGCTTTCTCTCATGTTGACTGTTGCTTGTAGTACTAAACAATAATTACTGTGTTTCTATTACAGTGATGAACACGATGCCATCATTTAAAGAGACTTCAGGGAAGACAGTGTTGGAAACCCATCCTGTCACAGCTGTTGCAACTTACTTCTGAAAGAGTTTCTTTCATAAAGATGATCATAGTCTCTAAACCTGTCTTGGCTATGACCCTGAAAAATACTGAGAAGCTTTTTAAACATCCTGATTTTTTACATTGGCTTTCACAAGAGTAAGAGGAACTCACACTTTGTAGAGACAATATTTTCATTTTCCAGTATTTGTAACCAGATTTAAAGAAAATCATATATTGAGTCATTTTAAGGTACAACACAGGTCTCTGAAATAGCTAATTACTAGCACAGGTGATTGCATCATTGCAATTCAATGTAAGTTCAGGGTTTGTTGTTTTTTTTCTAAAATTTTGTATTAAATTGTATTTATTTTGAAGTTTGATGTGAACTGTAGTTTAGGAATTTTGGATTTTGAACAACTCAGTTAATTTTTAGTAGGGTATAAAGGGGGTGCATTAGCTAATTGTATAGAAGGTGATAATGAGTACTTTAATGTCAGTCATTAGCTCAGCAGTCACCTGCAGACACTTTGCTCCATAGGCTGTACAAGACAAGCTGCAGGAAACATGGACAGACTGGAGATAGCCATCCATAACCCTTGTCTCTAAAAGCTTCTTTTTTCTAGCATGTCCTAATGAAGCTTGTGCAACTGAAGATAAAATAAGAATGGGGAAAAGTAATTGTGCCATCATAATATAAAAAACAAAAATTGCTTCTCAAAATTGGCTTTTGAATGTAGTAATTACTCAGCTCTTGATTTTTATTATTACAAAGCTGCATGCAATGTTTTAGCAGCATTTGATAATCATTGAGACTTACATAGAGAAGGGGAAGACCATAAGATAGCATTTTAGAAGACTATAAACTTCATTTTTACAACTGTTTTGAGAACTTGGTACTGCTGCACATGTGTACAGAGATCTGGTCAAAAGCCTAACTGAAGGCAATGGGGCATCGCTGAGATCTTTAGATTAAGGCCCAAATGCACTGGGGGTCCTGTGCACCATGGCTGGTGCTGCTCCCATATCACTCCTGCAGTTACACTGAGGTAAATCTGACTTCAGATTTACACTGGTGTAAGAAAAACTAGAACAAGGATCAAGAAAACACAGGCCTGCACCTCCTTATGTCACTGAATAATTGCTTGGTCTTGCTCAGGCTCCTCCCTGGTGAAGAGGGTTGGTGTGGTGGGCCATGACCATCCTGCTGGCACTCATGCAGGGCACAGGGGAGGTGGTGACAGGTGAGGAAAGTCACAATGGGAACTGCTTCTAGGTCTGTCATGGGGCTTGGGAGACAGGGCACCAGGGGAAGTATGACTACAGGGCTGGAACAGGTTCATTTTTTTTAAGCAATGGTTTATTCTGATATGCAATGTTAAAGTGGCCATATGATTTTTATTTTTTTTTTCATTTTTCACATGGAGTAGTAAAACTGTCGTGTCTGAGCCACAGTCATCTCCAGCAAGCCGTGGCTAATGAGTCATCTCACTACCACCAGCTACACACCTGAAACAAGAGGTAGCAGGGCTATTTCATTTTTTTTGCAAAGATTGAGTTACAGGGGGAAAGAAAGAGTGATTTGAAGTAACTTTTGTATTTTTTATTAATTGCGTTGTTTGGTAGAAAATTACTGAAATTACTGGATTTGACTTGAAGACCTATGGAAACAATACTTTCAAAGAACTGTAATTCTTTACTTTGTAGAAATTAAGACAATTAAGTGCAACTCAATTACTGAGATTGTCTCACCTCTGTTGTACAGACAAATAAATCTTTAGAGTTACTACATGAATTTCAGTTGAATTTTTATTTTATTAGTTGGTTTCATAATTCCCTCAATCCTTTCCACAGTCATAACTATTAAATAAGAAGTGTTCACTGTATATGCTTTTAAATGGTAGAATACCAGACCTAGTGCATTTTTGCCCATCTCGGTCATTTCTAATGTATTTTCTAATCCCATTAATACAGTAAAGCAAAAGTACGTGCTCAAGATTTCATAGGTGTCAGTGCAAATATAAAACTTGAATTTCTTTCAGACAAAATCCTTCCTTACTGAAGTCTCGTCCCCCTTCATTCTCTGGTGATTAGTTATTCTAAATTCAATCATATTCATTTTATGCAAAAAATTTTTAGCATAAATTGCTTCTCCCCTTGCCTAGGTATGCTAGTCACTCACCCTTTCCTTAACTGAGTTTTATTGATATTGTAAAAGATGATTTACTTGTTTCTAGTCCACCCCTCAAGAGGACTGCATGTCTGTTTTCTCACTAGTACTGATGGCTGAGCAGTGCAGTTCATAGTTCTGTCTTGCTTAGGAGCCCCTCTGGTGACACATCACAGAACTGCATTTGCAGTATCACATTTCAAGCCCATCACTAGCATTCAATTCATTATTACAGCTCTTTCACATAACCTCCACATTAATTTTTTATCCTTAAAACTCATGTGTTTATGCATGTTTAAATTTATTTCATTTAATACTACAGGCTGGGGAAGTCATCCAGCGGCTACAGAACAAAGCCACCTTAGGTCAGCTATCATAAGTGTCACTTTGGCCCTTCAAACACCTCAAGATCAGCCTTATGGTCACATCTCAGGCTGTAGCATTCTGCCTTCCTCCCACAGATCTCTCCTTTTCATGCAACTCTCCTTTAGCCTGTATTCCAGTCCCAAGTCATGGCACTTCCAGCTTAATTGTTTTGATGGGGCCCTATATCAGAGGTTTCAAAGCAGTTCAGAAATGCTGCAGTGCTTTATTTGGGGTTTCCTGAAAAAAAAAAAAAAAGGCTATTAAAGCAAGATTATGTTACTGTGATAATATTCAGTAACTTGAAAATCTGTAAATCTTTCATACCTTTCCTTTTTGTTTGGTGACTGTGAAAGCTCTTACATGCTCATGCCACTCTATTTTTGCCCTGAAGACTTACCTAGCATTCTTAACATGCTTTATTGAAAAAGCTACAAGTAACAAAATGACAGTATTGCCAAAAGCAAAATGGAATGGCATCAGAGACTAGAAATTGCCTGGATAACTCAAGAGGTTAAGAATTTAGCTGTGATATGGAAGCAGAGGGAATGAGAATGGACCTGTACAGAATGTAAACATGTTGTCTAGACAACACTGAAGGAGTGCCAATTGATGTAGGACAGAGACAGCAGTCTTAAAAACTAGGAAAGTTGTTAAATGAATTTAGGAATCTGCATTTTAGAGTCCTCACCAGCAGCATAGACCCAGGAAATTGCAATTTGTGGTGTTGATACTGCAGTGTCTATACTTTAGCTTGCATTAAAATTTAGTGTTTCCTTTACTATAAAAGTTACCTTTAAAACTGGCACAATGATTAATTTTATCCTTCAGTGTCAGGTTATCCCTGTATGTCAAAATACCCAATTCAGGAACTCTGAAAGCTGAAAGAATAAAAGGGACTTCCAAGTTCTGGAGGCACTTAAGTGTTCTTTTGGAATACCAAGAGGAAATACATTCTCACTCTTACACTCAATATTTTGAGTGCGCTATTGTTTGACTGACCTTTTCCACAAGTTTAAAGTAGCTGGCAAACCAGAGTGTTGTACCTGCCTGGCCCTGAGGTGATGGGTGATCCTAAAGCGTTAGAAAAAACTCTGTAACTCATTTTCCTTGACAGGGTTCCTAAAGAAAAGCAAGGAGTGTGTGTACAGGCAGGAGATTTTCTTACACCAATTGTTGCATATGACTTTTCTAAAGACTTTATTCTTCCCTTAGAGTTGAAGCTATCTTCCCTTGGGTAAATCACAGCCTTACCTACTGTCCTAGACTCTTTTAGTACCAAGTACTTCACTTCTCTATTTGCCAAAAGAATAGAGCATTAGGAAGTCGACCTATACTGATCCAAAAGAAAGATCTTTGAAGTTTACACACTCTAACAAACACATTAGATTAGAAACTTTTGGCAAGTTTCCAGCATTTCCCTAAAAAAATTCACTAGGCCAAAAAATGCGAAGGACAGTGCTAGGACACTGTTTATGTGCAAACACTTTCCTGCTATGTTCTGCATCTTTTGGTCTCTTGAATTAGAAGAAAATAACACAGATCCTTCTGTGTTATTTTCAAAAAATATATGGAGTGCTGCTCCCCTTGCACAGGATGTATGCAATACCCCAGAGTCTTAGGCTTGAAGGGTCCCATGCCAGCAGCCATCAGTGAGGAGGCTGGGCTGGAACATGAGGAACCACTGTCATCACATTTTCAACTAAGAACAGAAACAAAGTCAAAAAAAAGAACACAAAAATCCAGGAAACCGATAATTACAATAAAGCTTCACGACACTTGCTTTCCAAAACATAGAGCTACTACTTGAGAAGCCACTGTATCCTGCAGTATCTCAAGCCAGTATCAGAAACTGCAACTGCTCCAGGCTAGATCCATTGCAGATATGATAAGCTAAGTTCCAGCAAAGAAATTGCTCATTTACAGGAGCTGGGAATATTGCCTTCCATCTCCATCTTACAGCCAGTCTGACCACTGAACTCCAATGATGCCAAAGTTCACATCCACTACACCCCCTAAGCCATGCAAACACATACTGTCAGCTCAAGACAAGCCATGGACCTAAATGTTGATGCCCAAGAATCTGAGCTGCTGGGTCAGCACAGCTGCAGAGGATGCTGGGGCAAGGGGGCTGTTTATTGCTGTTTAACCCAGTCAGAGCTCTGGAAAATGCTTTCAAAGAGGGAAGTGGACACAGAACAAAGTGTGAGCATGGTCAGCTGGTTCTGTCACTTGACTGTCTCCAAATAAAACACTAAGCAGACAGTGTTCTCCATGGTTTAACATTTTGCCAGGGTATAGTTTGCAACGTGCCACAGAAAAAGCTTGATTAGAGCTTTCTTGGAATAGTACTGAGGAGAGCATAACTGCTTACATGTGCACCATTATCGAGCAAGGCACTCACAGGCATTACAGTAGGGTGTAGCAGAAAGCCATACCCTAGATTAGACTTCCTGCCAAAACTAGGTCAAAGGGTTTTCCTACTAGTTTCTAGATCAGGTTCTTCCACTTCTCAGAAAGCCATTCAAGTGCCTAAATGCAGCCAGCCAATGCTGTTTGAAGCTGCCCAGGACACACCGGCCAGGGCTAACAGGTACTTTGCAGGTCCCGAGATACCCTCAAGCACCACAAATGAACACTGATCACCTGAATCACAGAGGGCTTTTTAAAGTCCTGTATATCCTCTCGTCTGAATTATATGTAGTTAACTGCAATACCTGAAAACTCTAACCCCCTACAGCTCTAAAAAAATTGTATTGCTTAAAAAGTCTGCCTCCTACTACGTTTTTCCCTGTCCTCTTCCCTGTTCAGAAACAAGGCTTACCTGCCAACAGTTCCACATTCTTCAGGTAAGCCTGACCTCTCCAGCTCCCCCTGCAGATCCATCTTAATGATGTAGGTACATATATACTTCAGAAAGTACACTTGGTTGTAGTATTAACTTCTGGGCCAACACATCAAATTTCAAGTCCCACATTTTCTTAAGAAGCTTTCATAACCTTTGACAACTTTTAAAGTTGTTACATAAGACAAAAGAGCTTTAAGAGACATTTCAAAACCAGACAAGCAAAAGGATGTTAATCAGAGCTGTTTAAAACATCTCTATTTTTAATAACAAAAACAGAGGGAAGATACTTACATGTAATAAAATTGGGAAAAAGTCTGCATTTAAAAGAATTAACAGCAAGCCAACCTAGGGTTAAAGAACCCAGGTATGAAGACTGAGAGATCCACACTCAGCCATTAGGTGTGGACAACTGTGAACTCAAGATGACTGATTTTAATTTAGTGCCAGACAAACTGAATCCACCGCTGCAGGATCTGATACCATTATCCTGGCAGCATTCTTCCACTGTTTGATGTGAAATCCTAGCAAAACACCTACAAAGAGAGACGTTCATAGGTACCTACTACGCAAGTCTAGGGATACAAAGCTGAAAAGGGTAAAGTAAGAGTCAACCAGTAAGGGAGTAGTTCTTAGACTATCAGCTTATAAAACAAGACCCAGGACTTCAGAGGGGGCTGGAAGATCTTATTCACTGTAAAGTTCCAAACACGAAAAAGCAGCTTTTGCATTTAATCCTTAGCACAAAGACTGCAGAGCTACCCCATGCTTCATCTTTAAGGTCATAAGGACCAGGGCTTCTATCCTTTGAAAAATCAAGACAGAAGGAAGTATCAGATGCTGTTGGGGTTTGGGGGGCTTCTGTTTGTGTTTAACTAAAGAGGGAATCCACCAAGCAACACAGAAGCTCACTTCCCTGTTCAAAAATGAAAGAAAGACAAATGGAATTTTTGTTGTACTTTTGCAGGCAAACAAACCCAAAATTTTGTCAGGAAAAGAGAAAAGCAAACAATGGGAACAGAGTCAACAGGCACTCGTTTGAGAAGTAGAAATATTTTAATAATTGTCTTCATATAAACTATTAGTAATACACATTACACAAGTATCACGACATGAAAAAGTTTTAAAATTTCTGCTGTTCCTGCAACAGTTAGCCTCTTTTCTCCTCAAGTCCAGAAGAAGGCCAAAACAGAAGTAGCTAAAGTTAATTAATATTTATTATTAATAACAGCAATCTTAATATATTTCCTCACATCCACATGGAGGAAACTCATAAGAAGAGCTGTACCGAGCTCCATTTTAGGAACTCAACCAAAAAGCTTTTTTATTCAAAGTGACACTAGTGAAACTACTTTCCCTACTCATAAAGGAACACCACAAAAACCTCACCCTAATATTGATTTGGTTTTACGAACAGAGGGAGTCTTTGGCACCGAAGGCCTAGTATACTCATAATGATGATACACCACACTATTACACAACTGTGTTACGTAGTTGATTAATCACCTTCTGTACCACAATTTTCCATTCTTAAGACACTGCTGACTTAAGCTTCAGCAGTTGGAGGATGACAGGAACAAATATGTTTTGCAAGTTTCCCTCCTCATGAAAGAAATGTACGGACTGTACCCTTTATTGTCCCCCTGCAAATAGGGCATTTTCTAAGGGATGGTGCACATTCTTTGCATACCACTAAGTGCCCACATGGAATAAAAACAATAGAAACTTCTTTATCCATGCAAACTTTACACGTTCTTTCCTCTTGCAATCTTCTTAATTGTTCTTCCATAGGCAAACCTGGGAAAAAAGTTAACTCTGTCAGCCTGAATATATGTGTATATAACATAGCAAAATGTAGAGCATAGCCATGCTCCATTTCACCCTTTATTTCCCCATCTGTATTCACTAAATATAGATGGCAGTGAGAAAATAAGAACATTTTCCAGAGCTCAGAAAGTGGCATGCAAGGAACTAGTCTGTACTTTCCACTTCTGTGAGATGACAGACAGCTCAGGGATTGGAGGCCAACCAGTGTTTACATTTTAGCAAATGCTGTGCTTTACTTGCTTGGATATCAGAAACACAGAGCACAGCCTGACTGGTGGAAATGAGCTATATCCAGGCCTTGTAAACTTTCTGCAGTCTGTTAGCAGATTAAACTACAGGACTAAGAACTAGAGCAAACTCAATCTCATGTCTGACAAGTGTTTATCCACCCAGCTTTTGGGTCAAGCTGGATCTCAGGACACCTATAACCCACACTGGAAAAGCAGAGATGACCCCTGCTGTGGAAAGCTAACCAACTATTCACTCTTCAGTCTTTACCAATTGCCTGAATGAGAGCTTGTATCAGGATCAAGTCTAGTATGTGCTTGAATTGTTGAATTCTAGAAAGCTCCACATCATATGGTGCAAAAGCATATGTAAGGCACAGGATACAGCTTATAGCTGATAAATTTGCTTGCAAGTCTGCACATGCACTTAACTTTTGGTTAACTTTTTCAGTCCATCTTACTAAACCAGAATTAGGGAGATGGTAAAACATAAAACCTATTTCCTAACCAAAGAAATTTTTGGGTTTTATGTTTGTTATTTGTTCCACAATACCCTTTAAGATATGAAGGTAGAATTTAAGGTACCTGAAACATCTTCTGTGGGAACATACTTCATGTTCTTCTCCACTAAAAAAAAGAGAAAAAAAATCCTTGTCATTTTACTAACCTATATTCAAACAGCATCTGTTTGTTTCTTTTTCTTCAGGTTGCTACAAGAGCACTGATTAGATTTCTATAAAATCATATCCTTTAAAAACAAAAGAAAACCAGACAGACATACCAAATAAATCTTTGTAGAGCACAGGGTCACAATCTCGTAGACAGTTTCTGAATATGCTGGCTGCTTCATTTCCTTTCACTAGAATTGTATCTATCAGTTCCCTTGCTTGTAATGCTGTCTGAGTCTTCTGCTTAATAACATCATGCTCAAGTTCTGTTATCACTTTAGCTGATAGTAAACTCCCGAGGATTGGAAGTACACATGTTAAACGTTGGAATAAAGCCATTCGATTCTTGCGGATTAAGGACAAATCATCTGGAATGTAAAGGGGATTAGATGTTTGTCAGGAATACACTGCTCCAAGTGGCACTTCTGTTTAACAATAACTGATACATTATTTAAACTCTACCTGAAATGTTTGCTTATTACACATCATTAATAAAGCCCTCAGTAAGTTTTAGTGGTATTCACATAACAAACAGACTTCAGAAAACCACATACAAGCAGCTTCTGAGCCGAAGCTTTTTCACCAAGGAAACCTCCCGTTCCCAACTCTAGGTTAAATGATCTGAGGGGATCTTGTCTAACTCCATAATCATGAAACTTACAGTCTTCCGGAGAACTGCAAAGAAAAAACACCTCTGCAAAACACCAGCACTAACTTATCGACAACCAAGAGGTTAATTTTATTCAGTGGTGGGCAAAAGTTATGTCTGTAGATAGTAAAAAATCTCTTCTAAGAGGTGTCCAACAGAATTATGTACAAACAAACCCAGAAGTACAGCACAACCAGACTGTGGAGACTTTTTAAAGTCCACCACAAACAACAAAAAAATTTCCATTAGGATTTAATGCTGAATCAATCCATCCTTTTTGACAGAAATGTGACTAGGAAAGAAGCAGCCTTAGTTCCATTTATAATTGAGAAGTTTCATTACACTTCACAGACTCAAAACCAGAAGGATTTCTCTAGGCTGCTAAACTTATATGGTATTGAAGCAACAGGATATGTTAAAGACACATCAAATAAACACTAAATTGCTGACGTATGTGGGCTGAGTCAGACACAGCAGATCTTTGGCCATCTTACAGAACCTGAATTTGTAGAAGTTTATGGCCTCTTCTAGGAGGTGGCTATGGTGGTTTACTGATTCAAGCAGCTTAAAGAGCAGACAAATTTGGAAAAAAAATATTGGAGTGCGCCGAGTATTTTATTAACACCAATATAAAGGCACACAAATGAAAAAAGAAATGCTTTGGAGAGAAGAGGTGACTCAGAATCCTTGGCCCCTCGTATGAACCATCCTGCTAAAAGGGAATGAAACAATTCCCATACTGCTAGTTCCATACAGATATCCTGACAATGCTTTTAGAGAAGCTGATCCTAACAGCAATTAATCACTTAGTGAATAAAAACAAATATAAAAAAGCTATACATATTACAAACCACTTCAGATTTCACTTTTATTTATGCCTTATGTGTACCTGATGCCAATTCTTCTAATTGTTTTTCTTTCTCTTCTTCAATCTTCTCATCTTCAGCGATGAGCAGATCAGACACAAGATCATTAACAGTCTTGTAGTTTTCTCCAGTGGCCAAGATTTTACTTTGTACTGTTTGCTTTATTAGCCTTCTGCTGAATCCCATCTCCAAGGCAGCTTTAATAACAGGCGTGTTCATCATGATTGCATCTTCTGAATGACTCTCTCCAGGGCCAAAACGAATAACTAATCAAAGAGGAAAATCACTGTGTATCACATAAAGAATAAAATACCTATACAACCCAGGAGTCAGACACAATCAACATTACCTACACACATGCACACCTGGCAGTAAAAAGTTTCAGTGGTTAAAGAGAATTTTTTAAAACTTTAAGACATCAACTTAGTCATGGATTGAATCCAAGATAAACACCAATCCATGTCAGGCCTCTGCTAAAACCTAGGCTAATCCAGAGAAACCACTGAGAATTCCATTGTGTCTTAGCAGCTTTTTTATACTTAGTCATTTCTAACTTCAGCCTTGAAAGCCATCTTGGGGGAATGAGGGAGATGGGGAAATCAGAGTTTATTGTACAAACAACTGCTCTATTCCAGCTCTTGATCAGTATTTTCCATTCAACTTAGTAAGCCCCAGACACATGGGATTCCTGTTCATTGTCCTCAGCCAGCAAGGACTAGGATAGCATAAATTCCTCCCAGAGGGTGAGTGGGTTTTTTCCATCATAACTAGAGGCCAGCCCAGAAAGACTCCACTTTTATCAGCTTGTCCTACCTTCTTTCTTAACCACTGCTGCTCAACTTGGAGCATTTACCCAGCTATGTGCCTAAAGGTGGAATTGCATAACTGCACAGTCATGACACCCTCTAGCAATTATTCCACCAAGTTCAATACTTACTTTGCTTAACTCAAGCCTGAAACTAAAAACCACAAATGCAGCAAGTGCCAAGCATTCAAACACAAAAATTTTAATGAGTTGCTAGCATGAAAATATGGAAAATGAAAAACAAGATCTCTTAACGTTGTTTTCTTGGAGTTTATCCATACATCAAAACTATGTCACTTTTGAGAAACAAATCTAAGAACTGGCTATCCAAAGCTAATTTGCTTAGCAATCATTAAGTCTGTAAAATGCTGAGGAAGTTTAAAAACATGCTTTAATATACATACTTGGGGGATCAATGTTTTCATCTACAGGCGGATCAGAGGTTGACAAGAGCTGTGGAACACAAAAGAACTACATTAGTATCAACACATTGCTTTTCCATCTGTGTACCTTTCTAACACATTCTTCCATCACCAATCATGCTAAGCCTTTTACCCAAATGGTACCCATTGCATATTTTACATGCAGTTACACAAGTCTGCAAATTTGTACAACTATATAATCAATATAAAGCTGGTGCTGACCACTTCCATGAAGAGGAGTTTGCCTTACTCTTGCCATAAGAA
This sequence comes from Anabacerthia variegaticeps, assembly GCA_035583185.1. Taxonomy (NCBI): domain Eukaryota; kingdom Metazoa; phylum Chordata; class Aves; order Passeriformes; family Furnariidae; genus Anabacerthia; species Anabacerthia variegaticeps. The sequence goes on along the minus strand of JAWWEW010000001.1, from coordinate 40,391,938 downwards.
TTACAGATAGAAATAATTCAGGCTCTCCATGACTGATTTCTGAACTAATAATTACTGATCTCCATTATTCATAGACACTTACGCAGTCAGAATTTCCCTCTCTTAACATAAATGAGCTCACTTCCTCATAGGACTTTCCACAAGTAACCTGTAGAAATTAAAACTCTACTAGTCCAGGACTAGCCATGGTTCAGCACTGGTTTCTTGCACGTGCTCATGAAGAGCATTTATCATGGTAGAAACCTAGGAGAAATACACGCAGAAACAAGGCAGAAGGATGGACCAAACTAACAAAAAGGACCACCACTCTTCAACAAGGGAAAAGCAAAGTTACAAGACAGTAAAGCTTACCTGTTCAAGGAGATGGGGGAATCTGGCCTGAATTTGACTTACAAACTCTCTTCCTTTCACACGAAGCAGATACTCACACCTGAAAAATTGACAAAAGTATACAAAATTATACTTTCTACTTGCTAAATTGAAAAAAAAATACAGAAGAATGAAGGAGTTTAAACATGGGGTAACTTAAATACTTATGTTTCTCTTCCTTCAGAAGAGAAAGAGTACTCTTAATTGGAAGCTTGATGCAGCCTAGTGTCTGGTGACACTTTGATAAAACTTTTCCATGATGTCCAGCTGTAAGTAGGCTTATGTATTTAAGTGCAACAGCTTTACATTCTGCAACCCCTTGTAATCAAAATGGCATGTCATGAGAAATGATACCATGTCAGCATCACTACAAAGTGCAGTGATAAACTGTCTCTATCTTGCATCTCACCATACTTATCTCCTACTTAAATCATTCAAAATAATTTAACAAAATTTAACAACACTATCAAAGCCAGATCCACTTCATTAATGCAGAGTTTTATCTCTTAAGTACATTTACTGACAGGCTTAACATAGTAAGATACAAAGGTGTCATTTAACCCTACATACATCATGTAGTCCAACAGTAGCAGGTAAATTGCCCACAAAAGCCTAGCTGGAGATCTATTATGAGAAGAACTATTATTAGCTTTCCTGAAATTAAGCACAGCTATTTCCGTCATTAATGTAGGTGGTAATTTCCACAGGCACAGATAGTAATTAGATATGCAATTGTCATTTAATTATGGGTGACATTAAAAAGTTATTCTAGTCATTTTTCCACTAGAGACATATGAAACAGCCACTGAAATCTTCCTCACAAGCCCTTCCACATGTATGAAACTAAACTGCACAGGCAGAAAAACTGGTTCAAGAGCATTCAGCATAGGCACAGAACTAGAAGAAATGAGTTAAGCGTTCCTTCTACTTCATTTCTGAACAGCTTGTGCTCTCCTTAGTCTTCTTTCTGATTGCTTCTCTTAGAGAAGTATGCTCATTAACAATGCAGTCTCACTCGCTATTAGTGATGTGGGGATGCTTTTAATTATGAGGCAAAAAGCATAATATGCCACGCTTAATGAAGAAATGTTTTAATTAAGCCCACCTTAACACTTCAGAGCTTTTAAACACACACGAAATTCATGTGAATGACTTTGTACATCATATGGTGAAGTTAAACAAAACTATTAAGTGCAGTACATACCTGCCAAAATTAGAGGCATTTAAGAATGTGAACAAATCATGATAAAGATTTTGCAAGTTACCTTGGAAACCACTTTGCATGCTCAATCCATGGATCATCTCCAGATTCCCAGCACCTTAACCCACCATCACAGCAAAAACACTTGACATCATCATTGCGGCCTTCAAAAAAAAGAACAAGGCAAAATATGTAGCAAACAGTCACACACTTTACGTTAAAGTAAAAGCTGACACAGCAGCATGAATAAAACCAGAGAAGTCTGTTTTCTTACCTACATAGTAAAAGCCAGCATCTGCAAGCTGTTCAGGCTGAACTGGAATTCTGGTTGGCCAGTTGATGAACGTTTTCACACGCGCCTCGTGGGTTTGCATGCTCACATTTGAAACATTGAAACTTGGCTGGTCTCGGGTGAGGTTCTCCACAAAAGAGCAGTTAGGATAGTGCCTCCGGTGCTCTGACACAGCATTATCTTTTGGTTCCCAGTTACACAGCTGACCACCACAGCTAAAACAAGCAACTTTGTCTGCTGTCCCCAAGTAATAAAGTCCAGCCTTTGCCAGATCAGTGGGTGAGAGAAATGTCAGCGGCCATGAGTGAAAGGTGCGTAGCCTAGCCTCTTCTGTACTCATTGAAGGATTGTAAAGCTTATGTCTCAGGAATGAAAGGTCTTCAACTGCCCTGGTAGTTACTGGGTCTTGAGGAAAACTGGAAAAAGAGCCACTGAAATATCCAACTTGTTCTAAGCTTGGAGAAAGCGTTATGGAACGTAGGGATGGTGAGAGACTGTTTGCAACCGAGGGCAAAAAGGCAGAACGAGATGACAGTCCAAGGTTGTTAACTGAAAGCATGCTTTGAACAAAACTGCAGCTAGGATACAGCTGTTTATGTTTTTCCATAGCATTATCTCCTGGTTGCCAGTTATCCACTGTTAAGCCACAACTGAAGCACTTAACTTTATCCTGCACACCAGTGTAATAAAACCCAGCCCGGGCAAGACTTCGTTCTGATATTGGCATGTTAATGGGGAAAGTAGAAAACGTCGACATTCTGTAGAGTTCACAGGACAGGTCATACTTCAGTTCACCACACACAGCACTCTGCCTCATGATGCTAGCCAAGAAAGGGCTATCTTCCACTATATTCATAATGGGCTGTTTTTGGAAAAATGGGACAAGTCTTCCTCTGGGAGGTAGTTGTGTGCATTAAAGGCAATTTGGAATAGCCCCCGCCTGTACAAAAGCAATAAATACTTTAATGTGTAACTTCGAATGCACATGTGAGTAGAATTAGCCTCATGATTAACAGCCTTTAAACATGTGGAAAGTTCTATTTTAGTTTACACAACTGCTTTCAGTGCAAAAGCTGCTCCATCCCATTTTAACAATTGAAGAAAGCATGCTGAAAAGAATTTCCCGTGAATCATGTAAGCACCACATGCTTTCTTTCTTTTTATATCTGGGAGAGCAGTACCAATTTTTCAGGCTAGTGGAGATGGGATCAAAACAGGAAAAACCTCAAATGGGTTTACTACTCCTTTGTCAATAAAAAAACTAAAATGGGGGGCAACTAAAACAACACTGTTCTTACCCAAAACATGTAGATTTCACCCTAGACAGTTGATAAATATGTAGCTTATACACATGTATAGATTTTGGTTTGTAAAACCTCATTAGCAAGCTGAAAAGAAGGATTTATAAAGTTCAAAAGGCATACAAAATATAGATACCCTGAATAGACATTAGTGAACTGATCTGGTATCTTTGCTACTACTGGACTTCCAAAAAAACCTTCTCAACTTCTGCATATTGTTGTATTAAGTTGTTAAGACTTAAGAAGTTAGTCTATATACAATTTCACATGTATAGAATATTCAGCTATTAGAGAAACAAGTCCTATACTGTCTCTGACAAGGATGGACTCTCTTCGTTAATAAATCTGGGATAGCTCCAGCTTTTCTGTCTACAGTACTGTTAGCACTGAATTAACAGAGCATTTCAGTTTTAACCTGGTGCCTTAGTTACAAGTACAGAGTTATCAAATTTAACATATATTAATTGCTTTGTGTTGGGAGATTCTGATGCTTTATACTGTTGAATTAAGTTTTTTCTGCATGCCATGTTTATGGTACACAGAACCAAACAGAACCCTCAGATTTTAAAAAAAATAAAAATTGATGCCTTTGTTTCTTTATTTCTGCACAGAACTACCTCCCAGAGTTCAGACTGAAGTCCCTTCTAAGGTGCCTACGCCTCCATATTGATACTGCCTGTTCTCAAGAAGAAATTGTAAGTATCTGTAGTTTCAGTCACTTAATTCTTTTGGGTGGAACAAAATCTGGAAGGAAGAAAGAGAGGAGTGTTTTAAAATATACAAAATTAGGTGCATGCAATGTCTATGCAAACAGGAATTACACAAAGTGAAACAACATAAGCTTTCTTAGAATCACAGTATTAAGAGTTGGAAGGTGTCTTAAAGATCATCTAGTCCCAAACCCTCCTGCTACGGGAAAGGGCACCTCCCATCAAACCAGGTCACTCAGAGCCACATCCAACTTGGCCTTGAACACTGCCAGGGTTGGGTTGTCCACAACCTCCCTGGACAACCTGTTCCAGTGTCTCATCACCCTCCCAGTAAATAATTCCTTCCTAATATACAACCTAAATTTCTGCTCTTTTAATCTGTACCCATTACTCCTTGCCCTGTCACTACAGCTCCTGACAAAGGGTCACTCTCTGGCTTCCCTGTAGTTCCCCTTCAGCCACTGGAAGGTTGCTGTGAGGTCTCCATGCAACCCTCTCTTCTCCAGGCTGGACAGCCCCAACTTTCTCAGCCTGTGTAATGTTAGCCAGAAAGTTTCAGGGAGTCAACTTTACACACTGTGATAGAGTGGATTTTACACACTTAATTTTCCTGCTACTGACACACATGAAAAAAACGTGTAGTCCACAAGCAGAACTTTTTTGACAGATAATCAAGCAGTATGATTAAAATTAAGACCCAGTACTAAAGCTTCATCCATTTACATTGGTTTAAGCCTGCAGATTCTCAAACAGCGATGATCCAGTTTTATAACACTGACTTAAAGAGTACTGGATTTTTTTTTATTTTTTTTTTTTATGGTACATCCAATCGCATTTGGAGCTTAGGACATCAGCAAAGCTCAACTTCACCAAGAATTCAGGTAAGGGCAAACACAAAGTTTGAAAGCTTATATATATATATATAT
>JAWWEW010000001.1:40370748-40387039 GCA_035583185.1 Anabacerthia variegaticeps | reverse complement strand
TATATATATATATATATGCGAAGAAATACAAAATTATATCTTTAAAGATCTGGTTTGGGCTATCAGTTCCCAAAACGTTCTTCCAGGAAAGCCCTACGACAGGCACGATGACACAGCAACACACGAACACCCACCCACCCCCCAGCGCTCAGGCCACACACCCGGGGCACAGGAGGCACCGCCGGGGTCCCTCCAAGGCCCTCCCCGGGCACTGACAGCTGCCGGGGTCCCTCCAAGGCCCTCCCCGGGCACTGACAGCCGCTCCGGGCCCCCTCCCGGCCCGGCCTCCCGCGGGGCCTCCACGCTCCCCCGGGCACCGCGGCCGCCCCGGCGATGGGCCCGGCCCGCTCCGCCCGCTCCCTCCCCTGCCCCCCAGTACTCACGGCCTCCGGGCGGGCCCTCCCGGCGCCCCCAGAGCGCCCCAGCCTATATGCGGCGCCTGCGAGGCACCGGGGGCACAGCCGCCCCCGCCCCGCCCCGCCCGGCCCGGCCCCGCCCGGGGAACTCCGGCTGCGGCGCCGCACCGGGAAATCCCGGCGGCCGCCGGGCGCGGGCGGGGCCCTGCCCTTCCCCTTCCCCTGCCCCCTTCCCCTTCCCGTTTCCCTGCCCCTTCCCCTTCCCCGGGCTGGCGAGCGCCGTCCCGCGGCCGCAGCGGCGCGGCCGGGGCTGTGCGGGCCGGGGGAAGGCGGGCAGGGTGACAGGCCGGGAGACAGGCCGGCCCCAGCCGTGACGGCATCGGGGACATTGGGTACTTTCCTGGCGGCCGGCGGGGAAACCCGCCCGCGGAACGTGCTTCCCTCGGAGGGGATTTCCAGCCCGGCCGACCTGGCTGCAGCCCCAGGGGAGGCAGGCAGGGAGGGAGGCAGGGAAGCGGGACAGGCCTGCGGGGTGCCCGGGCTCGGGGGGCAGCAGAGCCCGCTGTTCCGGCACCCCCGGCCTCGGCAGCGCTGCAACACAGGCACTGCCTAACAGAGAATAAACACAGGCACCTGTGCGCCGGGGGACTCGGCACCGAGAGTCACGGAGGAAGAACAGGAGTCACACAAAATAAGGCCATAAATTTCCACCGGAGGGGCTTCAGGGGTTGAGTGTTTCTGCGTTGAGAAGTCCGAAAAAAACCTCCACAGCAGCTACCAGGACGCTGACCCAAGAGCTCGAAATCCCCCAGCGCAGTCACACAGGTCTGGCGCTTCCTATGAAGAAACAGCACATAAAAGATTTTTTAAAAGCCCCATTTTGTGATGACAGAGTGATAGTAGGGTGTTTACACAACTGAGAACTGGGGAGTAAAATTAAAGGAAGTGTGACAGAACAGAGCATTATGACACTACCGGGTATTTTGCTGTAAGAGAGTTCCAGTAAGAAACATGAGTTTGCAAGAGACTCATTCGTATATTTTCTAAAACTGTTTCAGATTTCCTGTCATATGTGATGACATTTATCATATATAGCAATACTGCCTGTCAAATTTAAACCACCTAGCTGTGGTGACAGCTAATAGAGTATAGCTTCTACTGTTACACCATTTAACATCACATAATGATAGAAATAGAAACCTCTGCTTTTCAGCAGTTGCACAAAAAAACCCAGAAAGGTTGAAAACCTACTAGTTTAAAATGGTTGTCAGATCACTTTAAGGAAGCTGCTTACACGGAAGCCAAGGTTCAAAATACTGTACCTGGGGTGTGGTATTAAGCTTTTTTTGACATAGGGAACTGTTTAATGTCACATAAGGAACTGAGCTCTGTATTTGTACATGCATGTGGCTTTAATTGCAACTGCTTAAAGATCTACTTGGACAGGTTATCTCCAGTTTTGGGACTTCAGGCTGAACTCCCCAAATGCCATTGCATCGAATTTATTGTAACAGTTTCTTGACTCTACCGTACATTCTCCCAAGGCTAGCTAATCCAGTGTTCCTCCTTAACTCTCCTGCATCCCTCCCTCATGCCACTCCACTCCCAGCCACTATCTGCCCTTGCCCCTCTGTACCCTTGGCCTCCTCCTAATCTGGCAATGTAAACTGCTATTTCCTCCCCTCCCAGGCCTCAAGGCAAGAGGTTTCAGATTCTCCCTTTCTGCTTGGCAGCTTCGTGCCACAATAAGGAGGAAGGGAGGGGAGGAACTACAAAGCAAGCTAAAATGCTTGTGATAGCAGAAAAAGAGGTGTAGCTGCCCTGAGCTGTCAGGCTCTTTCTGCTTGCCTTGCCTTGTTCAGCATAGTAGCAGCTCCCCCACTTCTCCATTCCCAGCAATTCCTTTGCTTTTCAGAGAAAGAGATAAGAGGGAACTTCCCTCACTTAACTGCAATGATGGATAGTCCTTTCCCCAACGGACATGAATAAGAATGTAACTAAAGGTTTCTTCTTGGGACTGAAATTCCCGAGGAACAGCGCATTATCATCAGTATTCTATGTCTGGCTTCAACCTGGGACCAGGGCAATTCTCCAGAAACAGATCAGGAGGACAGCAGTGGTGCTTAAGCCCTACTACCCAAGCTAAAGGCAGAGTTTGGCTTGGGTTCCCTGTGATCTTCTCAGGCACATCACAAGGACTGTGCCTTATTCCAGCCCTTTTACCAGCTGCAGCAAGCTTCCCTGTTCACAGTCTTGACCTAAAAAACAGTAGGATTGATATGAAATAAGGCCCTCTACTTTGCAGACTTTTCGCTCTGGAGAGGGGGGAAGAAGGCAGCCTTCAGACAAAGCTGTCCTCAACCAAAGGAAACTGCTTTCAGAAAGAGTCCCATCTAATCACATAGGTCAAAGTGCTAAAAAATGTGTGCCTGCCACATTACCAGTGTTTATGAAAATAAACCTAATGGCAATGTTGGCCGAAACAGCAAAGGTGATAGAGCAAATTTCTGGAGGTGGAATGCAGTGACCCTGCAGCGTGAGTGTATTATCAGTGCCACATCTGTCAAATAGCACAGACAGCCCCTGAAGTACCTGATGTAACTGAGAGTCCAGAGGTCTTCTCTGAGAGGCCTGACAACTGTCAGTCTCCCCAAGCTGTCACCTTTCTCTGGTGCCTTCTCCCATTTACCATCTTCTACTGCATTAAAATTTCTGTCTTCAGTGGTGCCTCTGTACACACCTCTAAACATCTATTGAGAGGAGAGAGGGAGAAAACACACTGTTATTTGCCCTTCCATTGCTACTGCTCTTCTGGCCCATAAATTACAGAAACAATACTATGACCTAGTTTCTCACCACAGTAAGTTAATGTCAGAATATCTTCCTAGGATTTCAACCTCACCAATTACACACACACACAACCTTAACAACCTGGCATGCGCAATTGTTAACCACAATTTTTATCTTAGATGTTTTCTGGAGATACAACTAGCTCAAAGTAGCAAATTAATGTTAGTGCTAACATATTCTGTAGTTTCATTAATACTCTGCTCTGCTCTGGTCTTTAAATCCAGCTAGGAACGTAACCTGTAGTTGCTTTTTTGTTTTAGGGTCAAGCATTCAGTTGGATGAAGAAAAAGTACTCTATAAAACATGAAATGTATTACTTCAACTTTATTTATAGCCTACCTGGCTTTTGATATATAGCAATAACAGAAATTGTCTTAATTCCAAGCTGCTTTTAGGAGTTGGAAATTTGGTATTTCTCCAAGGCCTCAAAAGGCTTTATTGGAAAGCTATGCAACTCAGCTAGTGAACTGAGAGATAGAGGGAGACTCCAGTACCCACTCTCCAACAAATCTAAATGCACCTATAAAAACTGTATTAAAAAATAAAATCAGTTATCACTGGTTAGTGCCCACGTTTTTCAGTTTCCCAAGGCTATTGAATGCCTTCCTGGTACATGGTCTACTTATTTTGAATTATGGACTGTTAGTTTCATTGCAAGAATCAACCCCCATTCCAGCAGTAAGGAGGTAGGTTTCCTCTGTTAAACTGATCTAAGATGGTGAATCGCGTTCCACAAAAAACTACTGAACAAATTTTCTTCAGAAGATGTGGCTCATCAACTCCTTGAGGACACGAGAAGAAGATAATGATGAGAAAAATAGGAAAAAAATAAATATTAAGAAAAACTTAGGAAAAGACAATTTAAGGCAGAAAATACTAACTGTAGATAAAGTTGCACTATCTATTAAATTTACAAATAGAGCCAAATCCCAAGAGTAGTGTAGTTCTGACATCCTGTAAACATGAGATTAGATAAACTATGTTTTGTTAATCTAGGTGGGTGCAAACTGCCGACTGTGTTTTGACTAAACATAGCAACAAGGCACCTACAATTAGGCCAGCAATAATGACTACTTTTTCCTTTTTTTAAATGAGAATTTTTAAATTGCATTTGGGCATATAGCAAAAAAAAAAATAAAAAAAATGTAGTATAAACCTCATAAGAAACAAATATCTAGACTTTAAGGACATCCATGACTCATTGTAATAACTCAAAATGTTCAAGAATAAAAAACCAAAACCCAAAGCATATATCTTGCTGCTCCCTTTCTGAAGGTCAGTACGTTCACAATCCGCAAAGTTTCCATTGCCTTTGCACTCAGAGTTTTGTTTTCCACATCCTCCTACGCAGAGGATCACGAGTACAAAAGTTAAAGTTTACCTTCATCAGTTGTGGGTTTTCTCACATTTAGTGCTCAGATAAATTCTCCCTCTAGCCATGAATAGTCTCAAGAATGTATCAAAGCTACACTGAATAATTTGAGGCTTTTAAAACAGTCAGAAACTTTCTTTGATTAAAATTTACTTGGAAGACAAAAAATAATCAGAGTGAGTTGCAGGAAGATCTTGGTAAATCCTGAGTTCAATTATCTTTTTAGAATTGAGAAAAAAAAATCTGCTCACTTTTCTAAGTTTTATTGTCTGTTTCTAGGAAAACAATTTTGTTCTCCTGATGATATAATAAACCTTACATTCAGCAGGAGATAGGAACATGAAGAATGCCAAAGCAAGATTAAAATAAAGCAGATTTAGGTGGAAAGAGGACCACCTATATATCAAGGAAATCAAAAGGCTTCAGTTCAACTGCATCAAATTGTGTAAATTCAGAGCTCCACATTCCTTGTTCTCCCATAGGAATTGTCTTTCTAAACACCAGATTGTCTGTTTTGACTCCAAGTTACTTCCTGCTGTCAGAGTAAGAAAATTTCTCTAGATCTGATTTCTTCATTTATTCCCCCTTATCTTACTTTGGATTTTAGATCCTTCCTAAGGTGTTTAATTTGCTTTAGTTGAACCAGCTGTTGCTATTCATGTTCTTGATAAATCTTTAATTCAAATTCAATTTTCAATAGTCCTTCAATTGAAAGACAATCAGATGTGACATTGTTTAATTTACTGAGGGTTACACTGGACATCTACTACTATGAGTGTTAGTAGGTTCAGGAAGATACAAATGGTTTGTGAATCACGCTAAAGGTGATGGCATCACACTTTACCTAGAAAATGGGTCATTGCCTTGACAAAATATTCTGTTTGAAAGGCCAACTACCTCAAAAATTAAGTCATCCTTTCAGAGGTTACATACAAGCTGAAGTTTCCCAAAGTATCGATATCACAGTTTCGAATGGTACGCAACTACATGGGAATTCACTAACTCCCAAAAACCCCACATGCAAAGAGGAGCTTAAGTCTTTTGTTGCCACATGCAAAATAAGGCCATAATTCTGTAAGCAGAAATCTGAGCTCTGTGCCAGAGTTCCCAATGCAGCTAATGGGGAACTGATTTGTGATATACAGCAAACCCAAAAAAAACCACCCCCCCAAAAAACCCCTATGTTCAAACTGAATGAGCTTTAAATCAGCTCTACTTGAACAATGATGGCACAAGCAGCTGTAGCAGACAAGGGGTTTAATGACAGGAGCAGTGGCTGCCTTGGTTAATCCCACTGCCAAATGGGAGTAAAACCACAGCCTGAGACAAGCTGGGCTTTCCCTTTTTGTGTAAGAGGAATCATAGTTGTACTGAAAAACCTTTGACTTCCTAGGATTTATGGGAGTAAATAAATTCAAAGTAATGTAACATGCACTATCGGGGAAACAAAAAAGTTTCCATTAGACTTGACATTAAATTTGTAAAATTTTCATGAGAATATATTAGAGGGAGAACAAAATAAAAACAGAAGAACAGTGATGAGCCTTTGATAAGGGGTTAAGCTAGTATTTTTTGACTAGCAGTTACAAATAGAATATTAACCTACATACTAATATCCACTGTATACACATAAAGGGAGGAGGTTTGGAGGAGGAGCAACCAGTCCTAATTGAGTTAATATAAATGGATATTTAGTGAAAAAGCTAGAAGACTGGGTTTCCAGCAGCTAAAATTTGCTGTCAAATTTTGACAGATTTGCTGTTATATTGTTCAAACAATTGAAAAGTTATTGGGGTAGAGTGCACAGACAGATTCTTATACAAAAAAATGATTGCATAAATGATATGCCAAAATTAGGCTAAAAACCCCACATTAAATGTTATGCTGAATACTCACTTGTTTTATGGGGATTTTCTGTGCAGTAGGAAAGCAAATTGCTCCATTCCTGATGCAGTCATTTAGAAGGACCACCTCAGACTTGGAAAACAAAGACCATACTGACAGGGCTTAATTTAGCATCAACCAGCAGTTGCACTGACCTAAAATCTATCTATCCCACTACCAGACCATACCAGACAACCCTGGTATCAGCTAATCTATTTACGTAATGAAAGCCATCTCAACCTCTAATACAATAATCTGGGCCTATCACCTGAAGTTCTGTGTTATTAATTGTGATAATCCAAAAGGTCACTTTAGTCCTTACTTTATGAGCAAAGATTTTTGGGGAAAAAGAAGTTTGCATCCAAATCAAAACATTATTGGGCCAGGATTTCAGAGTGGCATCAAACACAGCTGGCTTGGCAAGTAGGAGCTAAATGCTGAGTTCATTACCCCAGAGTGCTACTGAGAGAGGGTACAGCAGCCTTGGAGAAGCAAAGAGTCCTTTTTTCTGTTCGAGTAATTTCTGCAAAGAAAGACCATTTTCACCTGAAAAAGCAGTGTCCTAAAGATTGCTGAGATCAAAGAAGTTGAAGAGAAAGGACAAAGTAAGGTTCTTCCATCCTTCCATTATTACAGAAACAAAGCACCCCATTCCTAACACGCAAGAGCTTTTTGTTTTCAACAAAAAGAAAAACGTGGTCAAATGTGCTTGTACAGTATTTGGAAAATAAAGCCTCAGAGACTGGGGCTTAAAGTCATTACTTTAAAAACATTATTGCCGTAAATTGACATGAGGCGGATTCTATCCTGCTCTGAGAGTAAAGCATATATTTAAAAAAGACAAGACCAGCAGTTCTGAGATTCAAGGTGCTGTGCTCCCTTCAGGCTCTGTAATAGTGGAGATTAAATTACCATCTCAGGGCTGGCGCAGAAGTCTGTCTCAACACCACATGTGTTGAAGCCTTAAGCACACAGCATCATTTCAAGCACCACCATTAAGAGGTACAAATAGAGGGGTTTGAAAAAGGTACCAGTGCCTAGGGACTTGGTACTGGCCTCTTGCCCCTTCCTTATGACTTCCTTAGTTTGATTTTAAAGAAAGTTAACTTTTATCCTTATATCTCAAAGCTCTTCCTAATACAATTTTGAATGTATATCTAACTAGGAACCTGGTTTGTGTCTGAACTTTTTCAAACAAATGCTGTAGGTACCCGGAACACTGTCTCCTTCACTTGGTCACACAGTTAAAAGAATAAAATAAGCTACTGTGAGAACATATCCAAAATTAAGCAGGTTATCTTCCTCTGATGCAATATACAAGAGTTTGGCATTGTCCCAGGACTGTGGGAGTTTCTGTTTTCTATGATTCTGTTTTTCTTACTTGGAGACAATAGTGGTATTCATGCCTAGGCAGTTCATGAGGTTACCACTTCTCTGAGGCTGCATTTCTCAACTCTCAGCAATCACTATAAAAGATGCAGCGTACTTCAGATCTTAGCACATTCAGTGTTACCACAGTGATTTGCCTTCTGCTGGCTCCTATAGAGTAATTAAAAAAATTTGTTTTAAAATGAAATATTGCATGTATATACGAAGCTGCTCAATCCCGCATCCAGACGTGTAGATCTACTGGCCAAGGCTTTGTAGGCTGAAATACATTTACATTGTGAGTGTTAGTTTTTCTTCTGTTTCTGTCCTTTCAAATCTCTCTTTCCCCCTCCAGTCAGTTCCTTTCTTGCCACTGCTAATCTCTCGCACACAGAAAATGAGCACATTTATACAATATCCTGTTTGTCAAATGTTGCTTTGTCCCTTTAGTTATTACACACAAGTACTCTTCAGCTGACAAGTTGTCAGCTACATTGTTTGCAGGTTGTCAGGCCTCCCACATTACAGTATACTTGCCCAGCCCCAGTGAGAAAGACTATGGCTTTTTCCCAGACAAAAATAAGCCAAAAAATTCACCATAAACCAGTTTCTTCTGTTCAATAAATAGTTGAACCAAAGACAAGCCTCTGCAAAGCAGTGCGTGTTTGTCTTCTGTAACATAACACTATGGCAGGCACTATGGTGAGCTATAGAAGGCAGGCATGCTACAGCAACTCTGAAAACAAAAGAGCTGCTGACCAACAAAACTCTTGGAAAACACGAAAAAAGGGTGCAGAATTCGAATGTTAGGAAAGAGGGGGACAAAGGTTACAATGATGCAATTGGCAAGGGGGAATCATGTAGTAAAACCTGCAAGGGCTATAGGATAGATATATATATAGCTGAGCTGGCCAGGCTTTATTGTAAAATGAAAAGAAAAATGTGCCTTTAGGATGTGGGGTTTTTAATTAAATCATAAAATATACATTTAAAATGGATTACATGCACCACCCTGCAGTGCCTTTTTCCTCTCTGTTATTTCTAAGGAGATGAGAGTGTTAAAGCCCTAGTGAGGCTGTTCTGAGGCCATAAGGACCAATAATAAAAACCAAACCTGTTCTTAATTTCACATTTTTGTAACATCATTAGGAGGCTAACGTAACTAAAAGCAGTTGACAAGGGAAAATGATAAATGAGTCCATGGTTGCTCCACATATACATATATTTTAGTGCATGCTTTATGTAGCAAAGGCAGGAACCCAACAGTTGTTCTCACAAACTGGACCTCTGGTCTGGCTGGGACACCCTGCTGCTGTTTCTGTGAGCCACTAAATATACAAGAAGTTCTATAGCAGAAAATTATGGGTAAACACAGCAGCCCTTCAAATACCTTTTCCTTTTTGTTTCTGTCCATTTTCATTTTTGCTTCATGATAGACAGGATTTAATAAAAATGCAGAGAAATGAAACTGAAATTCTTTCTTTTGGGGCAGGGGATCAGAGCACATGACCCAGTTTTTTTGGTTTCCTTTTTAATGAGCTGCTCTGTGGTGGTTTTTTTTAGAAGATAATCATGAAACAATCATTGTTTTACTGGTATAATTACACAGAAAGGCAATAACGTATTCCTAGTAGGACACTAAAAACCATATGTGGATGTCCATTTGGTAGGTCTGAGCTCATAAAAGACCAGCCCTGATGGCCCAGGCTGGGTAGCCATTTGCACTGGTCCCAAAAAGCCTCTTCTGAGCATTGCACACCTTGTCTTGTGTTGGGCTGATCCTCCCTGCATCTAAGGACACTGCTGTCCCCAGTGCCACATCTGAATGTGAAAATCCAGGTACCCACCAGTCATGGCAGCTGCATCTCAACATTAGTAGCAGTTCTGCCATCTCATCCTCATTCTGTACGTTCAACAGGTAAAATGCAGGACGTGACACCTGTTGGGGCAACGAGATGGGAAGGGAGGGTATAGGGATGTACTGCTCATCAGCAAGGTGGTCCTGCAGAACAGCACAAGAGTGCATTTCACACATCAGGATTTTGGAAAGCTAAGCAGCCTGTGGGGCAGGTTCAGGCACATAGAAACATTTAACTTTTGACATACTTACAAAGTATGGCATGGGGCCAAATTTCACAAACAAGTAGTCAAGATAATCAAACTTATCTGGCTGCTCCCACCAAGGGCTGTGTTTTCCAGAGTATGATCCATCATGCAGCATGACAGCGGTATTTTATTTCCAAAGAGGCTTCAGTGGAATCATCAGAGAGGTTTCAGATCGGTTTCTGCAAAATGAACTTTCCAGGGGGAAAAGATATTTGGCAGCATTGTCCTCAAAGTTTGTGGGAATCCTCTCTGTTGATGAAGGGATGTGAGAGTTCATGAACTGAATATAGATCTCCCCAGCCCATGGAGCCAAGGACTCAGAGGAGCGATGCACACCACTGCTGCAGAACCTGCAGCAGTGAACATCTACTTTTCCACAGATGTATATTCATCAGGGAAAGTCCATCCCTGGGGATCCTTGGGGTAGCTACAGTAATCATAAGTGATACAGGTCACACAGCTTTTCTATAGAGCTGCTGTGAAGAGAGGGAAGCAAGACAGCCAAACACACTCTCTGTTGCCTTCCTGTTGGCATCCCCCTTACCCCTGAAGTCCTCACCCTATCACCTCCTGCACTCAGCCACTGTGGAGCCCACAAGGCCATGTTTCCCACGTCTGTGCCCCAAAAGGGAGATGCAAACAGTCATCTCTATCCCTGCAAGAGAAGTTACAGGTTCTTGTTGACTTACAGCACAGAAGAAGCCAGGATTCAGGGAAATCCATGTTTCCTGAGCAGCCTGTGAAATGAAAAAGACCCAGCCTTGGCAGAGCACAGACACTGCCTGCCTCAGTGTCACCCACATGCATTGGTGTGGTACCCAGGGCAAAGAACAACATGGGCAGGTCATGTCCCTGCCATGTGGCCACATTCCTGGAGCATGGTTCTTAGGCTCGTCACACAGAATTTAAATGCACATCAGCAAGTCATAAGCTGTGACTCAGGCTATTAACCCCAAAACTGTTCCTGGTCAGAAGAAGTGAATAAAGCAAAAACTAGTATAAAGAGGGAGAACAAAGTACAGCATTGTCTGCAAGGATTTAACGGCCCATGTACCAAGCACTGATGGTGCCTGGAGTTTCTTCATAATACCAGGGTTTAGAGGTACTATTGCAGTTGTCCACAAAGAGTTGTATTACAATAATTCATAGAATCATAGAAGGGCTTGGTTTGGAAGGGATCTTAAAGATCATTTAGTTCCAGCTCCACTGCCATGGGCAGAGGCACCTTCCACTAGTCCAGGTTGCTCAAACCACTTCTAACCTGGTCTTGAACATTTCTGGGGATGGGGCATCCACAACTTTTCTCAGCAACCAATTCCAGTGTCTCACCACCCTCACAGGAAAGAATTTCTTCCTAATTTCTAATTAGCCCATGTTCTGTAATCACATCAAGTGCTATATAAGTTTGTCTCACTGATTTTAACTTCAAAGACTCCTACCCTTCAATCATTCTGAGCTGCTTGCCATTTTTTGAGTGTTGACTCTGGGAATTAGAGTGAGGAAGTATTCCTGACAGTTCAAATCTTGTACTTTCTCACTGTGTGCCACTCCACACAGGACAGGCTCTGTGCTGGATGCTGAGGCTCAGTCTCACCCACATATCAGTTTAAAAGAAATTGATCCTGAGGAGAACTGGGTCTAACAGATGAAACTTCGGGTTTTTCACACTTTTTTTTTTTTTTGCATCAGTTAATTAACCAAAAAAAAATTCTCCACAAACTTTGCACAGCTGACTCAATTCTTCTCTGCCAACTCTTTTTGAAAACAAAAGTAATTTGGTAGTGACCATGCCTCATTCACTTTTTCTCTAAAATTAACACAGAATCCAAGATTAATCAAATTATAATCAACTTTAGAGAAAAAGGTCATGGATCTGCTTCTCTTATCCTGTGTAATTAGGCATGACAACTCATTTGTGTTGCTTATCTCTAGTCTTTTAAAAGTAAGCAACAGGGTGCAAAGACCAGAGACCCAGGGAGTTAATTGGTTTTCCTGACCCTTGAATTTGCATAGATTTTTAAGCAGTGACTTAAATATCCCACAGATCAGACACTCTGCCTGACAGAGACCAGTGAGAAAAAAGCCAAAAAGAGGCTGGTGGTGTTTTAGCACCACCGGGTGGACAAATAAGGGAAAAAAAAAGTTCATTTTTGAGACTGGATGCATGGGTGTCCTGGCAGGCAATGGTCCCACCCTGGGGCAGGAGCCCCGAGCAGTGCCCCAACCTCACCCATGTTGTTCTTCTTATTGATAAGTATCTCAAGAAACTCTCATACACCTCATCACCAAACCATGAGTTTTTCTTACCTTGCACGTGATCCCAGAGTCTGGAAAGTCACCTCAGAAAACACTAGATTTATAAATATAAACATAATACCTGTAATAAATATGACCATAATAGAAAACAAAACACAGCCTGTAATTTTTAATACAGAATTGTATACAGTTGCCTCAGGAATAGCTCAGAAACTTCTTGATACTTTCTGCCAGGTTTTTGCCTCCCTTGAAATCAATGGCCTGGTAGATAAACGAGTGTGTTGCTTCTTAAATCACAGGAGAAGAAAACCCTCTTAATGCAGTGTTTCAAAGTGTCTCTTACACCCCAACTGTTCTATGAGACTTTTGGGCAGTCACTGTTGTGGGTGGCTGGCCTTGGACAGCTTTTAATGCTTTCCGTAGAAGATATATGAGGACATGTAGCAGCTGTAGCTACAAAAGAACTGCTTTCCCCTGGCAACAGATAAGATAGTTTGTTGAATTAAATAAAAGTGCACTCACCCTCTCACCTATATACTATGTACTTTACTGGCACACTTCTGCCTAGAGCTTTGGCCAGCTCTCTGTCCTGTGACTTATTGGATTTACACTTATTTGGATTACACTACAGCCTGGAGAGCCCTTTGTGCTACTCCACAAATGCACATGCTGTCTCTTTACTGAGGCACTTACCTTTGGCTGACATAAGCCAGGGACAAAATGAAAGCTCGGGCCACTCTGGCTTTCACAGCAGCTCCTCAGCAAGACCCCCACGATGGCCTGTGCCCCACAAGGGGTCTGTGTCTTCCCTCACCAAGCTTGTGGAAAGCAGGCATGGATGGCTCCTTTCCAAGAGAGGCTCTTCATGTTGATGTGGGAGACAAGGACAGGCAATGCTCCCAAAATACATCCTCTAAAAGGTTAACATTTAGACGACTGGTGAGTATCCTTTTGGATACCTGACTGCACGCTGTAGCCAACAGATCTCTCCTGGCAGCAGCTCCAGGGCAGATTATGCACACCATTTCTGCAAATTCCACTCTAAACAGCATGTTCACTGCTTGCTTATCACACACAGCCTGCTTAAAATAGAAGTATTTGGGAGACAGCTGACGCCTCAGGTCCTCTCAGCTTTGAATGAAGGAGAAAAAACTACCCCTCAGAAATTCAAATTCTACAAATGGTAGTTATTGCTAATCTTTGTCATGTACTTCTCTTTTGCCCCACCCACACACCTCTGAAGGTCAAGTGAAAGCTCAGTCAGGTCTGGCAGTAGATTTTTCAGCTCTTTATAATACATCAGAGCACCTAAGTCCAAAATAATGCAGCCAAAGACAACTAGTCATTGGGCTAAAGAAAACAAGGAGGAGTCTGACTACTCTTTTGTTTGTTAAGCTGGTTTGATGGAGGAAAATCCATCTCCTATTACCTGCCACTGTGCTGTACCAGACCAGGCGCTTGTCTCTTCAGCCTCAGCTGAAGCAGCCTTGTCTGCTCAATAGTCCAAGCATCTATAGGATATTTGTGGCATTATTGAAAGGTATCTATAACCCAGATACGTTGGTTGTACTCCTTTAAGCCTTCGTAGTAAGTAGGGAATTCACAACAGGCCCTCTGCATCCTGGGCACGCAAGCTGTGCAGCAGGCTACTAGGTCAAGTGAGTCAGCAGGGTGCCCCAGGTGCCAGGGCTGGCTCACCTTCTTCAGCTGATGGCACACACGTGCAGTCACAAGAACACAGCTTCTTACTTGCTCATAGGCACTGTGCAACTCACAGGACTGGAGACCTGAACACACAGGAACACAAAAATTACTCAAAATCAGCAGGGATGTGGAATAAGTGTGATAGATCCCATGCAATATTCCCTGTCATAACCACCTCAACCACTTTCTCTTTTCTAAAACAAATAAATGAGTTGCAAAGACAACTGGGCTGAAAGGAAGCCTCTGAGCTATGGACCCTAAGTTAAGCAAGGCAAGTAAATCCCTGAAAGGCAATATTTTAACATATATGTGTCCCTAGAATTTCTTGCTGGTTCATTCCAAGAAGCTTCCCAACTCTTGCTCTATCTGTTGGCATTTTGGATTCCTTTGAGACCATCTGAGTCCTCCTAAATATTGCACACAGGGGAAGGGGAGTGCTTAACGCAGGGTGCACCTTCCATTCAGAATAGAAAGCTCCTTTAAGTCCAGCTTTGCAATGTTCAGTTTGTAAGCACATAAATCATCTTTTACATCTGGTTCTTAACATCTGGGGGATCTCTTACAGAGCTTGTTAAAAAAGTACATCTGATCGTGGTTCTGGCCTACATTTTGTCTCTCCTCTTTATGTGTTGCCCAGCTGTTTGTGTACCAGCCTTCTGTGTAAACAAACCTGCTTCTGCCTGGTTCATTCAGCACTTTCACAGGCTGGCATCTGTGACCTTGCAATTCCCAGGCCTCCCTTGGAACCAGGCTGATTAAGGAGAGATTGTACTACCTCATGTGTGTCCTGGTACCTCACAGTAATGGGAAAACGGATGCAAATAGGACCCGTGAAGGCATTTGAATACAATGAAGATATTGTTCCAACTGGCCCAGCGACATTAAAAGCAAAGAGTTTAGGCCTTGATTTTCATACTAGAAGGGTTTTAAAAAGCACAGATATAATATATGAACCAGGTCTCTCTTATGCCTCTTGCCATGTGGCTGGCTTAAACCCTCAGGCTGTCTTACCCTCTGCAGTGCTTTTCAGAGATGTAGCAATGTGTTTCATTTCCCAACTGAACTTCCATGGAAATACAGCCTAGAGAGCTAAACATGTCTGGCTCAGCAGCACTCACCATTTCCTTGCCTATTCCCTGCCTGGGGACCAGCTTCTCACCCTGTCCCCTCCTGACCCTCTGATTCTTCCCAGGAGGCACCAGCAAGCATTTAAGTGTTCTCATTCTGAGCTTGTTTCTCACAAACACCATTCAATAATTGGGCAACCTATAACCACCTACTGCTGCCACTTACCAAACCCCCTGATCACATGTGCTTTCTCTGGAAGACAGTGAATGAAGAAACCAGACAGGTAAAGTGTGTAAATAGAGGTTAGAATCATAAACCCCACATATAAAGAAAAATGTGAATTCCCGGCAATTCTGATTGTTCTGTCTTTCCAATAACATCTGCAGATATCTCCAGAGCAGGATTTAGCAGCTTCATAAAGGCCTCCTCAATGCAGTGTGCTCCCTTTGCTCCAAGTGAGTGGGAAAAGATTTTCACTAATAGAAACCCAAGCTAATTGCATTGATTAGTAAACTTTAAATTAGTTTAACAGACAAAAACATAAAGGAGCCAGCTATTGAAATGTAATAAACTATTTTTGAAACAAATGTTCCTGTTTAACAATTGCAGCTGGTGGAACAGTTCTCATCCCAGCATAATGTCCCTGATTAAACTGATGGTGTTTCCCAGCAGTTGGGTAACTCCACATCACAGGGGTTCATCACCATTAAGCAGGCACCATTTAGGTAACATCAGGTGCTCACAAATTACACCCATAGTTAACCTGACAGGATTACAGATGCAAAACCTGGGGGCTCATATCTGGGGGCTCGGTGTGAGAAGTACCTAGAGCTACCATAAAATAGTGCCTGCGTATTGCTTTTTCATGAAGATTATGGTCTAATTGAGTAAACATCAGCCCAGGGAAGCCCCACAGCCTGTGTTATGCAAGACATCAGATTAGATAACAAACCTGTCCCGATTATTTACTGCTGTGAAATGACTGAATTCTTCCTACAACTGACTCAGTAGAATTTTAACCCTGTGTGGATCTAAACCAGAGCTGGCTGAGCAAGCTGACCTGTAGATAATTTATTCTGTGTAATTGATGAGCAATATATCTCCTAAACATGCTGCTCATATCTATTATCCTATTTTTAAGATTATATCTGAAGATGACATAAAGGAGATTCAAATAGTGTTCACAGATGGGGATTACAGACTATCAGGTTTTTTAGTTGCCCTTATCTGAAGCTCATTCCTGTGCTAAATATACTTCTCCTTGCTTCTCACATGGGAAGAGACTAGATTTTACTAAAAGTGCCTTTTTAAACATGGAGCTAATCTA
>JAWWEW010000001.1:40357816-40370724 GCA_035583185.1 Anabacerthia variegaticeps | reverse complement strand
TATACTTCTCCTTGCTTCTCACATGGGAAGAGACTAGATTTTACTAAAAGTGCCTTTTTAAACATGGAGCTAATCTAAGAGGTCCATGGCTTCCTCATTGACTTTTTTTCTTCTTCCTTTAAGTAATGGTTCATGATCACATAAATTACCCAATAAAAGTCAATATAATAAATGTTAATTACTCAGGATCACAGGTATTTGTAGGCTTGCCTCCTTTTGATAACTCTTTTAAAAATAAATATTTTAAATATTTTAAAAACAGATATTCTCATCTGAGTTGAATAAACTGCTTCGGAGATGAATATTAGCAGAATGAGGAGAAGAGAGCAAAAGACAAGGGATCCCAGACACGAATGTCACTGGAAGCTGATATTAGAGACCTGATAGGAGAATACAAGAGCATTGCTCCAGATGGCAGGAGCTGCAGAGGAGGAAGAGCACGACTGAGAGATGAAACGAAGGGAAGCAAATGATAGAAAGATGAAGTAGGATGAGAAACAGACAGTCCAAGGCATGCATCCAATTCTCCAGGTTACGTAAAATGATTTTTACCATTTATGCACTTCCCTTCTTTTCTGGATGATGCACGTTGCAGATACAGTTGGTAGAAGTGTTTGAAATTACCCCCGCCTGACAGTTCTTGTTACAAGCTCCTGCTTTCAATTGCTGGTAAGTTTGTTAGATGTTACTCATCGAGGCTGAAATGTCTTCTGCCAGGGATTGGCCTCGGGCTGATTCTTTCCCCTTCCATTTTCTTTTGAGAGAAGGAAAGGGGAGGGGAGTTTCAGTAAAAATGGTTCTGTGGTTTCCAGGGCAAGATTAGGCAACTGTTTATTTGAGCAAGAACTTGAAATTTGGCAAAACGGGGGGGGGGGGCGCCGGTCACCCCAATGCCAGAAGACTTAGCCAAGTTATAAATGTGCTTTAAAAAAGTCTCAGCTCATGTACTTTAGCAGGGACTTGCCAGCTTGGCAGAAGAATTTGCAGAGGGTTGTGTCAGCACAGGGCACAGTGTAGGCACTGCCTGCTCCCAGGCCCTAGCAGGACTGTCCTCATCAGGCAGCAGAGCTGGATGCTGCCTGCATCCAGTGCTGCCACTGGCCCTGAGCAGGGCAGGCGCCTGCCTCTGGGTGCCCTGGGGGGCTCAAGGCTGGAGGTAGGCGTGAGCAGGGAAGTGGGGCTGAGGTACCAAGGTAAAAAGGCACTTGGATTACAAAACAGTGGGAATCAGACTGTGATGACATAAGGAACTGGAAAGATAAGTACTAACGCCCCAGCCTAGCCAAGAGCACAGGACCTGCAGCAGGGTGACTGGTGGGACAAGAGGAGCAAGCTGGTCAGGAGGAGGAGGAACGGAAGAAAAACATCTTGGTGATGTTACCATGTCCTTTTCAGAGCCCACAGTAGAGCTGAAGTCACCCCCAACAGAAACCTGGAAGTCAACTGGCACATGTGATTTTTCCTGCTTTGCAGGGTCTTCCGCACTGGCTGAACACCTGCAACTCCTGTTCCTTGGTTAGGTATAAAGCTTCAATTCTCCACCAGAGAGATGCATCAGTGCTTCTCCTTGGTGGAGCACCTCAGCTTGGGATCAGGGCAGACATCTCTGCCCTCTGTCATGCATGCTCTGCCCTAAAGCTGCTGGAGAAATGAGGGGTGAGAGGTGGTGCAGAGCCAGATTAGCTGGCTGTGCTCCCCTCCTTGCTACTTGGTGGGGAAAGGAGAGCAGATGTCTCCAGGCTGGGCTGCAGAGAGATGATAAAAGACCCTGATACCATGTGTTTGCTTCCAGCCCTGAAGCACAGCAGAGAACAGTTACAGAGGAAGAATTGAAGAAAGGGGAGAAGCAGTGGCCATTAAACATATCTTTAATCCTGTGTCCTAATAATCTCTTTCTTCCCCAACCAAGGCAACAGCCAGTCTTCTCTCACATCCCTACCAGATCCTCACCTCAATATTTTCAATAAATATAAAACTAATACCCCACTCATGCCAGCATGTCTTCATTCTATACCTCAGTATCTTCATGATACCATTGTCCCCAGTGACCATTATCCTTCAGGCCTCAGACCCAGTATCATCTGAATAGCCCAGCACACTCCCAATAACTCAAATCCAGCAACAGCACCCTGGAGCCCTTCTGGCTCTTGCATTAAAGCCTGTTTTTCTGTAGCCTTTACACCCTCACACTCCAGTCATCCCCACATCACCAGTGACCCCACTCACCTTCAGATTTATCTGTACCATCCCAAGTGACTATTCCTACAAGTCCTTCCTCCCTGGGGCTGCCCAAGACCTCAAGGTCTAGTTCCCAGTGTCATCCTGAACACCTTCTCCAGCTGCCTCATCCTCGTCATGCAAGGGGAGGTAGACACAAAGACCTCACCAGCAAAACAGCACAATGCTTGCTTGGATTTTCTAGATACAGCCAATTCTGTTCCGAGGGTTGGGGTTCCTCCCAGCTGACTTTGGACACCTCCAACCAATCCACTGAGTATCAGTTTCCTTTACAGTGATTGGAGATAACTGGATACTTTTAGGGCACCACTGATCTACCTCACTTTAGTTATTCACTTTGACTACCCCAAAAGCACTGTTACCCCTCTAACCACTGTAAGTAGAGACAAGAATTAGCTCAGTTTAGATGTGTCCTTTGTTGACATACAAAGTTTGTTGAGAGGATTGCACTCCAAACAACATTGTGTGTTTACCCTTATTTTTTAATTCATGCTCAGCGCTGATCTTTATTTTCCTCCAGAAGAGCATTCCAAGTTTCTAGGGAGCATCCTGTGTTGTGAGCTTGCCCACCGGGGGTTGGCTCAGCAGCAGCACCCTTGGCTGATCGATGCCATCAGCACACAACCACGCCATGCTGTATTACACCACACCACACCATACGACACCAGCTAGGGGTGAGAGCTTGGGTCTCAAAGCATGGTGAGAAAAAAATTCATAACACAATTGGGAACAGAAATGCCAGGATGGTAAGCGTTATTGAAAAGCAGAAATAAGGGAAAGTTTCAGGAATGACTTCTCTACCATTTCCATTCTTGTTCCTAGAATGTGTCGTTCTCAGCTAGGTCATGTTTAGAATACATTTAGAATACATTCAATACATTCATGTACCTTTTCTAAGGTACATTTCAGTTTGATCAGCTTGACTAGAAAAGTTGGTTGAAAGTTACAGAAGCTGGAAAATTGAGGAGCCACCAACATTATGCACTGAAGAACTCCACGGTGGGCTCATGTCTGGAATGCTCTGGGCAGTTTTCTCTATTGAAAATTCTAGTGTAGGAAGAGAAATGTTCCAAGAAGGTCTATAAGGGCTTGGAGGTTTGGGAACAATTTCACACAAGGAGTACTTGAACAACTTACAGTTTTGCTTCTCAAGAATAGAGAGGGCTAAGGAGAAAAAGATGAAATATAAATAGGAATAAAGTGAGCAGAAAAGTACTCCTCATCCTTTCTTCTGTTACAAAAATCAGACAGCATCAAATGAAATTAGGGGGGAACAAGTTCAAGACAGGTAAGATACAATGACTATTTGCACAACAGTTAATCAGGCCAAGAACTGTGTAACTCCTTGCCACATGATGTAGTGAATGTTGAAATGCTTACCACGTGTCAGGAGAACATTTAGGGCTTCCACACCACACTTGCAGTGTCAGTGTCTGTGACAATGCTTCTGTACTCTGGCCTTCAAACAGACAGGCAGGCATGTGTGTCTCCCAGTGCTTACGGCCTCTCTGTTGTTGCCACAGCTCCAAGGGAGTACCTGCCTTTGCAGAGCTTTGCTCCAGAAAACAGATGTTTCTAGGGAAAAAAAAAGTTGTATTTAAGCATGAAACAAATTTCAGAAACAAAAACACAGTGCACAAATATATAGATAAGTATATCTAAGGGTTTTTTCAGTTCATATTAAATAGTTGTTCTCAAGTTTTACAAAAGAAAAACAATTCTTTTCCTTTGTGCAATGAAACAAGAAAATCTGAAGTAGCATCATCTTTCAAAAGTCAGTCTTAGTTCCAAGCTTCTTTTACACAGTATGGATTGGTTGCTCATTCACTGAGTATTTTCATTATGTGCTTCTGTAGGGAAGATAATTTGTAGCTATATTTACTTGAAGAACTATATTACAATGAAAAAGCATAAGTAATGGATATGAGAAGGCAGGGTAGGATTGCCTGGCAGCCTTCAATCTGTCATTCCTTTGACTGCTAATTTGGCAATCTTAACATAGGTCTTTGTTTGGGACAAGTCATAAACCAAATAATCCAGAGGTAAGGCTTTCATTGCCTACACAGTACTGAATAATATATTTTTTAATTCTAGTCAGGTCCCAAGTGCTGTCAAAGTGCCAAAGTTTCAGTCAATATGATTTTTCATACTGCAAATCTTTGTTTAGTCTAAAACAGAACTGTCAAATCTCTCATAATGACTGGGGCAATTTTTTTTTACAAAGATATCAAAAACTATTGAAACTTTTCAAGGTCTCCTGAAGGTTTCCACACAAGACAAATCTGTTGAGGTACACTGAGTCACATCCAGCCACAGCTTATCTGGGGGCTGACAGAGGACCTTATAATCTCTTGACTTTTTCAGGTGGTTTAGTAAGTGACGTGGTGCCCAATGAGAACTGCAACGAGCACATCACACAGACAAGACCCTGAAGGTTATAAAATTATACAATCAATGAAGTTGGAAAAGACCTCTAAGATCAGTTGTATCCAGCCGGTATCCAAAATCCCCATGTTCAGCACTAACCCACTATCAGGGATTGTGATTCCACCACTTCCCTGGGCAGCCAGTTCCAGTGCCTGATCACCCTTTCAGTGAAGAATTTTTACTTCATGTCCAAACTAAACCTCCCCTGGTGCAACCTGAGGCCACTTCCTCTTGTCCTGTCACTAGGTCCCTGTGCAAAAGCATCACCTGAAAGCAAACACTGCAGGATCTCCTCAGTATCCACCTGCAGCAACACCAAGCACAGAAACTCTTCATGGTGTCTCAGAAGTAACTCATTGTCATGGAGGAATAATATTCCTTAATGCATGTCACCCACTTTCCGAGGGACTTGTGAAGACTTTTTCTTCCTTTTGCATAGGGTCAGGCAGGTTTGCCTGAGAGTTGGGAGGGGAGTGGATCTCCTGACACTCTCCACTTCATTCCCTCCTTCTTCTTCATGTACAAGTGAACGGGGGAAGGAAGGAGGAAACTGAGCTCACTTCTGGGGATGCAGCAGCTGAAGATCCAGTTAAAGCTGCCAGAGAGATTTCTTCCTTATTTACTACTGTAAAATGAAATACAATTGCCAAGGATTTAGTTAATCTGTCATAAAAATCAATTGACCTAGAAGGTTGACACTTGTCTTTGTATCACTACAAATGACACATATTATTTCAACATTGGTGGCATGAAAGTTTCAACAATTAACAAAAAAAACCTAGAGTAACCAACTTAAATTTGTAAGTATGCACTGTGAAAAACATAAAAATAGCTTAGGATGCCAGAATCATTCCAAAGGAAACACAACCTAAAAATAAGGAAGCTAAAGTTAAATTTAACATAAATCAAATATATTAAGATCCGAAATGTTAAGCTAAAAAAAATCCTGCTTCACTCTAACTCTAGAAAAGTTATTTCAGGATCATCAACAATATTTGGATTTATACTGAGCTAGGATTTTTTTTAATCTATTTCATCTATGTATTCTCTTCTGTTTGAGATTCTGGCCTTTACATGTGTTTAGCTTTAGGCATTTATGAAGAAATGAAGCATTTAGAAATGGGCATTCCCAGTTGACTATTATGGTTAAAGTATTTTTTAGGAGGCAAGGGAAATTCTTCATTTTAAGACATAATTAGTTCAGAAGTTGAGCCCTGCTTAGCATGAGAATTTTGGTTGAAAAATCGATATTTTTAAAGAAACCCAAGAAACATATATTGCCATTTAATTCACACTTGCTAAAAACATCATTCAAGATTACAACTAAAGTAATCTATAATGAGAATCTCTTCTTGTTTTCAAAACATCAGCAAACAGATATTCAAGTGTATATTTGGGCTCCATGCTTATATATTCCCTTTTTAAAATGAGTATGGTTGATATCAACACTCCTCTGTAAAGTCCCAAAGCTTTTGAATTGCTGTTGGGGTCATCTCATTCATCTGAGGGCCATGGTCTGGTGAGTGCATTATCTAATGCTATGTAGGATACACTAGAAAAAACGTGAAGGTCCAAAAAGTGAATTAAAAAGAAATCAGTTATAATTTCTAGATGGCTTATTTATTCTGAAGGACAAGGGATGAAATCCTAGTTTTTTGTGTCCATCTGTGAGTAACTGAGAATCTCCCAGTTAGTGACATAGCAAAATTCACCCCCAGCCTGAAGTTTATAAGTTCTCTCTCCCAGACAGCCATGAACTAATGACATAAATGCCACAAAATACAGAGTCAGCTTCAGCTGCAGAATGACAGCCTCCAGGCAATTTCAACAGCACTGGTGTCACAAGGACCATCTCACTTGCAGAAGTTAGCTGGTGGCTTCTCCAAGTCCATCAAGCCAAATCTCTCAGCACACACTTTTTTCAGATATTCCTGAAGCTATATGGATACCTGAAAAAAATTCCATTGCCCAGATACAGCACTGCCACAGAAGCCCAGCTTTTTGAGGGGATCCCCATTGTTACTGAATTTAAAGGATTTTTCAGATGTGTGGACTTCAGAGGGCTTGCTCAGGCAAGGATGCTGGTGCCTGAGTCACCAAATCACTGGTGGGACAGGAGATCCTGGTCTTTTATGTATAGTCCCCTATGGTTTGGGGGTCTCTGTGCTGGAGGAGTACGATGCTTACTGGGGGCTGCTGGAGTATCTGGCAACTTGGCAATAACACAGATGGTTCAAAGCAGATTGGCATTGTAGCATTTGGATCACTTTTCAATTCCTCCCAGACCTTTTAATGCAAAGGTGGAATTTACCCTGCAAAAAGAAGGTTAAAAACATGGAAGTATTCATCAAGCAAAACTGGATTCAGTTTGTTGTAGGTCCAGTACACAGATCTGTGATTTACTGTAGGCTGGAAGTAACGTTTAGAGTTCCCTGTCATGGCTCTTAATTATGTTGTGCAGAGCTCCAAGCTTATTTAAAGTTGTAGCAGACAAGTAGGATTTGCTTGTTTAGGATCAAGATGATTCACTCAGCCACATGAAAACCTGTGGCCTGCACTGGCATGGAGAAAGCTCCAGGTCTGCTGAAAGGGGGCTCTGCTGGGATCAACTTTAGCTATTCTCTTATATTATTTAAAGCCAAAACCAAGGAGCTATTTGAAATTAATGGATGTAAATTTATTACTAATATAAATCAAGGGAAAAAAACCCAGATAAATGGCAAAATGACTTTTAGAGGCTGCACCTCCTACTGCCCCATCAGCTGTGTTTCAATTTTTTTCCCAGACAGAAAAATAAGACAGGACCTAAACCAACAATCACATTAACAACTTGCAATTTATGACACAGCAACTGTTATCCAAAAGGTTGTTTGATTATCTGGCTCTGTATTTGTCTCCATCTATCCACATTCTGGGATGATGCACTTAATTCAGTGTTTCTTAAGTTTTAATTATGGTCATGCTTTGATAATTGAACTACCCTGTGGGAATGGGATATGTTTCTGACACCTGGCCATCACACCCTCCACTAAAGAAACACAGCAAAGGTAACATAATGATTTTTTTGGTAAATGATCTAGAGACTCTGCATGCCTTTTGAATGAATGAATCAAGCAGTTTACCTTTCATCAAAAACATTTTAAGGTAGCTTTGCAGGATTAGTAAACTTCATGGGAAATAACAGATGAATGACTGTGCTCTTATTGAAGTAATTGCACTGGGCATGACTGCATGATTACTGACACCTTTGCAACCACTTTTCTGAGTCCTGAAACTGACTACAGATTCCTGTTTCCCTCACCTTGCTAGACAGAATGACATTAACAGGTTTATACTGAATGGTAAAGAATATCTCAGTGAGAATTTTCCAGGGTCTCTACTACCTGTAACAACTTGTTTCTGCACCTGTGATTTGACTTTACTAGCATTTTGCTCCTGCTTTTCATATAAAAAGCTCCACAGCCTCTAAAACACCACAGAGTTCAGGCATCCTCTTGTACAAACAGGAGATACCAGTCTGGAAAGAATGGTTTTCTGGCATCCCAGAGTTTTGTGGCAGATGCAAGTGTTGCCAAGCCACAAAGGTGACACTGTTGATGAACTAGGCTCATAGAGAAGGCACTTGCACTTTCAGGAAATATTTTGGGAGTTCTTAACCCTATGTATTTTTTGTGGATGCCTTTCAAGGCATCTTGAAGCACTTACTAGCTTGCATAGTGAAAGAAACCTTGAAATTACTTGATAAAGCAAGTTACCTTCACAGTCGTAAATTAACTACACCCATTTCACAGGTGAGACTTGTAAAGGAAAGAGGTTTGCCAGAAGTCTGTGCTCTGTTACAAGTTCCGGCTTTGGCTTGTGATCCTGTGCCGCACTCCTGCCCATCCACTCATCAGTGACTACTTCACTAGTCAGAAGTGTCAAATGACCGGTTTTGCTGTTTGTCATTCCACAGAAAGCAAACTAGAAAAGCTTGCTTGTGTAAAACGACTCTATTATTAATCTCTTATTTTCCATATCAAGGAATCAAGAGAATTAGTGCATTTTGTAGATCAGGCATCCTGATTGCTGGCATCAGCTGCAGGCTGAGTATTGTACAGTTAGTAACCTCAGAAAGATGGGGTGTTGTCTTTTGTGCAAGACACACGCAGTGCTAGGGAGCTCTCTGCTAACTGGACTCACACACTATTTGAAGGGAACAAAGTGTTCCCATCCCTCTATCCAAAAATAGAAAAGGGAGAGATAATATTTCTCCAGGCATTTGCCAAAATGATAAGGGAGATGAACAAAAACCACTCCCAGATCTATAAACTCGCCAAAATGCTGGTTTACCTATTCCAGTGCTGATGCTGCTGATCCCAAACTCCAGAAAGTCCCACCCCATCTGTGCAGGGCAGTGAGAAACAGCAATGTTACCCTGCCTGCATTTTAGAATAAAATCATTTGAGAAAGAAAAAAAAACAAAAACCAAAAACAAACGCTAGTGAACTTCTGAAGGAAGTGACAAACTCTTTGATGGTAAAATCGGCATGCCCAGACCTGAAACCCCACCTCTCACATGTTCGCAGTGCATTTAGGTCACTAAAGTACATCTTTAGGGAGGGGCTGTCTCCTGAAAGCTTCAAGATACATTGCTTCCTGTCTCCCTAATCAGCTGCGCAATAGGGTAAATTTAGAAACAAAAGCCAGCGCAGCAGTGCTGGCAAATAGGTTTAGTGCACATTAAAACCTGTTTTGGAAAGTCAGAACAGGTCCTGCATGTCTCCAGCTCAGGCTCTGAGCAAAATAAATGACTTGCATACATTTAGCACCTTTTATCCCGAGAGAGCCTGCAGTGTTTTATATAATAGGAGTTATCGCCCACCCACCCATGAACAAGCACCTGTGGAAGGCTGCACGGGCCAGATGGGGCACAAGCGTGTTAAAGAGGCAAGTGAAGACAATTGTCTTCTTTATTCAAACACGCAGGAGGAATTTAGGTGGGCACATGAAATAGCCAGGTTGGAATTTAGCCAGGAAAACAATGTATGAAATAGTCCTTGCTTGGCAATAAGTACAGTGAATTATTTAATGACACTGAGCGAAATACAGACCATTTCATCTTAACTTACTGAAATTGCTTCCAAACATGTTTATATTCAAAAAAATTCTCTTTCAAGTTTCATGAAGCTTAGGGCAGAATTGTGTACAGCAGAAAATCAGCTACAAGGAAGGCTTTCCTCAGCAGGGAAAAAAATAAAAAAAAAAAAAAAAAAAGAAAAAGTTGTGAAGAGAAAGTTTTGAGGTGAAGGGGGCAGGAAATATGCCAATCCCTTAAGGGAAATATATACCAGTAAACAAATGATGTATAAGTCTGCAGGCCATCATTTTTACCACACTGCTCTGCATCAGAGAACGTGCAAAAGACTGTTCCATTAGAAAAGACCACACACTTCTTCAGCTGGATTTTTTCCCCTCTTACCCAGTTTGATACTTTTGTTTTTGCCAAGACTGGTATCTGGGCTTAGCTTCAAGCTCATCAGTAGTTCCCCTAGAGTTTCAGCCAAAAATACATCTTTTCCACAAAGGCTGGATGACTTTCAGGATGATTTTACTTCTCTGCAGGAGGTTTTTCTCCTATTAAGTGGGAGCTGTGCTCAGTCTATTGTATCTTGGCCACACTCAAACTCAACTTGCTGGGTTAATTCACAGACAAATTGCACAACAGTTAGTTAGAAAACAGCACTGAAGTGCCCTTTACCACAGTGGAAATATTTTGCCCAATTTATTAAGCAGTTAAGCTTAATTAAAGCATGTTAATATTTTCAATAGAAGAGCAGGTACCAAAGGACATCTTAAGCAGGGGAAGAACCAATGTTTGGAAACCAAAACTGGACAAACAGAAATGGCAAGTAAGGGTTTTAAGAGTTTTTGTACGTTGTTTTTGGCTTTTTGGTTTGGTGGGGTTTGTTTTTGTTGGGTTTTTTTTTTGTTTTTGGTTCATTGTTGTTTAATTTTATTTTTACGCCATCAGTATGAACATCCAATGCAAGGAATTAATAGACAAAGCTGCGGGGTCAATACTGCACCTTTCTGAGGGGTTCACCCTAGCTAAC
This sequence comes from Anabacerthia variegaticeps, assembly GCA_035583185.1. NCBI lineage: Eukaryota > Metazoa > Chordata > Aves > Passeriformes > Furnariidae > Anabacerthia > Anabacerthia variegaticeps. The sequence continues at coordinate 40,359,964 of JAWWEW010000001.1, read as the reverse complement.
AACAAACCGCAGGAGCAACAGCGGCTACTAGTTGATGTGAGGAAGGAGTCCATTGATCTGAAACTCTAGGAAGCTGCATTTTCTAATCTAGTGCTTGAGCTCCAAAAGCCGCCCTAGTTCTTTGAACTGGTGCTCAGGCATGGCCCACAGAGGTCAGCTAGCCCAGCCCCTCCCCCAGCTGGGCCAGCTCCATCCTGTTTCTGAGAGATGCTCATCTAACTTGTTCTCTGAATTCTGACACTGTAAGAGCTACTACAGTCTCCTCAGGAACCCCAAGACACCCAGAAGAGTAAAAGAAGGTTTTCTTAACCTGGTTTACCTTACCCTAGTGTAACTTCTCATCCTCTGCTCTGTGTATAATAGATTCATAGTAGCAGTTGCTTTTTACTCAAAGATCATCTTGAACCATTTAGTCACCTTTTCTGTAGATAAATGACCCCGCTACTGTGATCTTCCTCTTTCACATTTTCTCCATCATCAGTGCTCTCCTCTGGACCATGTTCAGTCCTGTCCCTGATCAAATGCTGTACCCAAAAGGCTGACCAGCACTGCACCTGCTCTCTGATATAAACCAGCGTAGGCTTCCTTTTTGCCTGCTGTATTTGCATTAGTGCATCTCATAAGAGCATATACATTTATCTGTCCATTAAATAACAGATTAAATGAATTTTCTGATGTTCTCCTGAGCCACAAAAGCAATTTTATCTACTGAGCTACTAGGTCCTAATCTTCAATTCCTGTAGCTGACTACTTCTGAGTACATACTGGTTTATCTGTCCTGGTTGGTTTGTCTCCATTTTTTTCTCTAAATACTTCACTATCTGATCTTGACTTAGAGCACACTTGGAGGCCCTCCAGATTTTGTGTGTATTTCTAAATACAATCCACAAGTATATGCAAATGTATTAATACATAGAAATGCATAAAATGTAAACATCTTGGCTGAGATCTGAGTATTTGACTAACTCAGAAAGTATAAAATTCATTTCTACAGATGATAGAACAGGGGGGGGAAAAAAAAAAAGCAGCCACTGGAGTCAGTGCTAGAAGGAGAAAAAGTCAGATCACTCAGTTTCCACCCCTACTATGGGGTATAAAGATATCTTTTTTCCAGTAGCCGAGTAGGTCCAATGCAAGGATGAGTCCAAAGGGCTGATTCAAAATCTAAGGTCACAGAATCATAGAATCATTATGGTTGGAAAAGACTTTGAGGATCATTGAGTCCAACCTTTGACTGGACACCACCATGTCGACTAAACCATCGTACCAAGCACCACATCCAGCCATTTCTTGAACACTCCCACAGATGGTGACCACTTCCCTGGGGTGCTGAGGGTGCACTTGATTCCCTCATCCAGACGATCAAAAAAGATACAGAACAGAATTGGCCAAAATACTGAGCATTGGGGAACCCCACTTGTGACCAGCCACCAGCTGGATGTAATTCCAGACACCACCACTCTCTGGGCCCAGCCATCCAGCTTTTTACCCAGCAAAGAGTGCACTAGTCCAAGCCATGAGCATCCCATTTCTCCAGGAGAATTCTGTGGGAGACAGTAGTGAAGGCATTACTGAAGTCCAGGTAGACAACATCCACAGCTTTTCCCTTATCTACAATGTGGGTCACCTGGTGGGTCACCTGGTCATAAAAGACAATCAAGTTGGTCAAGCAGGACCTGTCTTTCCTAAACCCATTCTTCCCAGACTTTTGGCCTCAAAAGCACCCTGAATCTGTTTCAAATGCCTGGACATCAACTTGTCATCTTATATTCCAGTGCTGCTGTTCTAACAAAGGCATACCTAGCAACAAAGTCAGAGCACAGAAATAGTCATACTCAAGTGCAGAATAAATCCACATGTTAATACATTTTAAAACAGCCTAGGCCCACCCATGGAGGAAGCGTAAATCTTCAAAAACAAAAGAAACCCCAGCAACTGTCATGGGATCTTGGGGATGGGGAAGTAATCCAAAAACATCTTAATCTCTCTTTAAAAAGAATAACTCAAGCAAGTAGCACAGTATGTGCTATGTGTCAGTGGAACATGGTGCTCAGTTGTTTTAGGCACCCATTAGGGGTTTAACCCCTGCCATGAGTAAGCACGTCGCTCCATGATGTACCAGTTCCCTCTCCACAGCCAAACACACAC
>JAWWEW010000001.1:40218711-40357716 GCA_035583185.1 Anabacerthia variegaticeps | reverse complement strand
TAGGGGTTTAACCCCTGCCATGAGTAAGCACGTCGCTCCATGATGTACCAGTTCCCTCTCCACAGCCAAACACACACGCATCTCCGTGCTTGTGCATGCACGTACATGACTGTGCAGTTACAGAAGGCAGAGCATGGCTATGCATCAACATCAACAAATCTGATCTGCATCCAACTTTCCTTCTGACCCAGCTTAAAAGCAAAAGATGAACTCTCATAGCGGGCAGTCACTGGTAACCCAACTTCTCTTACCTAGGCTTTGGATCTGGGTTTTTTTTTGGCGTGCAAGGTGCTTTTAAGTTCCCAGAAGCTCACTATTCAAGACTGGTTTCTTGTGAGGCAGCACAGTGGAATAACATGTGTGTTCATATTCCTCTCTCATTATTCACTTTGGTTTTCTGATTGAAATGCTTCTATATCACATTTGAAAACTTGAAGAAATAAAAATAAGCAACTACTGTTCAGACTTTATAACTGGGATGGTAGTCCTACTGGTTTTTTTTTTTCCTTGTGATGCCTAGAACAAATATAATGCTCATGAGAAACTGAGTTGTCTTTAGGCAGGAAATTAGTGTTTATATATAGTGTGTCTATATATAGACACACACAAATGCATGCAGCATTACTCTATGCCTGTATATATATATAATGATGCAAGATTTTTTTTTCCCCTTCACACTCAGGATCAATGTACTTTTACACCTAAAAGATTACTCTGGCTTCCCAGCAGCAGCTCAATAAGAAAATTCAACCTAAAAGATAGCTAAAAACTTAAGGACTTAGGCATAAAAGTTTTCAGAGAAGGAAGAACCGGTGCACATTAATCTGTCAGTGGTAACTGTGCACTCTTGTCTTCCACCAAATACAAGGGAATTCAAGTTAACTGGTGAGCAGCAGAGGAGGGCTAACTCAAGTCAGTTCACCCTTCCTCCTGAGTGTCCACATCACAATGAAAATCATCATTTGATATGCACTAACACATTACCTTTCTATAATGCATTTGTGAGTTTAAGCTAGTAGAATCAGAGGCACACCTTATATTGCAAAGATTACGTTCCTGTGGTGCTGCCACTGAGTAGAATAGCCCCAGAATAGCACAGTTCAAGAATGAATTAAGAGGAAGCACTTAATGCTTTACACTCAAAGCATTTTGCAACATGAATATTTCAGTGCTCCCAGGACACAAGTAAAACCATGCACACAGCTTTCCTGGGAAATGGTCAAACGCCCCGCTTTTTAAAGGCTCAGCAGAAAGGCAGATGTGCCGTTATAAGGTGGAAGCCAACTTTACCCAGGGCAACACACACCCAGGTATATTGTACATGACTACGTTTTAAAAAAACATCTTTTTCCCTTGTTTCAGTTGTCACCAGTGCACTCACTTCAATAATGTGTTCATCTGTTAGATATTAGTGACATTAAAAATTAAATGTAAGCAAATGTGAAGAGTCCACCAGATGTCTTCACTTGGTTAGAAGTGAAACATTTCCAAGAGCAGCTAAGAAACACTGGCCTCATGCAGCAGTAGTATAGGTCTGCTTCCTTTCTATTTTCATGGATCTCACCAAACTCCATTACTTTTTTTCAAGGTGATGATAAAGCAAAATCCACATATTGCAACAGTAAACTTCACCAGCAGAGATGACAGCTGTAAGGAGCCTGAGCCCTTCTGAAATCATAGATTTTCATGTAAAACCAGCTAATTTTCCAAACCATGGCTAGTATATGAATGAGAGAACAACACTGCTTGGCTTACAGAGTTTCTGGCATTCTTGCCACTAATCTGCAAAGTGAAATTTATATTTCTCAGTGTTCTATTCATGCTTGTCACATTCATATTCCCTAGAAGAATCTATACCCATGGAAAGATAACCAGCTCCAGAAAGGGTGTAAACAGGGAAGAAGGACCTTTAAAGGGAGAGTCATGTTTTAAATGAAAAACAAAAATTAAGAAATAAAGTCCCATAGTTTTACCACTGATATGAACCAAACCCCAGGGCTTTAAAGCAGCTGCTGGAATCACCTGTGGGCAGGGATTAAGGGGATGGCAGGTACAGGCTGCAGTGGCAGGGGAGCTTTAACAAGCCCAGTGTTGTCACCTTTTTGTAGCACTGACTTCACTCAGAAGCAGCCTGAATCATTCCTGTACAGTAAGAGTAGGTTTGATCCACAGGCTTCGCTTTTGCCAGCAACTTCTTGGACTACACAGATATTGGTAACAGCTTTCAGGCCGAAGGCCACTGTTCTAACCGGAAGGAACCTCAGTTACTGCCATTTGCTGTGAGGTATCACCACCTAAATAACAACGTTTCTTAGCACTACAAGTCTGGGATTTCCTCATATGCATACCTAACCAGTTATCTTGTCTCGACTACAGACTTTGAAAGTCCACTTTGAACCTCTCAGAGGCCTATGGGTCACACTCTTCAACAGCAGATGACGTGTATGAAAGGATTACATCACATGTGGAAGTCTGAAAAGGGTCCCTTTTCAATCAAGAGAGCTGAGACAACTGTATTTGCACACCTAACAATGAAATTCTGAGAGAAAGGCTGAATCAAACTGTCAGCTTAAAAAAACCCCCAGTACTGCCAAAATCAGGTTTAAGTTTGGGTAGGAGTCCTCCAGTAGGCACAGGAGTACCCTGTGCACCTGCTAGGACAGATGGCTGCAGAAATCAAAAGTAATAAAATAGCCAACTTTTCCAGTCTCCAACAGGAATAGGAAACCACCATTATTCAAAATGATCATGCTTGCCAATAACCAACCTGTGACAGAAGGTGGGCAGCAGCACATTTGGAGTCTGTCTGTAATTTCTATGTTATATTACAGACTAAACTGGATGGCAGCTGGATTCTGGAGAGGAGGAACTCTGCTCTCCTCTGGGGACGAACAGCACTTAGCACTACAGTCCCAGTTTCTAGGTGTAAGGAAAGCAAAACTCACAGATTATAAATACAACAAATACTTTAAAACATGCTAGAGCAGCTAAGAAATAAGATATATGGGAGGAGGAGAAAGGGCATTGCAGGTGAGATCTAACATATCATTCTTGTGAAGCTCTAGTTTGTTGTTGCAGAATACTGAAGGAAAAGCCTCTTGGACTGCTCCTGATCCCTCCCCTTAAAAAAAAACAAACCAAAAAACAAACAAAACAAACAAAAAACCCAAAAAAACAAAAACAAAAAAAAAACAAACCAAAAAAACCCAACAGAAAAAACAAACAACCCCCTCCCCCACTTGGTTACAGAGACAGGAAAACCCAGTAAAATTACTCTGCCTCTCATGTTCTAATACAAGCCAATTTAATATAGAAATACTGTCATCAGAGTGACCAACTTCATTCCCACATAGAGAAAATAATACCCGTCAGTGCCAGCCTTCATCTGTAGCATTCACTGTTAGAACCTCTGCACTGAAGACAGAGGAGTACGTCTAGAAAAGTAAAAATCGTGAGTTTTCCACAAAAACCATTGGGCAGCTTTGTCAGATGTATCGGTATTTATACGTATCTCGTTCAACGTGCTTCCTCAATCTGTAGAGGAAAACACATCACCTGTTTTATTTAAGAGGCGTCAAGTACTGCATATGGTATTTGGTACAAAGCCCTACCCTACATTCCAAACACAATTTGATTCTTTAGTTAGTGTTGGGTTTACCATTCCATGTCAATCAAGATCCCTCATGTTGTACAGATGTCTTCCTATTTTGATGACACCTAAATTTAGAGGGTGCAAAAAACCACTGTGAGCAATAAGAAGTGCTGACAAGAGTCAAGAAGCACATCTCTACTCTTTAACATAAACATATAAACTCTGGATGCTGATACTGTAAATAAAATCAATGGCCCCACTTTATCCCTGAATGAACCTCCAAAACAGGAGGTGCAAGATAGATCATAGCCTGATCTCAAATAATTATTTTGTTAACAATCCAAGATGAAAAATGCTTTTTTTGGCTAGTAACTTGCACTTGCCTCCTTGGAAGCATACTCTTTCTGAGTTAATGAAATGAATACTTTTTATTTTTAACTATGTGTTATAAATATTTCAGAGAGAATTGCCAAGTGACCCTGGAACACCTGGACCAAATATCCAGCTTTGCCGTAATACAGTCTATTTAGGGCTGCCTCAGAAGATCACTCATACTTCAACTACTGCAATATGTCACCACTTTACAAACGAGAGTGGTATCAGCAAATAAAATCCCTGCCTTATCATTCCCTGGCAGTAGCCTTCTACTCCCAGGTGCAAGCTGTGATGTTAGGCTTAATTTTAAAGGATCTGGGTGACTAAAGCTGGCTACCAACTCAGGAGTCCATGACAAATGGAGAGAAGCATCAAGCCCTGCACTCTTAATTAGGAAAACACAAATGCACTGAATTCCACAGGTTTGGGGTATTTTGGTGCTAAATAGTGGTAACTTTGGAACTGCTAAAATGCAAATAGTATATGACTTTGGCCATTCCAAATTGCACTACATTAAAAAAACCCAAACAAAACACTTTTCAGAGTTTCACTTTTACAGAAGGTCAAAATTAATGAATCCTGTCAAGATATTTTAAACTAAAATCTTCAGACACTTTCAAGGTATGTCATTACATATTTCACAATTCATAAGTCAAAACTTGGAAATGAAAATAGTGTGTCTTTATTGATAGTCTGCCACAAATTAATGCATAAACTTAGAGTTAGCAAAAAATGTACCTGCCATCTGAACATGGCAAGCAAGAAGTGGATGCTCTCTTCTTGTAGTAGATAATCAGATGTTCTGTTACCAGCTCTCAGTATAGTGCCATATGCAATTATTGTTTTACACAAGCCACATGATGCTCAGCAGAGTCACTGTCTCTTCATTATTGCAAGCACACAAAGATGTGTATTTTAATGCTAAGCCTTCACTGACATCAGTGGGACTCGTTTGTCTCTCAGGTGAGCTTGCACATCATGTTTGCAGGACTGGAGTTTATGACTACAAAAGCAGTGACAAGGGGGACAAGAACAGACGCACTACAATAGGCATTCCAACAATTCAATGCATCCATCTTATCAAAGGAAATCATCTTTACATACCACTGAATGTTAAAAACAAACAAAGATGCTTAAGCACAAAGTATATATTTATAACAAATAAAACAACTGAAAAAGTATTACATAAAGAAAAATAATGTAACAGAATGTACTTGAGTACCTAGCTTACAGTCATGCTTGTATCTAAAAATAACATTGGTAAGTAATATATAAGATTTTGGACATAATTCTCTAACATACAACATGATTCTGTGATTCTAAATGTGGAGAGTACTTTTTCCAAGATACACAAATTATTTTACACAGGCACACCTGTTAATTTGTATAAAAAAACATGCTTGTAAGTGAAAAGGTCACTGTAGTACTAATTTACCATGTAGTGTTAATCATGTTGAAATTGTCTCTTCTCCTTTTGCATTGGTGAGCGCCAACACTGAATGGTACAATATTTGATCCATGTGGTTTACTGACACTGCAACCTGTTTCCAAGCAGTAGCCCTGCCTGGGGGTTAACAGCACATTACTGTACAGCCCCATCTGTCTGCATATAGTGTATTTATAACTAAAAGCTATTACAATTATTACAATGATTTCTGTTTCAATATATACAACAGTATAAAATACTACCCAAAACACTTTCGCATATCAAACAATTTTAACCACTTCATCAAACAATGCATTTGCAGAATTAAAAAAAAAAAAAGAAATCCAAATTAATGTTGATTGCCAACAGTACAGCATCTCTACGGTATGTTTCCTAATAAATGAGAGAACGGAAATGTCTTATAATCAATTAAAATAAGTATCACAAAACATAATTAATGTTAGAGCAGTTCAAGGATTCCCAGTTTGTCAGTATCTACCCTAAGCAGTGCTACCCAAATACAGTATAAGCCATTTAGTGTTTCTACAATGAAAATAAAACATTCAAATATTAAAGCTGCGACAAACACACAAAAGCAAGGAAAGAAAATTTGTTCTGTACTTATTTCTGTTGTAGCAAGGTACAGCACGTCAGGAGTTTGCATTATATCTTGTGTGTACAGACTGGGGAATGAGATGCTGGAGAGCAGTGCCATGGAAAGGGACCTGGGGGTCCTGGTCGATGGCGAGATGAATATGAGTCAGCAGTGCCCTGGCAGCCAGGAGGGCCAACCCTGTCCTGGGGGGCACCAGGCACAGCATCGCCAGCCAGGCGAGGGAGGGGACTGTCCCACTCTGCTCTGCACTGGGGTGGCCTCACCGTCAATATTGTGTGCAGTTTTGGGCAACACAATATAAAAAAAGAAGCCATTAGTGTCCAAAGGAGGGCTGTGAGGATGGTGAAGGGCCTTGAGGGGAAGCTGTATGAGAAGCAGCTGAGGGCACTTGGTCTGTTCAGCCTGGAGAATGGGAAACTGAGGGGAGACCTCATCATGGTCTTAAACATCCTCATGAGGGGAAGTAGAGGGGCAGGCACTGATCTCCTCACTCTTGTGACCAGTGACAGGACCCAAGAAATGGCCTGAAGTTGTGTCAGGGAAGGTTTAAGTTGGATATTATGAAAAGGTTCTTCACCCAGGGAGGGTGACTGGGTACATAGGCTCCCCAGGGAAGTGGTCACAGCACCAAGCCTGACAGAGTTCAAGAAGCATTTGGATAATGCTCTCAGGCACATGATGTGACTCTTGGGGCTGGTCCTGTGCAAGGCCAGGAGTTGGACTCAATGATCCTGCTGGGTCCCTTCCAGCTCAGCATATTCTCTGATTCTGTATGTGCTATGGTACCTGGATACAACTGTGGAAGACAACTGAAATGGAATCAACTCTGACTTTCCTTGCTGTTGTGGTTTTATGTCAGACCATTCAAGTTACAACAACTTAGTGTCTTTTTTTTTTTTTTTTTCTTCTCCCGAAGGGAAGGCAAGAGAAGAATTCATAATGAAATTGCAAAAATGCTACTAAAATCTCTATCTTGGACACAATACACTGCTTTAGGAGCTACTGTGTCATTGCACAATATAAGTGGCCTATTAATCGCTGAAAAAGTTGGTGTAGCAGAATTTGTCATTGTGCATGTGTTTTAAAATTGGTGTTTTAAAACTTGCTTGTATCCCATAACAAGCCATAAAATTTTGTGTGTTTCAAACACTAATAGCCTTATGTAAAATAGTAAATGTACATTTATAATGGCAAATTTCAAATCTCTGTCTCTGCTGCTTCAGTTTTTAAAATGAACTTGGTTCAGTTTTCATTCTTTACATCATCCTAAAACAGAACTATTTCTGAAGCACAAAAAATCCAAACAGCAATGATAATATGTGGGGTTTTTTTTTTGTTTGTTCTGCTGATTTATTCCTAACTTGAAAAATAATCAATGTCTTTAAAAAAAATACAAAGCAATAAAACCCCAAAAATCCCTCCTCAGGAATAGTCCCTGATGAGATTTTTTTTCAAAACCAAGTTTCACACTTACAGCATTTTTATAGTCATGTTATACACCCCTGAAAATAAAGGCTCATGTTGAGAATAGTGACAGGCCCTTAATTATGGAGGTGTTAACTGGTGACACTATTTTTCATCAGAAAAAAACCCCAAAGCCCCAGAAAAATTCATAGCTTATACTGAAACTTTGATTCATGCTCATTTTGTTCATTTAAAAATACTCTTTGGAAACTTATGTCAACTCCTGCAGACAACTTAGTGATACATCTTTTCCTGTTAAAATAAAGATAATTCATATTCACCTCTACCCCATGCTAAGCTCTACTACTAATATACACTTCATTACCTGCTCATGTCACCATCTAACACATATCTTTACATTCTCTTCTACATATAGTGTCCAGGGCTTATTTTTCACCAAACATAATTCAATAACTATTACGCTTAGAACTTTTAATTGAGGATTTTTTTGGTGTTCTAGCCTTTTCATTGCAATGCGGAGTGATATTAATGGTTCAGACTTTTTGTCCATGCTTGAGAGAAATTTTTCATCAATTTTTTTCCTATTATGGATTTTAAAATCTAAACTCACTTAGAGACCAAAACTGAAAACCAGAAGAGAGATTAGATGCATGTAATTTTATAATGGTTTCTGCTACTTTAAAATGCATTTAAAAATTGTACATACGACAGAGGAGTCTAACTTTTACATTGCTGTCATCAGATTCTAATTTAAAATCTTGCAAATGTACACGAAAAATAAGCCACTGGTCATGAATTCTAATGATTACATTCAAAGCTAGCCTTTAAAAAAATAAAAAAAGCTACAGGCAAAACATACTGGTTTATGTACTCACTAGCTTATCAGGCTACAATAGGCACGTTTTAAGTATAAAAAAAGCAGACAATTCAGATTTAAATAAGACTGTGTGAAATCAGAAAAAAACCCTTTAGATTTCACTACTAAAAAAAAACCAAGAACACCTATAATTACTTCCCATCCTACAGCTACAGTTAAACCAACTAACAAAAATAATCAAAGTATTTTTGACAAACAAAAGTTAGGCTAGAATATGTGGCAACAATCCAAGTTCATATATGTTTCTATGTAAAATGACTCATGATTTACTATAACATAAAATATGAACAAGAGCACTTTGTGACTAATGAAAGAGCTACTAGTAGAAACACTTAATGCCAAACAGTCTTCAGCCCTCCTTTAAGTCATATCTCCAAATCAGTATTGACTTCTTTTGACCAGATACATCATTTTTGGCTTGTCACCCCAGTATGTCATATTTTACCACTTGTCACAGGCAGCAAGAGACAACTAGCTAAGTGAACTACAAGCAGTGACATGCAGAAATTAACTTTCAAATTCGAGTACTTAGATAAAATGATATGCAAGCACACATTAGGACAGAAGGAATGGCATTCGTCATCCAAATAGGCTCATCATCCCTCCCCACCCCCCTTGAACAGTAGTTGCAACAGCAATAGAAAAGGATCAAGATGTCTGTTCTTCAGAGTCAACTGTGGAAAAAAGTCAGCAATATATAACAGCAGCGATGGACAAGGAAGAGCAAACCGAAAGAATCTTGTTGAGTATTTGTTCATTTACTTTTTCTGAACACAAGCCAAAGTGTGTCACATTGGCTTGTTCTGAACTTCAGATACAGATGTCCTAATCTCCTTAGATCCTTCACAGATTTAGAATTCAGTCTCCCTGAGGCCCCTATAACCAAGTAAGAAAACTCTCTTTATCTAACTTGGTGGCTGCCAAGACAGATTCCATGTCATTAAGGATGTCAGAGCTCAAAGCCTCTTGCAGACTTGGCATCAGTTCTTCTCCTTCTATATTCATCCCATCTCCTTCCAGAGTCCCAAGGTCCACATTTGTCCCTGGAATGGCTTCAAGGTAGTCTGGGAAACGGTTCTGATGGGATGGTATGTTACTTTGGCCGATACTGTCACCTAGTTATAACACAAAGCAAGATGGATATTAAATATACTGGAAGTCCCAAATCTATAATTTATCAGGCCAACTGCTTAAAGGTTAATCAAGTATCTCTTGCATCATACAAGTAAGGTGAATCATAGAAATCCATCACAAACCCCAAAGATAGCTTGAATGCATGCAAATGTACAAAGAACATGTCTTTGTTTCAAACTTTCACCTACTGACCCAAATCTCTACAGATCCTTGATGTCATTTAGGATAATTTGATTTTTACACTTAAAGGAAAAAGACAATACTGAGTCAAATACAGTTTTGGAGAAGTATTAACAACACTGGGTGAAGTACTACTCTTAGCGCTGAACAAACAATATTACTTTAAAAAGCAAATTCCTTATAAAACACTCAAAATTCCTTTAAACAACAGGAGTGATACTGTTTATGAGCAATCTCCTATTCTTCCAATAGAGTTGATTACAAATATGTTTTTCAAAAATCTTACCATAATATTTCTACTACAGAAATAGGAGAAATAGAAGAAATAGGAAGTAGAAAAACAATGCAAAAAGTATCACAGCTTCTCACAGTTGCTTGTTTTCTTTGCAAATGGATACAAGTATATTTGAAAAATATGCATTAAAAATGTACACAAAACCAGACCTGTATCCATCTCATCAACACTGTTCAGGAAGTCATCTGGGGTTCTGGGTACACTGTAACTGCTCATGCTAAGTCCACTATCTGTGCTTTCATCTCTGGAGTGATATGTTCCACTGTAACAGAAGAAAGGGAGAAAAAATGAGTGGTTTTGAAGAAAAAAAAGAGGGTTATTGAAAAAGAAAAAATATGCTTGTTTTGAATCAATTCAAAAGCTTTGGGCATTACTGTCATGAGAAACGCTCTACTGTGATAATAGGCTTCTACTGCAAAGTCTTTGTCTGTGTGAGACACCTGGGTATTATTTCATGCAGACCTTTTCCAATTAAAACCATATTATTTAGATTAAATTTAACTTGATGAGAGCATACTCAAGCAGCTTTAAGAAACTGCCTACTTGTGTTTGCATAATTTTAATCTTTTCACACCTACCACAGCTAAAACCATTGGAAGCATATCAGATAGTCTGTAATGATTATAAAAATAATAATAATGATAGTGAACCCTTCAGTGCTTCTGTAAGGATTAAAAAAAAAAAAAAATTCTAACTCCTAATGTCCCCATGTTTAATGAACCACTGAAGTATATTTTTAGATCACTGCTGCTATAAATAGTTGGAACTCCTTTAGCAATTCTTCAGTTGCTTCCCACTGCTGCATTACTACTTGTTCAGTCGTACATGTCAAGGCAAGAGAGTGCCCTAATATAAATCAAATACTGGTACAGAAGCCATCCTGTAAACAAACCCTGTTCAGAATGATCCCGTTGACAGAACAGTTAACCAAACTGATGGCACGGGGCCTTATATGCACTCACTTTCTGCCAGTGCAGCAAGACCAAGAGAGCTGCAGTGGGAAATTAGGAATGGGATGGGGAAGTTGGCCAGTGTACTGTGTTTACACAGCAAGGTTTTGATAGCAGGGGGTCTGCAGGGATGTACTCTGTGAGAAGGCACCAGGAGCTGATCCCATGTCTGACCCAGCTGGTTCCAGCTGGCTTCAAAGTGGTCCAACTGCCCAAAGCTGAGCCCATCAGTAACAATGGTGGTACCTTTGTGATAGCATACCTAAAAAAGGGTAAAAATGCTGAACAGCAGATGGGAGAGAGGAGTTAAGAGTATGTGAGAGAAACAGCCTTGCAGGCACCAAGGGCAGTGAAGAAGGAGTGGGAGGAGTAAAAATTCCCTTGCAGCCTGTAGTGCAGACTATGATGAAGGAGGATGTCCCCCTGCAGCCCATGCAGGTGACATGATGGAGCAGAGATCCACCTGCAGCCCCTGGAGGACCCTGTGTTGGAGCAGGTGGGCATGGAGAGCCCATGCTGGAGCAGGCTACTGGCAGGAGCTCCAGCCTGTGGAGGGAAGCCCATGCTGGAGGTGATTTGCTGGCAGGAGCTGTGGCCTCCATAAGCAGCTGAAGAAGCACATCACTACCTCCCCCTCCCCCTGCATCTCCTAACACCCAGTCTTCACAAGGTATTTTCAAAATCTGGATTTCTTCTGGTTGTGGTAGCATTCACTGAGAACTCTTACTGATTTTCCAGCCTGCATACTAAATGAAAATCAACTTCATTTACTATTCAAATTAGCACCTGAAGACATACTGGTCCTTCTCATAACATGCTTCTGAAGTATATGTCTTTTTGTTAAGTATGAAGAACTAAAAAGATGATGAAAAGCTATTCACACTGGATGCCGGTACAATGCCATAAGCCATATATATATATATATATATATATTAGACTTCATGAGGACATCTTTACCATCCATGAAAGGAACCCAGCATTTCTTTACAGTTAAATCATAAATATTTCGCTTTTTTTAGATTGATTTAAAAATAGAATCACCACACATTTGATACAATCCTAATAAATAAACTTTAAAAGTTCTGTGAAAAAAAAAAAAAAGCTGGTTTAGTTTATGGGACAAAATACTAAAAACAGAACTGAGACTATGCTGAACTAAATCACTCTAGTGGAGAAGGCTTTTTGGCTGTTGCTCTCACACTTGGAATGTCCAGCACTCCTCTTCAAATTGCTCCTTAATACACATTTCCTCTTTCTTCCACAAGGATTTCTTCATTTAGTAGTCACACCACCCAAAATTACCACATGCAACCAAACAGCACTACCCAAAATAGAGTGGATTCTTCAACTAATAACTGTTAAAATATGTGTATACAAAAGAAGAAATACCAATTTAGGAGTTAAACAGAGAATTACCATCACTACCAATATAAATCTAGAAGACAAAAATATATCAGCAGTGTGGTAAATCAAAAGGTGAATTAGTCCAATAAAGTCTGCAGTGCTGAATGACCCATTCAAACAAATCAAATACGCCCCAATGACACTAAGTACTGAAGACAGCAGGCAGAAGATTAGACTACGTAAGTGAAAAGACTACTGCACATTTTCTCAAATTGCTCCCAGTGCAGCGATTATTTTCTGAGATTTTTTTGTTTCTATTATATAGGCATGGAAAATATTAAACTACGTAAACTTTGAGGCCTAACATTAAGACTGTCTCACCAGGAACTCTATATATCCTATAAAGATACAAAGAAGCATTTCCTCTAGTCTGAACTTTAACATAAGGAATTACCAACAAGATTGGACCAACTGCTGTATCTAATTCAAAGACAGCAAAGAATTTTCACAAATGTCCTTTCTTAAAAATCCCATTCCCATACCCATATGACAGAATGAAATGTACTGATGCACATACAATAACCCAAAAGGAGAGAATGCTCAGATAAAAATGTAAATTAAGATTTTCTGAACTCAAGTCAAGAACAGATTTTCCGTATTTTGTGTGGGGTAAGGGTTACAAAAAAACCCCACAGTCAAACCTATATGCAAGTAGGCACACAGCATCTTTTTGCACTTTGCAGTAAATATCAAGCTGCCATGAAATTACAAAACATCAATTTCCCTTTCTAGCTTTTTTTCTGTTTGTAGTTAAAGGCAAAGAGTCATCTCTTTATCTTTCATGTGTGTAGACTCACAATGGATGAACTGCGTCAGTCCATTGCCATGGCCATTTGAAACCTGAAAATGCATCTCCTTCAGGTCAGAAAACAGGTTTTGAAGATGCAAGGACCTATGTATTTATGATGGCAACAGCCTTCCAAAAATTCAACCTAGTATGTTACTGTAACACATCCAGACCGTCATCTGTCTACAGAGGCTTCTCATAGGAGAGCAGGTCAGGTTTAAAATTTCTTGTCCTTTTTATTCTATAGGACAAGGCCAGCACAACTGTGGCTCACAGGAGATCCCAGGATGAATTTCATGGAGAATAATCCTTCCAACAAAAAAATGAAGTTTTATAGTCATAATTGTCTGTGCAGGAGATAAATCTACCCAAAGGGATTATCCAAAACACAGATATCACTTATCTTAAGCTGCAGCAGTTTCTCCAAAGTTGTAATGTTTAGTATTAAGCATTTGAAAGCTGTAATTTGAACAGTATTTCCAGCAAAACAAACAGTCCAATTCAGAGGGATTAAGGAAAAAGTTACATGAAAGACCAGTTTATACTGTAAAATTCTAAATCTTGAATTAAAATACACACTTCAAAATAATACAGCATTTAAAATGAAACATGCCACTATTTGCAGACCTAACATTAGCAGAGTAAAAATACTGCTAAAGTAGCTGAAATGGAGGGAAAGGGTGAATGGAGAAACCTTAAAATTAACCTCAAGGTGTAGTCCAAAATGTGCCTCACAGTTCATTTGATCTCACTGCGAGCTATTCACAAATTCTTTGAGTCAGTAATTTGAAATGACTGTTAGTCAACAGATTATGCAGAGGCAAACATGTTACGACTTTGAATAAAAACCTTCCTACAAGTCTGAACAGACTACTTCCTCCCACAGGAGACAGCTTTTAATCCTCAACTTTTACTAGACTTGCCATTTATGGAAAGATTCATTTACAGCTGTGGCTCTTGGCACAGACAGATGTTCAAAATAAACTATTACATGTACCAAACAGAATTTTAAATCAGTTTTTTTTCCCTCTAGTAGCTACTCCTACAAACCTGTTAAGAAAGGGATCAGAACTATTTGTAGTCATTGTTCTCAGTTCCTGAGACATTCCAGGAGATGACACGGGGTTTTGAGATCCACCGTCTTGTTCCATTGTTGGAAGCTGGCTACGGAGAGCCAATTCCTAGAACAGCAGGAGGGGGAAAAAAGAGAGATCATGTTAGGTATTTGAATGCACTTTTCAGATACATCAACACATGATATTATGGATAATTGATGCTTTTACTGCTTCCAGTTACAAGAGTTAAATGAAATTAAGTTTCTGAAGACAAAGAAAGAATCTGTCCTGGCTTCAATGACAATGCAAGTTCCATCAGTCATGCCCAGCATTACAGACTGCACTGTAAAAGTATTTATGGATATAAATATGTGTATGTTTGCATAAATACTTTCTAGTTAATTTCAATATCTAAGTCTATTCTTAAGACCAGAAAAAGAATTGCTAATACTATCTGACCCCAAAGATATGTCTGTCTAGATCTGCTGACTAGCACTTTTCCCCCATTTCTTTTAAATTCTGATTTAGTCCCTAGTCTCCTTTGTACTTCTCTTGTTTCAGTCAGCAAACTTTCAAGTCTTTCCATAAAAACTCCCATTCACTCCTCCTTTTTGAGGCATGCATTTTGAAATTTCTGACTGATCAAATCTATTTGATTTATCCCATAAGGAAATGTCAAAGCTCTTCGAATTCCTAGAAATTTCTTAGTAAAACTAAGACACTGCTCTTCTGAAGTTACAAACCTAGATTACATATATATCTTTACACATCTGACTGTTCACCAGCTTGGATCAAACAATCCACAAAGCTTGCCATTAGCAATTAATGAAAATAAGTTTTAACATAAAGTACATGAAATTAAAGGTGGATAGAGGAAGCAGCATTTTATGCAATTTCCAGTGATCCTCTTCCCCTTTTAAAAACAAGTAGTCCATGAGTTAAACATGTGAAAAATAAAATCATTTTCTTCAAGCAACTCTCCTAAAACATCATCAATGGCTCACCAAGACTGAGCTTTGTTAATGTAGAGACTCATAAACAAATCTATTGACTATCTTGCTATTAGTAGTATCACATACTTTTACTAGTATATGATTTCCAGGTTGTGCCTGGAAAGATAATCTCAGGCAAAACCAATCTTGTCAGTCTTGACAATACTCAATATTTCTCTCCTGTAAAGTGAGAGGTCTTCATCTATTCTCAATGATAAGCCTAAGGACTACTGTACTGTGTGCTTTAATATATAAAAATCAACTTTCTCCAATTATTCTGCAGTGTGATTCCTTTTAAAAGAAGTTTAAGGTTATTTTCCAGCAGATTGTGCTGAATACTGAATGCTTCCCTACTGCCTGTTTTTTTTTATTTTTCTAATCTGCATATGCTTCACTCCCATTTCTGTGGATTATTATTCTACATATTCCTTTAATACCAAATTTTATGTCTTGTACTAGATTTTATCACTACATTGATTAGGTCTTTGCAGAAAGTGTACAAAATATACCATTTTTGTGTTCATCACACCCAACTGCCTACTCCAAGTAAATCCAGTGCCCTGCTCTCCACCCCTTACTTTGCTACAGTTTTAACAAATAGCAATAATACTCCTTCCTCATTTTCAGATCACAGGATGCCAGGCACCTTTTAATAATTTCTAAAGGCTTATCCATACAATTTTCATTTGCTTTTGTAATAAACCCAAGCGCAAAGCCTATATAATGAGGTCTTACTATAGAGCTAAGTTTACAAACTTGTATCAGTCATAAGTTACCTGATATACAGGTAGACTAAATTAATTTAAAAAAGTAAAATAAAAATTTTTCTTTCCTGGAGTGCTTCCCAAACAGTGATCTGAAGAAGGTAGAAGGTCTTAAAGCAGTCATCCCAGAGATGGCTCAAGAACTGCTCACTCCCTCCTTTTCCCCTTCTGTCTTTGTTTGATCTGTACATTGTATCTTTATTTCCTTGGGATACAGTGCCTGACTAGGATGAAGAGGAGGAGCCAAAAATGCCATTAGCCTGTAGAAGCTTAATCACACAGCAGAGCCACAAAGAGTGGTAACAAAGCAAAACCTACATGGAGTCAATTCTGCATACAAAGCAGTAAGTGACATTGTATCTGATGGTGTGGTAGGCCTGGTCTTTCCAATCAGCACTGCCTTCTGATTCACTAGTAGAGAGAGGAGAAATCCATACACGTCCCCTTTCCAAGAGCTACTGACACCAAGAAGGAAAAAACCCACGAATTCTCTTCTGTTAATGACATTTCACTGAAGGCCCACTAAAAAGAGATGTATTAAACCAGGAGAGAAAACTGTATTTTACCTATTCTTTGGCACGTACAATGCAGTCAAACCAGTATTTTTAAAATTAGTACTACTTTCCCCTTGTTTCAACAACATTGCTATAAACGTAAAGCTCAACTATTTTAAACTATGTATAAGTAGCATTACTGATACTAATTCAGGAGTCAGGAGCACTTTCCCCCTGAAAGAAGGTTATTACATTACTCATTTAAGTAATAAATTTATGTCATTCTGGTAGTCCGAAAGAGAAAGAAAGTACAAAAAAAGATGAGCTATTCAGAAACAAATACAGAGCAATTTTTAATCACTATGTAAGATAAGCAGCTTCCTATGAGCCCTTAAGAGTGCATTAAGACTATTTTTCCTAAAAGGTGCACATAATGGAAACTGAAGTTGCGTTGCTTGACAAATGGTTTTTTCATTTCTCCTTCCTCGTAAAACTGATTTACGATAAAAAAGTTATGTGTTTCCAATACTTAAAAAAATGTATGGGAGTGTACAAGCCTCTCCCAGCACCAAACAGAGCAACGTGAACTCTAGGCTTTCAGTTAATGCTTTAAAATATATCCTTTATTAGAAGTATTTAAAGTCTGGAGGCAAAAATAAAACCATGACAAAATCCTGGCTTTGATTTCTATAACCTGATCTCATCCTATTTTTGTAAATATGTCAAACTTTTTTTAAGTACCTCTGGGAAAAGAAAAGATTAGTATTCTTATTGTTAACACAAAAGCTGAATTTTTGTTATAACATAAAGACCAAAATGATCTGTCATCTCCTTAAATAATTTTAAAAACAAGGTCAGTGCTGTATAGTTTATCTGGCTGACCTTATCCATGTTTTTTGTCATAACTGCATACAGATTGAGTTTTACATGAAGTTCCAGGTCATTCACACCATGTCCAAAGTAACTTTATAAAAATGCCTTTTTCAGAGCATTTTTATCTTCATGTGCTTTTGAGAAAAGGCAGATGACTCCCCTGTGCAACTCACTTCTCATATTCTTACTGTATCAAACATATGATATGCTACTCAATTTGAATCGATATATCCTTAGAATTTGGTTTTATAAATGTACTTCAGAAATGCCGATTTTAATATTTCTGCCTTCAACCTCCACTCACCTATCAAATAATCAACAGCTTCCCTGGGATGGGAGAGAAGTTTTAGGGGAAAGACAAAACCACAACACTTACAGGCAGACTTACAGCACCAGTTACTTCTTCATATTAAGTGTTTGCATTCTTGTGAGGGCCACAGAGTTACCGCACGTATACAAAAGAAACAGGGAAGACACAGGGGCAGGTGAAGACAAACGAACCCAGCAGTGAGGAGTTATGCAATTTGTGAAGAGTAAGGGGAAAACACACCATTCAGTGCTGCAATCATGAAAACCAGCAAAATTAATTTAAGAAGTGATACTCACAGAGTGATAATTAATTGTGTTGTATACACCTGCAAAAGAACTCAATGCTAGAGCATGGCAAGTGCAGATAGGCAGCATAAAGTGGAACAGACTTTTGTAATGAAATCTGGCTTCTTGTCTGGTTTTTCAGTCCTTTGCTGTACCACTGCTTCATGCCCCTCTGGGTATCCATTCGCCCCTGGCTTCACAGCTCTACACCTGCCCTGCTGAAGTGTCTCAAAGCCCTGAAAGGCAGGTTCCTGCAAGCAGGCGTCAGCAATCAGGAAGGCCATGCACAGCCAAATGGCCTCCCTCTGCCCTTTTTTGTTTGCTAATAGCAAAAGCTGCTTCACAGCCTTCTTATATTTGCGTCAACATGACTTGTATCTTCTGCTGCCCAATTGCTTTAGCAGTACTTCTGTGACTAAGTTTTGCAACTGCAAGCAGCCCTGGTGACTCCAGAAAACCCTCTGCAGTGAGCTATAACTCCTGTACAGGCATAAAACGTGTCCTGAAGCAATTAGAGGCACAAAACAGAGACACAGGCAATGCATGCAGTTCTCATTTACTCTATAGACTTGAAGACAATGTGTTTATCCATAAAGATCTACATTCACAAGCAATCAAAGCAATTATTTTGTCTATGTGAAAAGCTTAGGGTGCTGCAAGTCCAATCAAGAGCTTCTGAATTTTCAAGCTGCTAATATAGCAAAAATATCTTTCCTGTGGGGATCTTCCAGCTACTGATGTTCAGCAATTTCCACTTAAACCAACAGAGCGCATGAAACTCTAACTCTTGCCACACAAAGAAAGTTTCACTTAGATCTGTGGTTTTCAATAAGGAATGAAGCTATACTATTTCAGGACCTGAATAACATTTAAAGCATTTAGTTCCCAGGATGGCTGAACAACAGCAATGTCACTTTTGCAGTAAAATTAGCTGAGTTTCACATTTTATATACTTTGCTGGCAGTCAGCATACACTTCCCTCCCTTCCCACCCCCAATGCAACCACATAGGACTCCCTTTCTACAATTTAGTCTCTGTCTGCTTATTTATGTCCAATCATGTATTTAAAGTAGTCCCTTAATGTATGCTCATCAGAAATACCAAAGACTTCAATAATAATGAGGTCAAAGAACATTTCCATAATTTCTGCAGGACATCACATTTCAAGCTGAAATCCTCGATGCTTTGACTAAACTTTCTTATTTATTTCACAGTGTTTATAAGCAGCAGTTTGTTAGTCCACCCAGAGGAAGATCTTCATCTCTTAATCACAGTGGGCAATTCCAAAGTGGCTTTCTACTGATAGTTACAGACGACCTTTGACTGCAAATTCTTACCCCTTCCTTCAGCTGGCACTCTCATTTGTATGGCCATACACTAAGAAAACTCAGAAAACAGATCTAGCTGAAAAATATTTTTTTCTTATAGATCAGTTTGATCTATCTCAGAGTGTATCCACACCAATGCTTCAGCTAGTAGATCATGCAAAAAGGATGTTAAATACATCCTATTCTGCTGCCTTGTTACTAAGGCACTCACTGGCAGACAGCCGAGTTTAAGATGTTAAACTGCTACAGTTCAGTTTGCCAAAGTGTGTCTACCAGACCTCTCAGCAAGAAGTAATTTTATTAAGAAGCAAATATTTTGCTTAAAAAATACCACACAACTCCTCAGCTGCAGTCTTCAACCCCAGTTTAGGATGGCTCTAGCCAGATGGCTAAGTCTTCTCATGAATTAATTTCCAAAGTCATGGCACTGCATAGGTGTGCTGCCTGCGTGTAAGCCTCATGGTAGTCTGTAACAAAGCTCTGTGCAACTGATGCTAAGTAAATGACAGGTACTTGACAGATTATCTAAATTAACCTTTAGCTTCCTAAAATACAAGTGCTTTCCTAGAATCAGATTTCTATATAAAGACAATACCCTAACACTTGTTATTACATACTGAATTTACTGACACAGACTAAAGGAATCAGTTCATTAATTACAAAGATTTTTGGAAGGTAACTAAAGTGTATCAAACTTTTCCATGAAAACTGAGATAAATGCATACAAAGTTGATTTGTATCATACATGCTGCTCGGCTCCCTTATCTTCATGAGAGTTCTCCAGTAATATTTTGTTATTGATTTTGGACAGTAACAATTTCTGTCCACTGTGCTAAAAAAGACATCTAACAAAACTAAAACCGTAAGGGATAAAGCAAAACTTAGAACTAGTAAAATATCTATCAAGCCACTAAAACTCAATGAAAGGTTCACAGAAAATACCCGAAGTCTTCAGTAAAACTTCCAGTCTCACTAATATCATGGAAGTTAGGAGAGTACAGAATTCAAGACCTCACATATTTTTAATGATGCCTTCCTTACTTCCTAGATGATGTCAGAAATATGACAGTAAGACAGCTTTGCATTGGTGTGCATGCAAAGTGACTGAAAATATCTTTCCTTGAAAAATAATTAATAGAAATCATAGGGAACCAAAATATTTCAAACCCAGTAACTGTTCAGTACTGTAAGTGGTTATATTTTATGCAGTGCAAATATGAAAAAAGTATGAGACAAACCCAAGTGACTCAGCAGACAGTGACAGACTGGCCATATGTCTTTGCAGATTCTACACTAAGCAGGGGAATTTCCACAATGTCACTCAAAAGTAGATCAGAAATCAGTTCCAGTCAACTGGGCACAGAATATGAGAGGTACTTCATAAAATACAAAAGACAAAAGAAAGGAGACTATCAACAGAGAGCACATTCCAGGTATGCAGAACTACCCAGAAAGCAGAACAGGAGTAACAGAAAGCCAAATTGGAAAGCACAACTGAGCAGAAGAGCAAGAAAGCAGGGCTGTATCTGGTTCTCAGAGATCTCATTTCAGTGGTAGAAACAGGCAGCAGATACAGAATGAGCAAGCATATACATAGGAACCTATCTTGTAAATGTCTGTGTAGTATGCTGACCTTACTAGCAGATACCTTGATATTAGCAGCAGATAAATAAGAAAACTTCCAGTCTCAGCACAAGAAAGCAGTCTGCACAAAATCTAAGAATAATGCCACCGGTACTTTGACATTATTTGTGTCTATTTGTTTCCATGGCATACCGGAAGACAAGAAATCTCTTACTTTTACATTTGGTCAATTTTATGACATATACAAAAGTTGATTGGTATCTGCTCGAGGTGACACATTGTTGACAACCAGATGCTAACTGCAGGAAAATGGAAGGAGAGCTACTGGGGATGGAGGGAAACTCAAGTCGTTCAATCTCTTAACTAAGACAGATAGGCATCTTTAAGGTTTCACAAATAATTGATGATGATGTTCATTAAGTAACTGGACAGATGCTCAGTGTTTTCAAATTTCTTGATGTAACAACAGATCTTGTTTATACACAGTAAGTCTGGAAGTTATGACTTTTGCTACAGATACCTTTGACTTGGACTTTTTTAGAATTAAAATTAAATACATCCTCATTCACACAAGAAGAGTCTCTTACAGTGCTTGCTAAAAAGGATGAAGCTGAGCAATTGTTTACTCTTTGCAGAAGTTGCTATGGCCTCCATACATAACACCTGAGTGTTAGTGTCACTACATTATTCTACAATATCGTCGCAGAGAGATAAAAACTGGCAAGGACACTACGGTCACTCGATACAAAAAAAACCTGACTGTAGATATCAATGCAACCATGGTACTGTATCCTGGCTACATGGACAAAAATATCAAGAAGGAAGAGGATGTTGGACTAAATGACCTCCACCAGTCCCTTTCAATCTATTTGATTTTGCGACTAAGAAAACCTCAGAGATCTAGTTAAGAGTTAAGGAACATTTCTCAGATTTTTTTTTATCTATATAAGCCAGATATTTCATTAGAGGCAACCTTCAAGAACGCTCATGTCACATAATTTCTTAACAAACACAAGACCTTATTCTTCCTAGAATTAAGAGCACTAAACATATGAAGATTTTCAGTATTCCTTAAGAGAACATCTAAAATTTACGAAGAGAAGCTATTATTCTGCCACCAAATAGAGCTTTATCATCATGAAAGCAGACAATTCCTCTAAACTTCATTAATTTTATTCAAAAAGAAAGAAAAGATCTGTCAAAAAGAAAAAGTTGACCAAAGAAATGTCCACTCTTTCTATAGATTTTTCACAGGTCAACTTGTGACAAAATTGAAACTTCAGTAACAGCATCATCAGAGAAGACAGACAATTGCCTCTATAGTACAAGGTCTCAAGAAGCATTTAGAGAGCAATTTCCAGAAGCAGTTCTCTAAGCACTTTCTTCCACCCCTGGATGCTCATTACATTATCAAGCTGACACACGAAAACACAAAAAAAATATTTAGATGATACAACTTGAATAATCTAGTATTATAGAACTCTCAAGTTGGCACGATGGTCTCCTTTTCTATCCAACAAATCACTCAAACGTACCTTGAATCATTAGCAACTGCAGACTAATAAAACTGATCTCAGGCAGGTGAGTATGTAGGTCAGACTGGCATGAAGCCAGTTTCAATGTAACTGCAATCCTGAATTTTGCACAGATCCTTCCATCAGTTCCCATCCCAACCAAAGCAGAGTGACCACTACATATGCATTTAATGAATTATCAATATAGTCCCTTTGAGTTTTTGCAGCTTTTTAGGATTTAAAGCCAAAATTTCCAAAAGTTCCAAAAATCTCATCTTACAGAGTTAAGTATGAAACTGATACCAAAGTTCTCCATTTCCTGCATATTTCTGAGTTGGCTACAGGAAGAAGTTTCTGTGGAAGAATGAACAATGGTATGACAGGGCTCCAGGCATACAAGAAAACATAGAATATGCTTTTGGCATTCAGTAAGAAAAACATCCCTTCTGAATGACCTAATTATGCCAGAAGATAAGGTGTTTCCAACTGGTGTGGAGGAGTGTCCTTCCTTGTTTATTGTCTTGTATACCCACAATTCTTAAGGAATTATTTTCTTCTCCAGAATAGGATCTAATATTGATTGACAAGATCATTATGTGGTTAATGCTCTGTAAATGAATCAAGTTATTACATCTCAATTAAAATGCTTCAGTTCAAGACCTGCATTGGAATTGCCAAACAAGAAAATATTTTTTCCAGGGTGTCAGCACTGCTTCTAAGGTCTGAGGTCCCTTTTCTCAGAATTAGTAACATACAAATTTTGTGGTACACTTCAGAATGCAATAGTACACCAGTATTCATGGTTTCCAAACACAGGATACTTTCTTTTATTCTGGTTTTCTTGTCTAGTGCATACAGTGTTTTTTTCTTAAAAAACAAAGCACAATATAGGCCAATATAAATGTTGTACTAAGGACTAATAGAGTAAGAACACTGTCAGCAATAGCAAATATGAAGCTCTTAGAATATACCCATAAATCCAACCTTTCAGTGACTCATTCCACATTCAACTTCTTTAGAGACTAAAAGAAGACCACATTAACCTGTTTATTATGCTTCACATTTTGAACAATTTTATTTTCATCTGAGCTTGAAAGACTTTTCAGAATTGTTTTCTATATGGAAAAATACATCTGTGAAAAAGCCTGTTCAATGTCAAAATGGAATACTTACATATTATGTATTAGAGAATTGCATAGCAATTCTTTTCTAAGTCTAATCTATTAAGTAGTTCTGTTACAATGTGCATGCTTTAAAAATCATAAATATTTCAAGTGACTTTTTATTAACTGATTACAGATATCTGTCTTTAAGATCATACTTGTTTAAACAAACCGATAAGAACATTCATATGAACAGTACTTAAAAGTCACCAACTACTACCTTAGATATTTCTTTTAAATACACATCAATATACATCATGATGACATCAGGACTAGAACAGCAGTATCCTCGAGAATGCTAAATAAGAAGGTTGTTTTCAATGCAGAAAAATGTTCAATGAATTCCTCATTTGCTCTTAAATATTGCTTTAAAGTTGTGGAAATGCAGCACTCTTAAAAACAATGTTAGGGTCGTGACCAGAAAAGTGGTTCAAAAATGTGCATGGCAGAGCTCGGTTTTTTGTTTGTTTTTCCTTTTTTGGAACGCCTTCATGTTGCAAAAAGTTCCCTGCTAGCCTAATGTAATGCTTTCATTTTTCTAATTATGCTGAAACATCAGTTAAGAGCCTACCTGATGTTTTGGAGAATTTGCTGTGCTGGGATTGATATTCCGCAATGCCTAAGAGTAAAAATAAGATGGATAAAAATTACTTTAGCTGCATGGTTTACCTATGCAGGCTGTCTTATAAACACCATCTTGTAGTATCAAGCCCCCAAGACAGGCCAGATGAGACAGGATAAGGGAGTTAAGAAACTATGAAAATCACAACACAGTGAAACAAAACTCACAAATTTACCAAGGATGCGTATTTGACAGATAAGCTTAATGACTAAGGAGAACAACATGAAGAGAACTGGCTGTCACCTGGTCCAAAGTTAGTCAGGTTCTCAATGACAACTGAGGCAAGAAGACAATTAGAAGGCCTACCTAGAAGCATGCTAGCGCAGGGTAAAATGTTCGTTGGTGGATTAATTGCAAAGCAGGAACAGCAGAAGCCCAGGTGCTTAAGCGGAGAGAAAGTCCTGATGCCACCTTTGCAACGTATTCTTACCTAGAGTACTATAAAAAGTAACGGCTGTAAAGATGACCCATCTTACACCAAGAGATGCTGAAGATTCCTACAAAACAGGCCTTGACTACAAAGGGGATAACGGGAGTCAGATTCCAGGACAGAATACTGCAGGTGATGAAGAAAGAGAAAAGCTGTCTTTGAGGACATTAAGATATTATCCTCTTCTGATACAAGGCCCATCACCCAAAGTGAAAAGGATAAGATTTTAGAAGGTTTTCCTCAAAGAAAAGATTAGTGTTTCTCTGTCAGTGTCAAAAAAACAGAGAACATCCTAAGTATCTAGCACAGATGGTAGCAACTCTTAAAACATTCAGATGGAAAAATCAAAGCAGAAGGCTTAGAGTCAAAGAGAGGTCAAGCCCGACTTCAAAATTCAGAGATTGCAAAGTCCAGTCCTACACTTTTAACATCTGCTACAGCCATATTCACATAGTAGAAAAACACTGGAAGGAATAGCTTGCAGCCTAATTATGAAGTTTGAAATTCTTCAGCATAAGAAAACCACAGGTTCAAATGCAGCACAAGTGATTCAGTTGTTCCATGCTCACTCCACTGTTGAACAGATATGATTTGGCAATAAGGTGTCTCCTCAATGTATCTTATATAAAGTTTAAAAATTCTTCAAAATACTACAGACTACGATGGGTTCTAAAACTGACATCTTTCCTCCACTTAAAAGGGAGAACTAAAGCAGCTATGGAAACCAACTTTTTGCCTTTTGCATGACTTGGAACTCAATGAATATGAAATGTATCCTCAAGAGGAATATCCAATCACATCAATCGTCCATGTTGTCATCATTTTAGTTTAAGAAACCTGTTCTTAGAGTTTTTTTAGAGGGATGAATAAGGGAGGAAGGCCAAATCCTTCAGTCAGACACTTTCATTAACAAAGCTGGTATCAGTAAGAAAATGAATTCAGACCTTTTTGATCTCAAGGCTTTTTGTACAGTCACTGGTCTGTAAGACTCACTGAAACAATGACTTAGTCAAATGAAAACATAACATACAAAAGAAATAGTGGAAGTAGGTGTCTAACCTGTGGCCTCACCTGCCGAAGCAGTTCTTGATGCTTCAGTCTCAGCCTTTCTTTCTCCATCTGTAGCTGCTGAAGTCTCATCTGCTGCTGCTGATTGGAGCTACTCCCACCCATCACACCACCCTGGGGACTCTGAGGAGCCAGAGGAGGTGGCTGTTTCACTGGAGCACTTTGGCTGATTCGTTGATTCATGGCTAAGGAACCAAAACAATAAACATTTAAAAATTAAAATCAAGCAAATACACGTGAGGAAAGTGTTATCCATAAAATGAATATATTAAAAAAATTATATGACAGTGCAAAACATGCAGTTACACTGATGTTCAGAGTGTGAAATGTATGCTCACATGTGTGAGCAATCAATAGGTGTACAGTTAATGCAACAGTCTCACATTTAAGAGCACATACTTGTTCTAAAAGCTTCTGAAAACAGTTAAATATGTAAGTTGGTGAAAAATTCAAAAGTGGTAGTAAAATATTTCAAGTTGAATTAGAAGGCTCTCCTTTCTAATAAATTATTCTCACTTTAGACACAAATGGTACAAAGTAACTTTTTTTTATTCATGTGAAAGCTTGGAATCATTGAACTCAAGAACAAAGAATGACAAAACGGATCATCCCACTTATACTGAACTACATGTAGTTAAAGGTTACCATTCTTCCCATTGTGGTGCAGGTCATGCAACAAGCATTCACATCCTTGTCACATCAAGATTTTAGCGTTACAGACTCTATTTAGAGCTTCTTGACATGCAAAATTAGAGCTGGTACAGAAATGGCAGATGAATTATACAGCCACAACTACTGACATTAACATAGGAAAGATTTTGAATCATTTTCTTTTACTCCACAGCAGTAAGCAATACCTCTTTTCTGAGGAGTGGAGAAGAAAAATTATCACCTCATACGCCTAATGCACAATGACAACCCATCTTCCCTTCCCACAAGAAATCAAGGTCTAAGACAATTTTATTTTATAAAATAATGCTTGATTGGGATGCATCTACTTGACAGGCCTGATTTCTCCCTCATGAGACCAGTATGGTAAAAGTCTACAGAGGGACTGGAGTTCCCACAGTGAAACAGAGGGCTGGGAAAGGCTGATTGTATCACAAGGACAAAATTCAAGGGCTTTCAGTTTTGGAATTAGCTCTCCATCCTGTTGTCTGTAACATCCTAAATCTGTTAACATTCACAATATGCTGCAGAATACATTTGCTGAAGCAGTGACAGGAGAATGGTAGGGGGTTATATTTTTTTCTGGGAATGAGGATTATAGTTTATGGAATCTAAGAAAAAAAATGGGAGAGCTTCTTTTAGGATGACAGGGTGATTTGGGGCAAAGAAAACCATCTGCTGAAATAGTTAGATTTGATGTCCTCATCTTATAGAGGATTCCTAGAACACTAACACTTCTAACTACCATAACAAAGGAGAATTATCTCATAAAGAATCTGTATCATCTTTTCACTGAAAAGCCCTTCAGCCTCCACTGTCTTTTGAATGTTCAACTTCAGGTACAGTACTGCTTTCCTTCTGTTCCAAGAAAGTCTACATATATTTATTGCATAACAATAATAAAAATGGCTGTTCCTTCATAGCCTTGCTTGCTTTTCACCTTGCTATAGCTCACCTTTCCACTGAGAGGTAATATATGAAGAAGAAATGATATATGCTCACTGAAGTGATAACAGAAAATGAAAGTACTAAACCAGTTACAGACTCAACTCTTCAGTCTATCCTTTCAACTAATCCACCAGTCAGAGTCAATAGTCTAATGGGCAGAGAGGCCACATTTTCATGAGTCAAGTCAAAATAAAATGGTGTCAAATAGCTTCAAGTAATTTGAAATAACATTTTATGCAGTTACCTGAGAAAGCGCTTCATATATACGATCGCTAATAAGATAAAACTTCCTGTAAAGGTAAGTGAACTAGTGAAGTAGGAATAGAAACTGAATCCCAGTACCAAGCAGCAACAAGGTGAATACCAAGGGTTGGAGGATCAACTGCAACCCACAAGTCCCATCCTGATCCAGAATGGAAAAAAAATATTGAGGACGTGACATTCCTGTGGATCAAAGCTTAAAACCAAGCAGTTCATGTTACATGACATCCAGCACCACTTCACCATAAGAACTGAACTTCAAGAAGAAAGTGACAAGAACCAGCTAATTAACCAGATCTGTGACACAAGCTGTGGTCTCTAAGCCGGCAACAGGAAGACTGGCCCCAAGACCCTGGAAAGTGCTAAGCAAAAGTTCTAACAGCTTCTAACATCCTGTGAGGATGTGGGCAGTGAACTTTTAATTACAAGCTCCAGGACCTCCACTGGGCAAAGTCTGCTGGAAGACTGACAGCAATCAGATTACCTATGTTTACTAAACTGGGGCAAAGCTGAAGCTAGAGAAAGCAATGCAAAAAGAAAGGCTGCCCATCGAGCAGCTCTAGACAACGTAGACATGACATTGCTGGAGTGGGGAATATTATGCACTACTTTCCCTTTTTTCAAGTCTGGAACCAGGATCATGTCTTTTTCTTTATATATCTTACCCTCTTTCACCTTAAAAGCAGTAATGAAGGGGTTAGTAGGGAACAACAGAGAACAACAGCCTTCTCCTGCCATGAGTTAAATCTGCAACTCCATCCGAAGTTTATGCTATCCTTCAGAAGTTCCAGGATTCAAACCCTGTTATTAAACATGACGGAAAGTCAATTATAGTGTAAAATCAAGAGGGAGACAAGTTAGAAAATTACAATCACCTGAAAGAAGCACACCTAAGTTAAAAGTGGACTACCTAGTTTGTAAAAATTAAGTAACCAAAGCTGAAAGATGTCAATTTTCTTTTGGTTAAAAAGGTTGCCTTTTTGGTCGAGTCCCCAATGATACAATCATGGTTGTGGAGTCCTGCAACAATATAGTTCACAGCCAAGTCATGTTACAGATAACCCCATAAAAATTTAACAGTGTCTAACCTTAGTTATGCACTTAAAGTGCAGTATCAGTGGCATTCCTTCAACATGTTACGGTTCTGTTTTTCCTGCATGCACCTTAGAAGTATGATTTCCCTAGGTCTCCTTTCCACATTAATAGGCTACTTTGTAAATAATTTCCTGCTCATGCCAAATGCTTCCTACTTTATATACATGTATCTTTCTGACAGCTGTTTGTATTATTTCTGTTCTTTCTGACCACTGTTTGCTCTGTTCTTTTCATCTTCTGACTTTGCAACTAAAACTGTAAGAAAGAAATCATGTTTTTCTGATGTTTTTCATTTTACTCCCTCATCTTAGATGCCCCAAATGCCTTCTAATGTCTATTTTTAAAGTAATTTTCTAACTGAAAGTGTATCTAAAACAGGAATATCACAAGATACTGAGACTTTGGTGTATACTTAATATTCATCAATAAATAGTAGGGGAAAACTTAATAAGATGATTTGGTAACTCTTCAGAAACCGAACCTAAAACTCCAGTTTCTAAATTATTATTAATCAGGTATCCATTAAAAGGATAATTATGAATATCTTGTTATTTCAAGAAAGAAAGTGCAAAAGACTTCAAATTGGTTCAAATTTGTTCTGTCCTCAGAACAAATCATGGGGATATTTTTTATATGAGTGAACTATTTTTAACTGTGAATATAAACTAAAAGTTAGGATATTAAAAGAAGATGCTGCTAACTGAATTTCACTGATATAATGTATCCAAGTGAAGAACCAGTGGGGAAAAAAACTCCCACAAAACAGCAGTAATAACAGTCAATGATTTTCAGCCACCTTACTGATAACACAAGTGTGCTATCTTTAAGGGAAAAAGAAAGAAAAATGTAATTTTCTATCATTTCCAACACAGTATTTAATGAAAAGACAGGAAACACATCTTGTTTCAATGACACTAAAAAAGGGGTTTAAAGTTTTCTGTCTTTGCTTTGGAGTTGGGTTTGTTTGTTTGTTTGTTTTGCATTTGGCTTGTTTTGTGGTTCATTTTTTTACTTGTGTTTTGTTTGCATATTTTTTTACACTCTCAATTCTCCATTACTTACCAAGGACCCAACTGCAGAAATTTGCACTCTAAAGAACATTCTAATCTGTGTGATCTTAGATAAGAAAATTTTATTTTTTCCACACCTCATAGGTTTGTGATGATCCTGACATGCACAGCTCTTTTTACTACTTTGAATTCAAAGGCAAAGAGCTGTATTTTATCTATTAGCTAGAACTTCCCAGTTTTCTAATGTGTCCTGTTCCTTACCTTCCATGGCTATGGAAAGCCTTTAAATAAGGGGCTCTGCACCCACACAGCGGAGGCTGCAAAGACCTCACAGGCAGAGCAGGAACAAACAAGTCTTTGTTTCTAGAAGAGGGGGATTTGAGGGAGGAGGGGCAGACAAGTTAAAAAACACAGGCAACTTAAGACAATAAAAAATATCTTGTTGTCCTATAGTATGGCTCAGCTTCACAATCTGCAGGATATAGTCAATTGTAATTGCTGCAATACACTTTTGAGAACAGAAAAGTAGTGGTCTTCAAATACTACACATTAAATGTTCTACTATCCAAAGTCAACAGCAAAAATGCCTCTTCTGTACTGCAGCAAGTAATACTTGACAGCTACTGAAAAAAAGTTTAGACTGCTATCTAAACGATAAATACTAAATGCAAAAAAAAACCCCACAAAACCTCACCAAACCCCCACCCCCCAAAACAAAACAAAAACCCAAACCAACAAACAAGAAAACCACCAAAACCAAACAAAACAAACAAAAAAACCCAGCAATAAAACCAACCAAATAAAACTCAAAAACAAGAGGGAGAAACTATTACCAGGCATTGATGCTAGAGAGAAAAGGCCAGCAGATTGTTAACAACTCAAACATAAAAGGCTAATTCTCTCCCAAGATCCTCTGTCAATTGAAAATCACAAGTCCCAGGGCCATGACAGCTTGCAGTAACACAGTACCTCTCCCCTATGCAGAACTACATGCAGAGATTGAACCATTAATGATTAATAGGCACAGCTGAATGTTTGTTTTTTCTTTCATTATAATTTCACCCTTCAAAGTGAAACCTAATTTTAATCTGCAAAATTAAAGATATTGTTTAGTTGAACAAACAACAACAACAAAAAGCTCAGGATTTGAGCATACTGTAACTGACTGTCCTTAGTAATAAGAATCAATGTTTCCATTGGGGAAACTAAAAAAGAGAACTTGTCTCCTTCAGGTTCATTTAAAAAACACACATAATTTTTCTCATTCTGCATCATATTTGGCTATGGTCAGGTTTTTACATGGTGCTACTTTGCAACTGCAACAAAGGCAAAAATCATGTTTGATTACATTTGAAAGAGCTGTGAAGAAAAATTACCAGCAGGATTTGAAAGAGTGAGACTTGGAAATAATTAAAACATGTTCCAAGTGGCTTTTAAAGGAGAGGCTTGGTACAACAATTTTTTATTTAATAAGCATATAAGTAATGTTTCTAGATGACATTCTTTATAATGCATTGTATTTTACTTGAAGGAAATCCCAGTTGCACTTTCATAATGCTGCTGTTATAAAAAACCTAAAAACTAGCACAATAAAGTATTCCATTGCTTTCTGTCTCTGATAATCTGAGAATTCTGGAACATAAAGAGTATTGGGGAAACCTGAAACAGACTGTTCTCTGGGCTCATTTTGCTCTCTTAAGTACACAAACAAACCTTAGTGTCTTAGTCAGGTAAAAAGAAATATTCACTGTCTCCTGAGGTGAACTTTTGGTTAAAACAAGATATATCCAATGAAAATACTATTACAGAAACATGTTCAAACTAGACTGCTTACACTGTATTTATCAATTACGTGCATTCCAATGAAATTAATATTCTTGTTTTTGTTCTACTACCAGTATTGCACCTGCTGGTTAAAATGATATAAATTAAATGCCTTTTTCTTTGATAAAGATGCCATTGTTTTTAAAAGCCTTTCTGTATTGTAAAATGCAGAGGTTCAACAGGTGGATTCAACAGCACTACTAAGACTGTAGCATCTACACACAAACTCTCAACAGACTGGAAAATAAATTGGAGTAAAATGCTGTGTCAGGTTTTTACCCTCATAGCAGTCAATAGAAGTATTTATGAAGCACTTTCACTCAATGTATGCCAGTTTCAGAAGAACTGAAATATTCTGGCCAGCAGGAAAAGCAAATATAAATGAGATTCAGCAGTAAAGTATGTAGCTATTAGAAACTTCTGCTCAACGCATACTCATAAAACAAAACATTTTCTGCTCTTTAAAAAGAAATAAATTTTAATTTTGAAAGTCAATACAATTTTGAAAAGATTTTTACTTTATTTTTAAAGCTTCCTACAGAATGCAACTGACATGATACATATTGGTACTACAGGAAAACTATGTAAGGCACTGCATTGGACAGATTCTGAGAACTGATCTAATGTCATCTAAGTTTAAAGGGTATGTATGAAACACAGAAGTGCAAGAATCCAAGCTCATCAAGGCCCCACGTCTGTCCACTCATTATTTGGCAAAATATATTTAATGAAAGCTAGTTCACATTTTAGAACAAAGTTTCATTAGCAAACAGTCTACATACGGGTATTAGCTACAAACAGTTTCACTGCTTAATCACCACATAATACTCCCTGGGTTAAACAGGCCAAAAAACTTTGGGTTTTTTTTGGTTTGGTTTTTTTAAAAAAATGCTAGTTTCCTTCAATTTATTTGAAGGCAACAAACCCTATGTCTATGTATGTGCATATCTGATCTTTTTTTTTAAATCTCTGTCATAGGCCCATTAAAAAAGATTAAATAGGAATTAAAAAATCAAAAGTATACTGTCAAGGAACATTTCTATATGTAAGAAACTGCAATCATGTCTCAACATGACTGAATTCAAAAAGATAAAAAGCTGATGCTTCTTTGAATTTAAGACAATATATGATTAGATACACAGTATATAATTATTGTATACATATATATATATTTAGATAACAGATAAGGAACATAGTACGCTTATTAACAGAGAAGTGCAAACTGTAGTATTAGAAGGATATGGTGGAAAATGTGCCTATTCGGAGTGCAGTTTCACTACCACAGCTGCTTAGTACAAAACTGGAAGCATGCATTATTTTTACTGGCACACAGACATCATTAGCAATAAATCTTTCTCTAACAGGACTAAACTACTCTGAAAACAAAACAAAACCCAAAACAGGTATAAACTTACATAAATCTACTGCCCTGATAAATCCTTAATAATGTGTTTTCCCCCCCATCTTTATTTGTGTAGAAATATTCTACATAAAGTAGGTAATCGCATGCTGACACAATACTTGTGGACAGATTTAATTACTTCTTCAGTGAACTCTCTTCAGTTAAGAGGTATAAATACATCCTGTTTCACACAAACTAAGATTTCACTTTCTGATATGATGCTGCACAAGTATTTATTGTCACTACCATAAAGGCAGCATCTGGCTATTACAAAGGGATGCCTACCAATGAAGTATCATCTGTCTCTGCAGATTTGCAACAGGCTCACTTTCACAGAAGTCACTGATTCACTGAAAACTGATGCTGCTTCACCTGTACACTCTCTCTGACACACATACCAAAATACATAAGCCTTTTCCCAATCCTAAATGATCTGCTGAAGTGTTCTGCAAAAACAGACACAAGGAACTGAAAAAATTTAATACCACTAGACCTTTCAGATGAGTCAAATCCTTTTTGTTTTATGGAATATGTAAAGATGATATGTCATTGCATTTGCAGATCAAAACCACTTGTGGCTCATGCTCTGCCTTTTGTATAAAAATGGAAGGCAGATCTGGAACTTAAAGTCTGAAATAGTAGTATGACCAGATGCAAGGTCTGAGTTTTTGTTGTTTGTTTCTTGTGTTTTTTTTTTGTTTTGTTTTTGTTTGTTTTTTTTTGGTTGGTTGGTTGGCTTTTTTGGGTGGGTTTTTTTTGTTTGTTTGTTTGTTTTAACTAGACAAAGGCCAAAACCTAGTTTTCCAGTCTAGGGTTCCCATTCTATCTTACCCACAAATCTACATCTGGAAAGGCTTCTACAAACCAATTTGAAGAAACATATTAAACAAAGTGCTAGACAAGTAAGGGATAAGAAAACAACACTTTGGAATACTTCTTTCTAATTTCAATACTTAAAAATTAGCAGATACTCTGAAGCTTAATCTTTTAAGTGAATTAGAAGCTTGTTGTGTGTTTGCTTGCATTTTTTTTAAAAAATAGAAATGATAAATACATGTTTCAATGAAATACACAGTTTACTTCAGTGTTTTTGAACAAGACCTTTTTGTTGTCTCAAAGGTGTAATGTTTTTACAATACAAAAAAAAAAAAAGGAAGCAGAAAATCCTGATGTGCATTCTCCATACTCCCACTGTCATCATTGGTTTTATTCCACTTCCTACTTCTGCAGTTGAAGCAGCTACTGTACACAGGGTCCCTGTGACACTTTCCATAATGATATTAAACACTCTCTTGCCTTACCTTCCCCCTCATTCAAAATTCATTCAGAACTTCAAAGAATATTAACCTAATCTCTAAGTGGGAGTAAGAAAAAAAAAGTCATGGCAATGGTTTCAACCTGAGGTCACATCTTTTGCTTCATATTAACTATAGCAGCTCCAGCAATTGAAATAACAGAAGGAAGGAGACTGGGTGTGTATAACACTGGTATCATCACTAGTTATAAACCTTTAAAACTGAAGTCTGGAATAAAATAACAAGAAAACTGAAACAGTACCTTGTTTTACTCTAATCCCTGAAGACACTTGTCTGACTACTCTAATGCAGTACTTACTGTTTCCACACCTGGCTTAACCCAACAGAGACAGAGAAATCAGCTGCCAGGTTCCAGAATTTTCTCACTTCGAATCTGCTGTCCCATCTTCAAATTTAACAAATTAAGTATCCTCAAAAAGCAAATTATTTTAAGTTGCATTTCAAAACCAAGTCCTGTCATCTGCAAACTTAAGTAACAGTAAAAATCCCTTTACTGGTATTTGATACAAAAGCCAGTTCTTGGAAACTTGTAGCAATAAAGTTGAACGATTCCAAACTTCAACTGGTACTAGGAAATTTAATTTTATAGAAAAAGCAGATGTTATACTTCACCAACTCCAGCCACTCAGAATGCACAGCTGACCTGCTTCCTATCCAGATGTTCTTTAACTATCAAGGAAATGCATTAAGTTATCTGGAAAGCATAAAAATCCAGTAGGATCTGTGAAGAACGACCAATGAACAACAGCAAACAAGACAAAACATAAGCTCAACCTGAGATTCCAGTTATCTTAAAGAAAAAACCTACATTAAAAAAAAAGGGCAATTTGACGCCCCTTTCTATGAGGCCTCTAAAGGCATTGAGAAGGTAGGAGAGCATGTTTGTACCAGACGCTCCACTAGACAAGAATCCTGCTGACATAGGCCTGAGGACCATCCCCCCTCCCATTCCCATTCCTTTGATCCCACGTCATAAGAAGACCCTCCCTTCTTACTTAGTTCTTTCCTCGATTTTAAAGCTTGTGAATTTTCTGAATGCAAAACTGGTTTAAAATCATATTTATACACTTGGAGGATGAACGTCTGAGCCACAAGACTTCACTCCATTTAAGTGGTGTAACTGAAGACCTCAAGTCCATTTCAAAGATGCTAGACCTGAGTCTTGGAACGAAGTTCCTATCTTCAACTTGGAGCACTCAGGTTTTAGACCTAGCCTACTTCACAGCTGGATATTCTGACAGGGGCTCTTATCTGATACGTTATTTCTAAAAGCCTGCTCTGAGAAAGAATCCATATTAACTACATTCTTTTATTTTCTTTTAAAAAGCATGAATGCAATACCAAAATTCCCCTTAACAAGTCAGTCAGTCCACCTAAAATGATTTTTTCAAACTGATTCTCCTTCCTCTGTCTTTTCTAGCGACAATAATGGAAAACTCCAAGTACTACTTGAAAAGGGGATATATGCACAAGTACTAAAGAAAATAAAGATGAATGCAAAGCTTCCATACAGAGACGTAAAGGCTGTCTCCTTGGAAGCTGAGAATTCAGAAGCAGTATGAGCAAAGACTCTTCATACCTTCTAGTTTTGAATACCAGAACAGAAGAGTATGTTTGCACATGCCATTCAATAGCTTTGTTTTCTTAAATGGTTCTTAAGATTGGTGAAAGTGGCAGTATCAAGAAAGAAATTAATTTCTCCTTCATTTTCAATCAACAATAGTATCATTGTAATAACCAAAAGCTTCAACATGACAAAGATCCATTCACCCGGCTTCTAAAAGTGTTAGTAGTCAAAAAATAGTGAAAACCAAGCCTTTTTATTAAAACACAGCCACAGAAAAAGGTATGGTGATCCTCAGTGGGAAAAAACCCAGCAGGAGTTTCAACCTATATTAAGCACAGAAAGGTAAACTTCTGAGTTATTCACATGCTATTTAGGGTCGCAGCAGATATTTGTTGAGGATCTCCACATGATAAATAAATGCAAGACTCAGTAAGTTAACTGTCAAAGAGATTTTTTTTTTTCTTCATGAGTGGAGTGACTTAAGGAGGTCACAAGTGAGAAAGCAACAGGCATAAGATTTTGTATTTTCTTGGCTCAGATGATAAAAACATAAACCACAATACAATGCATACAACTTAAGTTTTCAAGGAAAACTCCTTCAAGCTCAACAGCAGCTAGCAGCTTGTCTCTATTTGCCGTCACTCTAGATCAGAAGAGCCCACATGCTTTTTTTTTCCTTTCCTGCCCCTTTCAGTTACACTTGAGCTCTTTGACTGAAAAGGTCTGGAACAGATTAAAAGTCCGACCACAAAATAAAGAGCCTTGGCATGTACTCAAGCCTGTCTGGGATACACATACGCAGTGGGCCCAAAAAGGGAAGCTATGCAGCAAGAAACCCTTAATCAGTCTTTGGACATTTCTAACTTCTTTCAGTTTAACTGCACAGCCTTAACATTTGATGGAGTTTTGGTATGCACAAGACAAGTAGCTTTTGCCCTAACAGTTAGATCACTCTATTTACAGGAGTACAAAACATTTCTGATATTCAAGATTCATCTCACTCATGACTTCTGTCAATTAAAGCCTTTTCCACACTCCTTTTTAATTCCAGCTCATCAATGGAAACTATAAAGTAATACACGTAAAGAAAAATAGATACCCTGCAATGTTGCCTGAGTAAATATAATTGACTGCAAAAGGCAACACTGATTTTCAAAATTACTGCTTCCTTTCAAGCCTGATTCACATATTAAGCAATTGTGACGTTGCAAATTACCCACACACTCCTCTTGCAACACGCAAACAGGTCTGTAGTTCTGGCTGGTGTAAAAGCCAGAATGGACATTTGCCAAAGCTGACGCCCCACCTTTGGGCTCAAGTGGATCAACCTGTCTACAAACTGGTGAGCAGTTTATAAACAAAGTGTGACAATCTGGTGTTCTCCATAAGAGCAAATGGGTGTTTTAAGTCAGCACTCAAGCCTACAAACCAAAAAATGCAGGAATTTCCAAGAGCCAATACAGAAAACAAAACAAAACAGTGACTGCTGAGTTTTGTAGCTCTGTATTTATATGGCATTCATGGAGTTAATGCCTCTCCCAAAAGGGGCCCACAGTTGTTGTTAGGTCAACCCCTGTAAAGCTTCAAAGGTTTTGTATCCCCTCAGACTGACCTACTCAGTGATCTGCACACTGTTTTCATTTAGCTGCACTGAGTCCAAAAGTAAAGCCTGAAAACCACAATGATCTCTTCTTTTTTTTTTACCTACTGTTTTTCCATGGCTCCGGAAAAATAACTAAAATCCAAAGGAATTGAAAATAGTAAGTTATTGGGAAAACAAATCAAGGGCAAATTAATACAGCTAATAAGGTTTATACACACAGGTCATGCCTTTATACAAAACTAGAAATTGTAATGCCAGCTCAAATATATCACTTGGACAATCTAAGAAAGTAGTTTAGAATCTTCATATATGTAATTGCTTTTCACAGACACCAGTGCCAATATTCTACCAAAAAGTCTGCAGTTCTGCTCTTCACATAAAACTTGTGGAAAAAAATGACACATAATTTCAATTTTATTGAAGTCCTACATCTAGACATTGTGATCCTTCGCTTAAGTTATTATATCTGTTTCAAATATTACATAATCTTTATCCCATAAAAAGATCATCAAAGAAGAAACAACAAAACTAATTCTATTTCTAACCGTATTGTGTAAAAAAGAAAGTTTTGTTATGATCATCACTGTGACAAGCTGGAATTATAAGCTGGTATATGTTTCAAGTGTATTTAAACAGCATAAATTATTATTTGACAATGCCCTCTTAAGATAGCACAAAGGAAAGTAGATATTTGTTTGGGAATTAAAAGATTCTTCTGTGGTAAAGTTTCATAATTTTAAAGGGAAGAGTGAGCTTGGCTGAAACTGTCTCTAAATAAGTAATTTCTGAATGTCACCAGTTTTGGGAACTGTATGGGTCATATGGCAAAATACCAGCCCGTAGCATTAAAAACTTGGGTAACATACAGTCCTGAAGGATATATACTAATAGTTTTTAGCTTAAAAAATAATTATTATTTAAATAAGGTCTTTATAACTCAAATTAAAATATATTTTAATTGTACTATAGAGTTTTGAAAATATGCCTGTAAAATTAAAGCTGTGTGAACTGAGGCAAATCAAGAATTCTGAACCAAGATGAACTTTTACCAAAGCGTGGGTCAAGCCTTGGGTCTAGCCAAGATGTGGTCTTGTTCTTATGGTTTATGTAGTAAATTTCTCCATCCTGGGTCATAGCTTGTTCCCATCCATCGGGGAGTGGGCCTGCAATATAGAAGGAAGGAGTTGATGGCCAGCTCGTTTGCTCCAGCTGAAATTGATCTAAAAAATATTTCAACATTTTACATATATAACAGTACATGAAGCAGAAGAGTTTCAAGCTCATGTCTAACATTTCTGGGATAAGGGCAAAGAAGTGGTGGGTGGGAAATCAAGGAACAGAAAACACTTTATCATTTTGATTTAGGATTTGGAGTTTTATTTTAAAAGTTGTTTGCAAACTTTCGTATGCTTTTAACACTTCCTTTTGCTATAGCATTATAGTATAAAACCAGCAATAAGTCAAGCCTGCCAGAATGAAACCAGCATGAGCACCAGGAGAAAGAAGCATAGACATATTCTACATCTCACAGGAAAGTGATTAAGGCACAGCAGCAGCAACAAGACAATACTGAGAAGATCCTGAAATACTCCTCAGTCTTTCACAAACAATTAAAAGAAGTGACAAAACTAATTTCCCCTTTACCTAATATCATAACTTTCTGTGAAAACATTCAAGGCTTAAGCAGGCAAAAACGCAAACCTGAAGAACAAGGAAGGCAAACGAGCAATGACAAAGCAAAGGTAAGAAAACACCACGAGCAGCAACAGAGAGTGCCATGAACAGCAGTGCTACGCCTCTACCAGCAGAAAGGCACACACAGGGACAACTACTTTTAGAAAACAGTAAAGGGGAGGTAGTTGACGGCTTTGTGGAGTCCACAGGTCATGTCTGAACACAGAGCATGAGGCCTACTTTCCATATGTTCCAATCAGCAGCCTTCAAGAAACCACCTTTCAATCCTATACAGTTCTTAAACCACTCATTCCATCTCTATACAGTCATGTACATTCATCCATATTTTTCTTAGACTGTAAACTATTTTTAAAGTTACATTCATCTCATCTGGCAGGTGCTTTACAAATACATATTTTTGAATTCTTACCCTCACATAGACATGAATTTTTAAAAATAGCTAAATTAGATACAATAATTTCTTCCCCATATTTTAGATTTAAGTAGAGTCCTAAAATTATATAACAAAAGATCAAATTAAATGTTAATAGTAATTAGAACAAAACCCGCTGCAGCAGCAAGCCATCCTAT
Source organism: Anabacerthia variegaticeps (assembly GCA_035583185.1). Taxonomy (NCBI): domain Eukaryota; kingdom Metazoa; phylum Chordata; class Aves; order Passeriformes; family Furnariidae; genus Anabacerthia; species Anabacerthia variegaticeps. Next base: position 40,318,214 of record JAWWEW010000001.1, on the reverse strand, counting down.
TTCAATCTCTCTTTCCATTTCCCTCAGTATAGTACAGTAACACACTACCAAAAGTGTTGGTTGTTAAACAAACACTTGGTTGGTTGGTTGTAAAGGTTGTTAAACTTGGACTAACAGACTATTCTGTATAATGTAAGATGCACTACGTATGCACAAATATCATAATTTCACACATCAGATTCAGATATACACACAAAAATATGTGTGAATCTGGTAAATGCCTGCTATATCCATCTTCAAAGTACGTTATCTCCTGAGTATCTTTTTGTCCTGAAGTCATGCTCCTGCAGAAAAATTCAGTCTAAAGCTGGGAGTGGGGGTTGGGAAGCAGGATAGATTTGCTTGCTTAATCTCAAAAGATGTTCTTGGAGAAATGTCAAAAAGAGTAAAACAATAATTCGATTGCATTCCAGTATTATCTCAAGGCATAACCAGTACAAGAATTTCTTGTGGTCTTTGAAGATCCCTTGCAAACTACCTTTCTAATTTAAACTTTCATTTTGGCTCACAAAATGATGTCCTTCTCTAGCAACTTCACTACTCCAGCATAAGAGCTACAGATTTTCAAGTGAGGAAAAACAGTGAACACGGGACATTTCCTTCCCATCCCTAATGCTCATAAACTTAAAATGCTGCAAAAAAGTAACAAGTACCTCAGCTTTTATGCTAAGCTAGGGAACAGAACAGGCAAGAAAGAATGATAATAATACAAGTAATTCTTAAATCCTAACATATTCACCGTACAAAAGGACTGATGCAGAATTGAAAGCTCTAGTGCAAAGAACTCTGTATTTTGTTATCATACCCAAAGACCAGCCAGCTAATCAGTGAGATGCTATTTTATAAAACTGGGTCACAGGAACACAGTGACATGCTCCCCATCATCTAAGTGTAGAAGACAATGAAGAACCAAAAACATTTCTTGACTGCTAAGCCAACACACTAGCCACGTGGGCAGACCTTCTCACTACCATTCTCCTCAGAGTCTTTCCAAGCCACACATCCCTCAAAGAGTCAGCAAGAAATTCTCTTTTGAACTGCAAAGCCAAAGAAACCCCCATGTTGCTCTAGAAAAGCAAAACCAGCCCATAGGGTGTCAGTCCTGCTGAACAGTGAAGTCTATACTGGTAGAGCATGTTCCTTTGTGACAAGTAAGAACAAAATGCCTTTGAAGCACGTTGCCAGAAGCTGATCAGTCCACCTACCTGGTTGGAACAGTACTACTTACGAGACTCAGTGATCTAATGAGTACTAGCTTACTAGAGACAAACTCGGGCAAGGTTCTCTTTCTAAATAAAATGCCCAGCTGTGAAACAGGAGAAGAAAGGTCCATTTCCTCACCTGGCTCTCACAGCAGCAAACCTTCCTTGCTAAACACCACCAATGACTGCAGAAACAGAACTACTCTTGATACAAACATTTGGCGTTAATAAGGTTGTTTTCTTCCTTGGACAACAAACTGCTGTTGTATTTCTGCTCTCACCCTTATATGTTGAAATGTTAGTTCAAAAACTGCTTAGTACTGCTTTCTGTAAATCCTGTTTGACTTTGTGAGTAATTAGGAAACTAGAAGACAAATCTGATGTTCTAACTGGTTGTCTGAGAAAGTAGGTATTAGAGGCAAATAAGAGGAAAGAAGGAAAACCACACTGAGGAACAGCAGACACATTCACCCAAAGCATCTAGCAAAATTCCCTTGTAATTACATGTCCCTTTCCCCAAAAAAGGCTCAATAGGAATGGAATTTCCAGCACTAGCTTTTGTGACTTAAGTTATCTAAGCCCTATATTTCTGCTCTCCAGACCTTCTCACTAGAATTTTCATAGTTACTGTAGCCCATGTGGTACAGAAACATCAACGCTGTGTCTACCCAAAAGTCCATTTAGTCCAGGCATCTAGACTGGGGAGATGAACAGATCTCATTGTTGAAAACAGCCCCTTTAGTGACTGTCACACTCTACAAACTTTAAATCAAGTATTGAATACATATATAGGCCTAAAAGCTATAGAGACTATGAATAGTCCCTTGGCCTCCAAGTATGCTGGACACTGGAACAGGGTCCCCAGGGAAGTAGTCACAGCACCAAGTCTGCCAGAGTTCAAGAAGGGCTTGACTAACACTCTCGAGCACATGATGTAACTCTTGGGACTGTCCTGTGCAGGGTCAGGAGTTGGACTTCGATGATCTTTGTGGGTCCCCTCCAACTCAGGATATTCTCAAGCTATCCCTTGAGCCAGATTCTGTCTGCTTACTAGGTACCAAAATATCTCTCTTTCAAGTACTTTTCCAGTCTCCCCTTGAAATTTTACAAACATTTAGCACTGACAATATCATATCCCTGTGACATTGTCTATTACTAGTTCTGTTTGGTTTCATGACCTAGGAGTCAATTGAACATTATCACAACCATAAGTTTACAATCCTATGAAATTATTTGCACAGGGAGAGACAACCCTTCTAGGGAACTCACCCCGCACTGTGGTACTTTTAAGGACAAAGTTATAAAAAAAATTAAATTCTAATTTCCAAATGTAAGCCATCTTTACAGAATTACTGATAAGGCATACCTCTGTAACAAAATATTTATGTAATGGTGTAACTTAATATAAATAACACTCAATTTGAAAAGCCTGTGTGCACATCTCTTTGCTGCATGTCTCCACTTTTTGTGAGACTTTTTTACCTTCTCATATGCCATGAATTGCAGAATGCAAAGCAGAGCTTGCTGCTGGCAGACAGAAAGCAACAGGAAGAGTAACAAAAGCAAAAATGTAGCAGAGATTCAAGCTGTACCGGGACACAAAGGGAATATCACAAGTACCTACAGTTTCTAGTATTTAATCGTAAAATAAATGTAAAAAAAAGGCCACATTTTATGAAAAGGACTATGCATATTAAAGAGCATCTGTACCTATATATTAAAAGAATTTGCATGTACAACCTAGGAACTAGAACACCTATAGTCAACAACAGGAATCATTTCACCTAATACAAACACTGATCTCCGAGGACTTTCCTAATCTTTCTCTGTGGATGCTGAAATCTTTCTCTTCGTTCACTGCCACTACAATTCAAAAACTGTTTAAAATTCTAGCAAAGTCTACAAAATTTACCTAAAGTATACCTTTATCCTGTCAAATTAAGAAAAAAAGACAGATACTATTTAAAAAGGGGCACTTTTTGCATATGAAGAAAACAATGAACATTACTGTCATGAAGATACTAAGAAACTTCATTTTCACAACAGATTGTATGTATCATTGATTGTAGGCAAAACAGAATTTGTAGGATGACTGGCTACATAGATGAACAATCTATAATTGAAGTGAGCAAGAACCTAAGAGTTAGAACTTGCTTTATTTATTGGCCTATTCCTTTCTACCCTCCTGTCAACCAGGAGTTATGAATCTGAACGTTCATTTTGCTACCAACCTTTAACATGGCACTACAGCCTTAGAGCCTAAGAGACAATGGAATTGCACTAGGCCTACAAATTTTCACTGGAAAACTCAATTCAAAACTGACACATAAGGGTGAAGACAAAAGAAGGCAAAGACAAGTAATGTGCTCCAAAGCTAATTATCTAAGGTCTGTGCACAAGCGGAAGAGGCTAAAGTAAGCAGTGCTGTCAAGCATGATTCAGGAAGTAAAAGTATCTGAGGAACAAAAGTATATAAATACAATTACTATCCCATCTCATCTGTAATTGTATAAGAAACAGCCACTGCTTATTTTCAAATATATAACTTTACCTCTGTAAGCAATGTACAGGAGATGTTCCTCTGAAGAACAAGGTATCATTATTACTACCTTTTCTTTTTTTTTATTTTGCTTTAAATGAAGACAGAAGAACATAGTTTCCTTTAGGGAAAAAATGGTCAGAAACAACACAAAAAATCAGAACAGTCACAATTGATCTTTATATACATGTGGGATATTTACAAGTAACAGACTTCTTTCCCTCCTGCTATCGATGTGAAGATGCAATACTATTTCAAAGATTATTAACCAAGAAATTCTATCTAAAAGAACACTGGACTGTGTTCTCTGCATATTTTATGGCCCAAAATATTTTATCTGGTTACCTATAGCAAGCTAAGATCAGCAGGACCAAGAAAAAAAAAAAATCCTCACTTTTCACACTCTGATGCCTTCCTGTAGAGGATGCATGCTAACTAACACTCAGAAAATAATTCACTCACAAAATCATGCCAGGAACAGATAAAGCTGGTTCAGATGTCTATTAACCTCTGCAAAGGAACATAACTTACAGAAAGATACCTGGGTTCTTGCCCAGTCTTAGGTGCCTCAAGAGACAGAATGTCTTAAGAAAGACAACCTAAAATTTTCAACCTAATGCTAAAATACATATTTCTTATTCTTATATTTTAAACAATCTTTTGACTTGCCCTTACCTTCCCTTCTAGTTACGCTTTCTTCCCATTTTCCCTTAGTTCCACTTTCCCTGTTTATCCAAAAAGACAACAGGTTTATCTCCAATATGCACACAGCAGCTTTCAGAGGACTCTTCTCTTTCTGCTTCTTCTTTCCTGTTCTTAATACTAGCCAATGACAAGAATTCTAATTCTGGCTAAATGGTTAAAGCTCCTAGAGACTCTCAAGGCAGCCCCCAAAAATCTCGCTTATGTTTCAGTACAGGGTCCTACGGTCGTACACTAAAACTTGGACAGGAACTTTGACTAAGGGCTACAGTTAACAAGCACTATATATACAAGGTATATACAGAAAGGAAAATGTTCTCCTTGTGGCATTTCAGACACTTTTTTGCAAGTCAGTGACCTCCAGCTGTCACAGTACTTACACTCGGATTTTCCCAATACCTTTCACGAAATGTTCGCATAACACTAGGGCATGCTACATTGCCACCAATATTTCATATCGGGAAACTTCTGTCTTAAAGGTTTCAACTTTATTTCCCAGTTCTTGAGGATGAATATCCAAATTAGAACATTAAGGGATCTAGTGACATTGGCACTCAGATTTAAGTTCCACTATGCTGAAGTGGTAAAATAGTTACTTGATATTTCCATTTCTCTCAAAGATTCTTTAAGAGGCCACCACAGAGGCATAAGCTACCATGAACTCAGTAATAAAAAGTAACAAAACTAGATATAAGAACCTTTAGGAAAAACAATTATACAGTTATAGTTTAAAGTTAGTACACAAACATTTGCCAAATCAGGTATCAGAAAAAGAATCATACCCAATAAATGCAAGTTCAGTAGTATTTAATTCAAAGTAGTCTTTTGTTAACAGCAAATAAAGCTAAGGCTAAGCAGGTGCACCCAAAGAGCCAGCTCCAAGTCATACTACCTCAACCGATTCAAGCGTAAAAAACCCTAACATCATGTAAATATGTAACTCCGTATTCACTGAAGTTCTGAGCTCTTCATGCACTTTATCAAATTCAGAGCAGTGGGAGGAAAAGCTTAGATTTTCAGTTGATATTCAGCACAGTATCATCTGTGAAATTAAATAGTTAGAGAACTTGTATTCAAGTAAGTGCTTTCTCAAATCACAAGACAACTCACTTAAACCTCTGAACTGTTTTCCTTGCACAAGCAACAATATCTGCGCAGCACGATTCACTCACACATATCAGGTAATTACATGTAAATTCTTTATTTTCTTTTAAAAGTAATCCTTGTGTAGTGATTGCTAGCTTCTCTAGTCACCTTGTTACAATTAAACAGTTTATTTTTTTGCTAAGGACTCTTCATTTCTTTCAAAGCACATAAAATGAATCCTACTTTACTATCATTATTTTTTCCTGTTACTTTTTGGTACAACTGAAGGTTTGAGGAGTTGTCTTAAAATACAGCATTTATGTAAATATTGAAACAGCAAGCATCTCATTTTAGCACAAATAACAAAAGCAAGATAGACCAAGGGAATTGTTTCCTATCTCCTATTCTCTGTTCTTCTGAAGTGTCCTTGCAAAAACATGTCATCTCTATTGCTCCAGGTTTCCTGGGATAAATTTACAGAAAAAATAATCAAGCTATTTTATTTTCACATAAGAGCCTGAGACCTTAATTGCTGTGAATCACGACTTCCTGAGCTTGAACAGGACTCATTTGTTTCAGGATAATCCAGCCTCCTGGCCTAGCCAGCAAAAAGTTTGATTAACTTCCCCTCTACTACTCAGTCATGAACAGCACAGTTTGGTCACGCCTGTTAATCTTTCAGTATTGTCTGCAGCACATGAATTGCAGCATGAAACAAAGCTGTCTAAACGGACCACAAAGAGCAGCACCAGAGAATAACCTTTGTGAAGTACAGGAACAGCAGACATACATAAAATGCAATCAGACTGTGAGAAAATAAATATAACATGAACTTCAGTGACAGACAGAAGGTGACAAAGCAAGGAGAAGACCATAGCATTCAAACTAGCATGGCACCAAATGTATCTGTTTACTCTCTGCATAGTCAGGACAAGAGAGCTCTGAAAACATAGAGCAGGTTCTACAGCAAGAACAAGAGCACTTTACTGCTGTCTAGGGATGGACCCCCAGACCAGCTGAAAAACAATTCTTCTATATTCCAGAAAGAGACATCAGATTCCTTGGTTACATGAACAATAATCATGAAACTGCATCTTGGAAATAATAGGGAAAAAAAAGGGGCAAACCAAAACATCTCTGCTTCTAAACAGGATTTTCAAGGTGTTTGCTTGATCCATTTATAGAAGACAGAAAAAAATGAGATGTTCGTAATAAATGGAGGAAATGTTAAAAAAATGGCAGAATAGGATGTCCAGTCAGTGAGCAAGGACAGGGAGAAGAACACTGAAGAAGCTTTAATGTAAATTTACATTAATTTAATGGAAATTCTGGTCTTCATCAGTTTTACAGCATTTTTAGTCAGAAGAAATTAGACAAAAATTCCACTTCCTTAGAAGTTTGAACCATTCATTTGAAAAGAAAAAAAAAACACACCACTAATCAAGGAACTACAGTGCACCTTCTACTGACAATATAAATATAAAAATTCTCTTACTTCAAGTATCAGACTCTTGTTTGATGCGTCAGGCATCAACAAATTTATAGTTTTAAACCAGGATGACTAGAAGAACATTTCTTAAATTTGGACTCTCTCCCCCTCCAATTACAATAGTTTGTGGTTTCTTTATTTGCATGTTTTTTCATAAATACAAATTTTGCTTACCTGATGCTGAGTTCATGATGTTCTGCTGCACAGAAGGACTAGTGGGAGCTGTAACATTCATCTGGGAGAGCATGGCCTTCCTAGGATCTTGCCATGTTGTTGTTTGATCAATGTGACTAGGACAAAACAAAGCGAGAGTTAGGACAGTCATGCATTCACAACAATGACCTGCTAGCACAGAAAGTTTAGCAACAAAAGGTTAAGCCTACCAACAACAGCCACATTCAAAACCAAACAAGTACATCTGGATTCTTTCCAAGCATCACTGTATGTCAGATTCTCAAACCCTTACCCCAGCCACCACCACTTTCCCAGCCAGCGGCTGCAGCAATGGTAAGATAAGGATCATCACGAGTATCGTAATACAGGCTGTTGTACTCTTGAACTAAACATACTCTTCCTCTTCTCATTGATTAGTTACTTGCCATTTTTAAATGTGACTTCACAGACTTTCAAACCAAGCCAGTTATGTCTGGAATCTCAAGCACAGGCCAGTGCCTTGGCATGATGAGTTCATATGCAGTGCTTAGGGAGTGGTAATGAGCTGGCAAGTAAGTAATTATTAGTCTTGGTTCTAAAACTTTCTGTGCATAGACTATACCCCTTGGATTATTTGATGGACTACACTCCTCACCATGGACATTTGAACAATCTCTCTGTGACAATTTCAGTCATCAGTCACACTAAAGCAGTAATGTGACAGTGATGTGCAGCTGCCTTTCAACTTCCTGTGAAGAAATGAGGACAAATGGGACTGTTAAGTCATCCATCTAGCCCTCTGCAGAGCCTAACTGCAAAACTTTGGAAGCTTAGATTTCTCTGTTTTGAAAAAACCGGAAAGTACCTTCAGCACAGTCATTCACAAAAATATTCCATTAAATGAAAATACAAACAGGTAATGAATGATTACTTTTGACTATGTGATTAGCGTGTTTTGCTAATGAACAACAAATGCAGGCTATTCATAATAAGTATCCATGTTATCTTGGTGTCATTAAGCAACACTGAGAAGCACACATGGGCAAAAATACAACTCCAAATACACATTGAACATCAAAAAAAGTTTGTTATCCATTCATTTAGAACTGGTATCAATTGAAACTCATATTCAGATAGGTGTTTTTATCAAATAGAATCCAATGCATCATTAACTTGGTACCATTCTTTTCTTAGATTAATTATCCTTAAAATTAAGCTTTTCTGGATTACATGGAACCCCCATTTTCATTTACTTCAGCAAAATCACATTTAAAAAAATTCAGAAGAACATAAAATGAAGAGTCCTTAGCAAAAAAATAAACTGTTTAATTGTAGTCACCAAAATAGTGACTTAGGTAAATTATTTATCACATTCTAATCACTGAAGGTACTTTCTGTTTGATAGAAGGTAGAACATACCATGAACCAGCTTCTAAAAATGCTTTAAGATGTGTGCATTTTATCCTCTCCAAACATGCATACAACCAATTCTAGGTCAAAATGTTATAGACACACTGTAGAAGGGTCATAATACAACTCATTTAATACAGGTATGTGCTAGTTTTGTCTGGGGTAGAGTTGATTTTCATCGCAGTGGCTAGTATTGGGTTATGTTTTGGATGAACCTGACTTCTCTTTGATCATCACACCAATGACTTAAACCGTATGATGGCTGGGGTTAAACCCTGACAAGGTACTATAAGCACACTGCATCTTTGGCTGCGTACGTTTTCAAATATTCAGCTCCACTGAGAAACATGCCACATACAGCAAGACTTCTTTTTCTTTTTTTAGCCTATTTATTTATAAAACATGGCACAGCATAGTAAAGACTACCCTGTATATACACCGGACTATACATAAACCTTCATACTGGGGAACACTTTTTCACTTTTCTGCTGGTCAATTTTGCAAAGCAATGAAAACAGGTAAAGATAATGCATATGTAAAAACACTGCATAGTAATGCTTCACAGACCGTGTGTTTAAGTTACAGTACCAGCATGTGCTACTCCTCCCATCCAGTTCTGATTTGTTATATTTGCACAACTCAATTCTGGGAAAAGGGGAAACTGCGAAAACACCACTGCACCCGTGATAACACATTCATTTATTTCTATTTAACTCCTATAAAAATCCATGTAACACTATGAACTTACAAAATGTCTACCTAAAGTACATAATTTGTAGCCCTTGTTTTCATATGCTATTTGAGTGTAGTGCAAGAAACAGAAGGAAAAATGTTGTCTCCTTGCATTACAGAACCATTTTTGCACTCAATTGTATGAACAAAAGGAAACTATTCTATGGAAGAAGCAATTTTAGAAGTGCCTCCAATTTTGAGCACATTATTGATTCCTCAAGATTGCTTAAGCATATCAGATTAAGTACAGTTAATGTTCATATGGAGTTGTTAAAACAGTTAATGTTCATATGGAGTTGTTAACATGGAAAGCTATTTTAGGCAGCAGCAGCTTCCACCTTTTTGCTATCTGAGTATCACTTGAGAAAAGTCAGCATGTTCCTTACTTGACCAACTAAACTCCAACCAGTTAGAGCAAAGAGCCACGAAAGAAAAAACTCAAAGTAAGCAAGCTGATCATATCAATAATCTTATGACTGGTTCAAGAAAGTAAACTCCATTTTTTTTCCCCCCTCCCACTCAGTCCTGTGCTTCCTGACCTACATACTCATTTCCCCCACACCCCACCTCAAAACTTTCTTTTCAACCTCTATTAAATCACGGTTCTTCTATGTATCTTACCAGCTCCATACCCTGAGCATTTGAATACTGTATACTAAGAAACAAGCCAAAACACATCACAACAGGTCAGTTCTTTTCCACAGATTCCAAATCATTCTCATCAACTTATGCAATACAAAGTAGGCAAACCCCCACTGATTATGGATGAAATGTTTAAGTAAATCCTAGTACTACAGGAAGGAATATAGGACTCTTATTTTGTTCCTATCTGCAGCATGTGCACCAGGGCAACTAACTACAAACACCATGTATTTTTAATTATCAAGTTAAGTACTGAAACAGGACATTCTCCACAGGTAAAAGATCTTTCCCTCTATTTTGAATAACAGCACAGAAAATGTCTGAATGGACATAATAAGAACCGACATCAACATTACATTATTTTTCCCTGCACTAAGCAGATTTTTTTCATAGTAGCTGAATTACATGACAACTGCTCCAATCTTTACATTCAAGATTTTCTATTTTACATTATCTGAGACATATCTAAATACAGAACTTCTATCAACATAAAAAAAATCAAAAAAACATTAGCAAATTATATCAAATCAATGAAAACTATAAATCAGTCATTAAATTAGGTTTGTATTATCAAATTAAATTCTACCTGCTCATAAGTGAGAGTGTATACAGAACAAAATGGGTAAATATTCTTGGAATTAAAATCAACATCTCTAGAATAATCAAGGAATATAAGACATTTTACTTCACAGAATAAATTCTCAAATCCAACATCTACCGACCTGCACTATTTATTATTGTTTATTTATGCCTTGGTGAAGCAAATCCTTGTTAAACTGGATAAACATAGTATAAACTAGGGAAATCAATTTAGACTCTACCATAAATGTAGGTTGATGGTACCAGGCCTTAAAAAACAAAGCTGAAAAACCCACAACATGCTAAACATTTGTTAGCAAACTTACATCAGTTCTAGTATGGAAAAGACTGACTGTTCCAAGCCACATCACTCACGACTCTCCACCAAAAAGTACTTTCAGAGCACTGTGCATTAAGAAGAGAATGAGATGCATCTCCTCAGCCACCCCCAAGTTCTACAGTCAAAAACAAATTATTTGCATTTTGACATGAGCAAATTTAAAGAAAAATGGTCTCATTTATGTACACAAGGAGCATTTCTACAGTTATTAAGAATTGGAATTTCTGATTGAAAGAAATCTTTATTGGCACTAAACACTGTCACAAGCCTGAAGACTTGTCAGATTCAAATTCTAACCTAATTTCAGAGTTCACGGTTTGGGTTTGTTGGGTTTTTGTCAGAGGGAGAGGGGTGTCGGGGTTTTGATTTGAGTGTTGGTTGGTTGGGGTTAACTACAATATAAAAGAAGCAGGAGATCCAGAGATTTAAAAAAACCCAATCTTTTTAGTGAAAATAACCTTTAGATCCTAGGAGGCTAATACAATAATACCATTCCTAAAACCAAACAACTGATGTGCCTTTGCAGACAGTGTAGTACACCTTCACATTCTTTCTGCAGTGGCTGCACTGAAAAGACATGAACTGTTATTATTGGAAGTCATGTCAGAAATGAACTAACACAAAAAAGACACTCAAACAATTATTTAAATGCTTCAAGAAAGGTGTATCTAAGAGGCCTTCAGTTATGATATTCCTTAGTATGTATTACAACTACAGTGTCCCCACTGGTAGATAAACTTTTCAAGGTATTCTGAGAACTTCATTAATGTAAGAGAATTCTGAGTCATTACAAAATCATGTTTCTTTCTCCTCCTTTTTCATCTTCATTAGTATAAAATCACCTTATATACAGTGCACATTTGCTACAGCATTTGTAGTGAGAACCTTTCACAAAAAAGGATCTTCTCAGAACAGATATTAACAAAACCAGGTCAGAATTGCAAGACTTTTACTGAAGTGTGTAATAGAAATGTAACATTAGGAAAAAAAGCAAAAGACAATGAACAGATATTTTAATCCTCATTACCAGATGAACATACAGTATGCAATTTCTATCACAGCAAAAAAACTGAAGAGGTGTGATCTACACATAAAAGAATAAATGCAAGGCAGAATAAATAACCCATTTTTTCTCAATACGTTTGGACATGACTCTCCGTAACAGGACATTTCAAAAAATTAGTCTCAAACATTCAGAATGGCAAGTTGTTCTTCAGTATAAAGACATCACCATAAAAAAACTATGCAAGCATCTCTCCATAAGGTAATGCCTGTGTTTTACAACATAGACAAGACTTATATTTTATGTCTGTGAGAAAATTATTTCCAGTCTCTACTGAACTTGAGATGACTAACATGCATTTTGGTTTTCAGATTTTTGGGACTGATTTAAGAATTCACCAGAAATCATATTTTAAGAAAAGGAACACAAAAACACACACCACTGACCACATCATGACAAACCTCCCAAAGCTGTTGACGTGGCATTGTGTACTTATTGTTTTGGGGATAGAGAGGAAAGTAACATAAGCAAGTGCACCAACGAAGCTAAACCCAATTCTGTTTTAGTAGGCAGAGAAGAAACCAGAACATCGACTCTGGCAGAGGCCTGAGTTCTACAGCAGAATAACAAATGTGGTGGTCTGACCACAGGGCAGGTGTAAGAGTATATACTAATTCAAGAATAGAGCTGGATGCCCTAAGAAAGCAGCAATAGCTAGAAATCAGTCTGATAGGGCAGATGGGCTATGGGGATTCCCACAGGTAAATTTTCCATAGTTCAGATTAGAAATGGGATAGAAGAAAGGGTTAAGTACAAGCAGCCTTCACATGAACTGCTTTGATTACACTCTCAAAAACTAGAGTGTAGCATGAGGAGACTTCTGGGTTATATGGTTGATGACGCTCTTAGGGTATTTGTACACAATGGAGTCGATTCAGCTTTCTCACAGGATAGAAGATGTGACATTCTTTGTGTGTGCATCCCTTTCTATCCTATTCAGGGGATTTCAAGAATAGGAAAAGAGTAAAATATGAAAAAAACTCTTCAGATATGTGCCATTTTTAGTTAGGCATAGCTGACTTAGAAGTGGAGTACATTTCTTTGCAAGTGGTGTAACAAATAGATTTATACCTCAAGTAGCATTAATACATTGCTTGAGATGATTTCAATTCAAATTGAATTGTAATTATCTCTACCCCCAGTTCAGTCCTCCATAAACACTTCTCTGAACTTGCACCACTATTAGACAAGGTTACACACTTAAGGTGGCCCAAAGCCCTTTAAGGGTTTTCCAACTGGCTTTGTAAAGAAAAAAATCCAACAAAATACAGCAAAGAAAAGGCAGGTCACACAGCATTGAAAATCTCAACGGCTAAGAGATTATATTCCACCCATTGCTTGGGAAAGCACTGTATTTCCACTTGTCTTCTCCACATTAACTTGGGTTTCAGGATTATTACAGCCTAATATATATAAAAACACATGGCAGTAAAATCCGTAACTTTCTAATCTGTTTCCCTAAAGCGTCAGAAAAAGCCACTAAAACTCATAACACAGTTTGTCTCTTAAGGATGGTCATGTCTCCAGGTATGGTCTAATTGCCTCAAAGAAAAAGAAACATTGATGTAAGTTTCTGAATACTGCTGCAACACGTAAAATGCTGTAGTATTGAATTTTTCATATTCTTCTTTCTACTTGATAGGTCTTTATGCATTAACTAAACAAAGCTTGTGTTGGATTATGCCACCTATGCCACTGATTGTGTCCTTACCAAACTGTGATTTCACTAACTTTGAGATAGAACAAAAGTAAAAAAAGTATGAGTGATGGGCAAGAACAACCTGTTGATTAGGTGGGAAGAGAGCCTGTCACAGCTCAGGCCCCTTAATCTAAGTATGAAACAGAACAACATATGCTATCCTACAAAATTACAGTCTTAGGCAGCAGAAATTCTTTCAACAAATTAATGATTTGAAAATGAACTAGAACGATGCAGTAAGGGAAACTTAAATGCCTCTGACAAAAGTCTAATTGGTCAAGAAACAGCTTTTGTACACAGTCATACTGGTCAGGCTAGCTCTTCTACAAATCCCTCTGAAAATTTATTCCTAAAGTGGTTGGAGATTGCAAGATGCTAAGAGCTACCAAAAATTCCAGAAAGCATGGCCCATAAAGCAGTGGACACTGTTACATGAGATAGAGAGCTTTTACAGATACATAAGTCATAGTATTTAATATTAAGGTATTCAAAGGCAGCTTTCATGAGCAATGGCCTGCCTGCAGACAATGCACAGTACATACACCAAGGACTTAAAACTAAGCTTCCTGCTCTGAGTATAAACACCTCGCTCTTTTGAAGCTGCAGAATAGCACTGCCCTTCTTAGGAAAGCACTCACAGAAAGGTCCTCACTTCAGAATGTGTAATGCTAAAATGGATGTGTGGGCAGTAGGCAGTCTGACCACACATGCATTATTAATAGAAGAGATGAATGCATGATATGATGCTCAAAGATCTGCCAAGGTAGCATGGCGTTTACTATAATGTGCTCTTGAAAGAACTGCCCTTGGTCAAAGCAAAAATGGAAGCAATAACATGCATTTATTATTCCTTTTCCTTCTGCTCCTCTTCCTGCCCCCCACTCAAGGACCTCATATAGAAAAATAGGGCTAATATCAGAATGCTTAGAAGTATTTTAAATTGATTCTCAAAAATATTATTCTTGGACTCCTCTGTGGATTTCCCAAATAAAGTTATTTTCTGAGTTTCAGTAACAAAAAAAGGAATATGAGGATGTTTTCGTTTCCAGGGCTCTTTCAATTACTTTGAAAACTGTAAGACAGAGTAGTATTACAGAGACTAAGAAGAAAAGTCCTTGTCTTACAGTCTTTGTGCCAGTTCGATCCCTTCTCAAATCCCATAAAAAACTAAATGCTGTGATCACATTCTTTATCACCAGACATTTAATATTAAACTTGCCCCTTCAGTTTCATAGCAGAAAAAGAGATAATTTTTTTAAAAAAACAAACCTTGTCTCTACCCTGCTCTCAAAGGTAAGAAGTTTGCTTCCCATGGCTTTATCACTCAGCATATGCAGAATTCATCTTTTTTTCCTCTCCTTACTTTTCAATGAAAGAGATAAAGATACATCACCAAGAAGGGCAAATCTAAAGGAAGAACTGTCTCTGCTGCTATTTTAAGTGAAATTACTATATTTGTTTAACTTTACAGATACCCTCCTACACCTCTGCTTAGCAAATTCAGACCTCCTCAAGATTGCAACCATTTTGCCTTCTGTAACACTAAAGACGAGATTACACAAACACTAGCTTTCACATTTATTAAGGGAAGGGTGGATGATTTTCAGAAGCGATGGGTCATGGAATACTTTATCACTTTCTTGTCCTTTAATCTTTGAGATTCTATCTCATTTCTTTCTCCCTAGTTAGCTTTTAAAAGGAGAAAAAGAAAGCAAGAGGGAAATCAAATGCCTCTTTGCAGGAACAGAAGCCAGGCAATTTTACGCCCCTCTCTATACATCCTACTTCTGTTGCCTGAAGGTTTCCAAGTCAGAGAGGCTTGCCTAAGCATGCTGCAATAAAAGCTGCTATAGCCAGCTGTCTTAGTAAAAGGGGTTCATAGCAAGCCTGTTGATTAACCCCGAGGCTAACCACCACCAAGGAAAACAATATATTAAGATAAAAAGATTCTTTAGGTTGTTTCCTTATTGCTTTAAGTAGGAAGCCTCACAGGGCAGTTCGAACTGGTTGTTTGACTGTTCAGACAATGATCACTCCCAGATGGCCTTGACAGGATGAACCGACTCTTAAGAAACCATTAGGTAGGACCTACTGGAAATGAATGAATAACTTTCTGCTACAAAGAATAAGTGACCTGCTCTTCTTGCCATTAAAATCATTAATATTGACATCTATTTTTAATATATGTTTCATAACTGACACTTCACACCTTAAATCGATCAGCTATTTAGATGTTCTCAGTTCTGGTCACAAAAATAGTCTTATGGACTATCTTTTCCTTCATTTGAGACTGCATTTTATTTGGTCAAAAAACAAGAATTCTGTTTCCTTCCTATGACTGTGTTTCAGGGAGAGCTATTTACTTTTACAATTCAAACACTATGCACTGCTGAGGTTGGAGGCAATTGTTTTTGTCCTCAAAGACTTTGCAGATTGCTATGTAAAACAAAGAAGCAATCTTCCAAGAGCAAGTTGCTGCCTGAGTCAGTACTGGTAAGATACCTGCTCAGCCAACTCTAGGCAATCTTGCATACTCTGTTTCTCACCAGCAGATTGTTCGTTTTCCTCCCCCATGCTTCAACCCCCAGAAGACAGATTTCCCAAGCTGCAATGCACCAGAGGCAACAGATTTCTCGATCCCAGATACAATACACTGTCTAAAGGCTATGTTTTGAAAAGTTATTTTTATTTACCCATTTAACCTAGAATGCCAAGGAATATACAGAGCAGAAGCCTGAGAAGACACTGAACTACTTACTACAGCTATCATTTAAATGTATAGTATACCTAAATACAATAGGTATTATATTTCTTTTTAAAAGTGACCTAAAAATGTTTTCAACCTGAGGAGTTTCAGGTTCTACATTTCCCTTCACCATTCACAAAGAATTTGAAGGGCATCAGTTTAAAAAGTATTCAGAGGTCCATCGTAAAATAAGTAAAGTGAAACTAACTTTGAACTCAAATTTCACTCCACGTTTCAGAAGTTATCAACTGGAAATATTAATTTATATTTTGTTTTATTATGAAGAATTTGGGTATTCACAGAATCTGTAAGGTTGGAAGAGATCACTGGAGGTCATCTGGTCCAATCTCCCTGCTCAAGCAAGTAACAGACTGGTACAGGCAGTACAGGATGGAATAGAAACTAAAAGTTTGACTGTGAAATCATCATCAGCAAAACAAACAAACTCTACCTTCTTTCTAGAAACAAAGTTTTAATTTATTTAATTAAATCATCACCATATTTGCAGCAATTTCATTTGCTCTCTGAGCATCTTTTGTACACTGGGAATTGGAAACAGTGCTTATAAAATGTCTTAAGCACATGATCATATTTAAAAGCTTATCACTTAAATATTGAACAGTTCTTAAAGTACTAACAGTTTAGTCAAAACATCAGAAAGCAAAAACCTCAGATCTACAAATTTCACTAAATTTCAGGAGGATATTTATAAAATGAGTTGGAATTTCAAATAAATCCTAAATAACTTAAAATTATCACCTTAACTTAGTATAAGTTAATCCCAAATTTATAATCACTGCAGTCTTCATCTACTAGTTATGAAAATCAGCATTCAGACATTGGGGGAGGAAGGAGGGGAGTCCTGAAGGGGCTGTGCTGCTACTGTGAGAGATGGGGAAAAATATTTTATTTACTTACTGGTGTGCATTTTTAAAACACATGTACTCATCAAATATATGTCTAGCATTTAATAGTAAAAGGCCTCTCAAAAGAAATGAGTACATCCTGCCCACTCAAGAGATCAGACTACAGGTCACAGACTACTAACCTCTGTTCCAGAAGTCAGTTGCGTGTCTTTTTTAATGCCTACCATCACTATAATGAAACTTTCCTTCTAACATAGTCCTTCCACACTTTCTAGTAGTCCAGTTTAGAGATTTCCCCAGCCCAAATGTTCAACTTGAATAGTATTGGGTATACTTTCCTTTAGGAAGTGAAGTCAGCTCTTAATACATGAACTCACAGTGTTTGCTGACCATTAGTCAGCACTTCCCTATGACCCATCCCTTTCCTCCACTCCCTTTCAGTTCCAAATGCTGTCATTAGAGCTTCCAGGTTTTCCTCCTTTTTTTTTTTTTCCTGCAAAATTCACAAACTGTTTCAGAAACTCCCTTGAGGATGAAGCAGCTTCTTCCCATGAGTATTAAGCCACTTTGAACTCTTGGACAGAGTTTCTTTAATCTCTTCTATAAGATAGGCTTCCTGTAGTCAAAAGTCTTCTTATCAACATCCCACAGGGCTACTTTTGCCCAACATCTAAGCAGCCAAAATCGTTTTAAAACCTTCAGTTCAAGCAAAATTTTAAGTACAAGCTCTGAAGGTTGTCTTGGTTTTGTCTATTTGCTTGGGTTTAGCTCATTCAGTAGCTAACATATAAAATTCCAAAGACAAAACATATTTGTTTCATAACCCATGTTTGGAAAATACACTGCTACTGAGCTCAGAAGAGCCAATACGCACTATCATGTATCAGTAATTTCAACAGCTGAGTAACAAGACACAGCTTTTCTGAAATTTAAGCAGTAAATTAGAGAACACAGCTCATGGAACAATATTCATCCCTGTTCCATGCCAAATTCTCACTAAGCAAGCTTTTTTATATAGGCCACCTGATACACACCTGCTGGGGCAAGACACCTAAACTGCACATGAACACACACCTACAACACGGCTCCATCATAGTGACTCACTCTCACTGCAAACTCCAGAATACATGCACTCTTTCCCTTTAAATTCAGTAACCTATATTGTAATCTTCAGATCAGAAGATGTAAACCATACCTTCAGGCAAAAAAAAAAAAAAGGATACATCAAGAAGAGAATGAAACTCTCAATATTTTTTTTTTAATTAATAACACTTCATAGTCACCAACAATTAGCTTGCTAAAACTGAACATTGAGCTAATATAATCCTTTTGGTCTGCCCCCCTCCAGTAACTTTCAACATTCCCATAAAATATCTGACCTGTATTTAGTGATCTGAATCAACTGCTTCTAGTCACTATGTACAGAAAGCTGTTTGTAATATATGTTCTTTCTTTTGCATCAATTTTACATTCAGAATTACGGAAGAAGGAAACAAACCACTTTGCTCTTCGGCTCTGAGTTTCTTAGTTTTGAACTAAGATGGTTGAATGAACCAAAAAATTAAACATTTACCTGGCTAATGCTTTCTTAGCTGTGGTTTAACACTTTATAGTTCCAGAAAGAACTACTTACTCCACTTACTAAGAAACGCCCTTCCAGAATCTATCACTCAAAATTCAGTAGCAAACATGCACTGTTTCGTGTTATCTTAAAATTTATTCTGCAATCACTTTGTATCACTACACAGGCCGTAATTTTAAACTTTTATCTCAAAACCTTTCAAAACTGAACTGCACATTAAAAAGAAATAAATCTATTCCAAGGTATCCTGACTCTAGTTGTATAAATTGGGATGTTAAACCTTCTAGTCACTCTTCCCTGGTATCTTACTATCCTTTAAATGCATTTTCAGAAATCTATTTCTTCAGAAAATTGCTACAAAATATGTTCAAATGCATACTGAAATGGAGTGTTACAGGTCTGACAATGTAATATGCTTCTCTACAAGAAACTTACTTTTTTTTTATTTTCATGTATATCAAGAACTACAAAATTTACGGGTATAACGAAAGTAAAGAATATTCTGCAGAAGACAGTCAAAATATCTAGTATGAAACAGAGAAACTCAACAAGGCCCTGGGGTTGCGTGGCTCTATTTCATAGTCCCCATTTCTTTGTGCTGGATTTCTCCTCACCTCTGACTTGATTACTTACATGCTGAGCTCATCAGAACTGCAATTCTTACCTAACTAACTTGCAGCAGCTCTGTAATCTAGCAGTCTATCTGGTAACTCTCCTACTCTACTACAGGGAACAGCTGCTGGGACAGCAAGCATCATCCAAGCAGCCAAATACCACCTTCTGTGCTAGATAATGCACAGAGTTGGCTGGTAGTTACTGCTGCCAACACCGCTTCCACATGAGAGAGGAGGGCCTGGGGGCAACACTTGTGCTCACAGAGCAGGCCAGAACTCCAGAACTACTCTTTGCTGATTTTGTCGGTGCAGTCAATGGGGGAGGTGGTAGGCACACGTAGGATTTGTCCCTTACATACAGTAACTGCAGACCATATCACACTGTCAGTGACACATGACAAACAAATCTGCTGATGGAATCACTCTGCTACAACATTACATAGAAAATCATTGGTGACTATGTACTCCAAACAAATTTATTTCCTGGATATCTTCATTAGATGCTAAGCTATCTAGCATCTTACCTGAAAATCATTGTTAGAGTAACAGTGTCCTGCGAATGAAAGCTGCTTAGGAACAGTTTGTACAAAAATGAATCACATCCATTGAAAACTAGTTTTCATCCTATCCAAAACTGTGCAAAGATCTAATAAACTGTTTAATTACTGAAAACCTGTAGCCATTTTGTGAGATAATGAAACTGGTGTAAACTTAGGTACTTTCATAAAAGGGAAGGGCACTACACTTCAAAACTGCACATGGGAAAACATGGTTTACCTGACTCCATAACTGTTATTTATCACTGTGAACCACTTCAGCACAGTACTAGAGGTAATTAATTAGGGAGTGGCAGGGGAAAGGATGAAACATCAAAAGAAAATGAATAGTCTAAGTGTAAAAGAAGAAACATGTCTTACAGAGGGATCTGGCAATCTTGTAATATCAACATCTCCTAAGGAGCCAAGCTGCATGAAGAGAAGCTGAAGTAGCCAAGGAAAGAGGTTAAAATCTGCAAATTTACAAACCACAAGAAGAATTCTTGCCGAGAATGAACGAACCGTTTAGTTCACTGGACAAAATATATTGGTCTGGGAGATTAAACTGGGAGGCTGACTCTCACTGGAGTAGAAGGAAGTCCTGAATAAAAACATTATGAACCTTCTCCTACTCTGAGGCAGAGAAAGAACACAGAGCACTTGAACTCAGGTGGAAACTCAATTTGTTGAGCATGAAATTATCACAGAGGAGGAACACAACTTACCAGAGACTAGCAACAGTAACAGAAGGATAAAGGCATTTGTATATCAGCAGCTGAAGAACATAATGAAGGAAAAGAAAAGATAAAAGCTGATACTGTAAGAACAGATTTTGTTTGGTTTTGAATCTGTACAAGCCAAAAAAAACACTTTACATACTTGCAAAGTAAATCTACTGTTCTTTCTTTAAGCACACATCTGAAATGCACTGTAGATATCAACTGAGAAACAAAAAAAAAAATTATCAAAAACTGCAAAGCAGTAAGTTTTACAGCAAAAAGTATAAGCCAGCTGGATACAAAAAATGACCACTTCTCAATGCTAGAATTATTTTTAAAGTGTTGTGCAATTCCTTCTCTTTTGAAAATCTTGCCTAAAAAAATAAGAAAGGAAAAGTCTCCTCACTCTCACACTGCAAATTATTAGATGAAACATTTTTACTTCACCATAACTGGTAACAACCAAGTTTTGAACTGAAGGGTTTTCTAAATATGCAACAAATATCTCCAATATCCCACAGAAATGTACTGTATATAAGGTGGCAAGGCTGTTCTCAGCACGGAGAATGCCAGCACTGACTTAGCAGTTTTGTGCACAAAGCTGCCCATTTGCTCCTTACTCTCCTTGTTTTTGCTTTGCTGATCAAAGGAGTTGCCAAGTTTTTTCTTTACCGTTACAAGGCAGGAAAAATGGCTCTCCTCACAGAGGCCCCTTGCGAAGGTCACAAAGGTTAGCTCCACAAACCCTGGAGTCTGCTCCGATGCTGGAGTGATTGGCTGGCTTCCCTGCAGTTACCCTGCATTTCCCCTCCTTCACAATAGTGCGCTGGTTATGGAAACTAAATATGAAAGAACATGGTGGGGGAGGAAAGAATTTCTATGGAGACATTCTAAAACACTCAGAAGTTCTACTTGTGTGAGCAGCCTGAAAATCTATCATTCTAAAACATTTGATTTCTTTTTGAAAAACTCACAATATAAATTTCAGCCTACAAGCCCTTCTTAACAAAAAATTTAAAGGAAAAAACCCCAAGGTTTGCTTTTTCTTAGTGTACAAAGATAGCAGTCTGCCTTGGTCTGGAAAAAGTTTTAAGATGTTTATTTGCCCCATACCTGGACTTAAGCAACTGGAACTCATAGGTCATTCCACCTTAATGAATACTGAAATGAAGGCAACTAATCAGGATTCAGATATGAAGCATCTTCCAGCTCCAGAGCAGTATCACACCAGAGACATTTTTACTATCTTACAGAATATATGAAAGTTTATTTATAGGTATCAGACTCCAATTACTTTTAAGTCCTAAAGTTAAGTAATGAATGCCATATCCAGCAAAACAGTAATTGTATATCAGGTGGCTGTTTAAATACACTCCCCATTTTCTATACGTTCAAACCTACCAACCCACAGGAGCGACAACTATTCAGATTTTTCTTATACACAAATTAATCTGTAGTGCATACACTGAAAGCTCTAGCCACTTTGAAACAGCTACTCCTAGGAAAGAGATTCAGTGTTGGTCCAAGCAGGGGAAAGTAGCATAAATTTTCTGTATTGAAGAAGGCTACATACTTTGGGGACACAATTTCCTATTACTTTAAAAATAAAACTGATTCTCAGCATTGCTCAAGAAGTTTTCATACCACCCTGAAAGTAAAGCCAGGATCTTTCCTCTCTATATAATTGTAGGTGTCAGGTTCTACCTCCAGTGCCATCACCCATGTTTGGACAGATGAAGCCAATTAAAATCAGCCATCAGTGTGTTTGATGATGAACCCACCTCTGCAGCTGTTCTGAGTTCATTATGCTACCAGGAGTCAAAAGTACTTCCAGAATAGTCAACTGTACATCCCCACTAACTAGGTATTTCAATCTGTTTAAGTACTCTCAAGATTTAACAATATCCAGTAAGAGAGAGGCTCATACTACAGCTTTTTCTTCCTAGGCAGAATCAATACGCTTCCTCTTTTTAACCAGTTGCCTCTATTCACAGAACACTAAGGAAAACATACTCTCTCTCTATTGAGAGACAGCAATAAATTACCAAGAATGCCAGAACTCTAAACTGAAAACAATAAAATACATCATGAAAGAAGGAATATCATAGTTCACATAAAAGGACAGAAGTGCAAGTGGGGTTTTGATCCAGTTACTTTGATTTATTCCCCCCTAGAAAAATATAGCAAAAGTACAGACACCTCAAGGGGTCTCCAGAACTTCTTCACCCACAAGTCCAGATACAAATGCAGGGAGAAATCCATACAATAGCCATATCATAATAAAAAAACAAAAAGTACATAGAAAAGAGCTGCACCTGACCATAATGAATATTTAATGGAGAAACTTTTTAAAAAGCATAAAAACATAATACCAAATTCCTCTTTTGCAGGAGAGTTATCACCAACACTTGCCATTTGTTTTTTAGTGGGTATAACAAGGGATAGCACTTCTGACTGAAAACCTTATCAGACTTCTCAAGCCTCTTGGGGGTGGCCACAAAGTCCAGCACACCTAACATCTACAAAACCCAAGCCCTCCTCTGCTCCCATACAAGTGCTGGGCACACAATGTGCTGGACAGCATAAAGCACAGACACCACATCGCCTGAAACATTTACAACACTGATGGATCACTCATCTTTCAAACTTTCAACAACAATAAAACCCAAGAGGAGAAAGGATTGAGTCAAGACTCAGTAACACATGCTATTTTGCTACCAGGTACATTTTTTATTATCTTGGTATAGGACAGAAATTCTTATCCTTCTGGCTGATGTTGCTATACATGCAAAAGCCTCCATGTATATGCTGTGATAACATTAAAGCATTTCTCCTGTTTTTGTTACTCAGATGACACAAGGCAAAAACCCTTCCTTATGCCAGCACCTGCCCAAACCACACTAGGGGGTTCTGCTGATGTTAATCACATTTTCTGACAGGTAGTTACTTCATGACTACAGTAACCCACTCCTATGTAAGGAATCAAATTCGGTATCTGAAAAATGTGGAGCAATTGAACAAAAAACATTCCATAAGCAGCAGTAAGGCCAAGGTACCACCAAAACCTGTAACATGAGAAAAGGCTAAAGTTTAGGACTACGGTTTTGTAAGTTTTTATGTTAAAGGTTCGGATTGCTATAATGCTTTAATAATGACACAACTGGGCTAAGGAATCGATGCACTGTAACATGCCTCGTCTTTCTGCTGTATGTAATGTAACGTAATGTAATGCAGGAAGAACATTCAAGACTGCTTTGGAAAGCAATCCCCTTCAAAAACACATTTTAAGAAACTGCTGAGTAATTCCATAATACAAGACAAAAGCAATGTAAGAATCTATCCAGTGGATGTAGGACCAAGTGCCATCAAACCTGAAACTGTACAGAAGAAAGATGTTCAGAGCTATTGCCTTTTTTGCGCAAGTTACAGAAAAACTACTAAAACCAGCCTGAACACCTCTCTTCCTCAAAATGAAAGGAGAAGAATATAGACAAAAATGAGGATGCTGATCAAAAGAATTTAGTCTTTAGCTTAAACTGTGACAGGCTTTTTTTTTGTATTTGTCTATGAACACCAGCAAACCTAACACCATGTTGTTTAAAAGTGTCCAGTATTTCTTGGAAATTTAAATTATGACATAATATAAAAGTGCAACTTCTAAAACTTTTACACCAGAGTAACAGAACCAAAGCAATCTTACCACAATTTAATTGCTCATACCAGACCACCTCACATATACCCACAGAGGTAAACCTGATCTCCTAGAAACAAAACTGAAAAATGCTTTGTTCTCAATATTTTAAATATAAAGTTATAAGAGAATACAGAGGTTTTCCAACAGGAAAGGGGAGTAAGACAAAGCACACAACAAAAACACACATACCAAAATGCTTGTTACAAGGCAGCTTAGACCAGCTTAGGCCTCCAAACTTTCTTGACCACAAACCTTAATAGTAAAACAGTTTTGAGTATGCACCTCTAATATATGTATATTTATAAATAATACACATGTAGTACACATTACAAACATTATTAAACATACACTAAAGTAGGCAGAATAAAAGGATGAGCTAAAGATCAACTAAGCACTATTTTATTTCTTTTTATTTATTAGCAGTATAAAATACATTTTTCCCACCCTGCTGGACTGTCCTTCACACCACTTGGGATACATGCACCCCATGTTGGAGACCACTGGCTTATACTGCCTAAAAGATGAATATCATCCTTCTGAAACGCACTCAGTTTCAGAACTTGGAATATGATTTCCCCTAGAGTAGTCAAAATTACAATTGAATTGTTTTTTGAAGTAAATTCTGTGGGTTGACCACAGTGCTCTTAGAGATAACTACTGGAAAGGCCGATGAGTTATACTTTAAATCAAGGCTAAAAAGATGTATGTTTTATCTATAACAGACTTTGATTTTTAACAGGGACCGTATTTGTTACATACCATAAAAAGTTATTGAGACTTCTAGAAGGGTAGGGAGGAGACAAGGAAAAGCTGGTAGCATTTAACACTGCAAAACACTGTTTTACAAGAGATTACATACTTCCACGTTTACAAATGGGAAATCCATATGGGCACATTACTAATATTACCTGAAATTAGAAGTCTCACACTGAAAGCTACTGGAATTTATGTTGCCTGTTTTCATAAATGCAAAGATGCAAATATCCGACCTGAATTAATTCTCCAATGCAACAGGATTGGGAGAGGGGGTAAAAGGAGGAAGAAAAGATTATTCCAGTACAAAGCCAAGTCCAAATCCAGAAGACAAAACTACGCCGCAATGAAACCAGGCCTGATGTAAAAGGCACAACCTACTAAAAGGACAAAATCTCCATTCCCTGCTTGCTGCAGAGAAGGAATCATTCAGTTTGCCACAATATTAACATCAATTCACATCTAAAAGGCAACCAGACAGTCACTGATCACCTTTTGAAAACTACCACTTCAGAGGATGCTGATTTTAGCTTGAAGGATGCTCTATTAAGAAAGCAGCTATGGCAATCTATAGAGGTATCTATTTCTTCTAAATGTTATTACTTTCTTCTAGATCAAACAATTAGGTGTCCAAAATGTATTCATGCTATTGAGAATTGGGACAGGTTGGAGATTCAGCACTACTCTTAATGATTTATGAGTCACTGGGCCACAAGGTTCCATTTCTAGATACGGATAAACAGATACAAAAAAAAAAATCACGTGTCCAGGAAAATCAAGAAGAGAGACAACACTTTGAGAAAATCACCCTTATTTTGATCCAACACTCCCTAAGCACATAGTATTAGCACCCCAAGACAGTCAGGAGAAAGACTCAAAGTCTTTAGGAGTACAGTTTACTAAAAAAACCCTAGTAGAGTGTCAGGGGAAATTATGGCCCACTTACTAAGCTTACATTTGTTATGCGAGAGTGCTATTTATAATGTCACATGCTGGAACTTGTTCCCAAGCTAGCTAAACCTACATGCTTAATTGACTCAGTAGACAATGCTGCATTGTCAAGACTAATCTTTTCCTACAGGCTACACTTTCTAAACCATGAAAGCTTTTATACATTTTAATTTTTTCAGCAGTCCTGAAATCAGAAAACTTCAAAATACATAAGCACATATAGACACACACAGTATGTACTGGGGTAGCTACAACACTGACTACCACTAAAATTCACATATCCATATACAAACTGACCCATCAAAAAGTCCAAGTATTTTAAAGAACAATGGAGCCAGAAGGTTCTTTAACTTTTTATTTCAGATACCCAAAACAGTAGGGACTAAGGAAGAAAAAGCCTGGGAACAGGTTCATGTCACCAATATACACCACATGATGCATGGAGCAGCAGCTCTCACATGACACTGGATTTTGACTAAGCCACCTTCTAAAGTATTTGTTTCAAGAGTAAGGCTTTGGGAACTTCAAATTAGTTTAAAGCCCGACAAGTTCACAATTAAGAACCAATTTAAACTAAAATTACCCTGAATGCTGCAGACAGACTGGACTGCCAACTCCTGAAGATTACCTTAGTTTTGCACAGTAAATAAGTTTCATGAAGTAATTCAACGGTGAAATGAAACTTAATTTTTTAACATTTGCATACCAACTATAAAAATAATTGCTGAATTTTAGGAATTGAAGTGATTCAATTACCATTTATTTGAAACAGCAAATTGGTTCAATCTCTTCTATAACCAGCTTCAGAAAGCTGAATTTTGATACCTTAGGATCTATCAAGCAATTTTGATTTTTTTAATATTACCCCTGCTCCCCTTAGCCCCCTAAACTTATGAAAAGAAACACCTTAGAGAACAACACTATTACATCTCAAAAACTCTTGAGCAGCTTTAGGAAAAAATAACAAAGAAAATAATTAAACTATGCCTTCTAAACTATTGCCAGATGTAAGTGATTAGCAGAACTGAAGTCTTCATAATACTGCCAAGCAACTCTGACAGGAGCACTTGAGTTCTTTAAGTCAATTGTGATCGGCTGGTCTAAATGCCTATAAACCACAGAACTACATACACCTACAATTACTAAAATACAGAGACTAAAAGTCAAGATGAACATTAAAGGCATCAGTGTACAGATGTATATATATTTCTGTACAGACTTGCTGTTTAATGAGCTTACCTTTCAATTTTTTATAGTTATTATAATGATGATTGTATTTGAACTCCCTCTTTTTGTTGCCAGTATCTCGACAAGATAGCATTCATCAACAAGAACAATCATCCCCTTTAAACAGCAATTCTTCACTGTAAAGACAGTCTCCAAAAGGATAAATTTACATACATGCAACATTTCTTGAATAACATGATAGCATGAAAGCCATTGCAGAGCACGCTACATGCAGCACACTGCTGATAAAACTGTTTCAGATACTCTCCCATATCTCATGTTTATCATTGACTCAAGCTGAAAATAGCATTCTAAGACATAGGAGGGCTAAATTAACAACCATTATGTTTTTCCTCTATAATGCATCTCCTCCTAATTTTCCCACACCAAGAAGCCACCAGGGTTATACTGCAGGAGATAAAAAGGCTTTGCAAACATGATGTACAACTCCCTTTAATAACATGCTGAAGGGCATCTGGTCCCATTTGTTTCCCTTTTTTCTGATCTTCACAAAAACACCATTATTCTACCTGACTGCAAAAAATAAAAGATGTAGATAGAAAACTGGTAAATTACTTAATGCATAAAAAATGGAGTCCAGAAAGTCAAGCCATGTTGGAAAGATGCTCTTTCAATTGCCACAAGGTCTAATGATATTTTGACAAGCCTGCAATTATGTTTCTGTTATAAGAACAGATCTTGTTCTCCACGTCTTGCCAGGATAATACTGCTTTTAATTAATGCTTTCGTTGTGAAGTGTTCCCTCTGGCAGTAACAAGTTTTATAATAATTTCAGTATGTAGCATGTATTTCCCCACACTATTTATTCAAAATTTCTCATTATTTGGACTCATAGATAATGCCCGAGCCTTTGCTCCCCAGAAGGCTTCAAAACATGGCTAACCACTGCTCTGCTGGGCAAGACACTGTTAAAACATGTCTTCATATGACTGCTTTCCTCTGCTCCCCTCGAGAAGGAAGAAACATTACATGCCTATCAGACTGGCACAGCCACAGGAGAACCAAATTTCCTTTTAAACATCCGTTCCAGTTTCACTTTCAGGAAGCAGCACACACGTTTTTCTTCTTTTCAAATACTTAATACATGCTTTTAATGTATTATCTTTTAAACAGAGTTGCAACCACTGCGAAAATATCATAAGGTGCTGATCTTCAAATACATTCACTGATCACTAAACCTGGGTAACACAATATAAAGTGCAGCTTTTCTTCTTACAATCCCACCTCTACAATCTGTAAAATCGTGCTAAAGGAAGTTACAAACCAGGGCTTCAGGAAACAGGCCATTACTGAAGCTGTGGAACTATAGACACACACTTCTCTGAAGCCTGAGACAAGTACAGTACTGTGTGGGAAATGTTATGAAATCCCTGTCAAGAAAACTAGGCCTCACATTTAATCCACTCACTGCCTCTCTCTACCACAAACAGCTATGAAGTAACTAACTTGCTTTTGGTTTAAATGTTATTCATTAACTCCATAAGAAGGTGGGAAGTGTCAAACTAATTCCTATACGCCAATTAAAATTGGCTTTATAAGGTGTTTAGAAAGATTGCATTGACTTTGAAAAGCAAAGTCAATACACAAGCTGCTGCTTTTACAGACTGCAGCAACTCATTTTTATCTGTCACATGTTCTCTGACCATTTTCAAGAAAAGAAAATAAAATATTAAATCTCAATTTCCTTTAAGTATTCAAGCTTTATGCCTTTTTTCCTTAATTAAAGTGGTCTCTCTATTTTACTAGACTGAGTTCTCCAAAGGTTGAAGACCAAAAGCAATAGTATGTTTATACCTTCAACAGAGGGAGAAGTTAATGTTAAACATTATTTCCGATTATTTTCCGTTACATTTTATTTCTCTAATAAAACAAATCCAATATTCTGTCTCATCTCTCAAAAGTGAAATTAATTTCAGAATCGTGTCCCCATTTCATGCACAAACAGTTTCTCCTGCATGATCTTTGCATGACTTCACTGGAAGTAAACAGTTAAATAAGCCAGTATTTGTTAAGAGTAAATGTACATATTGTCAACAGCAAGATCCATGGATTACATTATCTGGCCTTTATCAAGAAGGTCAAACTAGGTGACAAAAAACTCTACTGTTTCCAAATTCTCTGGCTGTAGCTCGAAAGTGCATCTGTCTAAAAGGGCGTAATTTGAATTTTTTAGCCAGGTTGGATTTGTTTGTGTAGTCTAAAATCCAATGAACTAGTAAAAACAACAGCAGGTTGATCTCCCAGTTGTATGATTGTCATTTGCAAAAGCAACCAGTAAAGAGTTCCAAGGCTTGCAATGTCACAATGAAGTTATTTAGTATGAACTCTTAACACATTACAGACATAAGACCACTCACAAAGAGAACCGAACAACTGCGATTATATAACTATTTTTAAAATCAAACCTACCACAACTTTGAGCTTTTGCAATCTTAACTGTCAATTTCTTCTGCACTGCTGACATATTTTCCCAGAAAACAACTACTGATGGACCTAATCAGAGATCAAACCCAAATCAATAATAAACACAAGCTTTCTGTATAAGGGGTTGAATTGCCGCAATCAACGGAAATTCAGTGGTTAGCTCTGAACAGATGCTGTAAGGATCAGCTGAAGAAATTATCCTTCTGACCCTGCCCCTTTTCTTTCAGAGGAAGCCTTACTGAAGCACTCAGTTCCCAAAGTTTCTCACAATGAAGCAAAACATAAGTTTGTAATTAAACAGGATTCACCAAACAGAAGCAGTTTGAATAAAGAGTTAAAATACTAGACTTCTGGTAACCAATCTTAATACTTTTAATACGAAATCATTCACTAAAGAAGTCACTGTTCAGTCTCAAAAAAACCCGTAAATTGGCTTCAATTAACTAGACAGTCAAAAAACTTGTATCCTGAAACAGAGAAGTATTAAAAAAGGAAATAAAAGAAATTAATTTTTACTGTTTCTCTCCTGTTGTTACTGGTTGACATTACCATCAATAGGCTGGCATACCTATTGCTACTAGAAACAAAAAAAATAGCTCATAAGCAAAGGATAAAGTGCGTAAAGCTTATGACTGAAATTTATTCTCTCTGATTTTGTCACATTGGCTAAGATTCACAGTTACTCTGCAAAAACTACTAAAACCCAAATGAAATAAATTCAAATAGAAAAAAATTCCAGAATCAGAACTACCACCTTTAGATCTCAGGCACATCTGGTAATTTCTACTTTGAAAGAACAGGAATTTCATGCTATACAAAGTCCTTGACTGGATGCACACAAAATATCTAATATTGCTATACTTTTTTCATTCCAAGGATGCACCAGTAAGTGAAATTCTCTACTGAACACTGAGAATTTTAAACGCATTTATTTCCTAAAACATGTTTGTGTGTTACAATTCTGACTTCTGGTTAAAATCGTGTATATCTTGATCTATGTATCTAGTTATTTACATATGGGAGAATAAAAGGTTCACAGACGAGTTGAATACACCTTTCTGTAATGAACACATACACTGAAACTATTTGCTCTATCATCATATAGTACGACAGTTAATTAAAGCATTCAAAGTTTACTTTAGTTTTACAGAGCACAGCAGTTAAACCAAGCTGGTCAACTGGAGGAGCAGGTCATAAATCAAAAAGGAGCCATGTGTAGCAAGGAACAACTTCATTTTTTATTCTGATGTTTGAGACGAACCACAACTGCTGAAACTATTTACATAACGAAAAAGAAAGATGAGATTTTTAAAAAGAATTGAACTTCAGAAAATCTATAAAATACTACTGTTTACTCACACTTTCAAATGTTTAGTAGGATATTCAGGCTTGAATTCTTTGTTAGTATCACTTCCTCCAAGAACAAACCATTAGAAATTCTTCTAGTAGCAGACCTGTAGCAACATGTTTCTTGTTTCCCTACATCACCTCCTCTTGGTCAGACACTCGTATTCTTCACCACCCTGCTTTGCCTATGGCAAACAAAACAGCCACCTGTATTTTCTAAAAAAAAAACAACAAACCAGCCTATCCTTCTGCTTAGGCTTCCATATCAAACTTAATATTGACTACAGAACATAAAGCAGTAGTATGCTA
Source organism: Anabacerthia variegaticeps (assembly GCA_035583185.1). Lineage (NCBI taxonomy): Eukaryota > Metazoa > Chordata > Aves > Passeriformes > Furnariidae > Anabacerthia > Anabacerthia variegaticeps. The sequence continues at coordinate 40,286,789 of JAWWEW010000001.1, read as the reverse complement.
ATTTTGTCATAAAAAGCGTAATGCACTGTATTGTATAGCCATGCCATTATAATTTCAAACTGTTATTACTCTGTAAAACTAAGCTAAATCATTACCTGTTTTACTGCTCTTGTCAAACAGCTTTTCTCCAACATGAGGGAGAAATGAAGAAATCCCAGTTCTGCACTATTTTTCAGTTTCTTTCTATTTCAGGCTCCCTCTAGGCCCTGACTCACATTACCTGCTGTATGAATTTGTACCTTGCTCTACACTTGAATTTTGCTGGTAGCTGAGCTTCAAGAACTTGCAAGATGTTCAACAACAACAAAACAGCCAACAAAAAAACAACCAAAAAAAAAGAGCATGGTATGGATACACTTATGAACAAAATTATGTGTTCACCCTTCTCAATAAAGCTTGCACAGGTGTATTTAGAAAACTTTTGAGAACAAAAAATAGTCATTTTGATTTTACCTAGACCAGGAGCAGTCAGAGTTGCAACAGATTAAGTGTTGCATAATAAAATAGTTTCACTGTTAAATAGCCCACTTAATACTAGAATAACTCAGAATATTTATCAATACCTCACTTTGTATCTAAACCACTCTGCTTCTATAAAAAGTTTTTCTTTCTCCCCACAATTTTATTTTTAGCATGCTTTAATCAAATTATTTACTGAGTATAGATTCATGCCAGCAAGGCGGGTATCACAGTGGGAATCTGTTATAGATCACCCAAACCAGGATGAAGAGGCAGATGAAATATTGTATAAGCAGCTGGGAGAAGTCTCACCATCACTGGCCCTTGATCAGCTTATCAGATGTCAGCTGGGCATACGACACAGCAGAGGGGAAACAGTCCAGGAGGTTCTTGGACTGTGAGGATGAGACTTTCCTCACACTGCTGGGTGAGGGAGCCAACTAGGAAAAGCATCCTTCTGGACCTGCTATTTGTGAGCAGATAAGGACTGGTGAGTGATGTGATGGCCAGAGGCTGTTTTGGGCACAGAAGTCACAAAATGTCAGAGTTTTTGGTTCTCAGAGAAGTAAGGAGGGGCATCAGCAGAACTGCCACCTTGGACGTACAGAAAGCAGACTTTGGCCTGTTTCAATGCCTGGTAAAGTCCCTTGGGAGGTTGTCCTGAAGGGCAAAGGAGTGCAGGAAGGCTGGAAATTCTTCAGAAATAAAATCTGAAAGGTGTGGGAACAGGCCATCCTCTCATGGTAAAAAGATGAGCTGTTGGGGAAAACCAGCCTGGCTGAATTTGATTTGGTCAGAAGTAATGATAAAAAGGAGTTTATGATCTTTGGAAGAAGGGGCAGGCAAATCATGAAAACTGCACAGGTGTTGTGAGGTGATGCAGGGAGAAAATTAGGACTAAAGCACAACTAGAATTTAATTTGGTTACTGCTGCTGAAGAAAATAAAAAAAAATGTTTCTATAAACATTAGCAACAAAAGGAGGGCTAGGGAGAATTTCCATACCCTCCTGGTAACAGGGAGCATAGTGACAAAGGATGAGGAAAAGGCTGAGGTACTTAATACCTTCTTTGCCTCAATTACTCTTAAGAGTAAGACCAATTGTTCTCTGAGTACCCAGTCCCTCAAGCTGGAAGACTGGGATGGGGAGCAGAACCTAAGTCCCATAACTCAGGGAGAAACAATCAGCAATCTGCTACACCACTTAGACACACACAGATCTGTGGGGCCAAATGGAATCCAACCAAAGGTCCTGAGGGAGCTGGTGGAGGTGCTCACCCAGCCACTTTCCTTTACCAGCAGCCCTGACTCACCAGGGCAGTCCCAGCTGACTGGAGATCAGCAAATGTAAAGCCTATCTACAAGAATGGATGAAGGATAATCCATGGAACTGTCAGCCTGACCTTGGTGCTGGGAAAGTCATGGAAAAAATCATCTTGAGTGCCAACACACACCACACACAGGACAATCAGGAGATCAGGCCCAGACAGCATTGGTTTTGGAAAGGCAAGTCCTGATTGACCGACCTGACCAACCTTCTGTGACAAGGTAACTCACTCAGTGGATAAGAGAAAGGCTGTGGATGTGTCTACCTGGACTTCAGTAAAGCCTTTGAAGGCCAGTGGTATCCTTGCCTTTATCAGCAATAGTGTGGCCAGTAGAACCAGGGCAGTGATTGTCCTTCTGTACTTGGCACTGGTGAGGCCACACCTTGACTCCTGTGTTCAGTTTTGCGCCCCTCACTGCAAGAAAGACATTGAGGTGCTGGAGCATGTCCAGAGAAGGGCAACAGCTGGGGAAGGGTCTGGAACATAAATCTTACGAGAAGCAGCTGAGGGAGCTGTGGTGGTTTAGCCTGGAGAAAAGGCGGTTTGGGGGGACCTTATCACTCTCTACAACTACTTGAAAGGAGGTTGTAGGCAGGTGGGAGTTCACCTCTTCTCCCAGGTAACAACAGGACAAGAGGAAATTACCTCAAGTTGTGCCAGGTGAGATTTGGATTAGATATTATGAAAAATTTATTCACTGAAAGGGTTGTCAAGCATTGGAACAGGCTGTCCAGAGAAGTGGTGGAGTCACCATCCCTGGAGGCATTTAAAAGACATGGAAACATGGAACTTTGGGATAACCTGAAAACACTGTGTTTGCTCTAACAGACTTGACCTTAGAGATCCTTTCCAACTTTAATGATTCCATGATTAGAAGTCACTCATAGGTCAGTCATTAGTTTGGCTCAATATTTTTCTTACAGTAACTTTCTAATACCAGGTGTACATAATTTGTTAATAAAAAAAATTAATATTCTGATCCTTCAGTAAAAGTTAACTACTGTAAAATGTTTGTTGCATGCAGATTTTAGACCCCGTTAAAGGCTTGAACAGACTGAAACTCTGTTAAATGCTTGTAGGCTTAAAACCCAACACTTACGTACAGTGACAAATATCCAAGTTGTCTTCCTCTCAGCACTCCCCCCAAAACCCACAGTATTTCAGATCTTCCAGTTAAGATAGAAGTTTTTCACTCTGATAAATTACAAATAGAAGATTCTATACAAAGGCAACACTATTTCAGAACAGCTTTAATAGCATATTAACTAAGATAGCCCAAATGATGTGTTATGCTAACAGCTCAATTCAATGTGCAAGTTTATAACTAGAAAAACCACCCCAACCAAAAGCCTCAAAACCACAAACCAAAAAGAAAAAAAAGAAAAAAAAAAACAACCAAAAAAAACCCCAACCACAAATCCACCACAGACCCCTTGCTGATTTCAGCTGAATGTAGTTCACACATTGAATCTGTAACTGCAGCAAAGCCAAGTTTACACATATTGTTAGAATAAAACCATGTTCAGATCTCAATACAGAATGCATACTGGATTACAGCCAAGTATAATACTTATCAAGCATTAAAGTATGTCTTTTTTTCTGGGTTGAGCTTTTTTTTTTTCACTCGCCAATCCTAAGTAAGTAAGATGTGTATTGGTGTAATTGGAAGAACCATTGTGTCACCCTAGTCCAGGTTCTATGCAAAAGGAAGGTGGTAATTCTACACAGATGTCTGCAATAAAACTTGAAGTTTACAGGCCAGACAAACACAAATGCTTTTTAATTTTTTTTCTCCATATGGCTCATTTAGAACTCCTTTTCCCTTGATTTTTTTGCTGCTTGTGAAGTTCACATTAAGCTACACATTAATGCATGGGTTTATCTACTAAAAAGAAACCAAACAATGACCAGCCCTCCTGCCCATAATCCCCATCTAAACTAGATTTGTTATACCAATTTGTCTGTACTTTTTCCTCTGCCCCACAAGGATGTATCACATATTAGGAGCAGAAGACTGACATTTTCAGACCATCTTACACGTTTCAGGCTACTCCATTCAATGAGATCTGTGCTTCTATAAACAGCAAAAGAGTGCAAATTCCACAACAGAAGAAGATGCTGATCACATATCTACAGGAGCTCAAACACAAAGGTGCTTTTTTTTGTTTGGTTTTATTGAACCACATACGTCAAAATGTAATTTTAAGAGTGAAATTTTGTACACTTTTTCAGCTAACTTCTTGAGAACTATAGTCAATCAGCTCTCTGAATTTTAGATTAAGAATTGTTATATTTGTTTAGCATCACCATAGCTGATATGATGTGCATAAAGATTAACTGAAAAACCTAAAGGCCCTCTTTTCTGGAGGTTCATAATAGAATCTGAATTCAAGAAAGACAAGAATAAACATTATGCCTTATTACTGGCTTACTCTCAGAATGACTGTGTTTAGTATTCACATTGACCTTTTTTGCAACTAGCAGTGGAATACTGCTTAGAAACTTCAGTTAAGAATTAAAAAGTAACATTTTAAAAAAGCTTTTAAAAATATCTACATTGTCTCTCCTTTAAATGTAGGTTTATTTTTCAACTTAGTCATTATAACGTTCATCAAAATACTGTTTGAGTACATCATGGTGTAAGAGAATAAAAACAGGGATCAGTTAAATCTAAAATATATTTATTGCAGACAAAACAAATGGATCAAATACTGCCTGAAACTGCCCCAAACAGAGCAATATAAAATCCACCTATCTGTGTACAGGAAATGGTAACCATATGATTTTGAACTGCAGAGAACAGTACTGACAGTAAATGTAAAAAATAAAGAAACTCAAACAAAAAACCCACAACATATACTCTTCCTCAAAAACTCAGAAATCAAAACCACACCCCATCACGCAAGCAAAAAGCCCCTTCTCTAAATCCCCAAACCGCTTAAGTACATCCCAAGTGTAAATGAAAATATAAATGAAAATGGCTCCAAAATTGTATTTGGTCTCTTAGGAAAATACTACTACTAAAAATGGGGGGGGATAAATAAATAATATTTATTGATTGCATAATTTACTCGTTCTGCTATAAGACAGCAACATTGTACAAATTATTTTAAAAGCTCCAAGAATATAAAATATTTGGTTTATGATTATATTGAATTTTAGATGAACAGTACTAAAACCCATCAGAAATACTTCATGGAATAGTGGCTTATTTTGACAAAAAAGCAAAAACAGATTCTGGTGTCAGATGGAATGACTCCACATGCAACTTTCTTTAGTGTCATTACTGATTTAAGGCTTAATTAACTCTTGGGAAGCGTCTATCTCTTCTTCCTCCTCTGAACAGTCTCACCATGACCTGGATCAGAGAAAGAATCCAACCAAAAAAATATCACCACAGAAAAAATCTGATGTATGGCTTATGGCATAACTACACCAGGAACTATGACAGAACAGCTTCAGCTACAAAACTCAGAGAGGCTGCCTCAAAAGAAGTCTACAAACAAAGTTTGATTTCACTCTTCAAACCCAACCTATTTTAACATCTTTAACCTCATCATGCTCCTATGACTTTACTTATTCACATCGCACATGCCATACAAATTCTCCAACCATGGACTTACAGGAGAAAACTAAGACTAACCGTAGCAATAAGAGCCAGGGAGTAGTGCTGCTGACAGAAGGCCCCTATCTGTGTATCAATGTGGCCACCTCGCATTATAGGCACAGTACTGGAATCAGCTGGGAAGTTAGCGCTGTAAGAAATCTCTTCAAAATCAAACTACATTAAAAGACATGCTTTTGCAATGGAAATATGTTTCTCTCTGTTCCATCTAGTTCTCTCTTTTCATACTATTCTGTTCAGAAACCCATAATTATAGTACACAGAGAGCACAAATATAGAAGATGATTTCACAGACAAGCAGCAATTTCTCCTATTTTGAATAGGATTCCCTGCTATTATGACTTAACACTTAGCATATAGATAATTTAAGGAACTATGTCATACACTAGCTGAAAAGCAGTTACTGTATTACACATCCAGTAGCCTGTGAGAGCTTCATGCAAGTTAAAAGAAATTGCACAAATAAGATCACAACTGTAAGCAATAACCCAGAAAACTGATATACATGAAGCAGGTATTCCCAGAAGGCAAATCCCTGGATGAATTACTGAATACATACAAGACTGTAAAGTATAGCACAGTCTTTTGGAGAACATAGTCAGTGTAAGGTGGTTCATGGGATGTCACTACACAGGACTAACTTATGTACAAAAAACAGACTGAGAAACTGTGGTAGGTTGACCCCGGCTAGCCACCAAGAGCCCAGGAAACCCACTTTATCACTCCCCTCCCTCAGCTGGGCGAGGGAGAGAAAGTACAGCAAAAGGCTCATGTGTTGAGATAAGAGCAGGGAGAAATCACTCACCAGTTACTGACACAGACAAAACACACTTGATACAGGGAAATAAGTTTAATTTATTGCCAATTAAATCAGAGTGGGCCAAGGAGACAAAATCAGAATCTAGAAAACACCTTTCCCCCACCCTTCCTTCTTCCTTCTCCCTCAACTTCACTTCTGATTTCTCTACTTCCTCCCTGATAGCGGTATTGGGGGACAGGGAATGGGGGCTGCAGTCAGTTCACCACACACTGTCTCTGCCACTCCTTCCTCCTCAGGGGGAGGACTGCTGCTTCACTTTGAGGTCCCTCCCATGGGAGACAATCCTTCACTAACTCCTCCAAGGTGAGTCCTGCCCATAGTCCTCATGAACTGCTCCAGTGTGAATCCTTCCCACAGGGTGCAGCATTTCAGGAACAGGCTGCTCCAGCGTAAGTCCCCCACATGGTCTCAAGTCCTGCCAGCAAACCTACTCCAGCGTGGGCTCCTCTCTCCACAGGGCCATAGGTCCTGCCAGAAGCCTGCTCCACCATAGGCTTCCCACGGGGTCACAGCCTCCTTCAGGCATCCACCTCCTCTGGCATGAGATCCTGCTGGGGCTGTAGGTCAGTCTCTGCTCCCCCGCTAACCTCCATGGGCTGCAGGGGCACAGCTGCCTCACCATGGTCTGCACCACGGGTTGCAGGGCAATCTCTGCTCCAGCACTTGGAGAACCTCCTCCCCGCCCTCCTCCTTCACTGACCTTTATGCCTTCAGGGCTGTTTCTCTCACATATTCTCACTCCTCTTTCCAACTACTGCTGTTCTGCAGAAGTTTTTCCCGTTCTTAAACACATTATCCACAAAGTGCTATGACTGTTGCTGACGGGCTCAGCATTTGCCAGCAGCAGATCCATCTTGGAGTTGGCTGGCATTGGCTTTGTGAGACATGGGGAAAGCTTCCAGTAACTTCTCATAGATGCCACCCTGTAGTCCCCTCTGCTACCAAAACCTTGCCATGCAAACCTAATACAGCAAGGTCCTTAACTGCTCTTTTTTTCCAATTCCAAGAAAACCTCACCTAAAGCATGACACTCCTTTTTTTTTTTTTTGCTAGTAGAGAAACTTCATCTGATTTACAAAATCAGTAGGTGAGGGCTGTCCATCACGAGCAACACTATTATGTTATTATATTATTATATAATTATATTTTATTTTTATTATTATATATTTTTATTTATTCCATTTTCTTATATTTTATATATTATTATATTTTGCTCTGCTGCAGAGAAACTAGCTTCTGAAGAAGTATATTAATAGGAAGGGAGAGTGTGGTATCTCCATCCTTGGAGGTTTTCCAGACTTGGCTCAACAGTCACTTCTGACTTGATTTAGCTTTAGCAACGTTTGGGCTTTCAGCAGAAGATAGGATGGATAATCAACCTTCACTAAGTACTAGGCTGGCTAGATAATAATAAAGACACCAATGGCTGTGTTTGTGAATTTTGGGATGGGGAAGAAAAAACTGTATCTAGATCACAAATAAACTCATGGCCCTTTGAACTTCCAGTCAGCTTAATATCCTAACAATCCTGAAGCTCCTGTGCACAATTATTCAACCTTCATTGTTGGGAAAAGAAAGCTTCCACTGAGCTAACCATTCAAGCATTTTTCAGCCTGAGACAACTGTCCCTTATTATCCATTTACTAATTGCCACATTTAAACAATATATACAATATCAAAAAATCAGTTGCAGCTGGTTAACAATCTTTCAAAAAATCACAACTTTGGAGAGCCAAATACTTCTCTTTCAGTGACTGAACTGTTGTGATATGCAGACATGGTGCACAACAGAGAAAAACATAGTGGAACCATCTGGTACCCAGCTACTAAGAAATGAAGCATGGTACTGGCAGAAACAATTTTGTAACATAACTTGGTAGAATATGAAATAGTTCCAAAGTAAGGTTGAGATGGACATTCTTTCAGCATCACTGGAACTGAGTATGTGAAGAAACATCAACCATCTTCCAAATATGCTGGCATTGCTTACTTCTCTAATCACATATCCATTCAATTAAAGACCTACATATATGTGTACTATCATTCAGAAAATATTTTGTTCTAGAAATGAATCTCACTTGGATTTTTTTATGGCACATACACATCCTTTTAGCACACCAGCATACTTCCATGTTGTTGGAGCAGCTTCCAAATATACGCCAGAAGCAAGTGGCAAGTGCAGATGATCTTTCTCTTTCAATGTGAATACACAGACAGAAATATTTGCATCCCAAAGTCCATACAGAAGGCTCAGCTTCTGAAGACACAGCAATCATAGCAGGCATTAAGTTTCAGAAACCAATGACTACAAGATCTGATTAGGTACAGCAAGTGTTGTTGGTTTTTATGAAAACAAAGAAACAAAAGGAACCTACAGGATGAGGATAGGTCCTGATATGACAGGAACAGTTACTAGTAAAACTGAAAAAAACCCAAGAAAACAAGTAAAACCAAGAAAACACATAGACAGCACTAGGAGGGAGGAATCAGCAGTTTTTGCACCAGAGGTAGGACTCTGGTCAACTTTCACAGGGACCTACCCACTAGGATCTATCCAAGAAGGAGCAGCAGCATCACGGTTTCCCAGTGATACAAATTTAGTCAACTGCTAACTGCAAAGGACTGGGGGTGGGGGAAAAAGCTATATAGAATAAAAGGACAAGCAGCAGAAAGGATAAATTATTTTTCAGGTAAAAGGTTCACAATGGTGAATGCTGTAAAATTTTCCTAACCTTTCATTTGAAAAATAACAAAAACTGGAAGAGGCGTGAGCTAATGATATGAAAAACAAGGGTTGCAGGGATAACTGAAAAAAGTTTTTATCTCAGGAAAACCCAGCAGGTTAGGACCCCTCAAGTTTCAAAACAACTAATTTCCAGAGGAAAAGATATCAATCTTGAGCAGAACAAATATGCATCAACTGTTCATTGTCACTTCCAAAATAAGAACTGGGCACCACCAAATGCAGCTGCTGAGAGCCAATCTTAGAACAGATCGAAGGCATTCTTCTTGCAGTGAGTAGACAACCGGTGAGGCTCCCTGCCAAAGCATGCAGCAGACGCTAAAAGTTTCTAAGGCCTCAAGGGGAGGCAGCACGTGTCTTGGAGGACCAGTTTGAAGCTGGAAGAATTCTCCAAGAAGAACATCACACATCCCTGCCCTGTTCTTGTCTTTCAAAGAACTTTGCTCATGACCACTACCAGCCACAAGATACTGATCTGGACAGGCACTTGGTTTGAATCAATATGGGCAGTTTAAAGCAATGCTACTAGCATGCTCTCTTATAAAAGCAAAGCTGGCAGAGCCCAGTGGCTGCTAGGTTTTAAAACTGAACATCTTATCAAGAATAGCAGATGAAGATGTAAGGTGAACAATACAGCTACTTCTACTGCCTCCCTACTGCTACTATTTCTAATTTTTATCTCCATGTCAACCAGACATCATCTGATTTTTTTTCTTCAACTGATAATTTTAAGTATACCTCAGAAAGTATTAGAATTACTCAGAAAGATACCTATATGAAACAACACAACACTATCATCTGATTTTGCAGTTCAGCTTTGCTGTAGGATCCATGAGAGCTGATCTAAAACACTGGTCAAGAGCATGAGCTAAACAGCCTAATAGCTTTGACAAATTTGTTTTTTCTTTAGCAGAAATACTGCCTTAAATGGTATACAAGATTTATATTAACCTAAATGGAAAGCTACTAGTCTAAATGAAATGCAAATGAAAGGACTGTTTTAAGAAGCACAGGGCGACAACAGAAGTTGCTACTGGCACTGCACATTAGTTTAACAACACTTTTTGGAGTAATCCATTTGGATGAAGCAATTCCTTAGAAAAATTTGCAACTTACTTATTTTTCTGCAACTTGCAGAACAGATTTTTAGCTGCAAGTCAAGAACTGAACTGCATTCTATACAATAAAAGAACACCTTTTATCAAAGGTGTATCTTGTAGTTTGACTAAATGAAGAAAGACAGTATGTCCCTATTCACCTACATATGGTCGGTAGGCGGAGCTGGAAAATGTTAATCGACAGTGGGTATGTAACTGAATGGTTACACTGAGTTCACAGATACTTCACTGAAGTATTCTAAGTTCTGGTAACTTTGTATCACAGCTGCAGGTAAGGGCAATAACGATCAAATATACTTATCTGTAGAAATCAGAGAGAAGTTAGTTATTTCAGCTAGTTAGTAAGTAAAAGCACTGTGTATTAGCAAAACTGTACATTTACTTACGACTGACATAAACAATTTTACAAAGTTATAGGCAAATTATGCACAGATCCTGGCAAAGAAAAACGGATCAACACCAGAATCTCCTGTATTTCAAATAAACTCTATACAAACATGTATGAATGTCTGCATGCACAAAACAAGAGCTCAATAGTTGCTTGTGGGGATATGAGACTTCTTCCTTCCCATAAACTGATTTACATAAAATTTATCCATTACAATTTTCACTGTATTGCAACTCCTTCAACTATTTGGTAAGTTAGCTGTTACTTTGGCTTGGAAACCATTTAAAATCCTCCCCCTTAGGTTTTACAGAGCAAGCATTTGAGGCCATTTCGAAAGGGCAAAGCTTGGCACAGACCAGAGTCTACACTCCTACTCCAGTATGACTGCAAAGTGAAGGAATCAATTAAAGTTCACACACAATCTCCAAGTTGCTTACCATCACAGCATAAAGAGGGGTCAAACTGCAGCCCTCAGCAAAAGCCACACAAATAGTTGCACCAGAGAAAAAAAAAAAAAAACAAAACAAAAACAAGTCCACCTTAGGTTCCCTGCTCCCTATTCCAATGCAATCTTAAAAACAAAAGTTGAAAAATGGATACTACAACTATGAAACTTTTTTTCCTTAAGATATTACCACATACAACTGTTTTAAGAAAACAATGAACTGTCCAAGTTCCTCAACAAATTTGTATAATACAAAGCCGATCACGTCAAGACTCATCTGACAGCTTAATGAAAAATGGGGACGATTTTGAATTGCAAACTATTTTTCAAAAGCACGTAATTAAGACTCCCTTTGACCTTGTTAACAAGGATGCTAAAATGTTAATTCTTAACTAACTGTTTATGTTAAGGTCTGTTTCACATTTTCTCTTCCTTATGCGTAACCAATACCTAAATTATCAAGATATTGTGAAATATCCAATAATTTTTTTCCAGTTATCAGTCATCATGGAGAGAAAAAAAGAAACAAACCCCAACAACAAAACAAAACCAAAGAAACAAAAAAACCCACCACTCAACACAAAAAACAAACCCTAAGCATAAAGATTAACAGTTCTCCCAGTACTACATACCTGAAAGTTCCTGCCCTCTGTTACCTAGTAACTATTTAGTTCCAAAATCTTAAGTCTGCTTTAGAACAGTTTTAGAATCTCATAAAAAGTGAAAACCTGAAATATCAATTATGAAAGGGAATGCTTACTTCAGTCCAAATGTTAAGCTCACAGGCCAAAAATGATACACACAGAGAGAAATTAAGTGAGCATGTGTTTAGGGTCAGAAGGCATGAAAATGAAACGTGGCTCCACACTGTTGATTACATAATTATGTCAACAGCAACATAGCAAAAAGCTTTCAAAAATCTATCCATACAGGAACTAGAACACTGGCAGTTTTAGCTTAGTCAGGCTCTTGTGTACAAAGCCCTGTAACCACGGAATGTGCTATTAGCTGTTTTCACTGAAGACTGGAAGGATTTAAAAGATTTTATTGTTAAATGAATGTAATTCATCCTGACCCAAAGACCATCACAGAAGTCAACAGAGACCTAAATTCCAATTAAAACAGTGTTACTTTTCCATCCAAACATGTTTTTCAAATATATACACACAAAAAAATATGGTTTTTTTCAAATATATATACAAAAACGCCCTATAAAGTTGGGCATAGAACACTCTCCAAGCAAATTTCTAACAGCCTTTTATACATCAGATTACACCTTTTTAACTACACATCATTTCATATCCTTAACTCGTGCAAAGCTGGTTGCTCTCTGAATGACAAAGGTTTTGTAAATAAAAATCACTACTGAATTACACATTATTTGGATAATTAGGTCTACCAATTATATCAACTATACCACCAAAATGGCTAGCAAGAACAGGAAAAAATTCCTCTTTCACTCTATTTTTCACCATTCTAAAGAGACTACATAAAATGTCGGAATCAAAGTAATTGCAGAGGACTTGCTAACCAAGCTTTGCAAACAGGTATAACAAATTAGAAAAAAATAACTGAGAAGAGAGAGCCGCTAATAAAATACATGTGTGAGTTGCGTTTATCTCCTTCACCCAAGGAATTCTGTTTTGCCTATAAACTTATGCTTGTTTGCTTTCAGATGCTTTATTCAGTCATAAATGCCTAATTTTACAACATATCCAGAAAAGGCAGAAAATTTACTCAGCATTTCAGTTGCAACAGGTAATCAGAAAGGGAAAGGCATCCTTAAAGTAGTAACACTATTTAAACAAATCATTGTAGTGCAGATAGACTTCCAGCAAAGTTCTCCATAAATCAGAACTCACAGGAGATAAACCAGCATTAGTAAATGACCTTTGGTTGACTTTCCTATAAAACAGTTCAGCAGAAAAAAACCTGGCTTCATAACCTCCATGCAATAATCAGTAACTATACTGAACCACTAAAACCTATCTAGGTTAGCAAACTGCATGTCAGAGACTCAACAAAAGGGATCATAAGTCTTTCACTATGACGCAGCAAAGTCTCATTAGTGAAATTAAAGCAAAGTCCAAGACTGTTTTCAAGACAGCTTTGTTTCCTTAGCAACTGGCATGACTGACAGGCAGTATACTGGTAAAAGTCTTACTTTACAAGGCAGCTTTATATTATTAGCTTGACTTAAACCAGCAATTTAGAAACCTAGCTATACTTGCCTGAAACACAGCCTGAAGTAACTTAGATAAAAGCCAAATAAAACACTAGCAGAGTGAATCCCAGAAAACAGACTCCAAGAAGCACTTCAGGAGGCCAAAACAGCAACACAGCTTAATCACGCCTTACAAAAACTTCTGTTCTCCAAATAAAACTCCAGTTTTATTTACCAAAAAATAGCTATGAGATACCATGTTCATAATGAAGACAAATTTTCCCCATGCTGTAGATTCCTACTCAAATGCTTAGCAAAAAATATGGTGCATCCAATTAATTTCCCAACAGAGCCTGACATAAAAATGAGGTTCAACAAGGTGTTTGGGAGAGTATGCCCAACCGGTACATGGCATCTATCTGTTAATATTCCAATACACAATCTTCTCCCAAGAATTTGTTTCCCATTATGCAAATCCCCATGCTGTCAAATTTCCCATACAAACAATTCTGTCTTTCTCTTGGGTCAACTACGTGGTACCCTGGCCATGTCCCAGAGGCACCTGCCAGACAACTGCGACTCACAAAAATTTCCTGCATTCAAGGGAGTGAAATTTTCTTTAGAATTTACATGAGAAACTGAGTCATGTAGGTATTAGCATTTACATAATCATTCACAGCTTGTTGTGGAGGGAGAAGGAAATAAAAATAAAAGAGAAGGAAAATACCACAGCTTAAAAAAGGGAACAACATTTACTCAAACAGTGAAAGACAGTGAGTTCCACCATTAATGAGTTTACTGTATAGGTACATGTGAACTGTACAAACAATACATGCAAATATGTTGGAATGCATGAAAACACAAGGACATAAATTAATAGGAGAACTGAGGAGCTATCAGTTTCAAAAGATTAAACTAAATCTAATTACATCATCTGAATTTGTTCCCAGATATGAAGATAAACACATGCAGTGATCTGGCCACATATAAAAAGAAGACAAACATCCTTAGCTTTGGCTGGCAGATTTCTATTGCTGTTTACATCACTTTTTATTTTTTTCTTTGATTGATTGATTGCAGGGGGGAGGCATCTAGTCTTAATCAAGAGCCTACAAGAAATTGCTTGTAATTCAGACTAGTTTTAACAGTTAACCTTCTACCTCAACCCTAAGCAACACATCTTGTTCTCATGGGTCTCATCCCCTAAGTGCTTATGTCCGATTTGTGAAAATATTTCTTTGAGAGCAAACAAAGACCTCCCCTTTAATTTTACATGTGACCCAATTTACATCCTGCAGTTAAATATTTCAGCATTCCCTGTGCTAATAAGTTACTTTCTCTGAGAGTCTAGTCTAAAAATGGCTAAACTGAGTGAAAAATCCACTTTGCTTGCTGTGTCAGCTTTTAAAAATTTGTAGCTGTTGTGCCACAATTGCAGAGGAAAACTGAGCAAACTATAAATGGAGGCTTTATATTTAGAATTTTAAAGCTACTCAGTTTTTTTTTGGTTCATTTCCAGAAGGGAAAGATAAGACAGTAATAGATGAATGTTGTAAAAGTAGGTATGGTTTTACCCACATATGCCATGGATCAGCTCAATTGTATTTACCCACTAAGAGTTTTTTGCAAAAAAAAAAAAACCAAAACAAAACAAAAAAAAACCAACCAAACAAAAAACCAACCAAACAAAAAAAAACAAAAACGTGGGGGCCAGGGGTGGTACCCAGTCTTACTTTCACAGGAACTTCCAAATTAACATCATTTTATTATTTTACTGCTTTCTATTGAGTAGGAATTTCCATGATGTGACTGATGGGTTACAGATTACCCCATGCTACAAACCAGATGAACTACTAAAAAACCTACAACTGTAATTCTTTGCCATCTTCAGCATACAGAAAAAGAAAGCCAAAAGGATAAGGGTTCAGAAGACAATCGTCTTGGAATATCAAATTCTTGTTTGTCTTTAGAAGTCAAGACGTGAGAAAACAGAAGTGGCTCCACAGCAGTGTAACTGTACCCACGGAGCCTGATGCTAATACTTTTAACTAAATATAACCTGGCAAAATATTTAATAGGTAGAATTGCAGAAGTATCTCTTTTTAAACAGGAAATTCTGTTTAAACCTGTATCAGAAAATGGTTCTTACTACTCACCACAGAGACTGGGATTTTTTGCTATAAAAAACAAGTTAATAGATCTTGGTCACAGTTATTGCTTTCAACATAATACCAAGTTTTCAGACACCCAGAAAGATAAAAATAATCTCAAATTTGATTCAGGAGGTAGGAAAGCATTGCTGTAAAACAGCATGAGGCATTTAAAGCATGCAAACCAAAAATCAGACATTATAAAGCACGAAGACTATTTTTATGAGAGATCTGTGAAAGACAAAATCTGTGGGAAGAAGAAAGGTACAGATTAACAGCTAATTTAAAAAAAAGTATCCTCTGAGATTTAATTATTAACTTCCAACTAAGTGCTACAGATTCTATATTTTTCCCAGTTCTAATTTCTCCTGAAGATAATAAATGTCAATATGCTTATAAATAAGAGAAAAATAGATTATTGAAAACCACAAGATATGTTTTTTGTTTACCTGAAATCACATCTATTAAACTGCTTTCAGAATAGCCTTATAAGATCACCTTGTATGGCAGGGTATTGAATGCACAGATATAGTACCATTTGCAATTTTTCCTAAGCAAAACAAAACCAAACCCAACCGAAGCACTGTGTGCAATTGCTTTCACTGATGCCCACCAACTAGGCTGGCTCAAGTTCTCCAAATTCATAATGGACTGAGCATGTACTTTCATCCTCCTCTGAGCTCAGTCTCAGCGCTAACACAAATAAGACAGGTTTGCCCTTGTTCTTCCTTGTCCCTTTTAAAGATAAAGAAATCTTAAATACAACTGTAAATTCCAAATAGCTTGTGTTATTGTTCTTTCATAGGACTCTTCAAAATTAAAGACAGAAGGAAAAATATACACTGAATAGTACTATGACTGCCTTCCAAGACAAAAAAACCCCATTGAATTGTCAAGAACATACTACAGCAAGCTTTACTTCAAAAGTGTTTTAACTAATATTTCTTTTCTTTAGCTATGTTCTGAAACTGACAATGCTCAATTTTTCATGGCTTTTTTTGGTCTGATCTTCAATCCTATGTTAAACAGTCAAATCATCAATATAAAAATGCAACTGACTTGACATATTTCAAATAAAATTTAGCAGATTTTTCAACCACTTTTTAGTACAAAATGCATGAAAAAGTAGAGAAACCCATCAAAACCAGTGACTGCAGTTTTGATTTCCAACAATACTGCTATTTTACTGACCAACTAGCCTGAACTATAAACACAAGAACTCACATTAACTGATGATTCTGAATATGCATTTCCCCATTAAATTAAGGTATTCAATAAGATAAGCAACTGTGGCTGCAGTTTATCCAATAAACATCTTCTGCCTTTGAAGACTAAGATTACTTTGATGGTGTGGGGAGAAGGGGAGCAAATGATATTGGTGTAGTGGGTGGCTCCAGTCAGGTGCAAAAATGGAATGCAAGAGAAATTTAACAGCATCACTGGATGTTTTTCGTCTGTGACATGAGGAAATGAAAAAAAAAAAAAAAAAGCATAGCAACAGGCTTACTGGTTGTCTTAAAAAAATTCTGATTTTATAATGTCCAAAGCCATACCAAAGCCATACAAAGAGCACATAAGAAATGTGTAACAGAAATATATTTTTAAGGTTTCTGCCAGATGGGCAGAAACACCTCAAATGCACCCTCAGACACTAATGAAAACCACCTTGGCCTCCTTCAGGAAGTCATTCAACACTTCACAGAAAAAAAAATAGGAAGTTGTTGATAAACTGCTTGGAAGAACTACTTCCTGTAGGAAAAATAATTACAAGACTTGTTTGCTGGACAGTCAGTTAACTTTTTCTCACACTACAGCATGAGGTGTTACACAAGCTTTGTAAGAATTAAAAGCATAACTCTACATTAAAACGATACAAGAGCAATTCTAAAACTGAGCAATCAAGTTGTTGTCTGCTACTCCCATGGTATATTATCTTTTGCCTAGAGAGCGATCCCCTGTCTTTCTCCATAGTTCACCAAAATGTCAACCAGCAGCTGGCTAAGAGGAAGTGGTTAAAAAAGCAATGCAATTGACATCACCACACAAACCAAGCATGGCTTTTTTACTCCATGTTTAAGAATGGGCTAAAGGCTACTGCACAGCAATGCTGAGATGACTCAGACATGACCACTTAGTAACCAGGCAAGTCTTAACTGATGAGTTCAATCTAAGGAGCAGTACCAGTGAAAACCAGGATTCATTTTACCAGCTGTATAGCAGCGGGCCTTAAATCACTGCTCAAAATCATCACTAATGGAAAATTATACTCAGCAGTACTGCTCATAACAGTGAGATGAACACTAATGAGCGGAATTCTGGCAACTCATACGTTGGGCATTCATACATAAGGGGGTCTATTTATCTAGCTGATAAGATTAATTTATAAGAGCAGCTCTGGTTCAGACTCTACACTACCACTCTCACTCTAATTTAATATGCATGTGGGGTGCATATTTAAAATACCTGGCTAAATAACTCTGTGCACGTATTTGTATTAATATACATATAAGGCGATGAAATATTTTCTCTCACATGTACACTATTTTCATTCCCATGCACAAACTACTATGCTTGCAGTGCTTGACCCATTGATTAGTGGAAGTGACTGTAATTCCAAAGTGTATTAAATACAGCACTCAATTTTATTTTGTTTGCTCTGTAGTATATTATGATTATTATAACCATAAGGTTTACTGACATCTGGAAAAAATATAACATTGTTACCTATTCTGCAAAGATCTTTCTAGAGCCTGGCTACCAGACTGTTCATGGAGTGGCTACAGAACAGAACAAATGAAAACAAAAAGCATTGCAGCCAACTCAAAAAAAGAGCTGAATATTTGGAAGAGACACCAAAAATCTGCATATAGTAGAAGGAAACACTCTAAACGTATTTTGAATCTTAGTATTCACACTTTAAGGAAACGTTTGATGTATAACCAAGAAAGATGTTAGCTTTTAACGGGCTTGTAGGTGAGAGATAGAATTTATCACTCAACACTGAAAAAAAACCTTTTAATATACAAACCTGCTACTCAAAACTAATTCTTTCATTTCTTGGATTTCCTACACATCCAGAGCAAACATTTTTGGGATTACTCGAAATGCTTTTTACAAACCTTCATGAACTCCAATGAAGCTGGTGGATCTCACCTGCAGATAGCATTAAGCAACCTTTGAGGAACAACAGATGTTCTTCAAGTGTGAATAGAGCCTTCCGAACTGTCCCATACTACACATCACCAAATGAAAGGCAAAAGAAAACAGCCCATTACACTGTTTAAAATCTCCGAAGGTCAGCATGTGACCCAGCAGGGAGAGGTTCAAAAAGTACAGCCTTTATTTTTCTTCCTAACAACCTGGTTTGTTTCCACTCCTTTCCCCTTCAAGACACATCCTTCACAGCTAGCAGCTCTTTCAATCATTTACTTTGGATGTCTGCTTGAGAACAAACGATCTTGCTCATGCAGATGAGTTTGCCAGACTTGTGTGTACTTTCCCCTCTCAAGCTCTTTATTGTTCTTGCTGAAACCTGACCCTTTGAAATGGATACCAGGACATCAAGAAACGACGAAAAAACTTGCAGAAAAAAAGGAAAAGATTTTTTTGTGGTAATAATCAAATGGCAGAAAAAGCTTTCCAAGAACAAATCTTTCACTCTGATTTCACCTGAATGCACATAAATTAAAAAAAAAAAAAGAGCATGAAGACATTTTTGTTTCATTTTTCTGTAAATTTGACAATGTTATCAAAAACAAACATTCGTTACAGTAAAACTTAAAAATCAAACATCTATTTTCTTGCTTCATAAGCTGCTCTTTAAGAGCTCTCACTAACAGTCAAAACAAAGTTTGCTTTTCATTTCAAAACACAGTCTGTTCTTTCCTCAAGGTCCAACGAGCTGCAGTTCTCAAATGGCATAAACTTACACAGTTCAAAGAAAACTTCTACTTGTGCCCGCTGAAAAGCTCACATTCTAGAACATCCTGACTTTTAGAAAACATCAGATTTTCAAGCTCCACAGCTCATGCTTATTTTCATTTTCCTAATAAAGAACAATCATTCTAAAAAACAACCTTCAAGCTCAAATAACATCAGACAACTGCTGTCACCTCTTCTTAGTTTAAAAAATAAAAAGGTAATTTCTCTGTATGCAAACACCACCACTACAAGAAGAAGAAACATTTTTTAAGAAGTTCTGCAAGCTTCATTTTCATTGCAGATAATGCACATTTGTTTTTGAAGCTACAGACTCAACTACTTCAATCAGATGCATGTATTAATGACAATATCTTAGCAAGAAAGGTAGGGATAAAGATGTTTTTCTTGGCTAAAACAAGTTTTACATAAGTAACACAGTGTTGATTCTCGCGGCCCTGAAATTGACATATTTAGAGACCTGCAGCTGAATAAAAAGTTCAAAATACAGTCAAAATATTTGAGGGCAAATTATGGTCTCGGTAGGTACCCTTTCAGAAAGAAGGACAAGCTCCTGCTGTTTTAGAAAACTACACAGAATAAAAGCAAATGCTCCCTGATGGATTAGGTGTCAGATGGCTGGCATGTGTAACCTCTGCTCAGTTACAGAAAAGGTGATACTAATTTCACTGTGTGAAAAAGCTACAGCTGCCGGAACACAAAACAATGTTAGAAGTTCTGTAATTTCCCTTTCACTGCAGGGAATGTAGAGAAGTCACAGTCCCAAGTACTGCAATCAAACATATACATTAATTTCCTCACGAATGGAGAGTAGGCAAAAATATTTTGATTGTGTATTTAAACAACTGTCATAAATCAAAAGATAAGAAGTCTTGATATAGTCTCTAGAGTAATTTCTACTCTATATTTTTATAACTGTATTATAAAAATGAGGTAAAATGAATCTTGGCCTGCATGACAACTCTGACAAGATCCAGCAAATCCAGACGTCACATTGTTTAAAAATCACTATGCACATTTCACTGATTTTTAGTAGACCATATAACAGCTAACATTCTTCAGCTAAGATTAAGATAGGACAAATATTCATAGAGTATCATGCAGTTTTTAGAAACAGTAGAGAATTGATATGGGAGAAACACCGAAGTGGTAGGGTCTCCTATTTAAAGTCAGAAGCATACTTTTAAAAATACATACTTTAAACACAATAAAATGTGTTAAAATTCAAAGACTGTAAAAAAACCCCAATATATATATATCCCAACAAACACCAGAGATACAGCTAACAGAAAAAAAAAATTACTTACTTAAGAAAGTATCTCTGTCCAGATGGTGTCTTAGCCATCTCCCAACCTGGTGGCAAAGGTACATCGTCAGGGATCTCAAATGAAGACTGGCGGAGATGTTGAGAAGATGGAGCTCCGGGTCCAGTCACTACTCCAGAGGGTGTAAGCGTCCCTGGAGAAACAGCTCCCAGCTGCAGAGATGCTGGAGAGGAATGAGCTCGGACATGCTGTGGGGTCAGGGCTCCTGCTGTCCCTGCATCAGTGCTAGCCTGTCAAGAGTGAAATTATTCCCATTAAGATCCCTATATTTCAGCAAAAATGCAGCTGTTAAACGACATATTTTAAATGAACTTTTCAGAAGAAATTCATAAGTCAGTAATTTTAAAGTTCTGCTAATTTTCCAGCTCTCGCTGTTAGAGAGAGCCTCCGAGTAGTTTGGTTGATTAGCATCACAAAAGTCCTTGTGTAAATCAAGACATATTAACACTAAGTAAGTGCAAAGCGCCCTTAATTTTATTTTGAAAACTAAAGTTCTTACTCCTTGGTGCAGGGTTAAATAAAAAAAACTTGCCCGAAATCAGCAGACCTCATGCAGAATATTGAGTGGTTCATTACTCGACTGCACCCACTCACCACCATCACACCCACTTTCTGCTGGAGTAATTTCCCACTCTCCTTTTGAAATGGAGGTGTGGGGGGTTCAAGTACACTCACACACACCTCCTCCGTAGGGGTTCAAAAGATTACACAAAGAGAAAAGCAATAGGGAAATGCCAACTGACAGTAGTGAGTTCCAATAGAGGAAGACTCACGAATTCAACCATAAAGAAAACCTACACGAGAAGACTGAACACAAAATTACCTAAAACCCCACGTTTTTAAGGGTATAAAGAGTCTGTCCGTGCTTTATCCAAAGCAAAGCTTCAGCCAACGGTTGAACCAGTCAATCAGAAATGATTCACAAAACCATTCACCAGTTATAAGTACATAGAATGTCCTTGCCATTGGTAAATATAGGTCCACCATGGAACAGCTCTGAAAACTTGATTAAAATAAAAATGGCCTTTTAAAATATATTTGCCGATTAACTGGTTCTATAGATACACCAGAACAACATGGACACCGATAATGAGATGCATGTATCAGCCCTTGTCACACCTCTCTACACAAGGTATTGCACCACATGTGAGGCCCCACTGACATACCCTTACAGAGACAGACAATTCTGCTTCACTCCATCTGAATGCAAGCACTTGTGAAGTTTCATGTATTCAACTGGAAACGAACTAGCTTGCATTTACATTTAAACAAAATAGGCAACTACATTTGTGGCATTTTAAGTCCTGAGAATCAGGGGAAATTATAGAAAATTAAAGACCTTTTCTTTAAACAGAATGTTTTCATGACAACTCCACAATAAGGAAAGTGAAAACAGTCTTATTTTAAAAGATGGTCCACCATGAAGCAAGTGATTCTCTTAACTTTATCTGGATTTCAAGTTTATATTTTAAGAACAACTGAAGAGGTACAAGGAACAGTGATCCAACTAAATATGCATTAAAGATGAAGAGTAACATACACAAGGAAGATAAGGCTAAGATTAAAAGTACAAGCTGTATGAACATCACACGTTAAGTGTATTTCAAACACGATGGCTATTTAACTGCAGTTACTGTATTTAACAAGACACAGCACCAAGTGTTAGATGAATGTCTACCCGTTCAGATTTGTACACAACGGAAATGCAGTAAGATTTGCACAACTTGGAAAAAGACTATACAGAAAACCTAATTCCTCGCTGGAATTCCTTGTTATTAAAGGTCTGCAGCTCAGAAGCTAGCAAAATTACAGAAATAACTCAGCTCCACCACTTCCAATTCTTTTTTCAGTCTTGCTATATGAAGGCCAGACTGATTTTTCGAGTATTTGGAAAATGAATTAACTCCCAGGCTGGGAGAATAAGTGCCAAGGTTCAGACTGGAATGAACTTCAGAAGTCAAGTTATAAATCCTTCAAAACAGAAGTTTAATAATGGAAATGTTGACAGACCCTTAACAAGGGTACCAGGCACCAGCAGACACAGCGAGTTTCACTCTTACTGGCTACACAGATAAAGTAACAATAGCCAATAATAAAACCTATTTTATAGCTTAGCAACAGACTTCATTACTTAATAACACTCGAGCAGGTAGGCACAGCCTCCCTCCAAAAAGTTGGCAACAGCAGCCTAAACATTAACTTCCAGTCGCATTCGCACCAGCACTCGGGTCTTGGCACAAAAGTGCCGCTGCTTAAAGACCAGACGCTCCCGGAGCCCGAGCGACGACCCTGCCCCGCACCCCCCGCCCCGCTCCTCCTCGGCCCGGCCCCCGCATCGCCCCTTCCCCCCGGCCCTGCCCCGCCCCGCATCCCTCCCCCGCATCCCTCCCTCCCTCCCTCCCTCCCTCGCTCCCTCCGCCGGGACAGCCCGGCTGAGGCCCCGCAGCTCCCGGGATGTGAGCGCTGCGCCCGGCCGGGTCCTGCACGCCGCCAGACCCGACGTCTGGCTCGGGAATGAACTTCGGATGTGCGTGCCGTGTCTGTGTGTCTGTGTGTTCATCCTACCCAACCCAGCGCAGTGCCGAAATGGTGGAAAAGCCACATCCATGTTGTCTGACGGGGCGGGGGGTGTAGGTTTGGCAGCGCCTCATCACCCCCCTCCACAGAGGGAGGGCAGGGAGTTGGACCGCACGGAGAAATCCTCCCCGTCTTCCGAGCGCAGCGTTTTCTGCCCAAGTTTTAGGGGCTCATCCCCACGGCCGCCCCCCCGGCGAGGCCGAGAAAGCCGAAGGAGCGGATGTGGAGTCCGAGGCCCGGCTGGAGACCGGGACGGGGCCAGCGCCCTCCCGATCCCGGTCCCGGTCCCGGTCCCGGTCCCGGGGCAGAACAAGCGGAGGGCCGGCGGAGGGGGGCCCAGAGCGCCCCGGCAGCCCCGGCCGGGCCCCCCGCCCCGCTCGGCCCGCGGGTTCCCGCCCCGGCCCCCTCCCCCACACGGCCCCCCGGGAGGAGCCCGGCGGCGGCGGGGACAGGGAGGAGGGAGAAGGGAGCGGGAGCACGGCCGGGCCGGGCCGGGCCGGGCCGCCCCCCGCCCGCCCCGTCGTGCGCGGCCCCTCACCTGGCGGGAGTGGGCCTTGGGCTCGGGCGGCTTGAAGAAGGAGTCGGGCAGTTTCCGCAGCCGCATGGGCAGCGTGTGCGGCACGTTGGCGCCCTTGGGGTTCATCACGGCGTTGAACAGCGCCTCCAGGTCGGTCTCCGAGTCGCCCCGCACATGGACGATCTGGTGCCCCGCCGGGGGGGGCCCCGCGCCCGGGGGCTGCGCCGCGCCGGCCGGGGCTCCCGACACCGCGCCCGGGGGCTGCGGCGGCGGCGGCTGCTGCTGCGGGGCCGGGGGCTGCGCTGCCTGCGGCGGCTGCTGCCCTTGAGGCTGCCCGGGATCCATGGCTCCGTCGGGACCCCCCGGCGCTTCCCTGGCGGGGCTCGGCGGCTCAGAGCCCGGATTCCCAGCCCCGCATGCCCCGCTCCCCGGGCCGCGCGGCTCGTCCTGCTGTCGCCGGCACTTCTCACCCTTCGCTCGGGGGAACCGACCCGGCCGCAGCAACTGGCAAAACAACTTTGACCGTGCGGCGCTTCCCCGAGCCCGGCCCAGCCCGGCCGGCGCCTCTGTCCCGGCGGCGGAAACTAACTCGCACAACACACCAAACAAAAGTTCGCAGTTACGCCCGCCCGAATCACTCACTCTCCGCCGCCGGCCCCGCCCCTCCTGAGCCCGCCCGCACCGTATCCGACCGAGGCAGACGAAGCCGAGCCGCGCTCCTGCGCGCGCCCGCCCGCACCGCCTCCCGCCCGGGGCGCTCCCGGCCCGGGGGCGCTGCCCGGGACCCCGCGACCCCAGCACCCCGCATCGCACCCCGCATCGAACCCCGCACCGCTCCCGCCTGGGCCCGGGCTCGGCCCTCGTCCCGCCGCCTCTCCCTGCGCGCCCGCCCGCCCGCGCCCGGCCGACGCGGACGGGTGCCGCCAACCATAATGTTTTTTTTTCCCTAACTTTTATCCCAACTTCCAGGAGGCCGCTCCGCGAGGGGGTGGGGAGCGGCGGCCGCTCCCCTCCCCCCGGCCCGAAGGGGCACCGGCCCGGAACCCCCCTCCGGCCGGTCCCCTCCCTCCCTCCCGCACCTTCTCCCCGTCCCGCAGAGCCTCCCCCGCCGCGGCTCCTGGAAGGGACGAGATCTCTAGAGAAATACTTTTTATTAGATAAAACGGGAGGGGGTGGGCACTGCCGAGAAAACGGCTTAAAGAACTATAAGTACAGGAAAACTTTTGTCACTAACCCCACAGTAACATCTGAGTGAACGTGAAACGCTTCCGAGCGTGCCATCAAGTAGCTAGCTCATCGTTCCTCGTAAGAAAACTATGCAATTTCTACGTGAACCCTTGCAGAGAGAAGGCCACCTCCATTATAAAACTGGGGTTTGTAACTAGTTAGCAAATAGACTTCCACCGAAACAGTGATACAGAGTGTTCACGTGTCGCTTGCAGGGATCCACAATCAAGTAGGCAAAAGTCTGTTCGTGTCTTTTGCTTGAAGGGTAACACAGGCCATTAGCATCCTGAAAGGAAGTGGGAAAAAACACCCAAACAAAACAGTATTAGGGACAATATGGTGAGCCATGAGAGACTTCATAGAATCTGAATGAAAACTATCATTTTGTTCCAACTGTAACAGTTTATTGCATAGCAAAATAGAACATAGAGACCGTAGTTTATTGAAACAGCATTAGGTCCCCATCAGTATCACAACACTACAAAATGCACAGTAGTTCTGGCTGAATGTTTCAAATAACCTTGAGGTAAATGTGATATTAATAGAAAATATAAAAATAAACATGTAAGCATGTGTTTACACAATTAGAGCCCAAAATACAAATGATTAAATTTACAACAGCCCCACGTTTCCTTTGAAAGAGAAAAAAAATCACAGATTATATTAACACATAAAGCTGTTCCATCTGTAATTTTTTTTTTTTTTTTACTTAGCATTTGCTAATGCATCTGTTCAGGTTCAAATATTTGCATTTAAGCAAAACCCTCATTACAGCCCTTATTGACAGTTTTGGACTGTTATTGAAAACATTTTGTGTGCCAGTCCTCAGAAAGGGTTTGAAGGGAATCTAGGCACCTAGCTGCAAAATTTTCATTCTTAAAACACACGATCAGCTGACAATCAGCACAGGAACTGGGCTCTTCAGTTTTACATCCTACGTCTGCACATGTCAATAAAAGCTTCGGTGTTGACAGAGCAGCAGAGCTTGACACACACTTCAAATCCAGTAGGGATCCAGAAGCTAGATGGGGGCATTTTTGAAGGGTTGATTTTTTTTTTTATTTTTTTATTATTCTGTGTGGTAATTGAATATCTGAAAGGATGATAAATATGTAGCAACACCTCTTTTCTTTAAAAACATGTAACAGTTTCCTCCTGCTCCCCAATACCTTTACAACAGTTGAAGAGATGTAGGTTCTGTTCCACTTTTTTGCCTGAGGGAAATTGCTATATTGCATATATTGTCTATTTTCTCCAGGAAAATTTTAAACTCCCAGACTACAGGCTATTCCAGATTAGGGGCACATGTCTCACATTATTTTGTTGAAGCTGTCTTCCTTTGCATAAAGTAATCCATCTCAGTGGTTAAGGTAGTCAGCTTAGAAGGAAAAGGCCTGGGTCCCTGTTTCTGCTCCAAGGACCGTTTGTGAATTTTATCTATTAGCTGTTACTGGCACCCCATTTTCTCCTGCTATTTCAAAGAGGATGAACCCCCTACAAGATGTTCCAGTGTCTTCCTTTGCGAGATTATTCAAACTCCTAAACCTTAAGTTGAGCTAAGCACCACCATAATTTTATTTAACTGTTTAAGACAAGTAGAGATTTGATGTTTATTCACAGCATTTTTCAATGGTAGTCAAATGTCACAAGCTAAAAATAGAATTCTATTTTTAAGCAAATGCAGCATACAGGCTCTGTAGCTCCAACAGTAAGATGCCCAGTTCTCTCCAGGTGTTTTTTAGGGATACGTGTCTAACAAACACTGGATTCTCAACTGCAGTAAGGAGAGAAAGTTTTAAGATTTTACAGCGTTCAGCATCAAAATGCCTTCAGAATTTGATCCAAAAATAACTTAAGCTCATGCACGGAACTGAAGGAAAAAAAGTAAGAGAAGACCAACATCAAGATGTGATTGCTAGATAAACTCTTCCCATTGCTACCGAGGATACCACTTCTGCAGTCCTTATGGAATCAACTGATGACAGTTGAGCTTTTTTCTGTTTAAAAGGCAATGTTAGCCCACTAAAAATTTGTTCAACAGCTCAAGAACAAAAACTGGTTAAGTTCTGGTGATGAGGTATTTCAAGAAACTCCAGAATATACCACACCTGGTATCAGGAAAATAATAAATATAACCTAATCAAATGAAAAGGGTTTTTACATTCACATTTATTTTAATTAGTAAAAGAGATCATAAAACCCCTAAAATACTTGAGCATAAAGGCTCTGAAATTTACATTCATGCATGTACACTAATTAAGAATCATACCAATTCTATCTGCAGTGTGGACTTTGATTCAGACATGCAGGGGGTGTAATGATTGATTTACTGATGCTAGAGTAGGATCATTTTATTTTTTCTTTGTAACAACACAGATAATCAGCTGATGATTTAAGAATACATATGCACAGCATAATACAGAAATAAAAATACTGCTGAACATTCTCAAAACTGCATAATTTAATCAACAAAATTTTTAAAGATACTTCTTGAATAAATTCTGCATTGTGCTGATTTCTAACACTGCCACAGTTTGAGTTCAGGCAAAGAAAGTTCAAAAATATCAGCAAGCATCCCAATACTTCAGTGTTTCATTATATGCAAAGCCCCAAAGCTTTCAAGGGTATTTGGAGTTCAACAGAGTACTTTGTCACAAGATCTAAAATTATTTCTCTTGTGATGCCCAGGTCTATCAGATTTTGATGCCAATCAGCTCTACAGACATTTATAACTACAACTTAATACCCTGAAATATTTACATCTCTAATAGTGTGCTTTTTTCAGTATTGTTTCCAAAACAAGGGCTTCTTAGCCACAGCTTAAAAACCAAAGAGGAAAGGAACGGTGTCAGGGTGGTGTTACATAGAGTTCTTAGTTCCTGATTCCATTTGTACTTGTGCAAATACACAGGTATACATATTTGTCAATTCATTAATCCAGCTTGCAAAAATATGTGTTCTTCTAACTTACCATTTGCACATGTCACTTTTACTAAAACAGCTTTTTAAAAATTATTCATTTATTTATAGCAGGCTGAGAGGATACATTTTCTTCTTCCAGATACAAACCAAGAAAAAATGGCTTAAAAACTGTCAGCTCAACATAAGGATTATAATAACACACTCTACAATTATTTATCAAATTAACTCAATTTAAATCTACTGCAGAAAGGTAGTTATCTCCTTGAGAGAAACTTTTCATCACAAGCACAAGACATTTGTGCTCCAGTAAGTATCCTTCCTTTAAGTGCCAAGTAGAGTTGAATAGTTTTGATCCACATAGCCATCAAACAGTCTAGACATACTGTTTGAACCTTTATATTCCAAGAGAAGATTCTTCAGCATGTTCTCTAATAGAAACCATAATTTCAGAATTCTCCTTTAGCTCACAGATTTTCAGAATGTGCAGCGATGCCCAATTTTCCTCCAAGGCTACAAGGAGGATAGCCTGCTCTGTATTTACACTGGACTTTCTTCTGTCCATCCACTTTTTTGTTTACAAAAAATTGCCAAAGTTTGGGGATTTTTCTTTTTCTTTTCTTTTTTTTTCTTTTTACTTTTTAATTTTTTTTAATACTGATGCTATTTAATGTATAGCGAAGACAGCGAGAGGAGCTCTTTAATGTCATCCATCTACCTAAACAGAGAAATCTGTGAAGTTTACATCAATTCTCTTGATTCAGAGGTGGGAAAGGAGCAGAATAGAAGAACATCAAGTTATCAGGGTTTTGGTTTTTTTTTGTTTTATTACAGTCTGCAACCTAGTAGAAAGATAAATTTTGATACACCCATAAAGTGTTTGTTTTCAAAAGCCTTTATGAATCACTCATAATATTTAAAAGATGATGACCCACAGATGAACAACTGGGCTATTGGCAACCTACAGGGAAGTTTGTGCAGTCTGAAATGACATCAGCTACTGCTGTTGAAAGGGGGTACATTATCTGACATTTAATTATTACATATTCTGGTTACTCAAGAAGAATTTGGAGTAGTTCATCCTACTGTAACAATTAAATGACAGATACTCTGAAACTAGTAAACATGATAAGTTCTCAAACTTATCTTGATGGTAAATGTATGATTTTGCAAGGGAAACAAAGAGGAATGAAACTTGACAAGGGAGGGGAAAGAGGTTAGCAGTCATGTCACCAGCCTTTTTCTCTACTACACTTCCTTGCGTTTTTAGAGAAACAGATGCAAGGCAAGCTATTCAGAAAGCTCTACCAACGTTTCTGAAAACAGAACTATACGAAGTCAAGAATGCATTTTTAATCTTTACTGCTATCTCAAGCTTTATTATTATCTAAACCCAGAATTACTCAGATTTTTTTTTTCCCATAACCTAGTTTCTGGATGATTATTATGACATCAAGTGTAATCCAGCAAGCCTATTTTTAGTGAGCCACCAAATACAACTTTAGTTGGTGATAACTGGTGAAGAATTAGTATAGAAGACAAGGATGACATCTGGGAGAGAGGACAAGAAAGCAGGATCAGATCAGGGAGCTAGTTCATTAACAAAAAAAATGACAATTATGGAAAAATAACATGTTACAATGGAATATTATGCTTTCTTTGTGTATATATCAACT
This sequence comes from Anabacerthia variegaticeps, assembly GCA_035583185.1. Taxonomy (NCBI): domain Eukaryota; kingdom Metazoa; phylum Chordata; class Aves; order Passeriformes; family Furnariidae; genus Anabacerthia; species Anabacerthia variegaticeps. The sequence continues at coordinate 40,257,370 of JAWWEW010000001.1, read as the reverse complement.
CATTATTTTCATGTTATGTATGTAAATTTCAATAAAATCCTGTATAAAAAAATTATTAATACTTACATATGCAGACACTCTGAAGACTGTAGAAATAATACATATTTCTTTTGTTTCAGGATTCTTTTGAACGCTGAAATACAGGGGAAGAATACATACTTAATACACACTGTAAGTACTGATGATTAGAATTTTCATTTATTAAATACATTTTAAACATATGCACTGTGTCCTCACTCAAATTTTATGAGGGTCAAATTCAGTTAAAACTCAACTTATGTCACATTGACCGTGTAAAGGTATGTGGCCATTGTTAGATATTGTGGCTATTATGACATTTTACTGAAAAATATTGAGTATACCTAGTCAAATTACTTTATTTCACAGTTTTAGACATAGAATCACAGAATATGACAAGTTGGAAGGGACCGACATGGATCATTGAGTCCAATGTGCACAGGACCATCCCCAAGAGTCACACCATGTGCCTGAGAGTGTCATCCAAATGCTTCTTGAACTCTGTCAGGCTTGGTGCTGTGACCACTGCCCTGGGGAGCCTGTTCCTGTGCCCAACCACCCTCCGGGTGAAGAATCTCTTTCTAACATCCAACCTAAACCTCCCCTGACACAACTCCAGGCCATTCCTTCACTGGTCATCACAGAGAAGAGATCAGTGCCTGCCCCTCCTCTTCCCCTCATGAGGAAGTTGGTGTCCCCTCAGTCTCCTCTCCTCCAGGGCGAACAGACCAAGTGACCTTAGCCGCTCCTCATACACCTTCCCCTCAAGACCCTTCACCATCTTTGTTGCCCTTCTTTGGACACTCTCTAATGGCTTAATATCTTCCTTATATTGTGGTGCCCAAAACTGCCCACAATATCCAAGGTGAGGCTGCCCCAGTGCAGAGCAGAGCAGAACAATCATTTCCTTTGCCTGATTGGCAATGCTTTGCCTGATGCCTCCCCAGACACAGTTGGCCCTCCTGGCTGCCAGGGCACTGCGGACTCATATTCAGCTTGCCATCAATCAGGACCCCCAGGTCCCTTTCCTATCACTGCTTTCCAGCATTTCGTTCCCCAGTCTGTACAAACATCCAGGGCTGCCCCATCCCAGGTGCAGAACTTTCCCTTGTTGAACTTTATATGGTTGGTGATAATCCAGCTCTTGAATTTGTGGAGGCCTCTCTGAAGGGCATCCCCGCCTTCAAGAGAGTCAGCAGCTCCTCCCAGTTTTGTGTCGTCAGCAAACTTTCTTAATATCCCTTCCAGTCCTGCATGCAAGTCATTCATGAAGAAGTTGAAGAGCACGGGGCCCAAAATGCAGCCCTGCAGAACCTCACTACTTTTCAGTTTTCAGCTAATAAATCACAGCAATATTACCCAGACCTTGATGATTCCAGTATAGTTTGCATTTTGATAGCTATGAAAAACTATGCAGCTAAATATTTTGTAACAATCTTTTCATATAGTCTTTGAGAAAGAAACCTGCAAAGTGAAATGCATCTTAGTACAGACTACAAGAAATAGCAGTACTGGTGAAGAAATGCAGTCTTTAGCTCATTTTTAATTAGTATACAATTATAGTTTTGGTTCATTTTTCTTCCTTTGGAATGTTGTATATATAGTCAGCTATGCAACTTAGGATGGAATTAGTTCTGAATTTTTATATTTCTAGACTGTTTTTGTTGTAAAGAATGCCAATTCTTTTATCACATTTACTAATAAGACTGAGATATTATTGCAAAGAATCCACCATCTCAATATATTTTAAATTTAAGTATTTTTAATATGTCATTTTTCCCCAGGTCTGCTTTAAGTGATGCTTGTATTTTTTTCAGAAATTAGATCATGTAACTGCTATTAATTTATCCAATTTGCAGCTTCCTATTTGCATTAACTCACTATAGAGCAGTTGGGTTTTATAACTTTCATACTTACACACTTCCAAGAAATGTATAGCTCAAAACCTGCCTTGCCACAAATAGGTTCCATTCCTGGGAAAGGCCCCAGTATAGACAAGTTACTAGAGGATTTGTGTTAAACACAGCCCAGTTGAATCACCATGCCAGGTCCAAGCTCTGACAGCAGTCCCCTATTACCAGTGCTTTGGCAAAGCTTCTTTATATAAGAACAAACAAACCCCAAATCAACCAACATCACCTTTGTTGATTCAATCTCTCCAGCCAATCAAAGAAATTGACTCTCTGATTAACTGACTTCATCTGTAGAGTAATGACACAGTCATGTTTAAACGTATCCTGTGAAGCTGATCTTCCCTGTGGTGAGTCAGTAACGAGGCTTTCTCAGAACTTTTTGTTGCATCTGACATGTTGATATACTCAAGAGTGGATTAAGACAGCACTGCTGAAATTGGTACTGACCCCAGTTGTCTGCTTTCCCAGCAGGGACAGCTCAGCTGCTCATGACTCAGCTTCTGAACCACTGCAGTTTACGGAGCAGCATATTAAGACAAACTAACAAAGATGTCAGTTTATGCTAACATACCAGGCTGGAAACTGCAGCAGTTCAGAAACTGTTTAACCATCTCTGTGGAAAGAGTGACAACTTTCAGAACAAGATATAGAAAGTTAGTTGGGCTATTGCTTTCTACCATACATCACTACCCCCAAAAGCTACAGTTGTATTCATGTTACTCTGGCTTCAGATTCTTGTCTGAAAATAATGCTAACAATTTCTGGTTTCTTAATTTTTATATTACATATATCTAGGATACGAAAGTAAGAGGTGACAAAGAATAAGTTTTTCTATTTATTCTACTGCCTTGAGAAAGTGTCCCCTTGTGGTTAGCTTCCTGTAAGTAATTTTTCAGAATGAGTGTTTATTTCTAGCACTTTGGGGTTTTTTAAGGCAAAAAATAATGTCTGTTAAAATCAGATGAGATTCTTCCTTTGCTGACTTTAAAGAAACCAGGAGGTTGCCTTTGATGAGCTCATTTTCTTGAGTTCTTTTCTTTTTTCCCTAAAAGGTTTTAGAAAAAACTATGTTGTCTTCTTGAAGAGGACAGTATTTCCTTAAAAATAGCATTTATAGCCCCATTCGAATTGTTAACTTCTAAACTATTCACTGAATGTAGTAGTTCATCATGTTAATGTGCATCTATTCTATTTTTATGAAGAGCAAACATCTTCACGGTCTCTCAGTTCACTCTAGGCTTAATTTATATCCTAACCTTGCCAGCAATATTTTATTAGGCTCTCCAAACAATAAAAGATCAATTTAATGCTTTCAGATACATCCATTCATTGTGGGGGAAAGGGCAGATGGAGATAAAGCAAAGAGACAAAAACAATGACTACAAGATACCACAGCAGCTGTCACCATTCAGAACCATCAGGGGTTAAGAACAGAAGACAAGATTTACCCACAAAAATTCACAGATTATATTTTAATAAGTTTTTGTCATGTAAGTATATTCTTTAACCAAATCAAAATACTACACCTAGAAATTTTGAACTTATTTAGGTTACATAGGATATGACACTAAACACTGGAATTTTGGATGGGTTCAACTGATTACAGACTAATTACTGATGGACTAATAACAGACTACAAGTTGTGCATTAATTCACTAGTAAGAAAATGTCACTTTTTTGCAAAGAAGAAAATGTCTGCTATTTAATAGTTGTATTTGGAAGTCTCTAGCTGTGCTTGTAAAATATCTAGATCTCTTAATTTCAAACAGATTTGCATTTTCTGATACTATAGCTATACACATGGAAATGCTTTAATAAAATGAAATCTCAAACCTTTTGATGCTACTTTGAACACTAGTACCTTGGCGTTAGAATCCAAGAAAGGCCAGAAAAAACAGCTGTAGTAAAGATAAGTAGGGAAAAGCTGATAATAGGTCTGCTGCTCCTGGCAGTAAAGACACTTCTGTGGAACTCCTCGTGCCAAGGCTCTTTTCCATAAGGAATACTGTTACAGGACTTGAACGGTGGTAGATTATACCTCTATAAGCTTATTGTTATTAGACTGAGTTCATATGTGGCAACTAGTTTTTCAGTGCACATCAGCTAGCAGCTAATCATTACTTCATTATCCATTTGTTTTTTTACCAAACCTTCTGAGCCCTCAAACATAAAAATTAAACCTTAAGAAGAGTACAGTTTACAGAATTTTTAATACCATGAAACGTTTTTAATATCACTTTACAAAGAGTAGAAAGTATCCAATGCAACTGTAATCCAAAATGAAAAGAAACCAGACAGAGAATAGCAATCTAACAAAGAATTTAAAGAACAGTTGGAGTTCAACAGGAATTCGAAGGTGAACTCTTTGGGAAACAGAATGGAAGCATTTACCATTATTATTAGCAATTGTTTACTTATTTTCATAAGAGGCTCTGAGCAAGTAATTTTCATTGCATTATTTTCTGCAATAATTGTGCAAAAATTTGTGCAACAGTGAAGTAACACACTGCACAGCATGGACTAGAAATTAGAAACCAAGTCAAGACCATCATTAGTGTTCCTCTTCACAGCTTTTCAGTGGCTTTTTCTCTCTTAAGATGGTGGAAATAGAACAGCGGCATCATTTTGGATAAACAGAGGACAAGGGGAAAAAAAAGAAAACCATGATTACGAAGGGGGAGCAAAGGTCTGAAATGTCAATATCAAAAGCTTTTCTCGTGGGACTGACAGAGAAGTTTACATCAAAAGGAGCAAGATAAAAGATTTAGTTAAATTGTGAGTTTCTTTTTCAATGGTAGTGAGTGTTAACACCAGTTCCTCTGATAGTGAGAAACCAACAGACATTATAGACACAGAAATGGAGAGACACACGGTAGATAAATACTGAAGATCAGTTATGTCACATGAATTGAGCAGATGTGCTTCAAAACTTTGGAGGATAGAAAGCAATCTGCCAACTGAGAAAAAAACAAACAACCCAAACCCAAACAGCAGAGGAATGGATTTTGAAATATTTTCTCCTAATATTGTATAAAGGATAGAAGTAGCACACAAGAGGAAAGTCACAGAAATATATAAAGGGCCAATAGGGAACAGGTTGAGGATACAGAAAAAGTCAACCTTGAAAGCAGGGTGAAATTGTGGGAAGATCTTGGCAGATGCTTTTTTGTTTGTTTTAAGTAACAAGAACTGCTTGACATCCTTATCAAATTTTACAGCATGAAAAGGAAAAAGAATGGGAAGAGGTTTAAGTAGATAGGAAGCTAAAGAAAATGAGTGGCTTAGAACAGACCTTGAATATGTTTAGGATAAAACAACTCAATAGCAAAGGGAAGGAGTAAAGGGACAGAACTGACTGGATTTGTACTTTGTCCTAGATCAGCTCAACAACATGAGCAGAAACAGCTGCTGTCATTGCAGAGTCAACTAAGGCCCAAGATTAACGAAATAAGTAGCTTGATTCAAGTGTAGAGTGAACAATTTGAAAGAAAATGGAGGGTAGAGTATAGTCACTGATGGATCCTTTTTTTGTCACACCCAGTGTTTCTGAAGAATCCACTCAATTTCCATCTATATATGATATGAACATATGAAAACTAATCATACTAATAAAAAACTTAGTAATATCTTTGATGATCTATATTCATATTAGCTTAGCTAGGACTGAGTCTGCATAACCTACAACTACATTCCATATCCCACTAACTAGGGAAGAAGAAGTTATGTCCATCGGAGAAGTCAGCATATGGATATATCAAAATAGGGCAAAAAATTGCCTTTTTATTCTGAATTTGAACCTCTGATCAATCATCTCTAGTCTCAAGAAAAATAAACCCCCATATAAAATTGCAGACAATTCCATACACCAGACCTGGTAAAAAATATATTAGTCCACAGTGTCATGTTCACAGCCATATTCTATCACCCTTAGCATTACACTGTTAGAAGTGTATTTGCAGAATTAGTAAGGCCAAAATCCAACCGTATTACCAAAAAAAAATAAAAGAAATCAGCAGGAATAAAATATATACAGACCTAAAAATTTCAACTAATTATTTCAATTTTTAAATCCTAAATCAAAAGCAGTACAATTGAAAGCAGTCTAAGATTATCAAGCCAGGACTTAACTGTTGATATTTTATCAATGACAGTGGGAACACAATCTGTTTCCAGTACCATGCTATGTTTTCAGTAGATGATTACAAAAAAAAAGTATCTTTAAAATGGGAGTGAATTATAAACCATCAATGTCCATAAATACTATACTAAAAAAGTTGTTATGTGGGATAGATGTGATTAAAATCGCATATATTTTGCCTCTGAACTATTACCATTGTTATATGGTATTTTGGTAGTTGAAGCCCAATAAGCTTGCAGGTGGATTAAATAACAGACCCATTTTTTGAAGCAGCAATGCACAATAAATTTACACAAATGGATACAAACTATTTATGCACAGTACATACGTACGTACATATACAGTTGTATGAAACAGAATAACACTTACCTCACCAAGTCTTTATAAAAAGCTTTTGTAGTTTCTAAGTATGGGTCAACTACATCTTCAAACTGGCAAAGACTTCCTCCAATGCAAAAATGCTTAAAAAGACAGAACAGAAATTCCTCGCGATCCAGTTGACTAAATAAGTCATAATGGTCGGAATCCTCCAGAAGCAGGACCTTGTGGAGCAAGAAAAAAACAGGGAAATCAAATTGATAAAAATTTTTTATTTAAGATTCAGTTTATAAACAATGAAACTACTTTGCTGTATGGCACATAGAAATTATGTCCACATAAAATATATGAACTAGGGATAGAAATAAATATTTCTCTCTAAATCCTTCTTCCAATAATGCAATTATGTTCAAAATTCTTACATACAATATAAAGCAGAATCACTGCCAGATTTGTGCCCAAAAGACATAAGGGAATATTTTTCAAGTCTTGCTATTTCACTGGTTAATTATTTGTCATGCTAATGAAAGAGTCAATAATCTGAAAATAATCTAACTATATTTGGTATGTCAATCACTGCCAATCAGTTTGGTTTTGATAACTTTGCCTACACTTGCTTTCTCAATCTTAAATTTACACAGTTATTTCACATTTGCAAAGGAATCCCAAGGGGTCTCCCAAAGGAGATCACTCCAACTCACATAATTCTTTACTGCAGACTCCAGTGAGCCTTAATCCATAGCCTGGATTAACCAGACATGCTATCCAGCTGCCTCCATGTGTCTCACCTGCCATTTGCTGAGATGTTATGTGAACACAGAAGACTTGCTAGATTAGTCCCAATACTACACACTGTAAATATGGACAGGACAATCACAATGACTACAAGACATTTGAATCATATCAGCTAAACTGCAGATGCCAGCCCAGGCAAACTGGTCAAAGCTAGGCATAAGCCTACTGCTCTCTGGCCCTCTTTATAACACAGCCTGAGTAAAAAGGGGTCAGGCGACAACTGTTCTGGATGACCACTTCATACCTATCCCAACCGTCTTCTCAGTTGAAGCAAGTGAAGACGTGGCAGGTAGGAAAGAAACATGGAGTCTTGCAGCTGAGGGCCACCCTCCGGCACCAGGAGACAGTCTGGTGCCCCCTACAGTCTTCTGTCCTGGAGCCCTGACTAATTTAATTTGAAGCTTTAATGTCATTCCTGGAAGATTTTGACTCTCATTCTTTCTGCCATCTTAGGTCTTATGAGTAGGAATCATGTTTGTTTCAACCAGTGTGAAACTCTCAACTTGCAAATGCTGACACACACATCCCTTCCATGGAAAGGAAAATGGGAAGACACTGAAACCCCAATGATTTTAAATACTGCCTCTGACTTTCCTACATAAAATATACTTAATTTTCAGAAAACATTTCACATGTAACTTATAAATAAATACATAGTATTTTGAACTGCTAGGCTACAAACCACATCTGAAATTTAAACAGGAGCTTGAGTTCTCACCTTTTCCCAGAACTTTACAAGACAGACCAGTATTTCAGGCCACATCCTGTAACCAGTGTCACTGGTTCAAATACACTGCCTTCAAAGGATTTGCCAAGTGCAAATGAGCACAACTCTGTAATTATTAAGTACTTATGTTGATTATATATACACCAGGAAGAGCAAAATCCAGTTCTCCCACACTATGTTTTGCTAATGCTAAACAAACCTAAGTTTAAAAAAAATTTTAGCTTAGCTTATGAAGTCAAAAGAAACACAATAAAGACATATGTTGATTAAGAAGGTGCCACTGTTAGAGAGATTCTTTTTCAGAATATTCTGCTTTCTGACACCTCCACTAGAGTGTAACAAACAGGTCTGTTCAGGAGTTATATTTAGTCCTTTTCCAGTGTTAGACTAAAAAATAATTTCCTTTCTCATAGTTTCCTCTTTGTTTTAATGAAAATTCATGAATATAACTTTCTTTAAATGTCTTCACATACGATATTGTCAACATTCCTGGTGATGAATACTTCAGGATATAGCTATCAAATGCATTCAATTTCATCAACTACCTGGAAGGTTGGGTGAACCTACAGCTCTGAATATCACGGGACCCCCTTTGACACCCCTTGTTTCTCTCTCCTAAGCAAATGAGTAGCTGCACTTCTCCACATACATCCCCAAGCACTGACTACTTGAGACACAGGTGGGCAGAAGGTTCTACCTTTTACTTCCAACTAAAAAGGAAAGAGGGCCCACCTGGAAAATAGTCACATATTCAGGGACTGCAGTGCCTCAAATGTTTCTAAAATATGGCTATTGATGTCTATTTTTACTATCATCAGAAAAAGAAAAAAAAACAATCTGAAAAATGTGTCATTATGATACCTATCAGAATACAAAAAATTACAATAAATTATCCTTATTATACTGACCTTTCTTAATTCATCAGAGATAAGTATATCATCATAATAGTAATCGTAACATTTCACAATATTTCCAGTTTCTCTAACAACTCCTTCATAGTATAGCCGATCAAAAAATGACATGGAAATCTGTGTGCAGGGTACCACTGTAGCTTCAATTTTTGTCACTTTGGAACCTGGAATATATAGGAAACTGGTTGCATATTTCATGTGCTTTAAAATAACACATCATGTAAGTATGACTAAATCACACAGTCCCTCAGAAAAAAAAGCCAAAGAAAACTAAGAAATAAGTGTAAAGAAAAGAAATTCATCTGAATACTACCTTCCATTAAAGCTCATGTGTCTGCTCCCCCTGTTGGTACAAATACTATCAACCAAAACTAGGAATAGATGAAACACTATGTGAACCCAAAATCACCTTAGATCACACCCTTAGAAAATCATATTCCACAGCTGGCATGATGAAGTCCAGAAGTCAATAGCTGCTAACAGCATCCCCACAAAGAAAAAACCAAAATGAACACAGCCCTGACAAATTTTTGGTTTTTAAAGTAATATATCTGAACTTTTCTGAAAAGCTTTATTAACCAGCTGTTTCAGAAGATGAAAAAGGTACTATCAACACTTCCTGTATGAATCTGAAGTATTATCTCTGTAATCATTAAGTGCAGAGGATATTTTTCAATACTTTTCTCCCTCTGCTTGCAAGTCATCCAAGGCTGGCCCTGTTGCTCATAGACATCTGAGCCATTTGAGATACCCTATAGTATTTTTCCTTCCAGAAGGGCACATGTCTTTTCTATATACAGTGTTACACCTACAAATCTGTATGCACGGTGTTGGATAACTTATGGCATATCAAATAGCATTAGATCCCATGTTTAAGAAGCTTTGGACTCAGTCCAGTTCTGTTTGCTCTCTACAGTCCAAGTATTCAGATCAAATGCTAGAACATATTCTCTACCCATCTTGTAAGTCCACCCAAACATCCTTCAAAGTGCTTCTGAACAGGAAAGGGGAGGAGGGCACGAGTGAGCATGCAAGACAGGGGCAATGTGTCTCAGTAGAGGATATTCAAAGCATTCCAGCTGTCCATGAGTTTTATCTATTCTCCTCTGTAGGTTCCCTTGATGGGAGACTAGTCAACATCATCACAGTATCACAAAGGCTTTTTACCATACAATTAAAGACAAAATTCAGTTGTGTCCTGACAAACTGACCTAAAGGATCTCTAAGGACTACTATTTGGGAAATGTCCAAATTTCCCTCTGGATGACAGTACTGCAGGAACAGAAATGTGCCAAGAAGGGGTGTATGAACCAGGATGCTTCTAAGAGCACTTATCATTTCATTCTGATTCTAATCTTTGCAAGCATAGCATAACCTAAAACTTCTCTTGCCTGCACACTTCCAAAAAGCCCTTGGGATTTCTGCCATATACTTACATGGAGACTATTTATTCACAGATTAAGTAGGACTGGTATTTTAATATCTAAACCCAGGTAAACTGTGCTACCTACTCAATCAACAGTAGGGAAAAAAATTAAAGAGAAGTTACAAGTTGATGCCTTGAAAATGTACCTACTTGAGCTAAAATACTGACAGGAAATTTTATAACTATTTTACTGGATCAATGTGATGTAAAAAAAGTTGGCTATATACAAACCCACAGCATTTAATTGCTTGGCTTCACATCTACAGATAATGGTTAAGAAAAAGGGCAAATTTTTATTAAAGAGAAAAGGTTTAGGACATTCTCCTACCTGTCCACATAGTGACTATCAAAGAAAAATGAAACTATGTAACCAGAAACACAAGTCAGGAAAAAAACATAAAATACAGCCTCAAAAGCTAAGAAAAAAATCCAAACTTATTTATATTTACTTATGTTTTCTCACCTCCAGCTTCCTCTAATTTTCCAGCATCCTTTCATAGGGATAGAACTTTTATTTTATAAGGGATTTAATACAAGCTAAAGCACCCTTTAACAGACTGATTTTGTAAATACCTATGAATTAAAAACTGAGTAAACTAATAAATTCAGATGTTAAATGACTTCAGAAAAAATGAAAAATCTTTTATTTCCCCAGTTATTAAGCTATAAGAAATCAAGCTATTTACAGATCTCAAATTATAAGGATTTTATTGGGGGAAGGGAAGGAGACATACTTCTGCTCTGAAAGAAGACTTTATGAAAACTTTCATCAGGTAAAAAGATATCCAGACCTTTGTATTCTATTCAGTAGGTCAGAAAACCAAACTATAAATGTACCAGTTTAAGTACACTGGAAGTTCCTAGTCTCCATTTGAGAGGTGAGATTTGAAATTGGAGATTCAGAGTTTCCTGGAAAAGAGTGACCAGTTTTAATAACACTGTAAAAGTGAGTAATAAAATAGGAAGAAGAAATGCTTTGACAACTCTGCAAGTGGAAAACAAAGAGCTGAACAGATCTGAAGCAGTTTAAGCTTCTTATAACAGCTAGCTCTGGAATATCTATAAACTGCTGTCAATATACTTTTAAATGAACACATTGCATGTCTTATAGGGGGCAGATAAACCCTGAATTAGGTATATTTAGAATTCCTCCAAAATCAAAGAAAGGTTTTATGTCAGAAAAACATCTTGCAATTTACTATTTACAAAAGCTTATACACACTGCAAGTTCAGTGCTCAGTATTAAAAATAAAAATTTCAAAAGCAAGGGGTGAAGGTTGATGATTTATAAGTTCAAATTACTTTTTTTTTGTTTTGCAAATTATAACCTAAAATATTGCTGATTTAAGATTATATTTCAGATTTTAAAACCCTATTCCACAGACAGAAATCGTTAAAGCTTCAAGTACATATGGCAACTCAAGAAGTTTTTTTAGGCAAATACTAAATTGTTATTTACACAAAAAGACAGTAACCCTACCCCTTTGAAGATAACTTTTCAAGTGTTAATTGAGCTTAGGCAGATACAATCCTGCCTCCCCAAGACTGCTGACAGGTGCAAGGCCACCAATGTGCGCAAAGAAAAACAGCTATTTATTTCTCATTGCAGCTATTCAGAAAACACAAGACTCAAGACATAAATTGCTATGCATAAAATTTGTTCCATTTGCTAATTCTGTCTTTGAAATATCAGAATAACCCATGAAGAGGTGACTTAAAGCACATGTCAGAACTACCAGGTACTCTGCCATGCAGCAAGGAGGAGGGGGAAAATATCCCTCCTACAGGCAAACAGTATGGTGTGACAACAGGACAGTAACTATCTTTCTGATCTGATGAAACAGACTAGAGAACATCCTTGTGTATGGTTTACCTAAAATGCTTTATTTCAAGTAATGTTAAACCTGGAGTCCTTGAGATAATGTGTAATTATGGATTCTACCAAGAAAAAATATGCTCTTAGTGAAAAGGTGGAAGGGCACCACAGCCTCAAAAAAGACGAAACTATAATGAAAGCAAACACTATTGTTACAATATGTTGACGATTTTTATAATGCTGACATCTTTCTGTGGGTCCACAAATATTTGCTGCCTAAGCGCATGGAGGAGAGGAGAAGTTTCTAAGGATCTATCTAAACCTGACTTATATTATGCATCCAATTTCCCTCCATGAAAAAAGAAAATCCTTTTTGCTTGCAAGAGAATAAATATAGTATCTGAATCAACCTAGATTATGTAATTTTTTGTCAGATTTTCTAGAAAGCAAAATAAGCCCATTTCCAGTATTTTTTTAGAAACAGGAATTTTAAAAGATTTACTCCCCAGTGATAAGTAAATGGTATCTCTGGATTAATATATCAGCATGTCTGAAGAAGAAAACACTAGAAGATGATTTTTACCTCCTCCCACTCACAGCAAATTCTTACTATATTTTCAAAAAATGCACACGAAGACTAAGTATAGAAAAATGTGCCAACATTCCTCACCAAAAATAGGCAAAGAATGGGAAGATGAAATTTTTAGAGTAAAAGGGGCATACCAGCTGTTCAGGATTTAGAAAGGGAACCCTTCCAGTCCTTAGAACAAAATGCATTACTTCTGTGCAGAGGAAGATTGTGCACAATCAGGAGTTAGGCTGGGATACTTGGCAAGTGACCCTCTGCACTTAGCATAAGGTATGTAACCTACTGACCTTCGCTACAGGGACTGGCAAATTGTAGGCTAGACAGATAGCCTAAAAAAATTCTTGCCTAAAGCAGGAAAAGATGTACCCAGCAGTGTGAAATATATCTATTTTCTTTCTGCTTGCCAGAGTGAGAAAGAGGTACCTGAAGGGGTATTTGAGATATTTTTTGCATCTTATATAATTCAATTGTTTTAACAGTTGGATACAGTGTTTGGAAAGTGGATTTTTACTGAACAAAAGGGTGGCAATACCTAGTGTCATTATATATAGTGGGAAAAACCTATGCCAATTTCAGAGAGCTGAAATGGAAAAGTTAGAAAATTCCCAAAGCTCTATTAAATATTTATACACAGCAAAGTATTTGCAGACAAACCAAAAGAAATGAGGACTTCCCACTACCCCCTTTTAAAATACTCCTATTACGGAAAATCACCTTGGCAATATCAGAGATCACATTATGCACAGAATCTCACCACATTATCACATGCAATTGCCGTGAAATGTTGTGTGTCATTTACATAATGAAAAATACCATTTCAAAGTGGTGCCATAGATTTGCTATTTTCTTTTAGCCTTTCTGCTTTAGTGTCTGTCCACATCAATAGACATAATCAAGTGCTTTAAGCAGTTTCTGATATGGCAACAAACCAGAAGTCAACCTCCCGGAATGATTGCAACTAGAGCGACCTATGACATGGGGCTCTTCTGCACCTCCACTACCTCTGTTGTGCCGACAGCAGATTCACACAAGCTCGGGGGTGTGGCTCTACCCAATCTTCTGCTCTCTCAACTTTCATTTGTAACAGAGCAATAATCTCAGACCTGTCCCAAGTAAGGTCATTCATCTATAGAAGAACGCTTTTCTCCAAAAATCATCTGAATAATTAATTCAGTTGATTATGTCTGGATACACAATCAGGTCAACTGGATGACACAGACCACGTAGAAACAGTTCTAGGTGCTTGGTTTATGAATGATGCAGGGCTCAAGGGAATGAAGCCTAAAATGTGACAATTCAGAAACAGATAAGGCAAGAATCTTTTCCTTTAGTAAAAAAGTCATTATTTAAGGTATTTCAACCAAATAGGAATAGACATATATGAACTGTCATTATTAGAAAATGGCAAATTAGAGCAGAATAGTTACAACACAGACTCTTTTATTTAAGACTAACTTATTCTAAATTTACCCAATGTAGTCCATTGTCCTGAAGCTGACAGCAACTTTAAACTGGAGTTCACATTTTGATCATTAAAAAATGCCTATGATATTCAAATAAGAGAATACCAGTTAATTAAAGGAAACATAAAATCATCATTTATAGTGTCTTAGATATTTTCAAAGCACATTGTAAGGCTCCAATTCCAGTAGTAGAGTCTGTATGATCTTTCAGTTGGGATACCACAAAATCCATGTTTTTGTAACTTCGTGTAGCCACTCTCTTTTATACATTCAAGAAATCTTTGGGTATATGTTTATATATGCAGATTAAAGTTTTACATTAAAGCACTTTTAGTCCAGAAACACACAAAAAAGTGGTATGAAATTCTTGGAGGTACAGAAAATTGAGGCAGAAATGAGACAGTTCTGTTTCTGTATGCAATGTTGTTGAAGATAAAAAATTGCACTTTTTAAATAATTTCAAGCTTGGAGAAATGTAGAGACACACACAAATTATTAAACAAATACAGAAGAGATGCATAAGTTATTGATAGTATGGAGATGTTCTACAGTAAGTATTCAATCTTATTAATTTATCAATTTAAAAAAGGAGACATGCATGGAAATGTTGGTAACTGGCAACTTTACAGGACAGATAAGCCAACTGAGAAAACCCACACTTATGTACATATATACAAGCAGAGTGAATGATTGTTGAAGAAGCTGCTACAAAGATTATGGATTTTTTTAGTCTCTGCATCACCAAATCTCTTCACCACTCCTCTGAGGTACAGAGAGATCAGACAATATAATAGAATGGTCCTTTTTTCCCCCCTAGTTAGTTCACAGCTATTCAGGTTTCATCAATTCACATAGTGATATCTTTACATTTTTCATTCAAAAGGGACAGGCATTGAGAAGGCAAATGTGTATCTTGTAAACTTCAATAACTTGAAATATTTATCAGTAGGAGATAAAATATTGGTGCACTGCTTTGTGAATTTCTTTAAAATACAGAGGCTAAATCCTTCATCCAGGATAGCAATATAAAGTAGACATATAACAAATTAAAACCACAGGTTCATTTGGGTTTTTTTCTGTCTGCAAGTAGATGGAACAGATTTGAGTTTGCAGACAAGAGAAGTGAAGGACACAAAATCAGCAACAGGCTTGACTCTCAAAAGAGCTGAGTCCAAAAATCCAGTATAAAGCAATAAATAGCCAATAAATTTTAAAAAACTGTATTTCCAGATATGTGGTGCGTATTGCACATCTAATTTCATGGTATATTGACTCCGACAAAGCCATAGTAACTGTGAGCAAGGGGACCTACCCACCTATGTGTACACTGCTTAAAGTCTCACCCTGCGTGGACTTCCCATTATTACATGCTGTGGCCAAGATCAGCATCCACTTCGGATTTTCATTCTCAAGAATCTGGAATGACTAAATTGTTCCCTCTTAAAGCAGAGTAACATTAGTACAGACCAAAATATTTTTACTGGACTATACAGTTAACCCACAAAGTAAGACCTGAGCACCACACCAAAATCACCTATTTTGAAGGAGACAGTGAGCAGGCCAATAGCATGCAGCACTGCTACCATGTTTGGTATTTGCTGTTATGCAGTTTTCCATCACCTGTAATTTCAGAGAGGAAGAAAAAAATAAGTCAACTTAAAATACAAAAGACTTAGAACTACCATAACAAACTCATCCTTTTGATAGGGCTTAAACTGCTGGTCAAAACCGAATGCTTGTGCTGTGATCCTGCCTTGCATGGACCTGAAACGGAAAAACGAGATTAAATATCCTGCAGACATACTAAGAACTTCTTCACTCCGCAAATCTGCCCAAGGACTCCACACACGCCAATAATTTATTATTACTGCTGTTGTTTTCCCCGTTCCCAGAGGTGAGCGGCCCCCAGCCCCTTTCGGAGGGCTCGGGGTACCTCGGGGCTCGCTGCGGGCCCGCTCCGGGAGGCGAGGGCAGACCCCTCGCACCTCGGAAGGGGCGGCCGGCCCGCCTGGAAAACACCACGGACGCTCCGGATTAAGCAGCAGGGGCATAAACAGGGAAAAACAAAAACCAACAAACGGAAAAAAACCCAAACAAAACAATTTAAAAAAAAAATAATAAAGGGAAAAGAGAGAGCGTGATGGGGCCGGCGCTGGCGGAGCGGGAGGCCCGCGGGCGCGGTGCCGGCCCCAGCCCTCGGCACGGCCCGCCTGCTCCCCGGCCGGTCCCCGCCAGGCGCGGCCCGCAGCGGTCCTTCCCGCTCCCACCATTTGAGGAGGTGGCCCGCGATGTCGCTGTCCTGCAGGCAGGAGAAGGTTCTCTGCGGCAGGGCCCGGAACGCGAAGCCGGCCGACATGTCCCCGCGGTTGCCGTGGCGACGGCGCCGCTCGCGGCCGTCCCGCCGCCCGCAGGGCCCGGCCGTCCCGCCGCCTCCCTCCGCCTCTCACCCACCGAATCCCCTCACCCAGCCAGCCTCCCCCCCTCCCCTCCGTTCCTGTCCCTGCGCCACGGCAGAGCCCAGCAGGCAGAGGCCACGCCAGTGGCACCCAAGCCCAGCTGTGCCTTATGCCCCTCCTTGCCTCCCAGTGCGCTGAGCCATTCGGGAGCGGCCAAGCCGTGCTGTCCAACTCTTCCCAGTCGAAATTAAAGGAAAGAACACTGTCACTTAAGGAAGCTGTTTTTTTCAAGTTTGGTGGAGGGAGGGAGGGACACTTTGGGGGATTTCGTGCCCTTTGCAGGGAAGGCAGTGAGGGTGTAAGGCTGCCCCACATCTCATGCCATGTGTTTCAGCAGGCCACCCTCTCCAAAGCCCGGGCTCGCTTTGCCACAGATTTCCAAAAGATCTCGTTTGCCCATTAATCTACTGATCATACTGAACTGCAGAAAAAAAGAAAAAAAAAGAAGAAAAATAGAGAGAAACACGGACCTGCCATGATGACCCCAACGCCCAGCATCCCCCAGCCTGTTCCCTGCCACCCCAGCAGTGGTTTTATTGGTTTCTAATTAAAAAAAAAAAAAATCACATTCGATTTGATTAAAAAGCAGAAGAGGAAGATGCAGCACACCACAACAGCAGGGAGCCAAGCCGAAACTGCTGGCACAGACTCCCTGGTCTCACTGGCCTCTAAAAGACATCCCACGGATTTAATTTGCAAGACATGTTCATCAAAACAAAGGAATCCAGAAGAAATCGATAGGGTAAGCCTTACAAGAAGCCCTGTTTTAACACAGTTTCAGTAGAACTCATTGCTCACTACACACTCGCTGCATTTTCTAACAGTGCATTGTGTTGCATTTCAGCAGACTGAGCAGCTCTGTATGTGAGATTTAAGGAGCTATTCTCCCCTGTATCTTATCCATTCTGTTTTCTCCAAGTGTTTTCTCACACACTTCCATTTTTTTTCCCCCAATAAATTTTGCTTACACCTAAGCAATGATACAAAATAAAACTATGCCCTACTTCAAGATGTTTAAATGGTAGAGACAGCGCAAGAGGGCATAAAGAAAAAGTTTGCCTTTCTTCTCAGTGTTTAAAAACGATGTAAACTGGCAACACCAGAAACAAATTATTATAACCTTATTCTCAGCACGTCTCCACCTACTCCAGCACTACCCAATCTGTTAAATTCTTCTTGCCACTAATGCCACTAGCCAGAGATTAAATACTCAAAGTGAAAGAACTGGTTTGGGCAGGGAGTCATGTGTAGCAACAACTACCAAACACTTAAATTCTTAATTTCAAGTTGTGCGGACTCAAATACTGATTTGAAAAAAAAACAAAACAAAAAAACTTTAGGTCTTTTGAGGGCAAAAATTTCTAATGACTTCAGTGAGGATTTGCTCTGATTGAAGTGTTGAATCAACTAGCATATGCTTAAAACCCACTGAAATCTAGAGTGTTTAAACACTTGATGAATCAGAAGTAAGGAAATGAGCAAGGACTTCAGAACTGGCCCAGAGGGATCAGGACAGGAAACTCTAAACTGTAGAATTAATTTCTTTAATGTTGTGCCATTTACCTATCATAGTTTATGATTCAATGGTTCCAGTTTAAGCAGTACACAATAATAAAAGTTAAACTGGGACTTTCAGTTTAAACACTGACCTCATTATCTTCTGATGTCATGAACAACAGCCTGAAGTAGAAAGTTAGGCACTATACTCTTTTAAACACAGACGTTGACCTTGTTTTTTTTAAATGTTAAGGATTTTATCGTCTCACAGAAGATATTTGAAGGGTGGAAAATATATTTTCCTGCTGTAGAATGAAGTCTGGTAAGAATATATTATTAAGCAATAGTAGTCCCTCCCTTTTGAGCAGACTAATTTTCAGCATTGTTTGTTCTTCACATATTTACTTATGTGTGATTTTGAAGAGTTTTACCATCTTGAATAATCTGTGGGCTTTAAGTGCAAAGCAAACAAACCAGCCTTTCCACAGCAAACAGAAATCAAATTACAGAGGACCAGCCCTGCTGCACCTTTGCAGAGTGCATCAGTCTTTAAGGCAAAGGTCAGCTGGTGACGGAGCAGCAGCCCATTCCAGTCGGGGAGGTAGTGAAGAACCTGAACAGCAGCTCCTCCCTCCCTCCTGCAGAAGTCTTCAGCATCGCTGAGGCATAGTTAAGCCAGATGAATTAGCCAAATGGAGGAGGAAAGGGACAATTATCAGTATATATATATTAATCTGTGAAATAGATTCGTCTTTCCAGTGTTGAAATACTGTAGGGTAAGTCTGATGGAGAGTAAATTAAAGTCCAGATCCTGTATCTTATCTGTAATGAGGACTAGAACTACCCAGCATAGAAGGCACTGTGAAGCCAATTAGGAGCTAAATAAAAATATATCTAAATCAGTAAATAGAAAAGCCTGTGGTACATCTAAATTTCCTGCTTTTTTCACTGCCACCTGGAGCATTACTCTTCAGTAATTGATGGCTGCAAAGCAGGAGTTGTCTGCTCTGAACCCAGGCCCTGGATCCTCAGGTGAGGGCAGTCATTAACACCTCTGCTTCCAGAGAACTTTTATTCTTTTAAAACACAACCAATGGGCTCATGATGGCCACCTTCATGCCATGCAACTGAAGGCCTCACTCAGGAAGAGGAAGATGTGGATGTTAGCATTTTTCAGCATGAGGAAGTCCAAGCTCACATCTTTTACATCTAAAGTGGTTCAACTACTAAGGCTGTTGTCACTTCCCTTGAGTTAACCTGTCACTGTCCTGTCAAGTGTACTTCTGAATCACAGTGTCAGGATCCTGCAGAGACTAAGCAACCACTTGTTCCTAGTGGTAGGGCTGCTGCACCTGAGGCCAGCTCTTCTGTGACCTTGCTTCAGACAGCCAGGTGGGACAGAGCTGCCATGCACTTCAGTGGGACCTTCATCCACTTGGTTTGGGAGCTACATTTTAACCCCAGCTGTTGCCCCAGCTTCTTTTTGTAGCTGTGTGGACAGTGTGCTCATACCTGGCCGCAAACCCACTGGTCCTGAGCCTGATCTCAGACTGTCTCATCCCTTTGGGCTGGTTTGGTGATCTGGACTTGTGGTTGAACGTGATCACTGTCACCAGACCTGCTTTGCCGGTTAGGGTGCTATGGGATGGGGCCATGTCAGGGAGGACCCTGCCCTACCAACTTCACTGTCGCTCTTGACTGCCAGCTCAGCCCATTTTACAGAGCAGCCCCCTCTTGCAGCTGCCTGACACATGGTATGTTGTGGTTATGTTTATGGCAGATTTGTCCATGTTATCTGTTTTAGTTTAATCAACTTCATATATCTGAGTGACTATCCCATTAATAACCTCTGCTTCTAGAGGAACTGTGGTGTATTGCACTACAGCTTATGATGAGGTTTAATTCAAAAAGTGATGCAAATATAGATAATTTACAATTTGCAATTATTTAAAATTATTTAGAGATAAATAGTAAAGGAAATATGTGAGGATAAATAACAGAAGTGAGCTTAGGTATCAAAGTAACTAGCATTGCAATGCTGAAGATGCATAGCTAGAATTAGAGCTAGGCTGAGAAAACTCAACACGGTGTGTGTGAAACCATCCACCCCATCTAAGAGGAGAACCAAAAGGATTCATACACTGAAGTCTCATCTCTCCATTGCAATTTATATGCTTCCTGGAGATTCTCTGCCTTAAAGTTCTCCTTCACCGTAGCCTGGTGTCTAAACATACTTTCTGTAAACCAGGTATGGGTTCTTGTTACTTTTAAACCCAGCAGAAGGAAAAAATGGATTTCTAAGGTGCTAGACCTCTTATCAAGCAATACATGAGTTGTTCATATATGCAAACAGCACTTGAGATACCAGTTTCAAACTTATGCCTTTCACTTCATGCTTTCAGAGTTCAGTGCTATACTTCCTTTCTTCTAGAACCACAAGCCAAACACAAACACACATAGTTTTCCTACACAGTTTAGCTACAAAAACTTGCAGGGTGTCTTTGTAGTTATGTCTCAGAAACTGTTTCCCTGTATAGAAAATAATGTTTTACTATAGTAGTTGAAGAACAAAGCCATGATTTTGTATCTATAACTTCTTGGTTAGGGACTTTAGGAAGGAGAGGACAACTCTGGGCCTGTCCAAGTTCCAAAAGACTGTTTATTACTTTTATCCAGTGACTACCTGGCTAATGTGAAATACTGAAGTAATCTTGGATTTAGGCATGCAAATTCTTCACTATTCTTATTTTAAATGTTTTTTACTTATTCTGGCTATTTTTTTTTCCTTATTATTTATAGGCAACTGTGCAGCCACACTGCAAAGTGTATTGTTACAAATTCCTTTAAAGTGTAACAGTTTCTCTCCCACTGTGTGCATGAATACAGCAGTACCCAGCTACTGGATGTGCTATTTTCCTCTTGACAGTGATCTGGGTATTTGTAGGATTGACTGAAAGTCTAGGTGCTGGAAGTTTGATTCGGTTCCTTGGTGTCTGCTACCATTTAAGATCCCACAAGGGCTGGAACATCTTTATGGGGCTGTCACATAGCGACCGCTCCTACAGGAGACCTATGCTCCTCCAGACTGGTGGCTGGAGGTCAAATGGGTATTTCAAATCACACTAGACATAGAGGTGAGAGCTGAGACCTAAGGGTGTGTTCCAGCTTCAGAGTCTTAATTTTAGATGTCTACTTGTAGGTCTTTACAGGTCAGCTAAGCTTCCATTGTCATAAGGGGAAATCAAGATGTAAATTTAGTTGCATAGAGAGGCATTTCATATGCCCAAGGTATCTTTCAGAGTGGCCCAGATACCTCTTTTCTGGTATTCTGAAATGGCAGCTAGAGGCTGAGTCTACTCTTAAGTAGTGATATATCTGCCAGCTCCATAAAGGCCTACTTTGTCTCAGATGGAACTAGGTGGCCATGTGGAAGCATCTGGGGCATTTACTGATTCAGATATATTTGTATTTGGCTTGTAATTGGTTTCAGTCTCTCTCACAGACTTGAACCTGGAGTCTTTTATCTGTGCAAGTGCCTAGAATCAGACATTGCTACCCAATAAATCTTCTGCAGGAGCTAAACTTTGTAGCGTACAGTGACTTCTATGCTGAGTAGTTCTGGTCCTCATTACAGATAAGATGCAGGTGTTGGACTTCAATTTAATCTCCATCAGACTTATCCTATGGTATTTTAACACTGGAAAGACTAGTGAGTCCCAAGTCAGTACTGTCCTTAGAGTCAATAGGTTTATTCAGTCAATGAGATGTCTACCGTAAGGTCAGCTCAAAACATCCTAAGCTCCAAAACTGAACTCCATTGAATGCATATATTCCTGAAGTACTTGTTACATGTATACATCTATCCATAAGGGACCTAAAGTTAGGAAAGAGGGATGAATTCCATCTGTGGAGGTGCTGGCTAAGTGGCTGAAAAAGCACAACTGTCCCTTCTACTGTTAATTTATTTACTATCCTTCTTAGCTTTGTACACCTTATTCACCACTTATATTCTTGATAAAACATCTAAGACTATGACCTTCCCACCACTGTACTGTACATCCTGATTTAGTCCCACTCCCCCATACCTATGAGCAAATTAAAGCTATCTACATCTCTCTCTCTCCCTCCCTCCCAACTCTGGCACATTGTATCCAGCCTTGGGTTACTTTGTCTCTTCTCCTCACACTGATCCTCAGGATTCGGTGCATCCTATGCTGCAATCTGTGCCATAGTGTTGGTGTGTCACTCAGAAGTCCTTCACTATACGTCCCAAAGCCAGATAGTCATTGACTTTCATTACGAAGAGAGGGCAAAAATATCACCACTATCTTTTTTTCACCACTTTTTCCTCTCTGGGAAGGGCTAAATACAATACTGTTGCTGGACTTAAACAGTTTCTTTTTGTGCATTTTATACCAGTCTGCTGAAGTACAGATGGATTCTAAGAAGATCACTAATGTATATTCTTTGGGTGTATATTCTGTTAATTATTCACCTTGCTATTTATTGGTCCTTCATATTTTTGCATGGGATTTTACAGAGTTTCCATTTTTGAGGTATCAAATACAAAATACAGTCAGTACTGAGGGTTTACAGGGTGTGATACTGCATTTGAGGTGTTTATTAAAGGTTTCATGGAAGGAAAAGGAAAGCTTTATTCCAGAAGGAAACTGGGTGTGGTTATCCAGCATGATATATTTACCAATAATATTGTTAAGGTGACTTTGGAGAAATACGTATGTGTTGAAATTAGCAAGCAACAGGCAAAGACTTGCCTGGAGTATTAATTTTACACTGAGAAGGATACATCAGTGGAAAGTCTCAAGGTAGCTGAACATGAATGGTTTGAAATCAGGATATTTAGGACTCATGGACACCTTGATTTTCCTCCTGTAGTGCATGTTTTCTAACATGTGCCATGTATGCGAACTACCCATCATATTTCACTCTGAAAAATTTGCCTAGTGAAAAATTAAGGTGGTTATAGCTGCTGCAAAAGTTGAGAGCTATGAAGGGTTAAGCCTAACTGCATGGGTTTTGTTCTCATCCAGTGGGGGAGGCTAAGGGAAGGAGGAAAGCTATAAACAGGTAAGATTTGGAATTTAATGCTGTTGGCTAACAAGAGCTCTGTTTTTGACATTAAACTTAGTCTTTTTTCAGGGCTGGCAGGCAAAGCAAGTTCTGTTGCTCTCTCAAAAGCTGGGTAAGAGATCATGTGACTCTTGCTTTCATAAAAATAGCTTTTATTGCAAAATCAACTTTCCTTTGTCTGCTGTTTTTACTCTTTAAACAAAGCTTATGAAGCATTATAAAATAAGGTACCCAAATGTTGTCTTCTATTCAGTCTGATAGGCATCCTTCATTGCAAAATCATAAATCTTAATATAGGCCCTGACCATCTAAACCCTGACCCAGTCTCAGAGCACAAGAAACTGCTCTGGTTTTGGATTTGTTTACTAAAATGATGAGGTTTTTGCTGAACTGCAATATTTGTTCTTTGACCTTTATAGAACACTTGTTTGTTTAGGAGCTTATTTTAAACGATTGAACTGGTCTAAGTTCCTACACAGATTTTTTTCTTGCTCTTGTTTTCAATCGTGTAAGGAAATCTAGTTCATTCTGTTCTTCCTAGACAGAGGAGCAAAAGATGGACTCCACTGTGAATTGCTTCTTTGGAGCTTTGCAGAACTGAAATCACTTCCCTATGTGATCACAAAGCTCCTACCACAATTTAAGAAAGTAATTTAACACTAGACCCACAACGTGCATAGGGGGTAGTCTTGCTGGGCCAAGATACCCATCACGACCCATAATTCTTAGTTCTATGTCTGAGCTACTACTTCAAAAAGCCCCACCTTAAGCAAAAAGATGCCTAAACTAGCCAACAGGAAACCGTATCTGACAAAAGGAGAAGTTCCATATGAGAACTCTGGTGTGCCCTTGAAGTTAAGCTTCCTTGATTTCAATTAAATACTTTGGCTGTTAACTCTACAGTCATTTGTGTGCTCTTCAGCCCAAAACATATTACACTTCTACCCGAACAGAGACACTTTCAACAGTGAGACTGATGGAGACTCGTCCTATATAAGACCTGTCGTATACTGCCCTCTGATCTGGAAGCTATGAAAGGTAATACATGAATACACATTTCCCCTATGGGACAAATCCAGTTTTAGCCACACAGATGAAAGGAGAAGAGTGATACAGACACTGTCTCTCTTTTTTAGTGCAGGATTCTGTCTGCCAGGACACCTCAGGAAAGGCTTACTGAATTGCGCTTGGGAAGTCGTGTGAAAGAGGAATGTCTATGCTTTGAATCCTGATGCTATTTAGATGTAGGACAGATATTCTGTGGAGTCAGGTTTAAGGTTGTTGTAGGTTTGTCCACAAAAATAAAGAAAATAACAAGAAAAGAGGGTTTTTTTGGAATTTTTTTTCTTTTTAAATTTTCCAGCCAACTGTTTTGCTGTTTTCCTCCAAAATTATGATTTCCACAGCAGCCAATAGACTATCAGCCAAGACATTTATTTCTCAAGGTGATGCCAGTACCTCCTGACATGGAAAAGGCAAAGATGTTTCAGGCAATTTGACCTGCTCAGATAAATACTCTGTCAGAGAGTTAGAGATAATAGGTTCCTTGCTAAGCACCAGGCACTATGACTGTCCTAGTTCACCTCTACAAATTCAACTCTAGGACACATAAGCATGTCTAGAGACCTGGGGATAATAAGTACATGGGAGCAGAATGGCATCCATGTAAATGTCAGAAGCAAAAGGTTCTTTTTATTTTACTCAGCCTAAGAGACAGGCTACAGCAATCAGAACTAATTGAAGAGTGAGGGTAGCCTTTCAAAGACATCTATTTTGAGTGTATTAAGGCAGCCCAGCCTGAAGTCAAATATAGGGCCAATTTAGGAAACACTGGTGTTGTCACCACAAAACTGTTGCTCAGTTTGAGGAAAAACTTGACATTTCCACATTTTCTACAGAAGAAACTGGAAAGAGGTAACATTTTTGGTTGAAGTTCTAGGAATTCTGTGATTAATTGAAACCCATTGGTAAATCTGTGGCTTTTTGCCAGTTTTGCAGAAGTTTAAAGAGTTTCCAGTAGTCAAGAAAACCCAACAGAGTCACCCAGGGAAGAGCTGAAAATCTAAAGCTTTGCTTCCACAGCTTATGATGGAGATCACCAAGTGTCCAGGCTTCTCCCTCAGTGCCAGGGCAAAGCTCTCATTACAATTAGACATTTTAGGCTCTGAGAATAACAATATAGAGTTTAGGAATCCAGATCTACCTGCACAATAAATCTATCTTGAATTCACAGACCAGAGAAGACCAAGCTCCTGATTATTCTACCAAGCAGTGGGGCTTTTTGCCCTTTTTTTTTTTTTTTTTTCAGAATTCTGCAAGAGTTTTGGTGAATTTGGGTTTGATTCATACAAATGGAGACTATCTAATGAAAACCTGCTTCTTCAAAACTTCCAGTTACTCAACAGAATAAAATAACATATCAGAGAATGTGATTGCTGCATTATCTTTGCAAACTCCTCCTCCTGGATCAGCTGGTGATTTTCTTCTCTATTTTCTATTCTAATCTTCTGTGTGGTTTGCTGTATAGTGCTAAATAGACATCTCCTGACAGCAGTATGCCTCAGAATCCATGTTGAAGGAAGCAATTCCTCTCCCCAGATGAAGGTCCAAGACTGCAAGGAGAGTGTGGAGCTCTTGTTTATGGGCATGAAGTGTGTGGCCTAAATCTTGTGCTTGTTCTCCAGTAGGAAACTAAATTAGAGAGCTCATTGCTTTGTCTACAGATGCCAGAAGAAGAGAGAATATGTACATTGGTTTTCTTCTGTAATTTATCTGGTCAGAATAAATTTGCACCTGCAAAGTGAACAAAAAGGCTGCTGCCAATCTACAACTAGTAAAGCAGGATAGTATTCTTGCAAGTGCAAAAAATTCTTCTAGAATCCATCCTTGTCTTCCCCACAAGGTGTTTGTTAAGAGTCTCACTTGTGTATTATTCTGCACAGCTTCATTTGAATAAAATTATATGTAATGGCTTTCTTAAACTGTTTCCAAGAATATATACCTTTTACTTGGAATACCAAGAAGCCAAAATGAGGTACAAATTATGAAAATTGATGGAAACCAATCCATTCCATCCTCTGCAAAAGCAACTGATTTCTCCTTTCTGTTCAACTGACATGATGAAGAATGAATAATCTGCTTTTATTCCTTAGCAATGAGTCTGAAAGAGAAATGGTAACATTTTGATTTTGATTTTAATACTTTCTGTATTTCAATGTTTAAGTTAAAGTTCTCCTTGCTAAAGCTTGAGCTATGAAGTGATTTGCTAAAGTTTTCAACTTACAAACTTCGTAATCAGAAGTCCGGGCAGAAGGATGTGAGCTTTTCTTCTGAAGGATTCATGATTTAGTGTCTGATCTGGCTCACAGCGGGAACAATGGGATCATTGCCATTTTCTCTAATGCTACAGTTCTCTTCCTACTCATGTTGTAGTTCAGCTGAGGAATATTTAGACTAGAGTGGTAAATGTTTGGGTATTAAGACCCTCTTGGGAAAAAGAAATGGATAAGGGACATTTAGAGGAATAATATTTAGGGAAATTATTTATGTAACAATAGACCAAGAGACCCTCTCCAAAATATAGACTAATTGTGCCAGACATGTGCATACAATAAAAGAGTTTGTAATCTGAAAGAGAGGTGTAAATGGTTTTCAAGCCTGTATCCAAGACTAAAGTAGGAAAGGTTAAGCTGCTCTCGATAAACCCATCAAATTCCTTCAGAGCTCACAGAATCATCTTCTAAATGCACTCAGAATTGTGCATAATCTGGTGCTTCACAATTCTTTCTAGGCATCTCTATACATTTCAGAAAGTACTATTTAATTTTCTAATTAATGCTTGTGAGCATTTCCTTATTTCATAAGCACATAGAAATACAAAGATTTTTTCAAAAATACTTTTTGCAGAACTTATGATGCCCGATAAACCTAGAATTTCCTATAGGTTTATTGTTTGTTTTGTTTTATTTACAGGTAAATTTAAATTAATTCATAAACAAGCTTTGCTACTTGTGGTTTTTTTAATTTGGGTTTGGTTGTATTGGGGTTTTTTGGAGTTGTTTTTTTTCTTTTTCTTTCCTTCCTAGCCATTTGTCTTCTCAACTTTAGGTCCCTGAAAAATTTTCAGATGCTACTTCTACTATAGTTATTGAGGTCTGCTTTTTGTTTCAACAGCAGAAGGATTGGAGTCATACCTCTTACTCATATGTAAATATCTCAGGATGCAAACTTATCACTCTCTCTGAATAATTAAGTTTATAATATTACTACAGAATTTTACTGTACATACTTTTATAATATTTATAACACATTGAGAGTTATTAAGGGAACAACAGAGTATTCAAGGAATAAACAAGGGATCTCAGGAAACAATTTTTCATAATGGCATATTTATATATTTTTCTTTGTCATACATTAGATCTATGATGCCAAATATCCTGTAAACCATAATTCTAGCAAATCATCTGTCTGAAAGGTGCTATTACTGTTGCCATTACTGAAACTCAGTAGGTTGAACACCATAGCTGGAGTGCAGCTATTGATGTCTGCAGGCTGTTAAGGAGGAGCAGGCAAGGAAAGAGGGGCAGAGGGGTTGCCCTCTACACCAAGAGGGGTGTGTGTGGGTGTGTGTGATAGAGTGTGAAGAGACCTCTCTGAAGGAAGGCCATGAGCAGGTTGAAAGCTTATGGGTGAGAATCAGAGATTGAGACAACAAAGGGAACCATGTGATTGGTCTCTATTACAGGCTGCCTAATCCAGGGGAGCCTCTTGATGAAGCCTTCTTCCTCCAGCTATGGGAGGCATCATGACCCCAGATGCTTGTCCTACTGGGTGACAGTGACATAGACAGAGGGATCAGGTACATGCTCAGTAATTTTGCGGATGATACCAAGCTGAGTCATGTGGTTGGGATGCTGTCCGGAGGGATCTCAACAAGGTTGAGAAAGTGGGCCCATATGAACCTCATGACGGTGAACAAAACCAAATGCAATGAGCCGGCAATGTGCACTCACAGGCCAGAAACTCAATTACGTCCTGGCTGTATCAAAAGCAGCATGGCCAGCAGGTCAAGGGAGGTGATTCTGCCCCTCTACTTTACTCTCATGAGACTCTACCTGGAGTGCTGCATCCAGCTGAGGGGCCCTCAGCACAGGAAAACAGGGACTTGTTGGAGTGGATTCAGGAAATTGCCACAAAAATGATCAGAGCACCACACAGCTGCTTGCTCATTCCCTTCTGGTGAGATGGGGAAAAAAACAGAAGAGTGCAAATGAGAAAACTCATGGGGTTAAGGACAGTTTAATAAGAAAAGCAAAAGCAACACATGCAAGAAAAACAAAACAAGGAATTAATTCACCACTTCCTATGGACACAGGTGTTCAGTCATCTCCAGGAAAGCAGGCTCCATCATGTGTAACAGTTACTTGGGATGACAAATGCCATCACTCTGAATGTCCCTCCCTTCTTTCTTCTTACCCTCACATTACATACTGAGCATGCTGCCATTTAGTATGGAATATCCCTTTGGTCAGTTTGGGTCACCTGTTCTGACTGTGTCCCCTCCCAAGTCATCGTGCACCCTGAGCCTCCTCACTGGTGGAGTGGGATGAGGACCAGAAAAGTCCTTGACTATGTAAGCCCTGCTCACCAGTATGAAAACATTTCTATATTATCAACATAATTTTCAGCGTAAATCCAAAGCATAGCCCTGTATGAGCCACTATGAAGAAAATTAACACTATCCCAGCCAAAACCAGAACAATGACCTTTGCAGCCCAAAATATTCTATGATTCTGTAAAAAATATTTTATTATATTGGAACCACTTAAGGTCATGTTAGATATATAAAGTAGCCCCTGCATAGAAGTATTCAGATATTAACAGGAAAACTTCAAACTCATTGGTATAAAGTTCCCTAACAAAAATTAAAACAGTCAGAGTTAGCTTATCCCCACTCATTCAGTTAGCAAGCAACTTAAAAGGCTGGCAAGCTATATCTCTTCCCATCAGGGGAAAAATAAAGTGAATGCCCTTCCTAGGATCATGTTTATTTTTAGTGTCTTCCTTTATTCCAGACATTTATTTTAGCAAAATCCACATGTTGACTATGTCCTAGTGAAGCCTTGATAGTAAACGTGAACACTCCCTGCAACATTATCAGAACAGACAGATTTCTCAGACTCTCATCCTGTCATTGGACAAAAGCCCTCAGCTAGACAATACAACTGCTTGATTTGTGGGAAAGGCAATGTTAAGAGCCGTAAATTGGCATTAAATGGAATCAGAATTGTTTGCTCCTTTTCATCTCATTGAACATACAGACTGTTTGGCTGTGTTTATACTGCTGAGTTGATTCAAGCCTTGAGGCTGAATAGCACTGACTGGCTTGTGTCCACACTCCACAGGGTCAACTCCCTCTACAACTGACTTCTCTCAGTGACGGCTGAAGTGGTCCAAAACAGAGTCAAGGAGATCACTAAGAATTAAGCAGTGTGAGAGTGAGTGTGAATGCCTGAGTTCACTGACTGGTCCTCTTTGGTTAGCAGCATAGATACTCCCTAAAGAAAAATATATCCAGTTACTATGAAAAAAACAAGTGGCCATAGCACCAGTGACCATAAATGTGTGAGTCTATAGGGGTATGTGTCACAGCCTCAGAAGAGGACTCCTCCCTAGGACTCTCAGTAATATTCATGTCTGGAGAAGAAAAGCAGAGACCTGCTTCTCAAGATCATGGTCACAGCAATCATGGATCACAAAGAATTCTGATGAAAGGTGAGCTTACAAGGATCATATGTATTTGGTATAGTCTAGGCAGCTATGCCTGCTTGTACCCAAGGGTTGCTTACCCCTGCTGCATGTATGTAGAACCAGACATATATGGGAGACAAAATTCATATGCATATACATAGATATACAGGTAGATTTATGAAATATAGCTAGCACTGCTCTTGTTTGTGTAAAATCAGATTTTGCTGTGGCATTCAGTATAATTTTAGATTGCTGCTAAGAAATCTTCCCAACAATGGAGCCATTGATTTGGGTATGGTCCTTTTAAGATGCTGCCCTGGGCTGCTGTTGGAAAGCTGCTTTGCAGGCTGCCAGATATGTTTTTTTGTTGTGTAACACCAAGGGTGGCTCAGGACGTGAAGCCATCTGAAATACTGGTTAGTCTGGGAGAAGCCAAGCCCCACATGAGTCACACTTGTACTGTATCTTCATGCAGTGTGGGGGTGGGACACCAGCACACACTATCTCCTACTCTCTGCCTAGTTCTTCCCAGCCCATAAACAACTGAACTTGCTCCAGAATGAAGCTTGAGGGTGAACTAACACTTAAGTAGCATGGACAACCAGGAGATAACACTTAAGCACAAAAATCCAGCAGACACCACCAAGACAGTAGAGACATATTTTGTGTTTATTAAATTTGTAATAACATTTTTCCTATAACTTAAATCTTCCGTCTAGAGTAACCCAACCCTTTGTTGTGCAGTTAGTTAGGTTGGATTGGAAAAGTACTTAGGTAGTAGTGAAAATTCTGCCCTGAAAGGTTGTGTCCAGAGACTGGAAAGGTGTAATATCAAAATTCCACTCCTGTTAAATATTAACATGCTACTACAATGTATTCATTTCAATTGATATGCTCACAGCGTGATAAGATATTAAAAATACAGTCAATTGACCCATATTGATGGCCAGATTATCTTTGTTGAAGTTAAACCACATCTTAGGCACAGAGACAAATGATCTCTGCCTGGTGGAAACTCTAACCCACATTCACAGAACAGTACATTTGAGCCTATGTATTTTAGTAGACTCTTAAACCACCTCTGTAACTATGCTGGAAACGTGGTATTAGAGGGGATGTGTTTAGGCACTGACCTGTTAATGGTCTGTACAGTTTAACTGGTGGCACAGTCCCTGGCATGGTAAGGCACCTTCCAGGTAGTGCTTTCCCAGACGATGCCCAGGCCCAGCTCAGGGTCTGGCATGGTCCTGGGACTCTTCCCAAATGCAACATGAACAGACCCACCTGCTCTAGGTGAAAGGAAAGTTTAGCTGTGTGGTTGCAAATTGCAGCGTGCCACTTGCTTTGGGGGCCAGAGAATTGGCTCTGTCTCATTTTATTTACTGACAGAGATGTAGCCAAACTGATCTATGCAGAGCTAGCTTAGCTTCTGAACACTCAGTGTGCCAGTTGCACTGGACACATTAGGAATTAGGATGCAAAGGTTTCAAATTTCCTCATTTTAGGTTTGGAAACACATTTTTTGTCATTTACTTGTGGAATTCCAACACTTCAGTTGCTTGGATAAAAGAGAATTAGCTGCAGGTGAACGAAGTTGTATGCATAGGAACACAACCAGTTTGACCAAAATATGCCACAGGTGCATATGCACTTGTGATCATCATGTCTGCACATTATACATCCTTTTGTAGCTATTTTTGGTCATCTCAGTTTGAGATCTAGTTTTTCAAAACACAGAACAATATGCCAGGAGAGGAAGTGAAGAAGTCAGTAGACCTCTTCTGGGTCTGCCTACAATGGCGTTGCGTGTCGTCTAACTTCTACACAGCATTTATGTCTGAGCTCATCTGTAAGTTCTCTTTTAAGTCACTAGAAAGAAATAAGCACTTTTGGGAAGCGAATAATCTGACCCATTTTAGATATATAAGAAAAGGTGAAATGTACCTTAATGTCTGTTTCTCTCCAGTTGTTATAAAGGAATCACATGGCAATCATCTCACACATAATTTATGCACATTTACAGGAGACATACATGGCTTCTAATTCCTCAGTCTATAATGGTGCTATGCAATTATTTTTAACATTTACCTCAAACTTTCTGAATAAATCTACACACAGCATCAAGAGTCTACTAAAACATAGCTTTTGCTCACATGCAGTCCTGCTGTGGTGAAGGGAAGGGGTGCAGACCACCGTGGGATGTAGGTGACACAAGGTAGCCTGGGAAGGGGGCACCTTGGGGGCTCTCCTCTGTGCATGGCAAACACAGTGGCCATGGATCTGGTAGGACTTGGGCTCTGCTACAGCTGCAGATTTATGGCATGTTAAATCTCCAACTACTCAGCTGCCAAAGGAAACTTGAGCGGCCACAGTAGTTGCATTCTTTATAGGAAAAGAATAAGCACAAAAGGGCCATCTGATACACCACAGGCTAATGTGTGAGTACTGTCTTATTAAGGACAAAAGAGATCTGAGGAACTGTCAAATGTCATACTCTGGCTTTTAAAAATATATAAACAAGTCCATCTTCCCTAACTTCAGTAACTGTTAGACTTCTTTTTGTTTACTACATCTTGCATTTAATAGTACCAGAAGGATTTTAAAGTGCTGTATTAATTATGGGACAGATGTTGTATGCAGAGTCAAGCTAAATTGATAGGACTGTTCAGAGCTATAAGCACTGTGCCACAAATCTGTGCATTTGTAGTCAGCTCTCAGGGGAAGGGTAATGTGGCTGACAGCTATGTAACCACTGAATGAGAATTTTAACCAGGCAGACTGATCAAATCTGTATGATTTTAAGTTATGTTATTTTTTAAAGTCTTTTCTGCATGACTTCTGTAAAGGATTCATGATTTGGTATTCAGGAGTTGAACTAGGCATTTCCAGTGGATTCACCTTGATTTGCTGCAATGTGCTCTGTACATTATTGTTCTTTTTGGGTGCTGTTCATATGCTTTTGTACGTGGTTTATAAATCATATCTGAGATTTTAAAGTCTTTCAAAAAAAATGTGGATGCATAATTTCCATTAAAATGAAGAGGAAGTTTGAATGCTATCCCTTCAGGTGGCACTAAAGCTTCTGGACTATATTAACGTTGTACAAAAATTTATTCATCTCAGGATATTGAATATTTCACCTTCTTTCAAAATGAAGAAAAAATAAAATAAAAAGCACTTCTGATGAGGATTTCATGGCAACGTATTTGTTTTGATTTTTGATTTTTATCAATAGCACAAAAGTCAAATTAAAGTATTTTGCAGAAACTAGTGCCACTTTTCAGAATCATTTTGCTTTTACATTCAAAAGAAAAGTAATCTCCTCCTATGTTTTCTGTATTCATAGCTCCATGCAGTAAGCCACAAAACTCAAGCTTTTTGTTGGCTTCCTTTCTTGCAGAATATACCAATATAAAAATAAGTATATAATGATATTATTAACAACATATAATAATAGATGTATACAATATAGTATATATACACTATAATAGTTACTACATATTTTTATATAATAAGAATATTGAAAAATAGCTTTTATGATGCTCCCTTCCTCATGGTGCACACCCCCAACATTTTAAAAACTTGTCAGTAACAGATTCTGAGCTATCAGCAAGCTGAGTTAGTAGGGCCATCTGACTCCCCACATGGCATCTGTTCTATTACACCTGATCTATTCTAGAATATAATCATACTTACACAAATGGACATTTGGACATAGTGTCTCACAATAATCTCCTTCATCTAAACTTTAAACCAAGAGATTTTGTCCTGTATATAGTTTCATTTAAAAATCTTTGGTATAACCACTAGGGAACTTGAAATGTGCTTTCCTGGAGCTGCCTGTTTGTGTAAAACCTATGAGCCAGAGGGTCACTTGCAAAGAGAGATGAAAGAATCTTAGTATTTACTGCTCTTGGAGTAAGAAAGCCCAGATTATAGGACCTCAGAAAATAGACCCTTGAGTTGTTCTTCAGAAAGATGGTACTGACTTTTTTCCTGCTGTTCTCATGTTGGGTTGAAAGCAAAGATTTGCCATTGTCTGGGGTCTCTGTTTCTCCATTAATGGCAGCTGCAAAGCAACTTAGAACTGTCTTAAAGTATTTTTATATTGGATGAAGAATGGAGATGAGCTACTCTCAAAATATTTTCAGCAGTTTTCTGTACATTATTCAGGCAAAGTTTGTCCTGATGACGTTCTAATCATTTGGATTGCTATGATGCAAGACTATAGCAGCTTACAAGGAGAGGGACTCTTCACAAGGATATGTAGCCATAGGCAGCCGTAAGACAAAAGGGAATGGCTTTAAGCTGAAGAATGGTAAGGTTTAGATTAGACATTAGGAAAAAAAAATCATTATTGTCAGGGAGGTGAGGCACTTGCACAGGTTGTCCAGAGAGGTTTTGGATTCCCCATCCCTGAAAGTGTTCAAGGCCAGTCTGAGTGGAGCTCTGAGTAACCCGGTCTCAGATCATGGCAGGGAGTTTGGAGCTAGGTGGTCTTTAAGGTCCCTTCCAATTGAAACCATTTTATGATTCTGTGATATTTGTACAGAATCTCTCAAACAATATGCACCCCATAGCATTCTCAGGTGAAAGAAGAGATGGGACTGAGTCTGCTACAAATGTTCATAA
The DNA here is from genome assembly GCA_035583185.1 of Anabacerthia variegaticeps. Classification (NCBI taxonomy): domain Eukaryota; kingdom Metazoa; phylum Chordata; class Aves; order Passeriformes; family Furnariidae; genus Anabacerthia; species Anabacerthia variegaticeps. The sequence goes on along the minus strand of JAWWEW010000001.1, from coordinate 40,222,830 downwards.
AAAGTAACAAAAACAGGTGCAATATACTCTCTCCCACTAGTATGCACAAAGGACAGTTTCATTGGACTCTACATGGTCCAGTTGCTTTGGACCCTACATAAAGTAATACATTTAGACCACAGCTGTGCTGGAGACTGTGAGTAGATCTTGCAGTTGAATTTGTAATGTATACTCAAATGGTTTTTGACAAGTGTTGCACCTTGCTGCAGAGTCTCCTGGGAATGGTATTGCCATAGTTAGCTCAGTCTTGAACTCCACCTCTCTTCCTCTCCTTCCCTGCCTGCCAAAACTTGGATCCAGAAGTCTCTGCCTCTGGCCCTGCAACCCATAGGTTTTGATCTGGCAATGGATATAATGACAATATTATATTGGAGGGGAAAAAAACCCCAAAGATCTGATATGAGAAGAAAACAAGCTTATTTTATCTGCAATAAGAAATCCTGGAGATACTACTCTATATAGCCACCATTTATGTGTCTGTGTAGCCATTGTCTTGACATGCAGTGCCAGGTGAAGTTTCCTTGTTGGAAATGGTCCATGTGCAGTGTTTATCGTAGCACCATTTCCTCTCCTTTCCTGTCATGAGCTCATGGCCAGAAGAGCATAAAACATCTACCAGATCCCTGACAAGAGGAGAATGTGGGTGGCTATTGAGAGCACATATAGGGGCTCTCTCTTTTGCAAGTATTTATCTTCTATCCAGTTTCTCCTTCTTTGAATGTCTCCCATCTAACAGCACTTGAAGATAGCCCAGAAAACACTTTTGTTTCACTTCAAGTGCTTTACATGAGAAGGTTTGTGAGTCAAAGCCCTGAGGTATCCCAGGTCCCAGCCCCGGGTGTTCATTAACATGTTCTGGGCTGTGAAGAAGAGCTTAGCCATGGGGATGCAAATCTCCAGAGATGGGGAGCATGGATAGATGAGGTCTATGACTCTTTAAGTGCCCCAAATATTGGGCTATGGTTTGACTTGGTAATCTTAAGGGTCTTTTTCAACCTGAATGACCCTTTTATATTATGACGTACTAGCAGAGCTTGTGAGCAAGGGGCCTAATGGGGGTTCAGTGGCACTGAGATTGAACCATGTGGTTGGACCATTGCAAAGACAGGAGACAGACTCAGGAGACAGCTGTTCATTTATTAAAGTAGGATGTAACCTCGATAAGATTGGAGAAGTCTTTTGTATTCCTTTCCTTGGTCCTAATTAATAATGAGAAAGCACAACTGCTATGACTATTGGTATATCTTAGATATACATGGTAAAGTGACTAGAAGCCAGGAATAATTATTTAGTTCCTTGAAGGATATTAACCTCTGGAAAGATTCAGAATAATGTACATGTATGTAAGTGGATAAATACTTCCATGACACAGATCCAGTACCTAATCCCCACCCAAATTTTTGTTTCCACTTATGCACAATGATGCTCCTACCTCAGTTTAACAGACTACCTGGGCACCAGTCATAGGTTTAAGGCATTTGAGAGCCCAATCTATCTATCTGTTCCTGAGTATATGTGCTCTGAAAAATGAGACACTCATGAAGTATTTGTAACAAATGCAAGTAACATGGAACACACATTCAAAGCAAGGTAAGGTTTGGAGGAGGTGGCCCTGGTGGCCTGCTGTGTAGGGTTCTAAAGGTCAGAGTAGCCCTTCAGACAGTGAGTTGGCCATAATGATTTGCTCTTATCAGTAAGACCCTTTAATTCAGGTATACTTTTTTCAAAATCAAAGTGTGGGGATTTAATGATGTGGCTCTTTTCATATTGATTGTGTCAATACAAAATAAGATTTAAGAAGACACATTATGGAGCTTGATTCCAAAGCTGAGGCTAGAATCTTTAGCATAATCTCCTCCTGCATGACCTCAGCCCTGCTTTTCCCACTCCAGGGCTACGTCCATGGAAACATGGAAAAAGGCAGTTTTCAGAGAGGAAGATGAGTGATCCTGCTGTAAGTTGTGCAGTGAAAGGTGTGAATGGCAATGAGAGAAAGAAGAGAAACACAGAAAGGGGCTGAAAGCTTTTTTTATTGTTACAAAGATTTAACATAGGTTTCATTGCTTTAAGCATTGACTTGGCAGATCACTGCCTTTTGACAAAACCTGAGTAACTGGAGTTGAACAAACTGTCTGGACTGTGTCTTCCAGTTCTTTGTAATAAAGGAAGCCTAGAATTCTAGAAACCAACTGCACTTGGATAGGAAACTTGTAAAGGAGAATTTTCGTGATGGAAAATAAGATTTATGGGAAGCTTGTCTATTGTGGGAGATAAAGAATAGTTAATACATTCAGGGGGAAAAAACAAAGGAAAAGTTCAAATTTTTCTGTCACTTAACACCAAATATTCAGCCAAAGGAAAAAAGGTATGGATTAAGCAGAAGACTGCCAGAGTTAGTTAAAGATTATCATTCACATATTGCCTAGAAAATGTCATTCAATCCTATCCTAATTATTCCATATTTGGGCCGTCTGGCATTCAGTGACAAGTCATTAGCAAGATAGACAAGCTGTTATTGCAGCACAGTCTGAACTCCTCTGGAAAAAGCTTGCAAAACAATGAAGGGCACAGAAGAAGTGAGCAACATGTTCCAATTTCCCCAGGCTCACCAGAGAGCAAAGGTACATGATATGAAGCTGAGGTAACCTGAATGCATTTCAAAATGTGTTTTAAAAATAAAGGTAAAAAATTCAGTTCAGCTCTTCTGTAACATTGAGGCCAGGAGCTGAGAGTATGCTGTATCATTTCTTTTAAACTCTACTAGGTGTTCAGGCAGAGGAGAACAAATGGAAGGTCCTACAGTTCCACCACAGGATTTAAGGATGGTCACTGCTGTTCACTCAACATGCAAAGACTCAGCTGTTGTGCCTTTACTGGGGAGAAACGTGTCCTATTGTCACAGTATAATTTGAACCTACCAACGATGTCGCTGTCCATCTTTACAACACCCACTTTCCCCCATGCTCCTGTACTGCACGCTCCCTCTCTTTCTACATGTAATCTGGGCCATCCAAGTTCTTTGCAACACAAGATGCTATTTAGCAGCATTTTTCAGTGATGTGGAGCTGGCTGCCTTCTGAAGGTTCACCTGACTTTTCTGCTGCCCTGTCTCCTCACCTACTCTCAGTTGTTTAACATGTAGTAACTGGTCATCAAATTTGGGCTTGAGTGGCCCCTCACTGACATGTGCATCAGCTGCCTGGGAGAACACAGCTCACAGGAGTACTACTACAGCACTTAGTATTTGACAGGACTGTGAATAACAGGCTAATTGCACTGTGTGCTTATTTATATCAGCAACAACACAGTAGTCAGTGCAGGTGAAATTGGGAAGTCACATGCCTTGATAATGATAAGTTGTCCATGTTTCACAGGAGTATGAGAAAGTGGTGATGACAGCTGTGTGGCACTTTGAAGCCAGATGCCTCCTGTACTCCAGATACACTGTCCTTTAATCTCCTAAGAGCCATGCTGGATTTTGCTGTGCTCTGTGTGACTTCATTTCTTGCTGTGACACTCTGAGACAGCCTCCTGTTGCAGTAGCAGAATTGGTTTGCAGACTTCAGAGCTCTGTTGTCAGCACACATGGATGGGCCACTCTATTTTCTAGCACAGTGAATCTGGAAGAGAACCTCCATTTTGTTTTTACTGGTGGTCAGTTGAAATTGGCTGGCAGCATTATTGAAATATTAATTAATGTGTTGCGCATCCTCTTCTGGATGTGCAATGACTACTCGGCTGTCAATGAAGAGCAGGTTCCAGGCCATGTCTTTATAACCTTTCATTTAGCACAGAGGCTCTGTGGCAGCAGGAGGGAAAGTAGCTCTCAGGATATTATTGCTATTCCACCTTCTAATGGTTCTTCTGCACTGGAAGAACATTCTTTTGGTGATTATGTATGATTTGCAAATAGTAAGTTCTCTTAGTGTGACTCAACTGATGCCTGAAATCCTGCAAAACAGACACCCTGCACAAGATTAGTGGAGATAAGATAGAAAATACCTTTAATGTGGTCCAGACCCCTTCTGATCCCCCGAGCACGAAGAACGAAGGACCCAGAGCCCCGTAAAGTTACAGTTTTTATACCCTTTTAGACCATTAGCATATTTAATACATTAA